>CM052168.1:6523087-6870955 GCA_028455555.1 Augochlorella aurata | reverse complement strand
AAGATACGGTCATTAATAGAGGGTCGGGAGTTAGAGGTATATAACTTGCACGATAAACAGAGTCCCCTACGCGCGTGAAATCAAATACATAATTCTAAGAAGAAAATATAACGTAACCAAGTTGAGTTACGGTCGTTGGAACAGTGACAAGGTAATCACCTAAATGTTGCAGCATCACGTTTAGTTCATTGGTCGGCGAGAAAAGTTGAACCTTCGGCGTTCCGTTACCAGCCTGAGATCCGTCTATCGTGAAACTAACTTCTTCTCCACATTTCGCCGACGTCAACCCCCTACCCCTCAATAATACACGACTCGTGTCCTGTATCGGTGGCTGTGAACAAATGATTGAAAGTAAAATAATCTCGCGTCATTAACAAGTGTCGAATTTGCAAATTTTTCGAAACAGGTACCTCTAAATCTTGAACTACAGCTAATTTCGGTGCTCCTGGGAATGATACACCGTTAAATAATATTTCTAAACGATGTTCACCACCGTTTACTTGTGGTGGAATAAGCTTCAGTCTATTGTTCGAAGTCATTTCAAATGATAACGTTTGATCGCCTATCTTTCCGGTAAGTTCGCCTGGACCAGCTTCAGCAGTGTCGAAACTAATTTTGTTCGACGGGTGTAATTTTAAACGTCCAATATCGTCGCATACAGCCGGCCAACCTCCTTAAAACGGAAGGTAGATTAAAACCTGTTTAAGTACTCCGATGATTCCTAAACTCTATTACTTACCAATTACGCGAAGATTTCGTGTGTCTATGATTTTTGGATGCCAAGGAGATCCTGGTAGTTGCTGTCCAGCAGAGACAACTCTAATATCAAATACGCCAACTTCAGATGGGTTGTAAGATACATTCCAGGTGCCTGGATTAGCTCCTGCTTCGACGGCCGCTTTCGAAACACTATCAGGACCGTCCACCTACGCGACGCGTGAACCAATTGATTTACCAATATCCTTAAAAGATTCAATAAAAGCAATCTGGTACCAACAAAAGTTCTCGAGCGAACATACTTGAACTGCTGGAGGACTTCTCGTGCCGGTTACGATAAAATGTGCCGCTTTATCCACATGACCACTTAATAAACCTTCACCTTTCGCGCGAGCTTGTCCAGCGGCATCCACCGTACATACCAGTGGACTACCGAGTATAGGGCATCCTCCTGCGTGTGCAGTTGTTGGCAATAATTCTCGATACATAATCATCAGTTTCGTAAATTAATGTGCATGCTTATCTTACCGTACGTAATGTTGATCATGTAGGTGCCAGGTACGCTGGGAGAAAATTCTACCATTTCAGCACCATCGTTTAACGGTGTAACTTGTAGCGGGAGCTCTTGACCCAGTGGACTTGTGGCAGTCACATCCAAATCTGCCATTCCAGCGTCTGTCTTCGTTACTGCAACGTTAAGCTATCATAAGCGCGAATGTTTTCACCAGTCGTGAGTAATTTAGTTTAATGCGCTTACTCTTGAATGCAATATGATCATGCACGGACACTGTCATAGGACCCAGTTCTTGCAGTTTCACTTTGGAAACGTCGAAAGCTTGACAGAAAAAAGGCGAACCCAAAACTGGCTTGGCACCTTGTAAAACATCGATCTTATATGTTCCTAAAAGCAGAAGAAATCGATGTTTCTTTAAAGCAGATTAGATTTTTAATTACCTTACTGATTTCAATCGAGTCGACAGAAATTACGTACCGACGGTGTTTGTAGTAAATTCAGCTAGTAAATTTCCATCGCGGTGCTGGTAACATCGAACTGGAACGGCATTACCCTGTGGTCCACTGATTACAACGTCGAATTCTTTTCCTGGACGACCTAATGTTTCGATCGTAAACGAAGTTACTTTACCAACACACGATTGGTACAATCCCAATCCTATTGCGGTTACTTCTCTTCCACCCGTAGGACTTCGAACAGTTACATCGAGCGGACTTCCTGATAATAGGACAATAGATTAGAAAACATGAACAAAGAGATGCAATGCACGGATGCTAGCAGGTGATAATTGTCGAACCTGTAATGTGAACTTCGTTGTACTTTATGTGAACTCTGTGAGGAGCGGCTCGCGTTGGATGAAACACTATTTCGTAAAAGCCATTATCTCCTTCTCTGACTACACTGTCAACGTCTGCTCCAGCGGCACGTACGTTCACACACAGCTTTCCTGGTCCAGCTTCTTTCGACGCAACCACTGGAAATAAATTTTCTACTAGTATACCTTGTAACCTTTATATGTGCATACTTAAAAGGTCCAAATATATTGCAAGCACCGTACCTATAATAGTTCCAGGACGATGACACACGACGTCCGACACTTCTTTGATAGTTACTTTCCCAGGATCGAAAGCTTGAAGCGTTTGAGAACTAATGATCTTATGGCTGTCGCTGAAAATGACGCTGTATGTTCCAACCTGTCGCGTTCGAACTTCAACTCGGTATAGATGGGATGACAATTTTGTCAAGGTACATGGAATAATGATGCCATCAGGACCTGATTGTAATGAAATATTACAGGGTTCTCCATGTATGTGTTTTTATTATCAAATAGTATTTCGAATAAATGATTTACCGGTAACTTCAGCAGACACAGGACCTTCTAATCCTGACATTTCCAAGTCCATGTAAGCTGTATTGCCAACGCGAATTATGGATGGTCCATCCAACATGGTACTAACCACTGGACACTTGAACGGACTCCCTAATATGTCATAAAAAAATAATTAATTTTGTTGCAAGCATTAATTTATAGACAACGCAAGAGATAAGCGTCGTATCACCAACCTGGTACATTGTCATCGTTGAAACTAATGTTCACGTAATGAGTACTAGTAGTTTGCGGAACGAATGTCACATCGTACAATCCTCGAGCACAGGCAACTACTTCGGCTTTAACGGTATTATTCTCCGTACTCACTACCAATTCCAACGTTCCTTCACCAGCTTCCGCAGCGTCCACCGTAAACGTAGTTGCTTGACCTAACAGTGCTTCCGTAAGACCAGAGACGTGAACCTGTGTAATTCCAAATCTTTGATAATGCGGAAGTATTACAAATAACGTGCTTTTCTATAGCACGCCGATTAAAACATTTACCTTGGTAACATCGTAAACATTACACGCGAAAGGAGATCCTTTTACATGTTCAGAATCTACCAACACACTGATGTTGTGTCTACCCACTTCCGTGGGAACAAAACTAATATTGTATTTCCCATCCACGGGTTCTATCGTGATAGGAAGGGATATACCGGACGGCGGCATTACGATCACGTCGCAGTTCATTGACGGAGTTTGCGGGTCCACCGTGAAAGACATCAACTGTTTGACGGCTCCCATTTTTAAATTGTGACCAGCAATTATTGCTTGACCAGCTCCTACTACTTTACAGCTGAATGGTGAACCTGTATCAAAAAATATTATTTACAGTCAGCGTAAAAGAAAAACAAAAACGAACAAACGAAATAGTTATACTTAAGGCTGTTGGATCTTGTTACTCACCTGGAACTGGTTCTCCGTTAAAACGAACACTAAGACTATGAACAGCAGCTTCCTGTGGCTTGAAATTGACTCTGAACTTTGCGTTTCCTTCGCTTTGAACGTAATTCGGAACATTTTTACCGTTTACGGCAACAATGATCTCGAGATTACCAGCACCTGCTTGACTGGCGTTAACTGGAATTCGAAAATACAGAATAAAGTTTATCGTTGCAAATGCATCCAGCAACCGAAAGTAGAATAAAACTTTGTAACTCACTGCTGAAGAAAACTGGTTTCCCGACAACACCGCTATTTATATCTGTCACCTTCACCTTGTCTGCGTTGTAAGCTTTTACTAAAAATGGACTACCTTCCACGTGCGATCCACTCAATTTTACCTCGACGCTATGATCACCTATAAATTATGTACATTCTATAATACTCTTTTGTGAGAGAAAGAAGGGACGAGAGAGAGAGAGAGAGAGAGAGAGAGAGAGAGTTCGCTTACCAACATCCTTTGGAGTGAAGCCTGCAGTGTAACATCCATGGCCACTCTGCTTCACATGCACTGGTAAACTCTCTCTTGTGGGTGAAAGAACTTCTACAGCGGGTGTTCCGAATGTGGAGTCCGCTTCTATTGTAAACGTTGTTAGACGATTTACAGATACTTTCTCCAGTCCTTCAGTCACTATTACTTTTGCCGTGTCGCTGACCTGCATTATCAAGGAAAATATTTAGTGCGCTGGAATGTTTCAACTCGTCGAAGAGAAAGCATTAAAGGTAATCCATCGATTGTGCATAACCGTAACCGTACCTGACAACTAAAAGGACTACCAGGTACGTCTTCCCCGTTGAACCGCAAATCCACGGTGTGCACGATGGGTTCTCTAGGCGTGAAAGATATCGCGTACGTGTGCGGACCTTGAGCTTGAGCAGACGTAGGTACGCGACCACCGTTCACCGTCACCTCTAAATTTCCTGGCCCCGCTTGACTAGTTTCAACTGCAGCAAGTAGGAAGCACAAACTGCGTGATATAGACGTATTGTTCGGTATGCGTTATTCGATGTGTCATAAAGTAAATCCATACCTAAGAAAGTTACAGGCATTCCAATGACACCGTGTTTAGCATCCTTCACTTTGATAGCAGTTACATCATAGACTTTGCAGCTGAACGGACTGCCGACCACAGGAACATTCCGATGGCTTACTGAAATTCTATGTTCCCCGACTACCCTCGGCGTAAACGCTACGCTGCACGTTGTATCTTTGTTGTCAGTGACTTGAGCTGGTACGGCCTGTCCATTGGGTCCTAACAAGTCCGCCGGTTAGTTGTTTGATACAATTCAGACAAGCCGACTATTAGGGCGATTCAGAGGACACCAAAAGTTGTCGATCGGGATTTACGCGAGTCCAACAACTTCTTTTCTTAGTTGTTAAGATGCTCGATTACAAAAGCAATGTATGAGTTGTTATGACAAAATGGTAGCTGCAGATGTATACGAGCGTAAACGTAAGTTCGACAAAAAAAATTAGTTTGCTCCCATTAAATATATTTGATTAATACTTGGTTAACGCTACTTGTACGTTCGTTCCATGTTATTATAAAACGAACATGAAGCTATTACGCGAAAGAAACAAGCTAAATGTTTCAAGGATCGATGACGATACGAAAAAGGAAATAACTAAACTAGAGATCGATTTATGTATTGCTGATCGGTTTAACGATATACACGCTGCTAAACTAAGTAGTATTATAATATATTATAATCTAGTTGGCACATTAGGTAAAAGCGCAATACTACAGACGTATATCGAACTCAACATTATCTGTACCATTATGCCATAATACTTAACGATTAACGCGGAAACTATCATTATAGCACCATAAGAATGGCTGTCACGAGAAATATACAAATACACACGAGTGCTTGGTTCAGCCAAGGGATTAGAACCAAAATTACGAAGCATTAGACACCGTTTCCAGTATTTATCCGGCAAAGTGAAACCAAAGCCCATACAATACTCTGACATGGTAACCAACAATTAGAAATCATGGGAGAAGCATAAAAGAAATTATTTGTATATGTTGAGAAGAACAAGTTAGAAACCCACCACCAATTTGTTTAGTAGTACTCCGCGCTATTAAGGTAAAAATGAGATTAGTTTTGTTTGAGAAGTCTAGTAATGTCGTAGTCTGAAAGCTGGCCGACCTGCAACAGAGAGAGAATTGCTCTCAAGCTGGAGATTAAGAAGACATTCAACGCACACACAGAGGCACAATTTCTTGCAAATTTCCACCATAATCGAGGTTGGACAAAAGTTTCAAAAATTTCATACAAATGTGGCAAACGAAACATAGAAAGTGCTCTTTATACATACTTCGGTCGTCGGCAGAACCGTTTGTGCAGAAACTCTTAATTATCTGGCAACGTTGTAACAGCTTGGAATATTAGATTCCAAGAAACGACGATCACAAAGTGTACGATGTCGGTGTGGAAGTAGTGATATTTGTGCGATAATGGAGATCAAACTTTGATCGATACACATGCGACGTATACATATTATATATTAACATAGACAATGTCTATAAGAATGGAAAATGGAAGCTGATTTACCTTCAACGTTCACTTCTAAATCTTCTAAGCTACCGGCAACGTTACTAACGGTAAGATAGCTTTGTCGTCCTAATCCAGCACTGCTCAATGCCTGCCCACTCACTGTTACATGACTATCACCACCCACCCGAGTTACGATCGGGCAGCCTGGCACAGTTCGTTTATTGAAGGCTATATTAATTACATGTTCGCATGCCTCAAACGGGACAAAGCTGACCGAAAATCGAGCATTTCCCTGCGGCGTCACTTGCGTGGGAATATTTTGATTACGAGCAGATATCGTAATTTCCAAATTTCCTTCCCCGGCTTGACTCGCATCGACTGTCGGAAAAACAAACGATTTCAGTGACTCGAGCGATCGTTTTCGCGTCTATTTTCATCAATTTTTCTTTGCGTACCGGTAAAGTGCGTTGGCTGACCGACACTGCCCCTGGCTACGGGACCGATTAATACTTTATCGGCATTGAACGCTTTGGCTAGGAATGGTGTGCCATTTACTGGATGTCCATTATATTCGACGCTAATCGAATGAACGCCAACATCTCTGGGAATAAATTCCGCCGTGAAACCGCTTTTTATGTCGCCCGTTACTTTAACAGGCAATTCATTGTTTGGTCCTGAAAAATCAAATTTCTCAATATTCTGATATTTTCCTAATATTTATTCAGCACCAACAGAGTTCGATATCTCTCATCACCAACCTCTTACAGAAACAGCAAGTTCCGCGCTGCCACTGCCATCGACTCCCATGTGGAAGCAGGCTGGCTGATCAACTGGAATTAACTCCAAATGATTTAAACTTAACGTTACTCTGCTCGTGTCAGATACGTTGCAAATAAATGGACATCCTTTTACTGCTTCTCCGTTGAATTTGATGTCTATGTAATGCGATTTAGCGATCTCGGGAGTGAAGGAAACAAGGCAACGTCCTCCTCCCACCACTTGAACATGATTAGGCACTTCTCCTTCGTTTATAGAAATTTCGAGCTGTCCCTCGCCAGCTGCACTAGCATCAACTACAATTTAAGAAAGGTTACACAATTTTGGAAGCTATATTTATTGACTATCCAAGGTGATCTCGATTACTTACCTCTAAATTGGCAGGCATGTCCCACCACAGCACTGGGTACATCAGTAACTTGGATTAAACTGCTATTGTACACTTTAGCGACAAGAGGTCCTGCCGGTAGCTTCTGTCCTGCGATGCTCACTTCCACCAGGTGACTGCCCACTTCGGTTGGAGTAAATTCTACACGAAACTCTCCCGTACGTCCAGGCTCTTCTTCTATCCTTGCTGGCAAATGCCTTTTAGAAGGAGCTAAAAAATTTTGTAATTTCTTTAGAACAAGTCATTTATAATGATTAGTACTACTTTAGTTATATTATATATATTACTATAAGGCATGCTTACTAATAATTTGGACGTCTATCTCATTACTATTAAAACCAAGGGCAGACAGTTCGAACAGTGCTGGACTACCAGCAGGAACCAATCTTATAGACTCCCCGATCACTGACATTTTTGGAGCTGGCATGATGCCCACTCGCCAAGGCGATCCTGTAAACACACCATCATTTATAATATCACAGTCGCATACGTTATCTTAACAGTCAAACTCTTTGAAAACGTAGCACCACTTCTTAATTTAGTATTTTCACAGACAAACATTATTGTAGTAGATTGTTTTTGTAACATTTAAATAGACAACACACAATATTTTGAATAATCGTTTATTTGTTTAAAAACGAAACATCGACATTTTTTGATTCTATAAAATAATCGATCCCTACGAAATCAGTCTTCGAATTGAATTTCTATTTCCCGGAAGTGCAACGTGACTCCCAATCAGATGTCACCTAACCTTCATATAATTGACACGAAAGCACGCGCGCAACAACGAAGGAAAATACCTTCTGGATAAGCCGCGGGAAAATTTACCGACCTACGTTTACGGAAACACGTAAAGAGAATGATCATGTATGCGAACAACGAAACGAGTTCGAATTACCTCAATCGCCCTTAATTTCTAGATCGAGAAACCTGAAAGAATGCTGAAACCCTAAACCGAAAAAAAAGTGTAGACGAAGTAAATGAAATTACGGACACGGTACACGTCGATCACGGATATACCTAGGAAAAACACGAAAGCTAAACCCGTATACAACACAACAAAGTAGTTTATTCACAAGTCACACTTCGAACACGATCATAAGTACGGGAACTACTATCGATAATCAAGTTTTCACAGTGGCAGTAGTGGTTCGCAAACCGATTCAACATTGATTATTCGACGCCGTTCGGTAAACGTTGATCGCGAATAATTTTGTCGCGGATCCATTACGATGATACTATTTTCAAAACACAAGACACAAACCCACGGAATTCCGTAAAATACGGAAGTAAACCCGAACACGACAACCTATAAACCAGAGAACCCGCAAGATATTTCAGGTTCGATTTCTCGACGAGGAAACGTCAGCAGATCGCGATTCACGACAGAGACTCGAACGAGTCGAGCGACGGGACGAGTGTGCTTGCCACTGGATTGCTGCTCAGGCCCAACACCAGGGCCGTGCACTTGTTGGTACATGTCCGAGTTGGGCATCGGCCGATTCAAATTTTTCATATACGTACATAATTGGCCGGTCATTAAAATTATGTTCAAGTTCAATCAACATCGCAATTTTATGAAATTCAAAATAATTCCTTGATTCTGTTGATACCGACTTTGAAGATTAAGTAAGTTTCCTATTATAGTATACTTTCTTAATTGTTCTCAATTTTCACAACTACGTTTCTGATGCTTTTTCTGTCTGATAAAAATTGTCTGTCCAATTTTCTCAATTTTTCTACCATTCTTGCATTAGCTCCATAAAATTTACAATGGGATGTTACGGTTGGACACTTTCTATTCTGAATCACAATAAACTACAGCACGTAGGAGAATCTTTAGCCAAGAAATTTAAATGGAACGATTATTAATTAGCTAATATTACAATTTTAATTGTTATGAAAATATATAGACGAAAATTGAGCGAAAGATCATTATTTACGTCGGCTTGTTCCCATTTGATCGCACTTGTCAGGACGGTAGAACGAACAAATGTTTTCTGTGCTCATGAAGATTAGCGTTTGCTGAAGAATCAAGCGAAATTGTTGAAATGTTGCGAATACGTGCTGGCAGAAGATCGAGAGAGTTCGCGTTCGACAAAAGGAATACGAACAGGGTATAGAAGGAAGATGGTACGTCCATGTTCTCCCATTCGTTTCTTGCTCGTTCGACCAGCTACAGTCTACACTCTACACCTATACGTTTACATTTGCAGGATACCTGATCTGCGTATTTCGATACCTTAAGGCTTAAGGTCGGCCAGCCCCACAAATAGAAACCTCGCTGTTTGCATTCAACGCTTTACCGGACTTACTTTTCGCGACCGGCCCACAACGGACATAGCGATCACGATCGCTATCGACGACGATCTCCGATATCCTCGGTGCACAGCAGGGATTGACCGAAAACAGTAATTTTCCATGCATCGTGAATCGTGAATTGCGAATCACGATTCCATTCAACAACCGTGTTCGAAACGCGCGACGAATCAATCGCGACAGAAATTCTGGTTACGTGTCGGACACTAGGCATCGCAGTATGTCATATGCCACATAGGATCAGCTTTGCCCTAAGAGTGACTGGTTTGTGTTACTTTAGAAAAATATCGATTCGTCGAGTAATAGTATTACGAGAAACATTATTCCTCGAGGATTCTTGAAACTACAAAACGCGTGAATTCGCATAAATGCACGTAGTCCATTTGTGACAATAGATCTTGCATTGGGGCGCTGGCGCGTGTGAATCAAGAATAATTAATAGCAATTAAGAGGGCCCGTGATAGCGCGACTCTCAATCTGTTCCATAATCGCAAATATTACGAAATTTTAATGATGCCTTGCGTTTTGCAACCTACAATGCTGCACCTCTTTACAGGTCTTCTGCAAACGTAATCGTAGAGACACGCCGGGATGCGTTAGGCTGTTGGAACTGTCTTGTCGCGTTTCATGATACCGTCAACAACGAATCAACGTCAAATCAACATGGATTCGACTTGGTTTCGGCTTGGACTCGGTTCGGCTCGGCACAGCTCCACGACGAGTCGTTGCATTCCCCGACATAACGGGTCACGATGGAAGGCGATTCGTTCCAAAATTTTCGAAAAGATTTGCATAATCGAACGCGCGGCCAGCTCTTGTCTTCCTTCTATACGCTTCCTTGTAGCTCATTTCATCGATCAATAGAGATCAAGAATAACATCGATACAGTTAACATCGAAGTAACTAGCAACGAACCCGACCATTGTTGGATAGTTAGTATCGCTACGAGCAAGCTCGCGCGCTGTGCAAATCAGAATCAATTGAATCGAATATGCGCACGACTCTTTTGAATAATCGCGATGCAGCTGCACAACTGTTGCCTTTCGTCGCTGTCGTTAACGTGTTTCACGCCGAACCTTTTAGCATTCATATTTATCAATTTATCGGCAGACCATTTTTAAATGTAGATAAATAGGTGATTGCGGGCAATCGAAGAGGTCATATCGCGATGTAAGTGAAAAGAGTTAATTTGATTTGGACGAGCAGATTGAACATCGCAGAAGCATCAGGCCGAATGAACCATTGTCATAGGCTCGACGCAACGCGATTCTAGGCGGGAGAATCAGCATCATCGCCGTTGCAGCTTCGAGGCGTTGAAGTCACCGAAAGCGACCGCGTTGCGTAACAACACGATAAGTACTATTTTTCTCCCGGTGCCGGGAGAGATGCGGTTTATTACTCAGCGTTCGCGTAATTAGCGGTGTAATCGGTGCACTTTCATAGTCGACGCATGGTTTTGTCGAGCGTTACGGTGAATTAATTCGCGCATCCCGATCGTGCGCAAATTTTTCTATCGGAACTCGTCAACGAAATGTATTTATTTCCCATCGAACGCGACGGACGGCTAATAAACCGGAAATGTTTCCAGTCTACTCTATTCCAATTTAAAGGAATTTCCTTATTGACTTTATTAATTGTAGTATTTACTTTTTGCTTTCATAGTACATAAATAAACATGTACATAGTGCATATAGTCGTACGCAACGGAATACTTTCGAAGAACGCGGGATTTCGAGGATTTTCAAGAATCGCAAGTGAAAATAGAGAAATTGGCACGATGATTCGCATTTCACGTGTTGCGCTAAGTAGTGTCTTATTTCTACTGGGTGTACCGCAAGCAAAACAATCGTAAACATCTGCTTGCTGGTCCGCGCTAGAGCGTCGCGCGTCGTGCCGCACCGTGCCGTGCCGTGCCGGTCGTAGACACGACTGCAAATTACAGGTATCGGTTGGCAAGTTCGAACGAAGAAATCGATCTTTCTTGGCGCCGATCCATAGACCGACAAATGTCGCGGCGGCGCGTTATGGATGCCAAGCTATGGAAAACGCGCTGAAAATTAGCGAAACGACAACGCAGCCGATTATGTTTACATCTACGTAGGTAGGGAGACCACCGACTCTATCCACGTTCGCAACCAAATACGTCTACGAGCATATAACGGCTTTAACGTCGCGACCACACCCACAGTCTCCACGATACTCCTTTTCGGTTGGTAATGTATCCGCACGTCAGAGGAACACCGGCCGTTAAATGCCGCTAGAATCGCTAGAATCGTTAGATGAAAGCGCTGACGTGTTCCCATGAAGAAAGAGAGAGAGCCGTAGTACATGTTAAATGTATATACGGGGCCACGGTTATAATCGAATTCTCAGAAAAAGAGACATCGCGTTCTGCTACTTGGCTATCCTTTGGAACATCGATTTTTCCGCGTTCCTTAGGTTCGTTGAATAAATCTTGCAGAGTCGCGAAGACTACGAACGGCTTGTGATTCGACGCGAATCGGTGAACAGAGCTTGATCGCCAAAGAATTTCTATCGGGCGACCTTGACCACCATTGTCTGTGTAGCTCGGGTTAAAACAGGAAATACGTACTTATGTACGTATACAACGCGACGCAACGTAACACAGCGGCTATCTACTTGGAAGAGAGATCGTAACGGAATCCGAAGCATTCTGATGCTAATACTCGCGGTGATTTAGAAGCGGAATGGGGTCCCGAGTCCCGACCAACGTCTTTGCTGCGTGCTGCGTGCTGCAGGCCACGTGCAACGCGTGGTCACGATTGCAGAATAAGCTTCTCGGCAAGGCACCCGAATATCGTAATATTCTTCGCACGTCGCTGCTTGGCGTAACACGGATTCGATTATGGTCCTACTTCCGTGAAAAGATTCTCGATCGAGCGCTCTTCCGATCGTATACCATCCACAGATGTTCGGCTTTATGTCGATTAACCGCGTAAGTCATATCTTTAAAATTGACCGACGCAAACCGGTAATAAAATTGAGATTCTTTCGATGACATTGCTATCCAAGGACTACTATTTTTTGATTCTACTTACTTCTAATAGACCGGTTCCGTTAAACAAATAAATACATGCACGTATCGTAATAATTCCTGCACGGTCGAAGCCAAAAGCAAGAAGAATATTTACAGGAAATTCCAACGTTGACACAAAAAGAAGGAAAATAAGGAAAAGAGCAGCACGTTTTCATCCTCTGGGTGAAAGGCAATTCTGCGGGCATATTATCCGATAGGTTGCACCGGCACCGCAAAAATACATAATGGAAGAATTGCTGTAGCGGCGTGCCCGTGTAACTGTGTGGGTCGGTAGGTAAACGAAAGGAAAAAATTCAGGAACGCGAAGAAAACGATGACGTCGTATATGTGTCAGTGGAACATCACGTGGATGCGTGAAATCGCAAGTCAACGACCCGACCAATGACCTGTTGACTCGAAGACGCATGGTGCCTCGGTCGCGAGGTGAAATTCTAGGTGGATGCGCAGAGGAAGGAGTGTAATTTTTCAGCAAATCGCACATGAAGACTGGATCGATCGAATGCAAACTTTGCAACCTCATGCGATTCTCGCAAAATTTCCAAACAGATTTTCATTCGGAGTTCCCAATTGTTTCTATTCGGGAATTTCTCACATATCCAGAGGCATAATTTCCACTCCGTGTAATTTGAAAATCCAACGACTTTGGTCGAAAGAAGAGGGGATAACACGATTAGAAAGGTTGGATAATTACGAATCAAATGCATCGAGTACTCGCAGGAATGGACGCGTCCAATGTACAAGAATAGATAAGACTGTTGGCAAAGGAAGTAGAGACTGTGGTGAAATGACTTTTTGAAGCGGAAACAAGCGGAAGCAAGTGGATAACTTTCACCAGGAAATTTCTGTCGTAGCTGATCATAATACGCCATCTCGATTTGAATGGAAAGTCATTGGATGATCGCAAAGCGAGCATCGTTGCTCGATAAGTGATAACATTAGCGTTCGATCTTGCGCGTGACGGGAGCCTTTCGAGTTCTCGAGTCAAAGACGAGCAAGAAGAGAGTACCGAGTATACGACAGGAACAGAAGGAGGAAAAGGAAGAGATCGGACTTACCGGGGACGACCTCGCCGTTGAACGTCATCTCTACCAGGTGTACAACAGCCTCGTGGGGCACGAACGATGCTAGGAATCGTTGGCTGCCCAACGCTCTCACAAAACTCGTCACATGGCCACCGTTTACGAGAATCTCCAAGTTTCCGGATCCAGCCCTGGAACCGTCGACTGTAACAGGATGCAACGGCTTTAGAATGCGCTCGATCGTCGATACCGAGTCGCTTTCGGTACCTACTCTCAAATTCCACGGGCTGATTGACAATGCCATTCGGAATTTTCCCGATTTGAATAGCGCGCGCGTTGTAAGCTTGTGATCTGCAATCATACGAAATGTTTTTCGATCTCGGTATCCATCTCCCGATCTAGTCGACAAGACGCTACGGTTTTCGTCGATGCCTACCTGAACGGAGATCCCTGTACCTGCTGGCCGTTAACCAATATCTGAATCGTGTGCTCGCCAACCTCCTCGGCCGTTACAGAGTACGTTAAACCGCGGAGAGTGGACTGTTGCACGGGAATTATCTTTCCGCTTGGACCTGAAATTCAAGGTTTCGATCGTTAGATTTTATCTGTAGCCTGCATAAGTACCAAAACGAAGAGACGACGGAGCGTACCCGAAACGCTGACCGTGACTTTGTTCGGGTCCACGCTCGAGTCGACGACGAATGTGGTCGGTCTGTGAATCGGAAGCATTTCGAGGGCGTTTCCGGTGACGAGGGCGGAGCTTTTGTTCTGTGTACTCGCATATTCGGGAGCCCCGTTATTCAGGTATCGATCGTGCGCACCGTCAGTGGTGTCCGTGTTCTTGTAATGGATGTTGTTTTTGTTCTTTAAGATTCCCTGGGTCTGGATGCGCGAGTGTTGGTTTTCGTTGCCATACTTCTGGGTGGACGACAAGTTCGAGAAGCCGGTAGCGTGAGTGTGCGACGACGTGCTGTTCCGGCTCTGAGTATTTTTGTAGTTATTGTTCAAGTAACTATGGTTGTTCGCGGTCTCCGTTGAGGTCGTGGCCGCGTTCTTGGTCAGATTCGCCAGGGACTCCAGACTGCCATAGGACAGCAACGATTTGGTCTTCTCGATGGCATCCCAAGAGTCGCGCCTGGAGGTTCCGCAAACCATAGACGACACTCTCACGTTGCTGCTCGTGTCAATTGTTCCGTTGTTCTCCGTGGAACCCCTCCTACCGAATCCGAAGCCTAGTCCGACCCCAAGTCCGTTGTCTCTCTCGTTGCTTCTCGGACTGAAGCTTCTGTTGACCGGACTCTGCGTTGCACTGCGGAAAGCCATGGGGCTGCGATTTGGCGACCTGGTCCTCTTCAAGGAGCCAGAATTGTAGATGTCTCGAGATTCTTTGAACGAAGGGGAATACCTCGAGCAGTGTGCCGTTGGACTCGGATTAGGAGAACGAGTTCTGTTCGCCGTAGTCATCGAGTACAACGTGTCCTTCGACTCTTTCGGACTGGGGCTTTGCACGGTAGGGGACCTAGATCGGTTGTAGACGCTGCTCAAGTAGGTTTCCCTCGTCTCTTTGATTGTGGTGGAGGGACTGTGAAGGTTCCGCGAGATCGGGCTGACACGGTGACTCTGGTTCTGAGTATGATCATGGTTCTGATTCTGATTTTCATTTTGATTCTGACTCGGTGATTGGGTGCGGTCCAACGACGTAGACGCGTGATGATACGTCGAGCTCGAGTTTTCCATCGAGTAGTTACTCGTCGTTGTAGTCTTGTAGGTCGAGGTAGTTTGCTGCAGAGGGGAGTAGTCGCGAACATGCTGGGTAGGACTTGGAGACTTGTAGTAGGATTTTTGAACAGGGCTCGCCCGGTCCAGTCCAACGGACACATTTAGACCGTTCATCCGCCTCTCCAGAGAGGACAGCTTTGATCTGTCAAGACTTGCCGTCGACTCCTTTGATCTCCTTGATCCTCTCTGCGTTCCCACTCGGATAGAGAACGGCGATCCTCGCACGTCCGAGCCGTTGAAATAGACGTAGACCCTGTACTTCCCGGAATCGGCTGGGACGAAGGATACTCTGTATCTCATGTGACCATAATCTTCCATCCTGAACGGTACGGACTGCTTGTCGTGGACCAGATCTACGATCACATCGCCTAGACCACCGGTTCCTGTCGCGTCCACAATAAACGAGAACGGTTGACCCGGGGAGGCACCCTCCGTGTCGATCAGCTGTCAAAATAAAATAACGTCAGGATTTAATACAATCGTATCTACATTTATCTCGCACAGATATAATCCTAATTCGACGTTTCCAAATTGTTTGCGCCGCGCTTCGGTGTTGTGCGCACGACTGTTGCCGGTTCCACCTCGAAAGGGGTGATCGCTTGAAAATGATTTAGCAGGACGAAATAACGATAGAGCGAAGGTGGAGAATAAATGATTCGTTTATTCTCACTAGAGTTTGGTGACTGTTTGTCGATTGTAATTTGCACGAGAACTAGTCGACTGTATGTCGACTGTAATAAGATTGAACAAAGTAACGAGCTTGATAGGTTACACGAAAACTTGTTGATTGACACGATTGAACTAGTTGACTGAGTTGTACAAGATTTAGAAGTATTCTGCTCGCTAGGAAATTTGGCGCTCATATATACCGATCGGAGGGCCAGAGCGATCAAGCGATCGATCGAGCGGGCGCGACAGTTACGGTCGTTGACATTAAGAAGAACAAGGTGACTGCGACAAAAACTGACAGTGACGGTCGTTGACGCTAAGCTAGCACGTTGCACGCGATACAAACAGACTTCGATATAAACACCGACAGCTACGGCCATTGACACTAAGGATATCAAGGTGCACGCGACAAAAACGGCGCCCGACTTTTGCCAGATTTCTTGAGTCTAATCGGCGTTAACACAAAAGCTTAGAAAACGGAGAAAAGAACGGAACCGAGAACCTGTATGCCGTTCGGATCGAACACGAAGCAGGTGAAAGGTCCGCCTTGGATATGGTTTCCTTTGTGAGTTATCGCGATGCTCCATTCGCCTGTTTCGTCCGGTTGAAAGGTCGCGGTATGTACGCCGTCGTTCTCTTTCACTGGACACGCCAGGGATCTGCCGGTCGGCGACCACGCGGTCACATCGATGCCGTCATGACTAGTTCCTAAAAAATCGGATCGTTACGTATTAGCGTGCGTACACACATATTACATGTATAGGACGAGCCACCCTACAATACGATTCAAGTGTCCGCTTTTGTTTACCGTAACTGTTGACTAGAACCTCGACGATGGATCCTATGGCGCAAGGGTCCATGCCGGACGCTTTAATTTTAGTCAGGGAAGGTAAAACTCGAAAATAATACGGGCATCCGTCGACCAACTCGGCGTCGTTGTACACCATCAGCTGAAACAAAAAAACGAATCGATAGAGAATAGATAGAAGATCAATAGAGATAGCGAGTCGCATCGTACCACACCTTGTGCATCCCAATTTCCGTGGGGACGAAGGTTCCCTTCCCGTGGATTCCGTTCCACGCGAGCCTGCACTCGATTCGCCCACTGGGAGCAATCACTTCGCCGCGCACCTCCCTCGTGTTCGCTTCTTTGGTAAGCAACTCCAGCTTGAAATGAGCCTAGAAATCAGAGAACAGGATTGTCGACCCAATCATTGAAATCATTTCGTGGAGAAGGGCACGGTTCGCGCTCGGAAGGCTCTCGTCGGCTAATTTTCGAAGGAAGAACAATCGTTCGACTAACCGGTTGTTGCACTCTGGCGGATGTGCTGTCCACGTGGACGAGTATTTGTTTGCTGGCCTGAGGGCGAGGCTTCACCCACTGAAAGTATGCCGCGTACGCCATCACGCCTAAATGTTCTACGTTCTGATCCGCCATATCTTTCGCCTTGAGAATCGGCTCCACGCCTAGTTTCTTCCCTCCGTCGATACCTTCGGGAAAATAAGAAACCAGCGTTACATAATCTATTACCGTTGTCGAAGCACGAGATCCAGCGTATCAGCGTATCCTTCAACCCTGCATTAGGCACGCTCATTTGCTGCCATGTTCGGGCATGGATGTCTTCCGATTCAAACGCGTGGTCGGCTTTTCCGTTTACATGGTGGCCTTCGAGACGATTCGTTTACCATTTTCATTCGAGTAGTTTCGTTTGAGCCGAAGTTGATCTTTGGCTAGCAAAAAGCAGCGGAAAAGCGCCGGAGAAAAGAATGTGGTGTGATCATTCCGTAGATTTCTCCGAAGCGTGTCGTTCGTTCTCGTCTACCACGATCTAATTGTAAGCGTAACTGCGGAAATATCCAAATGCTGGTTTACCCATTTGAATATTATGCTCCCATGCGGCAGGATCAGGATCGATCTTCTCGTAAGCTGGAGCTGGCCCGCCCAAATTTCTCACAACCCCGCAGAGAACTCTACCGTCGTTCCAATCGGTCTGCAATACAGTCGGTTATCGTTTGGTTTCGACTTCGATGTAGATAGCGAAGAATAGCGCTCGCAAATAATTATAAGGCATGTACACGCTCACCGTGAAATTCTGTACGGTGTGATGAAGCGATTGCGAGTTGACCCACCGTAACGTGGCATCAAAACCGGGCGAGCCTTCCTTCATGAAGTAGGACAAGTAGGTCATTCCCGATAGTTCGTCCAAATATGGAGACGCAAGGTACTCTGGTTCGAGTACCATCGGTATATCGAAGTCGTGTTTCGCGATCTCCATGGCTTTCCGGCAATTGTATACGCTGCGATCGAAAAACCAGATAAATCAGTTATATCGAGTCGGGTAAGATGCTCGTATACCTGATTCAGTGGCATCTTTCGTACCTATCGGTAGGATCTAGCTGTCGCCAGTGAAGGAACAGGCCCGGCTGGCAATAATCGAGCAATGCGCTCAGGTACACGCCAGAGTTCCAGTCCGTCGTGAAATTGTTTACTCTACACTCCGGTAGAACAGCCTGAAAAAGGAATCGATGAGTCGGTGAAACGGCGATGATTTCGTTACATATAGCACGCATTTCCAGGTCGGGATTGCGGAGGTCGTCGCAGGCGCGCGCTCGCGCGTCCCGCAAGGTCGACCGTGCAATTACGTGTACTGACCTTGAGCCATGCGAGCATGAGTTTCCTTGGAGGGAACTTGGACTTGCCTATTTGGTACCTGACGATGAGTGACCATATCAGGCCGAGGATAAGTTTCAAATTTCCATTCACGATGTCCACGTTACCTGCGAACAAGGACGAAACAAACGTCAAGAAAAAGAAAGTCTGACTTGAATGCTCATATTTTTTCCAAGCGACTGTCGATGACCCTCTGTGATTCTTGATCGCGATTCTGAATCGCGGTTCGCATCGTTGCGGACGGGATGCGCTATGCGCTCAAAGCGTGGTTTATCGAGGATGCATCGCGATGCCGCTCGCTCGTCGAGAATTTATTTAGTCGGCAGGCATCGTGTTGCACGAGCATAATCGTATAATGGTACTCGGGCAGTCTCGTAGGCGCCGATAGAGCGCAAGAAAGGCAACGACCTCGAAGTCCGATTTGCGATCCGTGACGTAACAGCTATACATTTTCGAAGTTGACGCGTAACCGGCGCGGTACGTTCCAGGCAGACGTTATTACAGTTTGCTCGTTACGAGTGAACGCTCGCTCGCACGATCCACGCCGATACGAGGCGGTGCAATGCATCAATATATCCGTAACCCGTCGATTCACTAAGCCAGACCAACTATTTACTTTGATACGGTATCGCGTCCAGAGTAGTAACTGGCAGCATGAGTCACGCCACGAGGTCGATCCACGCCTCGATACGGCTTCTTTTCGACGATCGGGGAACGAGTATCGCCAAAAAACCTGAATCGAAACGAATCAACTAATTCGAATGGGAGGCCGTGCGTATCTAAGTGGATGAAAAGATAAGCAAAGAGCTGAATGGGCCGAGGAATGCCGGCCTACGTATTTACCAGTGCCCACGAATCTCGATATCGTGGCTCGGTGTCTGGGGTTTCTCTTTCTTTAACGATCTTGCGGGACTACAAAATCCCATCAATTTTATTGGGACAAAAACTTTGCACCTTGACATAACCTTAACGTTCTCTGCCGCGTGTCGCGTTTTGTGTTCTGCGATTTATGATTCGAGGGGGCAGTTATTGATGAAACTCTCGGCAAGGATATACTTGACCAATAAACGAAAAGGATCGTATGTGGGTTATCTGTGGCACACGATTATCTAAGAAGGCGTTACGGACAAAATTGTGAAACATAACGGTGACGACGTAACGCCCGGTGAAGTCATTCGAAGAATAGTCTAGGTAATTATGTATGTACACCTGCTTGGGAGTGGGAGGGGAGGGAGGAGGAAGATGGCGAGAAATCGTTTAGTGTAGGAGACGCAATGGATAGTGGATAGTGGTGGTCGGTCGATCCACTCACCGATATTGACGAGCTTCACTCCGTCAGCCTCGATGGCTTGCAGCGCCGTCGACACGTTCTCCAGATGGTGGTGTTGATTCGCTGGCCTTGGGTTCCATCGGGGCAGCCGCCGCTTGGTCAGTACCTCGACGAGGGCACAGAGCCGCGTGCCGTCCCGAAAATCCTCCGCGAGATCGATTACCGGCCCATCGGCGACGTCCGCTGCGTGCTTCAAGTGCTCGTTCACCCAATTCCTGAACGTGTTCGCTTGGATCTCAACCCAGAGATCCTCATGCCCTTTGATCGGCATCCCTTTCGCCGCTGTGCCCTCCGCGGATCGGGCCACCAGACCCACAAGCTGCTCCGGTCGTAATTGCTCGGTCGGTTCCATTCTCCGTCGGCTCCTTTTCTTGATTTTCCTTCTAGTTAGAAAATTAAATGATGACAAAGTGTTTCTGTAGTCGTCTTGGTACGAGGAAATCTGATTCTATGGACAGTCGCGCGAAGCGACTCATCCAAACGTTTCGATATTTTACTCGTTTCGTTCTCACGTTTCATTTCTATTTTCTGTATGTATGCAATTGGAAAGCCCGTTCTTTTATACAGGGTGTCCTAGGTTTGAACGTCAAACTTTGTCACTATATTCTATGGCACTGAACAAGAAAAAAATGTTATGTAAACATAGTTCATTGAAAGCTTTATTAGCCCATCAAGGACAATGTCTATGCGGCGTACGGACTCTCGTGTCGTTCCCATAACTAAATAGCACAGATTGTGTAAGGCTCTCCGTATAAGTCGGAAGGATGTACCGCAGTGCACAAAAAAGAAATCGTTAAAAAAGGGAGAAATAATTTCACAGCAAGACGCGTTGATTATCACTATTATCGGCCGGGCGGCATGAAACCACAAATTATGCATCGTCTTTGATGGGTTAAATACTTATAACAAAAATACAGAATACAAGTGGAATAGTATCCGACTTGCTGTTACTACGAGCGTTAGCACGAATAGATCAATGCATTTACTACTTGACATGGCTTCCACTACTAATAGCTGATGATGAAAATTACTTTAAAAATCCTAGACGATCTCAGATAGTAAACGCTGCACACATAAAAACACTGAATATAAATATTGCTGAACTATTTGAACCAATGTTCGCAATAACAGCAATTCATTTACTATTCCATTTGTATTTCATATTTTTCTGTCCTGATGTATGACCTATGTTTACATAACATTTCTTTCTTACTTAGTGTTACAGAATATACTGAAAAATTTTGAACATTATAATCCTTTTCACTCTGCGGCACCATTAAAAATTGTTACGTTCTGTTACTAAATAATTTTTACATTACCATGTTTGTTTATATTTAAGAGACTGTTAAAAGGCTAACCGCTGTATGAGTTACAAGACTCGATTTAATACGTATAAACTACGCTGGATTCGAGTGTCAAAGGGTTAAAACCTGGGACACCTTGTAGAATAGAAACTGATAGTGTACACAATGCAAGGCAAATATAAGCGGACACCTTTTAAATCGATTTCGATAAAATTTTCAATACGCATACAAATTTATCGAAATCTACGAAACGTATTTTTTAAAGTTTTGTTATAGGTTCAGATGAGATAGTTAAAAAGCATGAGTTTTTTATTTTTGTTGTCATTCTAGGTGACAGCAAAATTAAAAAGAATTTTAGTCATTGTGCGATAAACTAGTCCCTCAACATCTTCAAAAAATTCGAGGCGTTTAGTCGAAATTTCAAAATTACGCTGTTTTAAATGGTATCCACTTATACATACTCCCATTGTAGAATGCGAAAAACAACGATCATTGGAACACCGATGCGTGAAAGGTTAATCGGCGAGACAGTTGGGTGCAAGCCCTGGCCTCGGAGTCCATCGGGGCTCGTCGGGACCTATCGCGTATCGGGGACCTCGGGATCAAATGGACCCAATAAAAGAAGGGAAGATCGCCCGCGGTCGTCGTCGCGACTCGAGACGTGCGACGCCAGGTATTCATACCAATCACGGCCAATTATCCTCTTTAGAAGCTTCGAAGGCGCATACGATTTTCTACACACGAAGCCGATTCATCCGGCTAATCACGATACTCCCGTCACGCGGGAAGATCGGTTCACTAAAAAGTTTTCACGCGGTGAAAGTGTCTGCCGTAGACACCTGCTGTTCCTGCTGCCTTAGCCGATGCTCTCGGATGCATTTTAGGTTCCGCGACGCGCGTTGCACGATGCGCAACCGCCCCCTTTTCATTCGAATTCATTGAATATTTTACAGCCAAGAGAAAGGAAACAAGAAAGCGTAGAAACGATACACCGGTGTCTGACTCGTCTTCGCTATTCTCAAGAGAACTGCAACGTGCCGTCCGGTTGTTGTTGTTTGCAACAGCCAAGAATTAGCCAAGTTTTATTATGATCAACAAGTATCATTGACACGACCCGACGTTTCTGTAACACTGTTGCCAGAATTTGCTACCTTGTTCTGCCGATTTGAAGAATCGACGCGTTGTCTATACGAGGTTATGATACATGTGATATTTTCTGTCCGAAGAATTGCAAGTACGTTTATATGCGAAATTCAATTTTTTACAGTACACATACGATGAATAAATATTGTTAATTTTGACGAAACAAGAAGAATCATAACGTTCTGACAGATTTAATTATAAGTCGGTACATACGGTGAAGGGAATTCCGAGTTCCGAGTGTCGCGGGACGGATAAAAATGTGATCGTGACGCGACACGATCATCTTATGCGCGAACGATGCGTTACACTCGTTGCAGTGACATCGGCTCCACACGTGCCAAAGGCATTACTTGTCCGCGCTATGCTGTGCTGTGATGTGATGTGCTATGGTACGCTGTGCTATGCTACGCTGTGCTATGCTACGCTGTACTATGCTACGCTGTGCTATGCTATGTTATGCTATGACGTCACTGTCACCTGAAAGCCTTGTCCAACCGGCAAAGCTTGCGTAAGTGCGTAAAAATTGCCTGTCGGAAAGAATCGAGAGGAAGGATCGATCGCGTTCGACGATTTCCTACGATCGAAATCCGAAACGGAAGATGTGCACCGTACACCAGCAGTTGTCTCTGACAGGGGATTTTCCGACGAAGGAAGCAAATCCTCGACACTTTCACGGCGATGCAGAATCTCGATCGAAGCGATTGCGTTGCATTCATCCGATTTGCGTCGCAATCGCTTGGTTCGACAGCCGCGGGAACTCGCCTAATTACGGGACCACGATGAAAAGGGAAACTCTTCTGGAAATATTCGTGGGAAACTGAGGGGACACATTGGCGCAGCGCTGGGCCGCGTATATCGCGCGCTTACGCGCACGCACGCGCGCGCAAGCAAGAAATTCGGCTCTCGCCGCCACTTTCACCGCTATTCAAATTCTTTTCCGCGATTGACTGATCGACTCTTCGCAGCGGCGGCGTTATTGCGAGGTGGCACCGATGTTCCTTCATCGATCGATACAACGGCGCGTAAGCGTTGCTAATTGACATCCAATTAGCTGTAGAGAAGAGCTCCGCGTGTGAGAACGTTGATCTTTTGGAAAACAATCGCGACGGCCCGTCGCGAGACCCCGCGTCGCGTCGATTGGTCATCCGTCGACGTGCTGGCCAATCGGAGTTCACGTCAAAAGGGCGCGATTAGGGAACCAATTCTTCGAAGTACACATGGAACAGTAGAGTCGAAAATGTTTTGTTCGCGACAATCGTACGACTCTGCGTGTAGATACGTTCACTCGCGCACGTTCGAGGATGGAACGATGAATGGCATGCGAACCGATATTTACGTCGGTGGTTCTCCGCTGAGTGAGCCTCTTGGGAACGAAGTGGCTCTGCACGATGTTCAATGATCGCAGGTTGCAGGTCGTAGTCGTAGGTCGTAGGTCGTAAATAGCAGCTCGCTGGAGCGACAAGTCTCTTTCACACCGAGTCGCCTGGACTCGTGTAGTGGTCGCTAGCACGATGCCGAGAGGACACACGGTTCGGTGGTGTTGCGGCGAGCTACGCGAGAACCGCGAGAAACGCCATTTTTGGACGTTGCGGCTCGATTCGGATCGGATCGGATAGGATCGGATCAGATCGTACCGTTGCCGACGAGCGTCGTTCGAAGTGCGTCAGCTCACTGAACCGACGTGAAAAGTCCTCCTTCCTCGCCGCTGGGCTGTTCACGCGATCGCTCTTTCCCGAGACACCGTTCGAGCACAGCCACAGCCACGCGATACCGACGAATAATACGCTCCGGTACCTACCTGCCCCCCTCCTTTGTCATCGCCAACACCGCCGCTACCACCACCGCCACCTTTTCCTTCCACTACTCCAATTTACAATGAAAATAAATAACGTTCGATCAAAACCAAGAATACCTGATCAAATCATACAGCGATACAGCGTTCACCTTACGCTCACCATACAGTTTTATACAGTGTCAAAGTCTGACAGTCTTGTAATCTCGTAGTAATATGTTATACCAGTACCTGGTTATGCGAACAAAAATCGATCGAAATTGTAAAGCGGATTGTTTATCTATTTTCCTTAATTCTTTCCAAGTAAGATAACAACGCGTGTATCGACGTACGTTCCGCGCGTTGACGGAAAACGGAACACGTATTCCGTTGTGATAATATTTCTTTAAAGTACCGTAAAATTCAAATTGCGAGTATCGAATAATCAAATATGTCAAATAATTGGACTACTATTGGACGTCTCTGTTTTCTTTTTTATTATCACTCCAACTAAAATATAGTAATCAAGGACCTATTATTTTCAAGGTCGAGAAATGTTCAGAGAAATTTTATCCTACTAATTTTATGCATCGAATCTGTCTAATAATTCCAAGTTTTCCAAGAAATTTCTTGTGGACACAGAAAAATTAAGTCCACGTGAAGCGGTGAACAGTTCAAGAAATCAAAATCTCCTACATTGTATGTATATACTTAAAAAATTCGCCTGAAATCCGTTAATTTAGGAGTAAGAATTATGTAAGAAAGCCTTTCTTATCATGTAAGAAAGCCAAACGACAACAACGCAAAATATAGTTAATTATCATAATAGTTAACCAAACATGAAAGAGCAATTAATTGTGTTTGTTTGTGTTATTTTTTAAATGTTATTTGTTTTTTTTATATGATATCGATGCACTAGATTCTCTAAAACAATTCTGTAGCTTTGGTTTACTTCTTTATGGTTCAATTTTATCATAACAATTAATTTTTGTAGGCAACCCTACATTCAGCATGTGGGCGATAGTGTTGCCTCTTTTGGAGAAAAAATGAAATTCCGATTGATGTTCGTACAGCGCCAGTTGAGGTAGTGGCCAAATTATCAAACTATTAGTCAAATTACCCACGGTCGAATTTGGCTAACAGTTTGATCGTTTTGTCATTACTCCAGTTAGCGCAGTACAGATCTCGAACGAAGCTTCTATATTTTATCGCAAGAGACGCCACTGTCACCATTGTTCCCTTACTCGGTCGGTCACGTTGTTCAACAATTTGAGTGTTTTGCCACTACATCCATTGGCGGTGTACGGACCCTGAATGAAGCTTCGAGAATTTGCCACAAGCGGCGTCACTATCGGCCAAATAGCCATTTTAGTTCTTGCCGAATTTTTTTATATCTTACGACAAAAGCAGTAAATATCTCTGTTTTCTGATTTTCCAACAATAAATGAACATTTTTTACATCGCTGCAAGAGAATCTACTGAAAATTTCTGTACCCTCAGAACATTCTTTAGCCATGAAATGTCGCTGATATAAGAGATTCAAGTACATCTCGACGTCCAATTCGAATTGATCGTACATCTGCCGCTCCGAATCCTACGAGCAGGTGTAACTGAAGCGGAAGCGTCAAGGCAAACACGGCTAATGTGAAAGCGCGGCGGTTATGCTCTACGGAACGTTGCATACGCCCGAGAGGTTCCCTTTGAAAAATTTTATATAGGACTTGGCAGGGCGCCGGCGCCGCTCTATAAATAGCGTGTAGAACGCCAAGCGGCGAGCTGCGGCTCGTGGACAAAGTATGCATCAGGAAAGGCAGCAATCGGATGCGCGCGACGACCAAGATACAACCAGTTAACGGTGGTAGATTTCACCGCTTCGAGCCGCTTCAAGCCACCTACCCTTGGTGAACGCGTATACGATTCGGTCGTTGGTCCGAGGCATCGCGTGCCGATCAATTTGACGGGTTTGGGACAGCTGTCGAGCAAGGCGACCGCGTCGTGCACCAACCTTTTCTTGGCCGCTTTTCGCCGTTTTTCGTGTAGCGTATACATCGTCTCGAGTTGTCGGCGTACGAGGGTTATCAAACATTGTCCTGCGGATTAACCGACGTGACCGAAATATCTGAAAAGAAAGATCTGATCTCGCCGCGCGACCGATCGTCCATGCCGGTGTTTTCACACGATCCGGGGAGTTAGATAAAGTTGTACGAGTGATTTCGTCGGACGGCGTGAAACGTGCAACGGCGTACGACGTGCAGCGTGCGACGTACGGCGTGTCCGTTGACGCAATGGCATACTTTAAAATGTGACTCCTTCGTTCACGCTTCGATCGCGTCAGCTGATCGACAACGTGTATCGAACAAATTAGGTGATTATGCGAATTCTGCTTTAAATCAAACATAACGTTATCTCTTTCTCTTTCTTTCTCTCACTCGGAACCCTACCCCCACCCCCAGCTTTCCTCTGTGTTTCTCTCGTGCCTGTCTATACATGTATATCTCTTCTGCCTACCATTTACCTCTTCACCGAATGTTCAGTTTTCTAGCCGGCTGCTTACAGACGAACTAATTATACTCTCTCCTCGTGTCGAGAGGTTACTAACCAGATAGGACAACCCCTTCTGACATGCGCACGAGCAGAATCGAATTATTAATTGCGTGGGGTCCCTAGATTCGTTCGCGCACCCCTTCCTTGTCTCTGTTAACGTTACGCTGGACACGATCGAACGTTCTACGAAAATACAATAGGATCATCGATAAAATCGATCGAGCTGCTTCAAGCATCGCGAGACGCGGATGACGAAACTGTGTTGTTTTTTTTCAGTTCGAGCGCTAATTCTAGCAAAGATAACAATCGCTCGTCGAACCACCAATAAAGACAATGCACGAGTTCGACCAAGGAATATCATATGTATTTTTACACGAAGGATAAAGGCTATATCGAGTTACGTGGGGCCGTGAGACCTCGTTTCGTTTTATAAGCATGGCGCGCTTATTTTTACGCGACAATTCGTGCGTACATGTATGCGCACCCTTCTCGCCACCGATTCGCCGAAGCTTCCGCGCTTCTTTCGAGTTAGAAGGGATGCACGGACAAATCGGTTATCGTCGATACATACCGTCACATTCGTTCGTTGTTACCAACGCTATAATAACATGTTACTATTGCTGTCCTACGTGTTCCGATATGTATAGCAAAAACCTAATAATAACTCATACTCGTATTATGATTTCAAAACTGTTTCTCCGAGAAAGTTCGAGGTGCTTCGCGAAATTTCAAACGACGAAAGTCGCACCTGTCGAGATTAGGGTCAGGATTGCGATCAGGACCGGTATCAAATTCGCAAAACAACTGTCCGCATTTTGGTCGGCGTACCGTACTCATTCCACCCACGCGGATATCCGCGTGGCGCGCGGTGATCATGCAGACTTCGCGGAGATGAGGCTGCCGCCAGAAAGATCTTTCTATCCGTTTGAAATTCGGTTCGGCGAGCAGCGATCTATTTTGTTGAGCGTAAGACGAGGCGAATCGAGACAAACCAGGGCGAAGCGAGGCAAGGCGAGACGAGGCGCGGCTGTATATTTATGCCGTTTGCGTGAAACAACGAACACGTTGCCCCGGCTGGCTCGTGCTCGACCGCGAGGCGTGAGCTGCGAGCCACGAGTAAATCGGTGCGCGCGCGACACGCACGAAAATAGGACGTGCCATGCCGATCGCTTGGAAGATAATCGCTGTGCCACACTTGGCCCAGCGATTTCACAAATATTAATCATTTGTTACGCTTTCTGTGGACCGTGAAGGCCGAACATGGCTCTGGTGATGCTACCCTGCGATCTGCCATGGTGGCCGGCCGTGGTCAAGCAGCTGGATCGTGCGGCCGCTGCCAGAAACTCGGAGAATCTCATCGAAGCGATGCAACGCTTGCACGACATGTGCAAGTAAGTATACCCATTGATATACATACATATGTAGAACTTACGTATATGCATAGTAGGATATGTACATAGAGAAAGGAAATGCGTATGGAACGAACAACTAGCCCCGTTGGGAGCAACGAAAGAAAGCCCACTCGCAAGAAAAGATCTTCACCACAACCACTCGAACGGTCGAATATTTTATTAATCTTTGGGGATAGGTAGAATATACGGATCGCGAAATTTTTTACGGGCCAATTTCACTCTCAACGGAATTTCGGCCGTTTTTCACTTTTACTTGATAACTTTGTGAACTGTGATCTGTAAACTCTAAACTGTAACAGATTGGGAAACGGTTTTAGAACCAAACGAACGCTTCTCGTCTCGCGATGATATCAACCATTAACGAACTCGATTTTTCTGCCACATGCTGTTGAAAAGACGCGAGGAACAGTGCTTGCTGAAAAGGTATCCGATCAAGACCATCTCTAAGTATCAGTAAAAGATGTACCCTTTGCGAATGCTTTTACGCGCTGACCTTTGCACAGAAGAAACCTCATTCACTATGTGTTCTGTGTTCCATATTGTACATACATACATACATACATATACCACAGTCTCACCGTAGTAACGATCGCGCAATCTTTTTTTGGTAACGATCGAACGTGAAATGTAATTCATAGAGATCCGAAAATCTCTCGGTTATTTCAGTATAAGCCTCGATCCCGAGGAGGATTCGCAAGATCCGGAGCTGTTCTCCGAGCTGGCTACGTTCCTCGACAAGGATCTCGACTCGGCGGAGCGGGAACACGTGCTCACGAAAACGATACCTCGAATGGTGGATCGAGCTAAAGCGTTGAGAACCTGCAAGCCCCCGCAGGGTTTGCACTTTAGTCTCCAGCAACAAGGTGACTACTACAGACGCGGATATGCCGAAGAAACAAAGGTGTTTCAATTGCCGTAAATACGTAAAATGCGTGTGTTACAGGTGACTGCATCGAGTACAGCTACGGCTTCGTCTCCTCTTTGGTCGCGAACGCCTTCTTCTCCACATACCCGAAGAGAACCGCAAAAACGCATCCGACTTTGCGCGACTTCAACTTCACCAACTTCTTCAAGCACCTTCGAAAGTAAGTAAGCTGCACGATCGGCTGTAGAAAGAATCGGGCAGAGCAAGGAATTGCGTAAATTCGCGTTGTTTTCAGTAACGGGCAGAAAGCGAAACTGAAAAGTATATTTCACTATTACGATTACCTCGAAAAGGACAATGCTTTGGACGGTAAATTGGTAATCTCCAGGCAGGTACGTAGGCTGTTGGAGGATTAAGCGTTGAGACGCATTTTACAAAACGAAATTCCAAATCGCCAGGTGATGACGTCCAAGCAATGGCTGACTATCGAAGATTGGCTGGAGAGCAACGTACCCCTCTGTCCTCTGATGATAAGGCACGAGGGACGATTGGAGAGGGTGGAACCGGAAACAAAAGTATTGCGTGTTTGCTTCGCCAGCACGAAGTTTGGCGGCGGCGTGCTTGACGGTGATGTTACGCAAGAAACTGTACATGTAAATAATTGAAGGCAACCGCGTGACGAGCCTAACTCCGATCGTAAACCGCGGTTTATCGTATCGTTCGTGTAAGATGGGAACAGAACGCGACCAGGAGCAATCGCGAAAATTACAATAATCGTCTCTATTGCGTTTAGATAGCGACTCATCCGGAGATGCTCGCTGCGATACTGTCGGTCGAGGCCCTAGAAGACAACGAGGCACTAATAGTCGAGGGTGTCAGACACATGTCCCGAATAAACGATCCTCGGAATAGGGCCACGTTCGAAGCTCTGCCGAAACCTAACGTCGTGAGTAGCTCAACTGAGGTGGCGCGATTACGAGTTACAGCTTACAACAAGCTTTGTTCGGTTTCGTTGAACGCGACAGGTAACGGTTTGCTGCATCGACCCGGAGGATTACTCGGCGTTGCCCTTGGCGCAGTTCGAAGAGGATAACGTGCTGCGAGAAATGAACAAATCGTTGCTAGGATTTCGTCAAAGATACGTGCCGAGTAGCCCAACGGATCCCATCGGAAGATCGGAAATGGATCCGGATGGTGCTTTGAGCTCTCGCAGGTTGTCACCCATCGGAGAAAGCTTCAGCAGCACACCGCCGGAAACGGATGCTGACGACAAGGCGGTCTCGTCGTCGGCGAATCTATTAAATCACGAATCCATTAAGCAAGGTATTGGTACCGAAGCAAGGAAGACCAACGTTCGGTTCGAATAGGATTTAATCTATGCTCTTTCAGAGAAATCCGTGTCGGCCGAGCGGAACAAGTACGACGATGGTGCAACGGAGTCGCATGGAAGGCCAAACGGAAAATCCGTAAGATCGTCGAGCCCTCAAAAGTCAGGCAAAGAAACTAGTTGCGCGAGCAGAAGGAATCGATTCATAGTTCTCGGCTCGAGCGGTGAAGTTTTGCCGGTGACAAGGAAGTCGCTCGGTCAAATGTCGGTTTACAGCAGTTGCAACAGTCAGAGCACGGACAGCTTTCATAGTGCGAAAGACGTGATAGAGGAAGACCCTGGTAGGTGACTAACAAATTGTCAAGCACGAACACTGTTGTTAACGAATTGTGAAATCGATTCAACCGTATTTAGAAGAGGAAGAACAAAGATTGAGTAAGCGATACAGCAACCAGCTGGACACACCGGAAAGGAGAGGTACGTTCGCTCAGCGTTTGAGGGACGCTTTGAAACGCGAGAGCACAGCCACCGGTGGTGCAGCCTCCTCGAATACGTCGTCCGGCGAAAGTAGCTACGCCGTAGGAATAAGCGTGTCCGGAAGTCACGTTTACGATCAAGATATCAAGTAAGCGAGAGCTCTCTTGCTCTCTAAGAGTTGATACATGATAATATTATGTACTTTCGAAACGTGATACAGGGTGAAACGAGGTGGCTCGAGGGGTTTCGTTCTTAGAGACGAAACTGTGGATGAAGAATTTCTGAAGGAATCGTTGAAAGCGGAACAAAAGTGGCTAGGCAGATTCCGACAAAATCAATCGACGCTTCAACGGAGAGATACGAGTGCTAGTAGTAGATACAGTTTCAGTACCGAATACAATTCTGGCAAGTATTACGAAACGCATCTTTCTGCGTTCGTTGAATAGTACCTTTCGTGACTGTCTAAATATAACAAGTAAAACCGACTTGACTCTTCGTGCGTTCAGATTTTTGTTCGGAGCTCGAGGAAGTATACGAGCAACTAGCAAAATGGTTAGAAGATCCCATAGCGGCGGACGAATCGCGTGAATTAGACGCGAGGGACAGGGCGGTAGTTAGATTCGCGGGCTCGTTGTTAAAGAGAGCTCTCAGCGAATCGTTTGCTGGCGTCCCGGTACAGGAGGGTGAACCTCAACCCCTCATTGATTCAGTCGACGTAAATCAGAGGCACAAGTTAGCTTTGGCCGTGCGAAGTTTGAGTTTAGAGCTAGCCCGTCAAAAAAATAGGAGACAGCAATCAGTAAGAAACAAGTTGCTTTTTTTCTTACAATCAGTCAAGAAATCACACCCGATCGTCGATCGGTATACGATAACATGGTCGAACGAAAAGATACACGCACACTCACTCACACATGCAATTAATTAAATACATAAGATCTTTTTTTGTTTGAACCGACCGCGTCGTCGAAGAATGAGAGACAAACTGAAAACTAATGCTCTAGCCTAGATACATATACATAATTTCACATACGTAGCCAAGTCTCATCGGATGATTACGATACGCAGGTCTCAGAATCCGAAGACGTAGAGAATTACGAAGATGCTTTAAGTAATCGTACGATGTCGAAAGAGGTAAAGGATATCCAACGTAAAAAGCTTAGAACGGTAACGTTCTCGTCCGAAGTTTTTCAAACATTGGTCGATGACAAGACTACCTTGTATCTGTCTAATCCTGTTTCTTTAAGTACATCTGGACCCATAAAGGATAAACTAGCGCAAGAATTCGAATCGCATGTTACACTTGACGTGAGCAAACTTTCTGTTACACATGTATATGTAAACTCTTGTTCCGTAAATGTAACGCATGAACCAATTCCAATTTACTACCAGAAACCATTAGTTATTTCTCTCTCTTTCTCTCTCTCTCTCTCTCTCTCTCTCTCTCTCTCTCTCTCTCTCTCTCGTCGCTATACCTCGGTGTTTACCAATACTGAACTTTCGAACGCTTGACTCACTAACAATTAAAAATAGAAATTTGGTAATTTATGCACGCTAAACGATCACCGCTCGCTGTTGCATGTCAGATAACAGAAATTATGTTTCTAACAGGAGGTAGTGCCGTAGACGCGCACATGTGTACACACCTCTAACGATTAATGATTTGTCTCTCATTCTATTTGATGATTGTCTTTTACTTTTCTGACTTTGAATTGACGTGTAACATTTTCATACTTTCCGAAGTAACATTGCCCGAGAATACACTCCGAAAATACGTTTTCTTTCTATGGTTGCTAAAATTGACATTTCTATTGTAATTAGTTTGCATTTTACGGGATAACCGATTTCCGCGTGATCCTTGTCGCTCCAAGTTTACCAACACGATGTTTTTAGATACCAAGAGACAGTAGTCCGCAGTCCGGTGGATTGTTATCTATTGTTACTGGAAACTGGGGATGCGGATCTCGATTAAAAGGGGACCCCCAGTTGAAGCTTGTTGTTCAGTGGCTCGCCGCTTCTTTAGCGGGCGTGCCGAAATTGATTTACTACACAGCGGGGAATCCAAGACTATCGAAGGTAAAGGATTCCCTTTGTCTATGACAATGTTACCTACATGGTGTTTCTTTGCGAAGAAACACTCCCCGAAAGAAAAAGATCTAGGTGATCGAACAGAGAACGATTCTTCAGTTAGATACCGTGAGCAGGGTCCTGATGGATAGGCACTGGTCGGTCGGCGATTTGGCTGCTGCTACCTTGAGATTTTCCTTGCAAATCATGGAAGAAAGAATGGAGGGAAGGAACACATTGTTCGAGGAAATAATCGGTATGGATAAACCGAGTCCTTAGCCCGACTCGATGCTGTCCGTTCTGGTAGACATTTTAGCTACCATGATCGAAGACAGCCTGGTGTGAACGCCTCAAACGATTATTGTCACGAGAGAAAGAAGCACGACAAGACTCTCCTACCCGTGTATAGGATCTACACTGTAGGTACACTTTTCCAACGACGTGGGGCCAGATGAAACAAAAATGAAAACCGAAACGAAAATGAAACCCTTTCATATGATTTTCCAACGTTTTTACTTTTACAAACCAATTATGGGGAAAGCATCGCGACCGATCTCTGTGGGTTTCAAATGTTTCATATCAATGCAATATCAAAGGAAGCCGCACAACTTAGTGTACAAAACGAAATACTTTAAACACAAATGAGGATTTAAACAGTTTTTTAAGCGTATGATACACATGAACAAAGTCAAAAAGAATTGTTATTGCAAGTTGTACGAAAGGCAACTGTGTTATAGAATTTTTCTGGTGTATATTGTCATTGTTGTCCTAACAGTATTTATAGAGATTTAATAGTCTATTCACGGGAAAAGTCAATTCAGATTTATGTTCTTACGTATAGAATACGTAATTTGATACGGTTACCTGCAATAACTAACGAGGCACAATATATTACACTATATTTTGTACAGTATAATATTTAAAGTCGCTGTATGTGTCGGATCGAAGCGTATCTATTGTATGTAATAACTTCATAGATTTTTAGGAGAAGATTTTTAGTCGTATTTTATAGGCTGCTTTTTTATATCAAGTATAATTTATACAAAACGATTATGTAAATAATAAAAATAAAATATATGTAATGAGAAAATAACGTGGCCTTCGAGACGATACAAGTTTCCAAAACTGAACAAACTCAAGGTCTAAAGTCAGATATAACATATAATGTATACAAATGAAAGAAAATAACGTAACAATCGTAACATGTCTTCCACTATCGTAGAACAATGACAATATAGTTTATCTGTTTGTCAGGTGTTAATCAGTACAATGATTCAACTGATTTTTTTACCTTTATTTTATAAGAGAAGCAATATCAATTATGGAATTAAGATTACTCACCAACGACAAACTTTACCGGTTTCAATCCTTCATATTCCGAAAATAGTTTACTACAATTGTAAGGAGTAAAAAAAGACAATTGTAAAAAAAACAATGGCTTCTATTCACTCATCACAGAAAGTGACATCGTAAACGACGGCCTACTCCTTGTCTATCGTACAAAATATTGAATTTATTAACAAATTGATTAATATTGTTGCAATCTTTCGTTATGATGCCGAGATAAGTCATCAAACCAAAATCATTGCATTGCTGAAAAAGAGTAACGATTCAATGCGTTAGATACATAAATAAAGAATCATTGTAAAAACCATGGAGATTGCATTATAAATACGTACATTATAGAAATCAGCTTTGAATTTTGGATTATTTAAAACTGGTAATCGATGTCCTAGAGAACAAGCGGCTCTTAGCACTTCGTGATTTCCTTTTATTTCACCACTCTGTACTGCCTGTACATATTTTAATACCAATTTCACCCGCGAATGTAGCATCTTTATAGCACTATGCTGTGCAGTTAGATGTTCTGCAACTATGCACAAGTTTATAACGTTATTCTTGCAGTAGTTTAAAACTACGAGAACAAAGTAAAGATGTGTGACATTACCTAATGAGCTTTCTGCTTGATCGTTACTGCACATTCTTGCTACATGATCGACACCGATTCTTTCTGCCTCTTCTGTTGCCAGCGTATAAGTTAATGGGACAAATAACATGGTAGCTTCCCCATTTACCAAATCAATCACAGACTCATACATAGAAACGGATAATTGCTGTAAGACGCAATAACAGAATAATTGAGATCCACTAAAAAAAGAAAACAAAACTATCCTCTATACGTACATCTGTGTTTTTTGGTCTGGGATCAAGTTTTAATAACACAGGGCTTTCATTGATTTCGCAAAGCTGTTTGTGCACTCTAATGTCCATTTCGTTAGGCATATCTCCTGCTGTGTACCACCCCAAAAAATCCATTTCACTAAACACTTGCTTAAACTGCTCTTCTTTGGTATTATAATAATCTCTGTCTATTATAACATCGTCCTCGATGCACGTAAACATAAGTTCAAAGGAATTCATAATTTCTATATTACGTCCCTTTTGTTTACCAATCAATGCTCCATACACTGCAAATATAAAGAAATTAAATTAAATAATACTGAGGGTCTTACGGTTAACAACTGCAAAAACATAAAAATCTACCCAATTGATCTGTTTCTTCTTGAGCACGAAGTCTAGTCCAATGTTCACTAACATTCATTATAACCAAAGGATGCAGACTAATTGATACAGATCCAACAGTGCCAGAAGATGCCATTACTTTGATGGGACTTGAAGGATTTGTCGAGGTGGTAGAAATTTTTTCAGCATGATCATCATCAACATCCATTGGTGTCTCTGATGGACCTGCTGCATTATTTTCTTCAACTTCCATACCGTTTAAATAATGTTCACTCTTGTATTCTAAAAATTGAAATGAGTGTGAATCACTAATTTATGTTTAAAGAACTAAAAAAATTCGATTGAAATCACTCCTTATAGTGTGTAAGAACGTCAAAACAATAGATCTCGAAATCATAATAGTGCAGTGGATGAAAACTTTTCAAGAAACTGATTTATACTTTATATTATACTTTTAGAAATTTCTTAAAACGATTTACGAATACATTATTTTGACTGTTCTATAATTCCAAAGTTAATGTTTACAAGAGGTAAATCTTTTTACTACGATGCTACAGCGTGTTTATTGAGACTGACACAACTATAACTATCTGACGTGAATTCTAGCTAAAAGTCATACTACAATACGCTTCTCCTATCCGCAAACGTTGTCAGTCTGTCGAATGCATACATACACACTTGAAAACAGTGTTGCCGTTGCCAGAAACGAAGATGAAAATCGAGATGCGTGACGTCATAAAATATCTCGGTTTGACTCCGCGACTTGTACGCACCAAGTGAGGATTAATGATACTACATATGTACATTTTTCAAACATACATACATATGTATGCAAAATCAGGACAACCATGACCTAGAATATTCTAAGGTCCATGAACACAACCGACACTATACTGCAGATAGTGTTGAGTATTCAAACCAACAAACCCATTTAAACCTGCGATGATCACATTTGAATGGATTACAACCTATATTCATTTATGTTATTAGCACGAACGTGCTACGGCTACCGAAAATCTTGCTATATTTATATGTACAAAATATAATTTGTCGGGTGAGGAAATGGGCGAGTGAGGGGGCTCTCGTTTTGTAACCCGTGAACATCATGTGACATGTGACATATCATCACTGCTCCAAGCCGACAAGCCTATCGATATGACATATGCAGATCATAAACCATAACTATAGAATATAGAATCTATTACTCTGGATTCTAGTAATCTTTCAATTCAAGAACTATATCCAGGGACAACAAGACTTTTGAGTTGAGAATTCACTTGCAACCTTCATTCATTCATTCTCCCGCGCTATCATTCAGATCAATGCAATATAATTAGTTGGGCCTTATCCTGTCCAACTTGTCGAAATATTGCCTATAAACATATCTTAATGTGCACTGAGCATTGTTCACAAATTCCCTGGTAAATGTGATCGAGAATTTTACAAAACGAAAAATACAAGTTGAATATCGCGCCACGTGTATCAGATGAAGCGCCAAACATACAGATGCGCGGAAAGAGTAAGACCGCAAGTAGGGTAAAGTGGGACTGGGTTTGTTCTCTCTCGATCATCTCCCATTCTTTTTCTAAAGTAACTGCGCGAAGTGGATGCGTAGTAGAATGGTGGGGATAAAAAAGTTCTTGAATTGGGAAAAGATCTTGAATTGAGAGACAACTGAATATACTACATAAACCCAACTTGTGTAGGAATCTAAGCCACAGCTTGCTAAGCAGTCGAAAATGGTGACAGAAATTGCTTTGTTCTGATTGACTGACGATTGAATATTAATACAGAAATTGCAGCGAATTGGATGCATAGTCAAATGGCAGGGATACAACAAATTCTTGCTTAGAGAGGAAAAGATCTTGCAGAAGTTGAAGCTATACATACATTGTAGTGTGGAACTTATCCCGACCGGGGTTCAATGTGCACATGCGGAATAACTGGACACGGGGACGAATTGTGAAATAGGCTTTATTATGCATAGGTCCGTGGACGAAAGTCGAATGAGGACTTTTTTATTTCTTTGTCCACCCAAGTCGACAATGCTTTTCCTTAAGGCTAGAATACAACTAACTTAACCTAGTTATACTAGACGGCGCGTCGAGCCTACCGCTACAGTAGATCCTTGCAAACGTCCCCTCACTTTCAACAATGATAACCAGAAGTTAACGTTATCATTGACCATAATAAGAAATCATGCTAATGTAGTGATATTTATATGCCGGTTTCAAATAAGAGAATTAACTTTAATTCCATTTTAAAGGTTTTGTATTTGTTTCATAACAAAACTCTGCAATCTACTGTTATAAATGCGATAACACTTGAAGCACAGAACATTTGTACAAAGTCGAAGTTTCTATTAAAACTTTTGCTGTTCATGGCTCTAAATTGTATAACCTTCATGACATACCACATAAATTGAGCGGTCTTCAAATTGATATTCGAATTAATGAAGAGTATTGATCGTGTCTTATTTTTTATATTAAAAAAACAATTCTGATAACATTTGTACAAACTTTGTCTACGAACGGTTGAATGAATGTTTTAGCCATTCGATTTACCATCTATATAGTATTAGCTTCATGTCGGCAGAAACTTTTAAAGTCTAGTTTCAAATATATACACTTGTAACTATTGATAACCGTGTATGTAATAAATACTTCTATATGCATACAAACGGCAATAATGAAGCAAGAAAGTGAAGGATACATAGTCAATATACGAAACTAATTTATACAGAAAATTATGTATATTCACGGGAGTAAATTGAAATACAGATGAGACAAGAAAATGTTGGTTCGATTCAAATCTACTGATTAACGTAGTTCAATTGACTGCCTTCACGCGGAAGTGACAGAAATTACGATTGGTAGGGTAGCGTTATTTTATTACGTGTCATGTACGCAAATCTGTTTTTCCTAATTGCTTGAGTTCTTGAAGTTCGTATTTGTTTAAACGAGTCGTTAAAGGTATTTAAATTTACCCTCTCATTTTATGGTATGATACGCGAGTTTATTATTATTCGCTTATCTTAAAGCATACGTACTTCAACGGCGTTTAAAGTTGTCATAAACATATGCATTGCACGAATTTTTGAGTGCGGTTTATAAAGAAATAGATTGTTCAGTGTTTTTAGTCATTTGTATTTCTGTTATGTGTAAAAACATACTGTAACAAAAACCACCCTCTGACAAGATTGTGTTAACAAGATGTATAATTTTCTACTATTTACAGCGAAAAGATGCGTCAACTGAAGGGAAAGACGAAAGAAACAAACAAACAGAAGAAAGAGAGGAAAAAGGAATTTCTAGAGAACAAACAGCGTGTCTTCACAGTGGTGTTACCCACAATTGCTGCCATATTCGTTGTAATAGCAGCATACATTTATGTTAAAACCCGTCCAAAACTTGTTGAGTATTAATTGGAGTATTCTGCGTCATCATTGGTCATTAAAACATAACAGTGTATTTTGAGAATGCTTGAACAGTTCCTTCATACATTTGTACAATTAAATTAAAATTATTTAAATGAAAAGGCAGATTTTTGTGCCTGTTCAGAAAGCATTTCATTCCTATCGTTCAATAATCAAATATACATGTTACACATTAAATGTATAACTTTTGAAAAATATTTTTTGCTCTAAAAGTTATGTAATATCAGAGCATAAGCATAAATATCAATTAAGGAAATATTAATAAGATTTTATTAAATAGAGGAAAGGTCGGGATACTTGTACTATTATTGTAAAATCTGTCTATATCGAGGTAGTTATTTTTTGAAATTATACATATATTCAACTGTAATCTACCATATTTCTCAAGTGCAATTTTATAAAGTAACAATTCATCCAACCGTCTGTGGATTGTTCCAATATTGAATATGATTCCAAGTATGTTATTGCATTTTTTAGTCTAACAGATACATGCTTTCTCCATATACATATAATTGTTCCGTGTAAATTAATAAAACGCCTAGTACCTTTATCATTTTTTTAAATAAAATGAAAAGTATTGTTTTATAAAATATTTACAAAATAAATATGAATATAAAATAAGATGAACATGTATTATATTTCTTATACTCCTTTAACATAAAATGATATGCAACTCATTTAATAGGTCCTGTATATATAAATATGATCAGACGAACTACACAAACTAAGCACCGTGAATGAGTAGACAATTGGGAACCACTGGTATAGCCACATCTCACCAATAGGAAGCTAACACGTATATAAATGTATCACGTGTATTGAACATTCGATTTGTGTTCCTCCGAAAGTTAAACATTTTGTTAACAATAGAAGAAAATGAAAAATTATTTAATCAATTTTCCGTTTGCGATTTTGACAATAATTGCATTATGGACAAGCTCCGTTAGAGGTAAGCGAATGCTTTTATTTTCAACTATATGCGAAATGTCAATGTCAATCTATGTGTACTTGAAATATTATTATATTAATAACTAATTTGAATTTATTAATACACATCGTTTTCTTGCTGAATATTTCTGTATAAACATTACGATATATTATTAATGTCACTGATATCTTCATGTTAACCTATTATCTTTTGATACATACTATGCTTCTATGTATTAATGTCACATTTATTATAAATAGGTAAAGGAACACAGTATGTGACGTGCGGTTCTGCTTTAAAATTATTGAATGTAGATTACAAAGTCACATTACACACTCATGATATTAAATATGCAAGTGGCAGTGGTCAACAATCAGTAACGGGTTTGTCAACAAAGGAAAATGGAAACTCCTACTGGCTTATTAAAGGCGCAACGAATACACACTGTACTAGGGGGTATGTGACAACAGTATTATAGCAAGAGAGTACTTCATATTATATATAATTCATGCAATTAATTTTAAATAGCGAGCCTGTCAAGTGTGGAGATATCATAAGATTGGAGCACACAGATACGAAAAAGAATCTTCATTCACACCGTGTTAGCTCGCCTCTTAGTGGTAAGCTAGAAATATCTGCTTATGGAGATACCAAAGGAGAAGGAGACAATGGAGACAATTGGCTTGTAATATGTGACAATGAATCCTCGAGAAGAGATGAAAACGAATTATGGAGAAGAGATTCTCGTATTATGTTAAGACATGTTGACACAACTGCGTACGTTATACTGTGATATTAGAAGTATCTTAAAGGTATCTCTAAGTATATTTAAAATTGACTGTATTTTACAGATATTTAACAGTGAGTGGAAGAGTTTATGGTCATCCAATTAGTGGCCAAAGTGAAGTAGTGGGTGAAATTACTGTTACTGGTCCCCGTTTTCAATGGATATCGGCAGAAGGTGTATTTGTTCACCCTCATAACTTTGAAGCTCAACATTCAGCGCATACAGAATTATAAAATGCTTTTCATTAGATTTACAATTTTGTATGGTAAATAATATTCTAACTAATTTTATTGAACATTTCAAAGAATAGATCTTTTTCAACATCTTTTTAAATTTGATTTCAGATCAGTATCTGATTGTTCTATATTTCTATAAGGAAAGATTTTCCTAAAAACACTTGAAATGATTTCATAGATGAGAAATTAACAGAAAAATTATATTCTTCCATTACTGTAATTTGTGAGAACAAATGTAGGAAACAGGAAACATAGCATTATTTATTGTTCTCGTGATCTACATAAACGCCAAATAATATTGCGAACAATTATACTTTTAATATTACTTTTATTATTAGTAAGATCGTAACAGGGAAAAACTTCTTAATTGCACAAGAGTTGTTTTTATAATTTTCCTAACACTTCTATGAAGAGTGTGAAAATGTAATAAACGTATGCGATATTTATTACAATATAATACAATTTAAGATAGTTAAAAAAATGTATATTTAATTTTATTCTGTGCATCATTTATGATTAATGCTTTCATCTTTTCTTGCATTTCCATACAGAAGCCGTAGATACTATACTTATACTTGTTTGAGTTGATATTTTCCATTCAGATCTCTAGTTCCTATGAGACCATTGTATGGAAAAATAATATTTGAAAGACCATAATTACCAAAAATTTCATTTAGGTTTTGTTTACCCAATGTACTAGAATACCCTTGTTTACCAGTTGTACAACTATGTAATTTCCATGTTGCATACACTAAGCAAATACATGAAACAGTAACTAATATATCAAACATTGTTACAAGTAATATGTAACTATTTTGTCTGGAATATAATAATTTAACCAAGGCAACAGGAAAACAAAAATTTAAGAATATATTGAAAGAATCTGTATCTGATCTTATTACACGATTAATATTTTCATACAAATATGGTCCCAGTGTGCACAATGAGTATATGCATGTTAAGGATGCATAAAAACAAAATAAGATAAAATTTCCAATATTTTGTCGTAGTATACAAGCACCTAAGAAAAAACAGTGATGATCTCGAAAGTGAAAACATTTTCTACAGAAAATGCAGTGCTGTGTTGGTTTGCATGTATATTTGATGCATTTCTCACAGTACCATTTATATTCCGTGTTATTTGCTACTTTGCTATATATTGATTTCCTTCCTATTGTTGTGACTTCCATAATTGTTGTTTTACGACCAATAATGTATACTGAGTACCAATTCAAATATGCTTGAATGCAAAGAAATATAAAGACTGGAGTAATTCGTCCGTTAATGTATGTGGTTATAATAACAACAATTAAGCTATAAAACAGAGTAATAAATGGGCAAGATTTTGCAATAACTTGGGGAACTTTTTTCATATTGTTTATCTATAATGGCTTATACGCGATAAGTAGAAACAGTTAAAATACGTTAATTGTAAATTAACTTTAGGTGTGATAATTCTATTAATACACTGATTATTTGTCCTGCAAAAGAAGAAACGTACATGCGATTTTCCTATTGTTTACATTAAACTATTATTTTGTTAGAGGTTAGAGGACAGTACAAAGATGGATCAACTGACCTTGATTATAACCCCTCCAATATCACCGAATGTATCTTTCTAAATAAAATTACACATCAAAGTATGTAATATATCTTTTCTGCAATTCAGTATAGACTAATCTATCGGTATTATTCAATTTTGTTACTTCTTCTACATAATATGTCCTATGGGATATAGTAAATGTTCAATATATAATTGGGTTCGCATTTATCCGCGCCCACTATCTACGACCATGAAGGTAAACTGTGGAAGAAACTCGAAATGTTATTTACAAAAACATACAAAATTGCCTGTGTCTTTTTGTATTAGAATGTAATGAAGGATTCGTAAATTGAAATATTATTAATAACTAATTTATTATTATGCATTTTTAACAAATTTCGTTACACATATGTAATAATTTATTATAATGAATTAAATAGAAATAAAATGTAAAAACAATTATCTTTTATTGATATATCAGTTTACATTAAATTGTTCTAATATGAAAAAAAAACAGTAGATCTACAGATGCACGTATAACAAAATTTCTGTGTAAAAATCTATCATTGTCAATACTAACTTATTATGTATGTATACATATTCCTAAAGTATGTCTCAATATGTACAACTATATAGTACAAAAACAAGATCAAATTATATATAAACATATCCAAAAGAACCATATAAATTTGGCTTAGAAATCAGTAAAAGTTCAAGAAACTTTGCAATATTTTGGTCAATATTATTGGATGAATTGTTTTAAAACAAGTATTGTATATCAAGTATATACAATATACTGTTCATAATATACTTCTTTACATATTTATACATCTTAAAATTCAATGTAAATTTTATTATGCATGAAATCTGTAAGTTAGTCATAACATGAAGTTACACACAGAACTTTTACTGGTTTGCTTATGAACATACAATATTTCACAGGTTGCGTTCATAAACATTTAGACTCTTATTTTAGAAAATTGTTTTTCTAGTTTAATGTTTTGCTTGCACTGCAAAGCACAACTTATTTCAATAAAAAAGCTTGAGAAAAATCATTTTCTATAAACAAACGCGAAAAAAATATAAAAAGATAATAACCTGTCGACCATTATTTACACTTTATTTACATTACTGGTTGCAGATTTTTTTTGCATTGTATATACAATTTATTTTTTTTTGTTTGTTTAAAAAGTAAAATTAATTCTACATGAATTGTGCATGACTAATTTGTGTTTACCCGTTTTACACCCTTGAAAAGTGAAATGTGATTACCAATTCTGATAAATACTATATGCTTATTGTATAATCCATACAATTGCACTACTTTTTATAGATAATCCTATGCTTATAAAAACTATGTAAACGTATAATAGGACGATTTGCATAAGTTATCAAAATATACTACTATAGTCAAACAATGGTTATACATGTAGATGTCCTTTGAACAGTGTAAAAAATAAACTTTTGATACCCTCGATATAATATATCATATAGGCCACCAGAATATACGGTTTATTTCATGTGTTAACAACTACGAGTTTTTTTTTTTGTAACCAGTTTGTAACAGTGATTTAATCATAGCTTCACGAGAGCTCACCAATGGGAGCATTTTGAAGCCATAAATCATGTATGAAATTATATAAATCATCACTGACAGCGACCTAAATAAACGTTGCTTATTATAATAGTCGATATTAATAAATATAATTTTAAGTATTTATGGTACTTACTTTGTATGGTGTAGGGTTTAAATTTCTTTTGTGATCATTCCTCAGTGTTCTCAGGGATTCCTGAACTCTATTTCTTATTTCATGCAACGTGGGTAGTGGTTGGCATAATTTACCATTCTTCCAATATACCTGTATAATATTATAACATTAAACATTTGTAGCTTTTATAATTTTAAAATATATCAATTTACCTTATGTAGAGATTCCACTTGCGTTGGAATAACATATGCTCTCTTCGATTCTTGAAATGGATGTCTACAAAGAACTTTCTGCTTTACTTGTGGAACTTCTTCAGTGGATCTTTGCAAAAGATCAATTAAAGCATATCCGTCTGTTCCGTATAATCTAAACGCATCTTTCTTTCCTGGTATTGTTACTTTACCAACTTCTTGACTGAGCTTCATTCTGGGTTGATTGTTAATTTCAACCATTTTATACACGCACCCCAATGCTGGTTGTCTTTGACATGTTACCAGATGTGTACCAATTCCAAAGCAGTCAATCTTATGACTCTACAAAAATTAAGTTCTTCACATAGGAAAAAGAAACATGTATTTGCAAAGTTTTGTTATAGATGTATTTACCTGTTCATTTAAACTTAGAATAGTTTCCTCATTAATATCGTTTGATGCACAGATCATCAACTTTGCAAACCAAGGTATATTATACTTGATCGCAATTCTTTCGAACATATCTCTGGCTGTGTTACTCAAGTATGCTAAGTCACCGCTATCAATTCTGATACCAACTGCTTTATAACCCAAGTCACTCAAAGCTAATGCCACAGCACAGAAGTTTAGCAGACCACTCCTAAATATAATAATTTGCTATTACAGCTACTATAGATATCCTATGTACTTAGACATATTGCTATAAACTTACAAAGAAAAGATAAATTATTTTGTAATATGCCTTACACTCTCAACCACGAAATTATGTAATACTACTATTACAAATTACATCACCAATGTCATTAATAAACTACAAAAACTCTACATAACAAAACATAATTCTAATGTTACTGTACCCAACTATAATATGAAAGGAATGAGTGTAGAACATGCAGTATCATTGATTATGTGTAAATGCACGAAGTATCTCATTGTTTTGTGCTTATATAGCACAATTACTTTGGACAGAACATATAACAATTGACATTACATGCAAACTATCTAATACTTGTAAATAGACAAAATTCAACTTTGCATTGTTTTATCAACATTTTTTTTTAACTACAAGGCATGATTTATTGTATCCTTTTAAGATTAAATACATTAAATTAATATCTATTTAGTTAAATGGCTGAATTGGGAAGGGTACTATATAAGGTCGTACATTTAAAACAAAGACGACATTACACTTGCCTTGTTTCGTCTTAGTTATTTCATGCTATGAACAAGATATTTCGGAATATAGATTTGCCCGCTTTACAGAATGGAGTTTTCATTTAGCAGATGGATCGAATTGAGTTAAATTTGTATTTTAGTGACACAAAGTTACTAGTAAAAACTGCATGTGTGATCATAGATGTTTAATTGATATCGATGAAATGAACATTAAACATAATAAAGTCTCTAGAAACGTATAATATTTCTACTTGTAAAAGGTAATATAATCGATTAACTTGTATTTTGTAGATTAAAAAAAATGATGATTTATATCCTGCAAAGCAGACAGAGAGGATAAAAATCGTACCTCACATAGAGCTCACCCAATTCGCCTCGTCTTAAAAAGCCATTCTTGTGATGCGAAGTCGTTTCTGATAAAATCGGATTGTTTCTGACACCATTTTGGGCATGGGAATTGGACCCATTTGTTAGACGTTTATTCTTTACATTTAGGCTGGCTATATGTGCCTGTCTCTTGGCCGTGGTTTCGATGCTATAAACACACTCCTGTTAGGGTACAGTGTGTATATGTTTCATCATGCCTGCTTTATGAATGTGTAATTAGGATTATTAATGCATGTAGCGAATCCGAGTAAGTATACTTTTTGAATAAAAATCACGATACCGATATAATACCTATAATATTTAGCAGTATTGACACATATACATAATTTATAATTCTTTTTCATAATTATAAAACACAAACGTAGCTTGTATCTAAAATATCATAGTAAATTTTTTTAAAATATTGTCTCGCGAGTCTTTGTAATTGAGTTTTAAATAGACTAGAAACGATAAGAACGACTGAGAAACATTTGGATGAGACTCCTTATTTCTCGCCAAAACAAGGTCATTGAAAACTCAGGCAATCTTTTATTTGAACTATTTTACATCCATGCACACTAGACAGCAACATATAATAATATTTATATTTATAGATAGCAAAAGATTTAAAATACAACCAATGCTAAATGTAGCATACCATACTATGCATTACTATACCCAGTACAAAAATATGGCAGTGCACATTTTTAAGTACAATTCTCAAAGTATACGTGCAAGTATTCAAACACAAATGCATACGACAAGAAGAAAGATTGCCCATGTATAAGATGAAATTAAAACACAGTATCTACTTACACGTACCAAATACACAAAAGAAGGTACTTGTAAAAACAAAATTGCAGCAAGAAAAGATATGAGATGAATGAAAATATAAACAAAGTAAGCATAGTGTCATACCTTTTCACGTCATACGTGTCTACAAGAGCAACAAATCGTTGCGGGAAAGCAATAGCGTAACTAATCAAAGCAGCTAATTCTCCACTAGAAACCTCAGAAGCTAGAGTCCCTACATCAGCTGCAATGGAATCCTGATGTTTGTAAGCTAATTCAAGAAGATCGTAAACCTCTCCTGTCTCTTTGTGCGCCAAAGTCTGGAAAAGAAGTACGATTGATTAGCATAAAATATTTTCGATGAATATATGAACATATTACTTAACCGTTATCTTACTCGTTCTCGCAAGTCATCAATGCCTGTAAAAGACGTAATATATGCATGCGCGTGCGTTCCACTAACAGGAATATCGTAAAGCTTTCCAGCTAATACATTACTGGTACCATCAAAGCCGCCTATAAAAAAAACAAACAAAACCAAAATTAATTACAGTAATTATTGGAACAATTTATATAGTACTACTGCTTTACTGCTAAAAATTTATAATTGAATTTCAGTCAACATATAAATGGAAATATCGGGTCTCCCCAAAATTATGGTATAGCCAGCCGGGTAGTGATTCTACGTACAAAAATAAATTGAAAAAAAGAATAACATTTTTTCATTTAAGACTGCGTTTTTGAAAAAAACTGAGTTGAAAGATGAGTCAAGTTCGTATATCTTGTATCTAGCAGAACTACAATAAACTTGGTTAATAAACTTCGTTTATTATAGTCGCGGTTGTATAAATAAGACACATTTGTTTTTATCATTTATCTTATTAACTATCATCCAATATCATGTACACCGCAACTGCAATAAACTTTTACAATAAAAAGAAATATTTTACCTCTTAAATTGTTTTTCATCGCCAAGACGGGTAGTTGTAACTGTTGCAGAATGGTACTACTACTTATTGATTACTGCTGTGAAAGAAAACTATATAGATATATATGTATTTATTATTTATTTACTTATATAAATCACTTCATATAACTCTTTGAATCAATATAAGTGGTACCATTCTGTAACAATGTATACAATTAATTTATTATTAAAGGAAAATGTTAGGTAATATTTACCCATGTAACTGTACTTGGATGCACTCAATCCACCATCAGGACCCTGAGCTCTTCGTAGACCAAACTCTAACAATGTTATATTTTTCCCAGCAACCATACGGTATCTGGCTGCATTAGTTGCCATTAAACTTGCATAGTTTACTAAGGTTAATAGTGTTGTTTCCAAAAGTTGAACCATTATTAATGGACCTTCTACTCTTAGTAATGGTATTCTGCATAACATATCAATTTGTATTGAAGTTTTATCTTATTAAAGTTTGATGTTTCATCAAATATGTAATGTCGATAAGCATTCGAACATTAACTCTAAACTGCTGTCTTAAGAGTAAGAAAAATTTCCCTAAACGATGACAATGATGACGATGATTAACATAACTGAATGATATCTGCACACACATGCACATTACATGGTATTTCTACCAACCTGGGAAAAGCCACTGAGCCTTCCTCCATAGCATATATTATCACATCTTTGGGAGTCAGATCTTTCAAGTAATCGAAGAACCTTTGATCCATCGATGATGGCATAGTCGACTGTAAGTACTTAATATCTGTGAAATCAATGCCTAGAATAAATATCTAAACTATCAAATAGGATATATATAGGGTGGTCAGTAACTGGTAATACAACCAGAAGAAAATAAGACAAAAATGTAAAATATTTTTTCATTCAGGCTCGGTTTATAAGGAAATTTAGGTTGAAAAAATAATAAGGTAGTTGAGCTGGCTACCATGGGGTAAATTAATGTTGTATTTATTGAATAAGACAAACTAAACTTTTTTTATACAAAAATAACAAATAAAAAGGATAAAAAAAGTTTAATATGTCTTAATCTATAAAAATGAAGTTAATTACGTCCGAAAACAAATCAAAAGCACAACAATTAGTCACCCCATGGTAAACGGTTCGACTACCCCACTATTGAATATGAATCACATGACGCGTCTGGCCATGGCATACCAATTCTACTTCTCTTCATACGGCAATCCACGCGAATTTGCCGAATCTTCCAAATCAGTTTTCTCGGAAAGGCAGCCAATAAAATAATGTTATTCTTCTTTTCCGACTTATGTTTACAAGTAGAATGTCTCCTATACCGGTTGTACTACCAGTTACTGACCACCCTGTACGTGAATACAGACGCTTACCGCTAGAAGAATAATGAAACTTCTCCAAAAATTTAATACATTCTTCCAGTCCCGCAAAAATAGTAAATTCTCCTTGAAACGGATTTTTGCGAAAGTATAAGTCAAACACTGCATGATCATTTACCTTTCCACTTTTCCAATAGGCATATGCCATTGAAATCTGATATAAATCTGAAATAAAGTAATAACCTTAATTTGGATGAATGTAAAACCTATTGTTTTTGTTTGTCAATATTTGTGTTTACACTATAGGTGTTATAAACACATAAGTGTTTACACTATCAAGAGTACAAAGTTACATCATTTTGAATAATTGTATAGAAAGTGTAAAAAATGCATCAAGATTCACTCATCTGGAATGACTACACTAATAATTCAGTAAATAATGTTAGATTTGTGAATAATTAACAACTGTTGTAACAACAACATCGTTTATAAAATAAAGTTTGTGCGTGATCGTAAAGTGATTGAAGACCAATTCGCCGTAAAAGGAAGAAATAGTGTAAGGACAAAAATGTGTGATTTTCTTTCAAGGGGAAAAAAATAGGAATAAGAAGAAAGAGAGAACAGAAAATTCTGTATCGAATTCATTTACGAATAGTACACGTGGTTAATATTTTGAAACGCCACTACTATGTGACGTCATTTCAGCGATTTCAATAAAGAAATACACGATGAAATAAAATAGAATCGATTATTTTGAGGTTACTTTTCGCGGCTAGTTTGTCATTCATATGAAATCCCATTCTAAATACCTGTCAGTAACGGTTGCACCACGCAAGTTTGACGAGAATGACACCATGATTTGCCCTCGTCGTCTGACATTTTCTGTGAAATCTCTGTTCAACGGTTCTGATCGCAAGCAGGAATAATTGAAAATGAAACTAAAAGTAAATGAAAATGAAAGGATAGGTTCCTTATCGTAGAGCAAGGAACGTTTACGCCAGCCACAGAACAACAAGCACCGTTACCGACGAACTAACACGTTTCGACGGTGAACATCGTATTATACTCGGCTCCGGGTATCTCCGTGCAAACTCTCAGAATCGATAGGAACGTTTGAAGGACATTACGAACGACGCGACCTGTTATTCCGCCATTCCCACCAATAGCAGAGCCTCCTCTTAAAAAATAACTAGGAATCGGGTTACGTATCTACATTCGTTCGAACACGTGAGCACGTGGAAATTGTTGTGAATTTTCGCTAGTGTAATCTGTAACGATCCAATTTTTCTCTTCTTATCTTTCTCCCACTCTATATAATTCTTGCATATCACGTCTATTTAACTGACTCATCAAAGTTCAAATTATGCACATATGTATACATACATATAGTCTACGATACATACACAACATATTAGGTCTCTCATGAACAAAGATTAAATAGCAAATTTTCACTCGATTCGATCGATCTGGAAATCGATCTATACGTGCAAATTTGAAATACTAACTTTTTAACAATCAGAAAATAATGATTTGTTTCCGTTGATTACACAAGCGTGCCAGTCTATTTAGACTGAATTGGGCGTAATGACGCGTCGCTGTGTAACGAAACCGCTTCGCTATTCTTTTTCCAGACGCAATACATTTCAAACGTAATTCGTCGTGCCGCTTTATTTACGCGGACGATATTGTAGGTTGATTGTAAACATCGACGATATATTTGTACGTTATCTATTGTAATCTCTGGATGGTAACAGTTTCTATCTATCGGTAATAAAATTTTAAACCAAACAAACGTTAATTTTACGTAAATGCGTCGGCAGTGATAATGTTTTTTCACAGACGCAACATCAATTATCTACATCATAAACGACGAAATTATTATATGTATGCATTAGAAGCAGAGATCTCAAAATAATAATCAAAGTCTATCGTTTCTGCAACATTACATCTTATCTATTATTTATTATCATTACCCTATTATTACGTTATTCTATCGCGATACGTACAGTAAAACTATCATTTTGTCCTACTGAATTTCTATTACTGTGCAGTACCTATATTTTCATTTTTATAGATAGAAAGACTTATCTGCGCTTTAAAATACCTTATTATTAGTTTACATTTAAAAGTAGTTATTGGTAACTATTATTTATCAATTTGGCATTCAACTCCTACAAATTTGTACATTGTTCCATTTTTGTCTTAGCATTAAAACGACATAATAAAACACACAATTTCTGATTTCGATTTCAAAGAAAATACAGCAGTATCGAAGGTAGAATTGTGTGAGAACAGTGCTGCGAAACGGAAGGTACAATTATAGCAGCATAGGGTCGCCTGGCGGTCGGGTGGATCCTTCGATTAAACATAATATATCGTTAGGGGCAACATGTCCGTGTACGACCTTGCCGTAATGATACGGCATTGCAGCTGTTCTTCTTCTTCTTCTTCCCCAGGTGCGGTCGCGGAGGTGGTCGCAAAGCGAGGGCGGGCCGCGTGAAACTTTTCAAATGCGGAAAATTAGCAGAAGTTTGTAACTCGCGTGCAGCCATTACACCCATGATGCAACTCCTTCAAGTTGCGAAGAGTTCTCTTCCGCGCCCATCAATTTCATCGCTCGATTCAGCCGCGCCGATTACGCAATATGACATCGCGATTTCTCTATACGGAGAACTTTATATGTCTTTCTCTTTGTTCAACTGCAAGACATTATTAAGAAGTTAACGTTTTAAATAGAAAATTTATTTTTATGTTCTTCGGAATATTATTCAAATATCGTAAAAGTTTTACAAAATAATCAACTGTTTAGATACCAGATATTCTTAGAGGAGCGCGCAATGACTGATAACACAAGACAATAGAAACTAGTCGATTTTAATGCTTGATACCTCTAGTGTTAGTTGACTGCTTAACCTGCTTCAAGCTGAAAGCAACGTTTCAGTCTAGTTCACTCGAATCTATTTTTGTTTGATTTGGTCCATGATGGCCAGACTCGGTTTGGTTCATTTTATCTTATTCACTTTCATCCGAAACAGAGCCGAATCAACAGAAACTTCCGTCCCGACAAATACTCTCATTTCCCTTTCATGGTCGCGTATCTTTTCCCCTCCATAGTCGAGGACTTCCATTGAACTAACCGCGCTTTTACGTAAGAATCTGTCAATCGAGCACGCACTATACCATTGTTTGCTTTATCGAATTCTAAGAGTGCACTTCCGATATTTTCTGAATAAGCATTTGGGCCATCGTGCAGCCACAACGATGATCATAGTTGATTTCTGTAATTGTTATAAGTAAATTAACCTCTGTTATCTGTGTAAACATACAATCGGACCGATAGCATGTGGATTTACTACGAACATTCTCATCCTATCGTGACATTTCGTCAAGACGAGATAACATGTTTGACGCGTCACGCTGGAGTAAATTCATTCTTAATTATACAGATTAGTAGAGATCCTCGTTCCGCCGTACCACCCGTAAAGCAGGGGTCAAGCTATATATAAAACGGACAACAAGAGACATGAGTCAATTGTTACACGTGAGTTTGAACGAAACTCTGCCCGGTACTGTATGAAAGTGATGGATTAAAAGAGACAGAATAAAAACAAAACAAAGGGAAACGACTTTCTTGTTGTGAAACTATTGTTTTCCACAAAATGATTCCATTAGAATAACTTTCGACCCTTACAAGCTACAATAAATGCACCTACATGTTTGCATTTCTATTTCTAAGAAGCAACAGGAAACTGCAACAAAGAACGAGACTTTCTCTCGGCTCACGGACATTTAAGGGATTTTCGAATGAGGGTGGCCGAGCGATAGGAAACGACGTCACTGACCAAACGCAGTGTCCTTGCAGCATGACGCCGATACCTTGCCGAAGTCTTCCAAATATTAGAAGATGCTTTCTCCGAGCAACTATCCCGCGAAAATTCGGAGGATTCTACGAGTGTGAGAATCGATGCGGAGGATCGATCTGCTGAGGACGGAGGTCATCAGATATTCTGGTGTCTGGTACAGACTCTACACGCCTTCGAACGACGAAGACTTTTTTCTGAGCCGTATCCGAATCTTATGTAATCGAACAACCAATAGGAAATTCACGCTAGTTTAGATTCATTTCTTCATGTCTTAACCCGTATAGCACCGTTGTTTCTTACAATGGCTTGGAACAATTAGGAAGAAAAAGAATTCACCAGCAATCTATTCCGAGTACTGACTCATGCTTCGTGAGACTTGTGCATACGTGTGCATGTATACATATATACATATATGTATATGCAAATGTGTACGTGTTCTCGACTATCTCTCCGGCTGTTCGTAATCCCAAACATCGTAAAATTTATACTATGTCACAAATCATATCATATCATACCATAGTATGGAACTGAGAATTTAATATTTCTCGACACCTGCACCGTTAAAAGAAAGGGGAGAGTTGTTTCGCCCCCGTTTTCTGACAAGTATTTATAGCTCAGCGAAAAGTTTGTTTGAAACTACAGAGCGTGACGCACAGTGTCGTCAAAAAATGATTAATTTTCGATGTTCACGCAACAGAGGTGATAGGGTGGTACGATCAATGGTAATCAATTTTTTAGAGAACTTGTTATTGGACGCGGAGAAAGGTCGTTCAACAGAACAGAGCGAAATGAAATGAAACAGGACAGAGCAGAGAGGGCTTTTTATACAATTATTTTTATTAAGTGTCACAATTGATATTACCGATAACTCATACCTTGATTCTATAAGTAATTATCCAGTATTCGTCTGTCGAAATACACTACGTTAGTTCACTTGGTTACTGGCACTTCTGAGATATTGTTTAATCGCTAGTTAGATGCTAGACAACTCCGGTACGTAGACTTTAGACAAATAGTTCTAACTCAATTTCTCCGTCCTTGTAGCAGGGACTGAGCAAATCATTTGGCGATCTAAAATTGTATTGTACACCGCTGATAATCACTGCTGATTCTCCACTGAACATTTGTTCATCTCGAAAGAAACGAAATAAAAAAAAAATTCTATAGTTGATCGACGAATCTGGGTACGCATTGTTGGCTGAGACATAAGTTTCGGAAGCAACAAGTTTGGCAGTTACAGAGAGAATTCTGTTTAGAAGAATTTGCTCAACCCTGCCTAAAGTGTCGAGTGGAAAAACTGAGCTTTCTATTTCCTCTTCCTTTACAAAAATGGATCGTTCTCGCGAATACATTGAATGTGATCGCTCGATGATCTTCCCGTGTTGCTATGCGACTAGCAAGTGTCCTCAAAAAACTTAATCGCAAAATATACAATTGTGTTTCTAACAAGCTAGGGCGACCCGTGGAAGCTATGATTGCTCGACGAAATAAGTTACGATTATTGTGAAACGCTTCGATGTGTCGTTCAGCTGGTTTTTTGCATCCCCCGAAATCGGAGCTAAGAAGATCTTTGGTCCATTGAATGCGGAGATATCGTCGAGGCGAAAGCTTGGTCACCCTACTATCGCTAACGTAGCAACGTGGTTACACAAGATTTTCTCGTCATTGAATGCTACATACTCTCATACTCGGTTATTCGGTTACTCGGTTAATCGCTTACTTGTCTAATTGCCTAATCGACTAATCCCCTAATCGCCTACCAGCTCACCAGAAGGCCGCGGATCTTGATTTCTTTTTGCATTACGGATTCTTCCTTCGATCACGATGTTGATCAGAACGAAAAATATACTAAGCCTACTCTATAGAATCCGCAGTCCACTTGTCAGCAGTTGCTTCACCTCCCATTCGAATTTTCTGCGATTTCAGATCCCCCCGTCCCTGCCTGTGTACCACACAAATTGTGTGCGAGTGTGTACGTTATACGGAAGCACGGTCTACGATCTCTACGAATTACACGGCTCCACTAAACTTATCTAAATCCTCCTAAAACTACTCAGACTTCAAGTTAACATTTATTTTAATCCTTACAGAACTGTTTAAAAGAATAACATTGTGGATCGTTCATAACATCGTCTACGGCTTCTACAATTTTCGTTTTACACGTTTGTTAGCTCGTTTAATACTGTATCTGAATAAACTAGATGCATCTTTCATGACAATACGGCCATTGATATTTCGTATACTATCCTTACATTTATAATGTATTAACCTAATTTGACACAGAATTTTCGTATACAGTCTTAACGTTACTCAATGATAATGCTCGTTTATCGTGCTAAAAATATTCCTCGAACTACCAACTTTCCCTTGTACACAAGAGTGTATCCCCACCCCCAGCCCCCCTCCCCCAACATTTTCGTTTTTCTTTGAATTTTTCTTTGGTCACCGTCTTGTATAATGTAGCCTTATGAAGTAGTTGCTGTTACACAGCAATGCTTTGTATGGACAAAATAACGCGTTTTCTTTTAGAACGTTCGACGTCGCTCAAATCCGTTCACGTATGTCTGTGTTTATGCGTGTATGTGTGCGGTGTGCACGTGTACATTTGTCTTTTTAATAACGACAAGATAAAATCGCCTCCGCCAACGACTCAACTATCAATTCAACGTAAAATGATTGAATGTTAAACCTTTGTACCTTTCTCCATTAATTAATATCGAGTACATGTTGCTATAACATGTTACGCATGAAGAACAATTCACGACTTGAAAAACTAGTAACATTGGAGAACACAAATCTTGAGCGCAAACATTTCGCAATAAATTGTGCCATCGCTATTCTACGATATTCGTGATTCACTCGAATACTCAACCCATTGGAACACGGATCAATTTTCGTATGTCAAAGATATCGCCGATTTATAAAAAATCACAGTTTTATGCCGTCAAATTCCTTTCGACGTGTCTTACTTGGTACTTTAATCAACTCATAAAAGATATCGCTTATCATTTAATGTTTCATCGTGTTCGCAATCAATGAGTTAATATATTCTAATTCGAAACGATTCAAATAATACTGTACGTATATTGTTAATGCTGTTATCGTTTATCGTGTTACACAACAATTGTTGTTTCCATTTAGATATTAAACTTTCGTAGAATTTTCTCTAAGAAATGGTACCGAGAATGGTGTCTAATTAGAATTTCTATCCTAGGGATTGAGAAGAAAATGTGTACATGGTAAATATAGATAAACCAGTAAAAAATACAAATTTCTTATTTCGACTAGAGTGTTTAAAACCTATTGTTATTATCACTTGTACTATGTACGTACGAGTTATAAAATAATAATCACTAAATTCGTCAACAACAATAGAAATGCATGTCCAGCAACATCAATAAGATAAAAAATTAAGAAATATATATATATATATATATATATATATATATATATATATATATGTATGTATGTATGTATGTATAATATATTTATCCCTTGCTATTTCTGTCTTCATAAAACCTAGTCATGGCTCAAGAACAAACAACTAAGTGCCTGTTGCTAGCAGTAACGTACCTAACACTAATCGTAAACGAGTCAATGAAAGCATACAAAATTTGCTGTTGCCTCTCGTGTTAGCACCATTAATATTCAAAACTAAAGCTCGTTCATTCGGTAACATCTAAAACAATTGTTTTCTAAATTATTATGTCTCTCTAAAACCATTCTTCATAGTGGTTACCCATGGTTCATCTCATTAAATCTGCCGCTCTTTGTCTATCTCGATGTACCTCTCGAGGATGCATTCTTTTACGATGTGAAAAACAGTTACCTGAACTCGCAAAGGCTTTCGGACAGTAAGGACATTGATAAGGCCTTGCACCTGTATGTTGATTTATATGAAACTTTAAATCCTGATTTCTTTTAAATGTTTTGTCGCACAGGGGACACGCGTGTGGTCTCAGATCCGAGTGCGTGATACTGTGGGCACGCAACGTTGAATTCGTTGGATAAACTCTGCCACAGACATTGCATGGAAATTGTATTCCGCCATGGTACTCCTTGTGTCTGAATAAATTCGATTGCGTTTTAAAGCTGAAAACACAATTGTTTGTTGTTACTAGACTTTGCTTAATTAAACGTAGATTTTTCTATTAATTGATTGACTTACATTCTACCACATATGTCGCAACCGTATTTCCCCTTAGGCCGATGCGTTTCCAAATGTACTTTTAGATTGCCCTTGGTAGAAATTTTTTTACTACAAATTGGACAAACAAAGTTCCCTGATGAATTATTATCGGTATTCATATGAAGCACGCCGTTAGTGGAGTACACTTGTTGTGATCTAAGGATAGGCTTTCCATCGGTTCGCTTATCTTTAGGCAAATGAGACCATAAATGATTCTGTAGACCAATTTGGGATATAAAGGACCGCGAACATATCGTGCATTCGTGAGGCTTAGACGGTGCATTAGAAACAAGTTCCTCATCATCTGCTTGCGCTCTATCGTCGCTGTTCTCGTCTTCCTTCTCCTTTTTTATATCTTCGATTCTATGGAAAAATATACAAAGTTAGTAAACAAATATTCCTCTTAAACCATGCATAGTAGTATAGTAGTAGTCTTACTTGTTTGTTAAAGATAATGGTTCCAGAGAATCGATTCTTGTTATTTTATCTTCTGTATCTGAAGTCACTGAGGTTTCAGATTCTGACTGCTCCATACCATATTGTAAAAATAACATTGGATCTACTTTAACTTCCATTTCTTCCATACTTGGAGTAGGACATTTGTCTTCTTGCGACATTAATTCCGATGGTCCCAATGGCTCACCTTCTGCCAAAATTTCTATTGCACCCTGCAAAGAAACATCAGTCTAACATAATTTGATAAAATGACTTCTAACAAAGAATATGTCCTGTTTACTTTTGTTAATATCGTATGTAGCAATCCCCGATCTTCCACTCTTTTTGTTCCATCCTGCGGGTCTTTAACACTGTCTAAGTCCACATCCTGCACAGAGTTTGTATTATCTATACTATTATATAATTGCAACCTTAATTTCTCTTGGGTTCTATATGCCATCATTGCAAAACGATGAATGCTCTCTAATCTTTTGATGCATGTAACGCACACCATTTTTGAAAACTTATCTTCAGAAGATACCTGTAACATAATTTACATAATAAATGCAAGATAAATGAAAAACTGGAACATAGTATTAATTAAAAACACATTAATAATTTAAAAAATATTGTCAATATCATATCACAACAAAGTTCTCAATTTTTTATGAACGCTTTTATCATTAAATATAAATTAATCTAACTTCCAGATTAAAGTCAACAATTTGTTATTCGTATTGAAAATATTTAATTATGTCGTTAATCATATGTTAAATATTTCACCTTTAATTTAAAAAACGTCATATAGTATTTGGTAAGCGTTTCACGTATTGGATTACATTTATAGATGCATGAGTGAATGTATGTGCACGTATGTATGTATATATATATCGTATACAGTATACTTATTGTAATCAATAAAATGCTAATTTTTAACACTTTTATATTCGTAACAAAATGGATCCCTTAATAGACCATCCTTTAGAAATATTCGTATTTAATATACAGTATTATATTCTCAGTTGCATATCCGAACACATTTCGATCGAATTAATTACCATTTGTAATTGCACCAACGAGAAAAATTGTCTTCGTACGTACTTTGCTTAAAGTGTAGCGTTGCACCATGTTCAGAAAATAACCCCTTAAAAATTCTTCCATATTAAAAAACCACAAATCTTGGACTATATTATTAAAGAAATATTTTATATATTCTACGAAAAGTATATTTTAGTTTGCATAAAAATTAATCGTACAAATGAATTACGTTCAATTTCAGTGTCATTTACAACAAAGAAATAGTAATGGAATTAGTCAATTAATTTTTGGAATCAGACAAATTAATCGAACGGTAAATCGTACGCTTATAGAGTAAACATAGTTTAGAAAAAAATCTGGATCTACTAAATAACACTATAGTATGCCGTTTTGAATTTGGACGATCACACACTTACACTTGTTCACGTTTACGAATTATGGGGTACGAGGGGGGTCGACAGATCACAGATCACAGATCAGAGAGAGGGTCCCAGTGAGATTTCGAAAAAAAAGTGCACACACAAACTCGGTTCGACTTGTATCCATGCAGGCGCGCATACAACGGCGATCGTAGTGATTCGCATGGAGCGCGGTCAGACTCACCAAGATGTACAGATATTTTCGTATTTTGGTCTGCAGGTAGTGCCGTCTACCATCCTCGGCGAAAATGTGGACCCCGTCGTTTCTTGGTATGTCACTAGCACAAATTCGACAGTGGAGCTCGTCCTCCCGATCGCGTTCGAAATCGCGACCCGCCGTACCCATTTCAAAATGAAACGTGAAAGAAAAAACGAGTCGACGAGCTATCACCACGTGAAGGATGGACTCACGTTTCTTTTGCACAACGAATACGTATCTCGATGCCGGAGCACGAATTTAAAAAATTCTATAATTACGGAGAAACGGTTTCACGCCTCTTTGTTCACAACGTTAATTTCATTGCTCATTGTTATATTTTTCTCCCCCCCCTTTCTCTGGCTCGTTATCTTAACACCTCAATGAAAAACGTCGAAAACCTCCGACAATAAAACTTTTCACCGATGCATCTTTACGATGTGCCAGCGTGTCCAAGAGGGTTGATTATTCTAACGATTTTTTTTTACTTATGAGTCCCCCGGATTGGGTGAGATTACTCTGGCACAACGTTGACGCTTTAAAAACGACGTCGGCGCCGGGCGTCGGCGTCTCTCTCCCGAAACGAGTGCTCAATACAAAATATATAATAGCATTCGTCGATTTGAAAAACATATGTATATAACCAATTGTTTTATTTATGGATTCCGTCCGTATTAAACAATATCACCGTTACAGGATGTTACAGCGAGTCTTTTATATCATTCCCAATCTGTTTACACGTTAATTAATGTTACCTCGTTAAATAGTTCGGTTCTCATTTCTAAAATACTACCCCTCATCACAAATAAAGAATAAAATGTATCAGCGCAGAACTCTTAATTGGTCCGCCATCTTCTTTCGCCCATTCGTTTGTATTTTTTCATTTTCCACCACAGAAGGCGAATTGATTTATCTTGTAGCTGGCATATCGATGCAGCGACAAGTTTATTGCATTAGGAATGCACACAGATGGATAGATTTTTTTCAAAGTTATCGGATATCGGAAAAAACGGTATGAATTTTTCGAAACTTTCCCGCCATTTTTCTGCTCGTGTATTACTACGCGCATGTGGAGGGAGGGATGATTGTGGACGTTTTTGTCGGTGTGGAAAATAGTTCCAGTGTACTTGCGAACGAACAGCCTCCCCCTTGGATATGCTACGGCCCCATTTAAAAAAAATCAATACTTAATAATTAGCAATTAATACATTCTTTCGGTATGTAGGAACGATAGCATGTCCTCTCAAGTTTTAATGTCCCTTCGCGTAACGTGAAGTTTTTAACACTTAATTTTATACATATCTTTGTCAACCAACCAGAATAATTATTAATTAGAAGTAAATTACTTATCTGCGTAAACTTGATTTACACAACCATCAAGATTTAACATTATCACCTCTTTTCATTTTGAAAATACTAAATTATGGATTTTACTGAAGGTTAATGGTCTATCAAACGATTTATAATCCAATGTAACTAGTTTTTAATCTTAAACATGATTTTACGTTGCCGTAATCATTTGTAAAAATATTTAATTAATTAAACTGTATTAATTTTATTATTAAAATAAAACTATGATAAATAATATAGCTAAATAAATGTATATTTTGTTTGAATGCTAAGGAATTCTTTTCTCCAATATTGTCATACAACATTGTCATGGCATGTGTAATGAATATACTTGTCAAAGTACAAAGTGTACATATATTTATTTGATCAATTTAAATTTTAAATCCATGTTACAAATGCGATCAGTTTATAAATATTAATTGTGCATTCTAGTTCTTCCATTCAGTTCAATGTACAAAATTATGAATATGCTCTTAATTTAACACTTTGCTTTATTCTGTATTGGTAAGAATAATTTAAACTCTGCAGGCAATTCGTCTTCTGAATATAATCTATCCGAAAAGTATACTCTCCTTATTCTACAATTGGCATGGATTTGAATTCTCAATGTTTCCACATAGTTTGTTCCATATGCGCGTCTTGTAAAGTCGGCTAAATTGAATTGAATTTGATTCCATCCATCGTCCAATCGCATTGGCATAGTACAAATAAAGGGTTTCACTCTAGTGGTAGATTGATAATTGCTAGCTCGAAATCTACGACGAACATTCTTGTCATCAATTACCTACAATAAATTAATTTGGTGAAATTTGTAAATCGATAATAAAACCTTAAATGATCATTTGATTTTTATATCTTACCTGAACTTCAAATGTGAAGTACTTTTTTAGATTTTTTATGATCATTACTAAGAATGGCAATTTGATACCCAAAGTTTTTCTCGGATCTGCTGGACACGTGATATACGTAGTGCTAACGTTACTACCCAATATTTCGAGTACTAAACTTTGTATGTCATTATCCGTTATTCTCTTTATATGTCCATTTCTTACTTTCTTATCCCAAATCTGTAACGGTTTGCTACCGATACTATACAAGATTGATAAAAATCCACTTTGGAATGTATTCTTAAACATGTTCCTCCGTTTCTAACGTAAATGTTGCTTTTTCCCAAATTTTTTCTTTCAAACTATTATAAATTGGATAGATACGTTTCCGAGTTCAAGAAATTTTGTACACACCGTGGTATTTATGTACAACTTAACCTCCCTTCATTTTACAACACTAACACTTATCGACAAGTTATACTTTTCGAATCATTTCTATTCCGGGACAATGAATCTATATAACGTTTAACACTTTTTAATAAACGCGTACATTTTCATCGTAACTCATCATTTTTTTTCAGAAATTTGACTCTCCGAAATAACTTTGCCGATGAACATAACCTATACAATTTCTGTTTGATCAATGTTGCCGTGAGATTCACACAACATTGGAAATCGATTGTCTCGATTCCTTATGAATATCGAAGATTTTAAATCAATGAAAACTCATCGAGGAATTGGTAAGATGAATACCACACGAACATGAACGTTTTTACAATCGTTTATTGATGTCAAATACAAACCGATAATGTTTAAATAAGTGATAGTCGTCTACGTATTAAACCAGTATTTTTTTCCTTTTAAAACGTAGTTAACGATTCCTCGGCAATAAAAAACTTTATCAGTGTAAAATCTTCACTGTCATATAATGCTACTCTTTCAGTTTCCTCTGTAAATCGTTATCTTGTTTCCATTCTATGTTATTAAAAATCACATTTTGCAATTGTAGTTTCTCGAGGAATGAATAAAAATAACTCAAAAAACCGACTACATACATACATAAATTAAAACAAGCACAATTTTCATTGTTCGTAAACAATGAACGTGTGTGTATGCATCATGATTTTCTTGTTCAACAAAGACACTAACGTATATTTCTTCGTCATAAAATCTTCCTGGTAATTCGATTAGTCTTTTCTTTTACTTTTGTTGAAATGATTTCTTTGTTATTGTTATACATGTTACAAAAATTTACCATTTTTTAACAGAAACCATTAAATTGTTGTGATTCGCATAAAAATTATAATTCTTGAGACCGAAAACAGAATATACATTGTTATTAATTGGTAATTAATACGGTTATAAGTAAGCGTACAATTTTCAGCGTTGATATTATCACTGTTCGGCAGTTACAGATGTAACAGAAAATGAAGAAAACAAAATCAAAACAATATAATACGAAACGTTTCGAATCTGACATTTTATTTCTAATGTATCTGCAACGTTTCTCGAAATTGGCTTCATCCTTTTTATTCCTTTGAGATAGTTCCACTTCGTACAGCTTAGTAATTAATACTTTATTTGCTTATTATTACGACTAACTATTGTATTATAGTTTACGCGGATAAAATAGGTCCTGCAACGGGAGGAGGGTGGGGGACACTTTTCGCAAGATTCACAATTCGTCTATGATCCTTAATATTCGCTCGAAATCTAACCAGACGAAAGAAAACAAAAAAAAAGTAAAGAGGTGTTTAACGCATGCAAAATCGTTTCTTTCGTTCTCTTTTCTTTCCATGTTGGAATAGTGAATCCTACGGGAAGAAGGAAGGCCCATCTATGAAGCAATATCTCGGAAAAAGGAACATTCATTATCTCGTCCTCGAGTGATCTATTTATATAAATAATTTTGTAAATTATCGCGCGCAAGGTAGTACGAAAGGTTGTCTTAATCGGAGAAAAACATTTCATAAATAATGTACAAGCGATAACGGGTTCAAAAAGAAACGACCCTTGTAAAAAGAAGAATGTATGGGAAATGAAGTTAATTCCGTTTTCTAATTTCTAACTTGCAGGGTGAACGTTAATTATGCGAACTTGCTCGTCGCACAAGTAACATTAGTGCAACTCGTAATCTGAAAACTAGAATCGTCATTTACGTGGGTCATTTTTTTATTTTGAACTCTACAATTTTTCTCGTTTCTTCTTTAATAGAGCTCCATTGATACGGAGTTGCGTTGCAGATCATAAAAGAAGAACCGACTATGGACATACATCATGAAGTAATTCCGCAATCGAATAATACCGCTGCTGTCTCTCATTTCGTTCTGTTTTCACTATCGTCGAATAACATTCGAGATATCTTTCGAACAGTTTTATGCAAATAATGAATATAAGATAAGTCTTCGGCACGAACTGTAACGTCGTATTTCTCTTTCACCGTTAGACAAAGACACGATCAAGCTTGATCTCTCGACGTTATCTTCATTCATTATTATATCTTTTTCCTTTTTTTTAATCGCCGCCTTAACATTGTTAAAAATTAATCTTGGCAATAAGACAAAATTCATGACGTTTCAAGTATATCGTTACGTTGTGTACCATCGCGATAATCTGCGATAAAATGTATTTTCGTACGCGATTATGACGTAACGGGATAAATTTTGAATTATTACCATTTCCTACTACAATTTCCGATACATCCAGAATCAAATCAGGTTTTCTTAGTGGATAACGGATGTATGAAAATTTGAATGTCCTTTACTTCTCAATACCTCACGGAACACGAATATTATAACCCCAGAGTGCTTCTAGGCCCCACAGAAAAGCAAATTGGGGCGATCATATATGAATATATCACATTACCTTTCTTCAATTCTACAAAACTGAACAGAAACGAGTACAGAGTTTGTCGAGTACGTTAAAGAGTCTCCAATGAATTGCCAAAGGTTTGGTAGCCTTAGCAATTAAAACTAAACAGAAATGGGAGTTTTCAATCGATTGGAGACGCTTGAAGCGTAACTCTCTGACATGTTCTGACATGTTAAATTTCGTATCGAAGATGCGCGCTTCGTGTTACATAGACTGTTATGTACAGTTTCGGGATAATCGTGATTGAAAAGGATTGCGTTTCGTTGAACGAAACGAAACGAAAATTCTGATCAAAGTCATCGACCTCTTTTAAATTTCTTTTTGAACTTATGTACACGAAGATTTACGAACCAAATGCAGTATTTCACCGATTCGAATGCGCTGATATCAGGTAATAAGACATAACAGACATTCTATTCGCGGAAGAATGAGAAAGCTAAGGATTAAATAGAGAAATTAAGAGATGGCCGCATTTCATCTCAGATTTCAATATTCTTTTCGCTTAAATGTTTCTACAATGTTCTAATGATCATAAACCATGACTCTCTGGAGTATGATCATTTTATTCATTCGGTTATGACGTCTACGCGACGACTCGTGTTTACCGATTGTGGTCCTATCAACGTAATTGTTATAATAAATATAGTAGAATCGATGTACACTGTTAGGATCACAATCTTGATCAAGCACCAATAAGAATTCTTATGTTTCTCTCCCTCTCTCTCTCTTTCTCTCGAGGTACCATACTGTAGTTCTATAAGCGTAGAAAAAAAAACTGTAATATAAATGATGTCATTCGATACGTAATCGCCCCATATCGAATGTAAATTCGACGCTTTAGTACCATTTAAGCTTCAAGATGGTTGCAAAAGTCTGTTGTAGAGGCTGCTGCGGACGCTCGTTTCTGATCACTTGTAAAACAAATTACATTTCGGCATGCTCTCTCTTCCACTCTCTCTTTTTATCTCATTAATAACTTGAGTGGTTATTGGTGCTTGAGCAATTTTCCTGACGCGATTAAGGCACTGCAAAAGACTGATCCTCCGTAAAAGCTATTGATCTTCCAAATACGCGATCCATTATGTTAAAGACGTAATGGCGTAATATGCGAAGACCGAGTCATCGGTGATTCAATGTTTGAAGTTATCGTGTAATAAGGCCCAGTGAGACTGACCAAGAAGTGTCATTCCCGTCGATTAGAGTTCATTCAACAACTGTAATTACACGTAAATATATTAATAAAAAGCGAAACGTATCGATTATTGTGCTACATACAAAAATATAATTTAGGAAGAATAAAAGCAACGGTGCACACTAATAAAAACGAAAATTGGCAATCCTGATTACATAAAAGTAGCAAGATAGTATTATAATTAATAATTAGAATAATAATAATAATAATAATAATAATAATAATAATAATAATAATAATAATAATGATGATGATGATGGTCATGGTCATGGTAGTGGTGACAATGATGATAATGAGATGATGTGTGATAATGATGATAATGTAAAAGATGTAAATGTAATCGATTACTCAAGTATGTTTGTAGGTATACGCGTATCTTCGTTTGTATAATAGACAAAAGAAAATCAAATTATTAATTTTGAGAATTCCACGATACAATTCAAAGTATCAAGGTCTAATATTAACACTCTATATTAATATTAAACCTATAATAAAATCACTTGCTTTCCTAAGATCATTTTAAAACGTGCCTTCTTCTTATCCATGATTTGTGAAATATTTCTATGAATAAGTTAGCTTTCCTTTGCAATGCCTTAAAACGGCAATGTAAATTAAATATACGTTAGATAAGCCTTAGACACTATATGATTACTTATCGATAGTTCCATCCATTATATTGTTTTTAACTTGAATGCTAATATGAATTCCATCCCCAGACGCACCTTTATCTTTTTTTGTTTGCGGATTGGATGCATTGTCGAGACCCAGTTTGCTTAAAGTGCGTAAAGCTTTCAATGCTGCTTGATTACGGCTCGCGTTCCTTGTCGGCCCATTGCCATGACAAACTTGCGGTGGATCAGTACTCAACGTCACCAGCGATAGATATTCTTTATTTACTGCACCCTAAAAGTTTTGAAAAATATTGCAATCACGCATACATATTTTTATGTATGTGAACGAATATATTACCTTAGGAAAATCGTTGAATTCCACGCTGAATTCCAATAATTGAGAGAGATACATTAATTGATCTTTAGGAGAAACTGTAGCTGGGTTTTGTTGTTGCTGTCCCCGCAGTTCTTCGGCTACAATTTGTACACTAGGACCGCTACCCAATTTCGATTCTTGACCTCCGTCCACCAATAAAAGTCCAGGTACTAACTGACGTCCAATCGTTCCTGATCACAATTGACACAGATTTTTAAAAATACTCGTGCACGACGAATATTGTACATTAGGTATGTCGAAACCGATTTCAGTGACTATAAAGCCAAAACCGTGTAAATGACAGAACAAGTTTGCTTTCACACACGATATCCCTACTACTCTATTAAATTCTTGACTATCCCCGACTTTACAATTTTATTGTCTTACCTCCAACTGGGTGAGATGGGGTTTCATTGATCTCTTCATCTTCCAAAAAGGTAACTTTCCTAGGCTTCGATTCAGTGTTCTCATTCTCTCCTGTTTTTATCGATGGCTTTGTCGGCTGTGGTTTACTATAACCTAATTGAGTCAAAAGAGCTTCCGCCGCGGATCGTTTGGCTAGCTTTTTATTAGGACCCACTCCTTGAGCGGAATTCTGACCCATAGTAACTTCCATGACAAATTCTCTTCGTCTCGGGCCGCCTTTCTCTTCAATTAAATTATAGACGGGCTCTTTTTCTCGTTTAGCTTGCTGAATTTGAACCAGTCGCGAGATTGGATTTATTTTCTCCGCAGCTTCAGACTCGGATCGTGGTTCTTGATAAACTTTTATTAAATTTCGTGATTTTTTCTTCGTCGTTGTTGATTTGCGTTTCACTCGCATCGGACGATTTTGTATAGTTTCGGGCAACGGAGGCAAACGATTTAGTTCTTCCAACATAAACTCGGCTGCGTGTCTTTTCGAAACCTAACGAATGATAGACCATACAATATTAGATACTTGCAAATCCTGATGTTTTACTATTGAATATTTTATATGTAAGACTTACTTTCTTTGAAGGTCCTTCTCCATATGTAACTTTGTCTCCGATGGTACATTGTGTTTTAAATGTTCGAATATGAGGCTTACCGATTTCAGACACAACTTCGAAACTAACAGGTAATCCGCGTTTCAATGCTCTCTCGTGAACCAGCGATACAGGACTTTTTAATTCGGCGATGGGGTCTTTGGCATCGCCTATAGTACCGTTCTCGCCCGTGCTACAACTATTAGCCACTTCTGGTAATGGTAATTGACGCAATTGTTCTAAAGCTTTACTTGCTGCGTCATGACGTGCTGCTTGACCTGTTAGACCCCTACCAATGAATTCGCGTTCTCCTACCTGTAAATTTGGACATTTAATGCATAATACACGCATTTATAACAGAATTTTAATAACATTCGAGTATTCAATTACTTTTAAAGATATAAAATACAGTTGAGGTTCTGCATGCAAACTACGATTATACGTAGGAAAACGTGGATTAAATATTCGGGGAAAGTGTCCTAGACCGTGCGTAACATATTGCTGTAACCCTGCTGGGGGAGCCTGTCTAATGGTATAAACAGTGGGTTCTCCTCTCTTCATAGCCAAAGCATTTAACTCGACAGTTGGTGGCAAATTTCCTGCAAAAAATTCTCTATAATAGTTAAAATCATTCATAGTTGATACACATTACATCATTAATTTGCATCTCGCTCTAGAATTTATAAAATATAGTATGCAACTACCAGAACCACTGAACCATTTTTCTGGATGTGCTACTCTCATCGCCTTTGTAGGTTTTGGTGGAGGCCGTTGATACCAGGTCTTGGTTAACGCTTCTGTAGCAGCACTATGCTGAGCTTTCTTTATGCTAGGACCTTCGGCAATGTATTCTTCTTGACCGAGTTTCAGGGTTACCGTGAATCGTTTCTTGTGCGCTGGTCCTTGTTCGTTAGTCAACCTATATTGGTGCTGAATCTTATTAAAACGTGCTAACTCATTCAATAAGCACATTGGTGTTTTTTCTTTCATGTTTGCCAAAGCTGGATCAGTCACGTTAACGTGATTTTGGGTAGGTGGACTCTGCTCTCTGGACTCTCCATTATTGGTTTCATTTGTAGTCTGTTTATTTTGATCTATAGGTTGCGGTTGTGGCATGTGCTGTTGCGAAGGAGGATTCTGTTGTGTGTTTTGCTGCGGATATTGCGGTGGTTGTACATTTGGATTTTGTAGAGTCACAGAGACAGTGTTCGCTTGATCTTTTAAACTGACGCTAACCATGGTGCCTATAAAGTAATATAATTATATTGAAACCAGCACTGTTTCAGAATATACAGAATTACAGTTATGTATTAATACCACTTGTATTGTGTGCATTCATGCCCATCAACATTGGTTGCCGTGGATTTCCGTGTGGTGGACCAGGATGTTGTATGTGATGATGAATATGTTGTTGATGGGGGGGCATGGACAGTATTTGTTGATGTGGATTCCGATGCGGTAACGGATGCTGAGGCTGGTGTAAAGGGGCCATGTTAGCCTGTTGCATAGGTCGCATCGGACCTCCCATTCTAAAAAGAAAAGAGACAGAACATATATCTTGGATACTGTTAGCATTGAATACTTTGAGCTGTTATTATATTTAAAAGAAAACTGAATATCAATCAAAAGTTAAATATGTAGTAATAAGAATCATTACAAACCTATTATGATCTCGTAGTTGGTTTTGCATTGTATGATGTTGGTGACGTATCATTGTATAAAAAGTTATGCAGAACCTAAAAATAAAACAGAATATCAAATAGATTGCAAATACAAAACGAAATTGACATAAATAAACACAACTTACACAAATTAATATCTATATGGAAAGCTTAAATATTTACTTACGATAATTAAAGATTAACAATAATGGTTCGTTCGAATCATACTTTTCGTTGAAGAATAAATCTAACTACTTAATGTAAATGAACATAGTATAAGCTCTGATTTTAAAATTCTAAAGAAGGTGTCTAAGTTTCGAATTTGTTTGACAGTATTGTTGAATACATGTACTATCTAGGTTACGACGAAAACTTAAGAAACTTGTCAGTAGTTAAGAAATAAGACAATGTTGACTAAGTAAAATGCATTTCTTTTCTTCGAACGAATCAGTCAATAGACAATGGGCTTGGCCCGGCTATTTGGCAGTGTAACTATGCGGTCAAATTTTCTTACCGAAGTTTGCTCTATTTCACGAAAATTTTCAAGTTATTCAACAGTGAAATTTCCAGCGAAACAGATCTGCCACTTTGGGGAACACTGCCAGGCCCTTTACACGGCTATTGGCAAACAGTAAAGAAAAATCGTCTGTAGACTAAAATGCGGCCATTTTGATGTGTGCCTCTTGGCCACCGTCTCTCATCCCTTCCAAAGGACATCTTATACTTTCCGATTTTTTTAAAAGTCCAAGATATCGATACTGATTATCGATACTCTCGATTATTTAAATCAAAACTTGGTCAAAGTTAACATTGTGCTTCGACATGATATCATGCGCCTTGTTTTAAAAACTAATTGTGAAACATATTGATATATTATTTGTCATTTGTATACGTGTAAACTTTTGGCCGTTATTGCATACCATTTTTTGAAATAAATAAAATGATATTTAAGGTGATTGTTGTCCTTTATAAACAAATTTCAAGCAACAAAGTTATTTACGACTCACATGTATGTATTATTTTAGTGTCGTCGAAATAAAATTTAATCGTCTTTTAAACTTCTGGGAACATATACAGTTATGTACATACTTCCAAAATATTAGCCAACACCAAAAACGAAATCTAGTGTATAACAGTGTAATCAAAAATTCATACGTTAAAATTTGAAAGTAAAAATAACTTCATTGTATAATAAGTCCATGGCGATAGTTGAAATATTTACGAAATTAAAACATTTTTCAATCTTTCGATAGTTGGAAATATAGTAGTTTCCTCAAAGAATATTGCTTGCTTTATTCAGGTAGCTTAAGACATAACTACATATGTACATAATGTTTAATCAATTGTATATATGTATAATTCATCGTATCAGACATTCTTCATATGTATATTTATATTATGTATATTTATATTATTATCACGGCGACGATCATTATTTCCCCATTATACCTAAACTTTGACATCTTAAATAGATAGTCGAATTATAAATCATTTTTATAAAACCGTATGTAAAAGCTGTCGCAATAACTATTCTTTGTATTATATATGTATATATATATATATATATATATATATATATATATATATATATATATATATATATATATAATGTATATGGTTTGTTCAAACTATGAATATAAGGTTTAAAATCTGATTGGCATTATTTTTGGTATGAGTTTTATTAGCTATCATTTATGTCATACGAGCCATCAATTCTTTTTCTTCTCTTTTATTAAATGAAAATACTGTTAATATTGTTTACTCTTGTCAGAATTGATACAAAGCTAAATAAGAATTGAAATTGAAGTACTAAAGACAAACATAACCCAAAAATATTCTTTGTACAGAACAAATGGCCTATTAAGATTTGAGTACTTTATAACAGCTAATTAATTCATTTATGTACATGTCTGCATGTATTTATTCCATTGTTAGTCATTTACTTTAACTTCTATAATTAACTTACTACCATCTACCAATCAGTCAGTAATCATAAAAAGTATAACACAGGGAAATAACAAACTTCAAAATGATGTGTCAATTGTCTTTTCATTTATTTTTTTTAAAGATTATCTGCTATGTACTTTGTTTTAAAATATAAACGTAAAAATGGAACAATCATTTCAATATGAATTTCCTTAGTAGTAACCATCGATACGTATCTATTTACAATGGTATATGTACAATAACGCACACAGTAGCAGTATAGGTCTAATGAAAGAATAACAGATTAAATGTATTTTAAACAATATGATATACATATATGCAACACCGGTACAATAAATAATAATGTGAAATAAAATTTGAGATAAATTAGAGATACTTGCTAAAGAAGAATTGTATTTCTAATTTAATGGAGTATGGGGTACAAAAGAATTCTAAACACATTTACTAGTCATATCATATTAAAACTTGTAGTTCAAATTTGTCTCTGTATGAAAAAGTACTAAATATATCGAATTCTTTTATGAAAAAAATTGTAAATACTCTTTGTACATTTACAAAATACACTGACCCGATAAAAGTATTACATATACAGTTCCCTATTCTCCCCACAATTTTTTGGCAACTATCTTTGCTCGATTTCTGTGGATAAATAGAGCTATAATAAATAAATTACAGTTGATGTAACAAAAGTCTGATAATTGTGTTACATTTTCCATCATATTTTCTCTCTCTTATTATCTATTAATTCATCGTAGAATCGCACTTTGTGTTATGTTCATTCAACTTTCTTATTAATTTCTCTTTGGAGCCAATAAGCGTCTAGCATCATTGTCTCTGAGACTCAGCTAAGCTCCTTTATTATAAAATAATTTATTAAACGTTTAACGATTTTAATTCAATAAATACTATTTGATATACAATTTCGCTACTAAATTTACAAAGAGCAGAATATAGATATATTTAGTGTCCCTGTAAAAAAAGTTCAGGTTGATTATCTTACTCGAATGTTGTTTAAATACAAAAGGGCCGGTGATCACGGCGTTTTGATATAAAAATGCATCAACAGGTAATTGAGGCAATGCATAGAAATCAGTTTTATGGAAAACTGATATTAGAAAGTCTTTAGAAATGGCCCCTTTATATTTAAATCTGATTAATTTATAATCTAATGGTGAAGATGATATGTTGCAATTTATTAGTATCGCTCCGAGACTTTCTCTATTTATACAAAATCGATAATAAAATGAATGTCGAACAGATGAAATATGCTTTGACGAAAGTGTGTGTAATCATGCACAATGTGTGTATGATCTGTTTAATTAATCGATGCATGCGTAAGATAATCTTCCTGATCACTAAAGTTAGGACAGTCTACATAATATTTGGTCAAATCACTATCACTCCTTATATAGATTGTAACAAGTGACTTTGACATTATTAATTATTTATATAAATCATTGCTATCACTGTATATATTTTTTCAACCCACTTCCATTTAATATTAAACAATTTATGTCTATTTTTTTAAGTTGAGCACACAATAAACATATAATTTCCATATGGTATAGATATTGGAAAATCATTGTAAAAACGTCTTTAAAATTGTAAAAATATTGTAAAAATATTTTTACAAGTTACGAAAAATGTTATTCTCATAATTACTTCCATTAGAAAATATAATATTCGGATGCAATGTCACGAGCTCATCAATAAAGCGATTTGAAAAGATTTAATGTAAAAACCGTTATTGAAGTGGGTTAAAAATAAATACAATCTCTTTTCGCACTAATTTTCAATAGCATTAGGCACTGTCAACCCTTCATTGAAGATTCTTCAATAAGTTCAATTCTATAAGGTAACGTTGAATATAAAAATTAGCTTTCGCTTGTTATGATAATTTTCGTACGTTAAAAGCCAACGTGTCATCGTGTGCATCGAATTCCGTAAAAGAAGATTCATTACGACAAAAACAGTTCTATTTTCCAGGGTATTTTAATTTAGCGAATTACATGATAAAATATAGCGTATGTTCTTCCTACTTACAAAATGTAAATTTTTACAATCCTTTAAAACAAAAGATATGTATTCAACTTCTAAAGACTCGCACCGAAGCGCCTTTTCACGCGATTATAAAAATTAAGACTTCAATTTGGCTTTATACTATTAACAACATATATAACAAAATGTTTAGAACATATTATGTGTTGATAAACTTATCTTGATCTGTATTCTAGATCACAATAACGTATATACGCGAAGAATTTTACAAAAGGAGAAGAAAGAACGAGGCATGGTCAAAGAAAATACATTGTCGATGTGATTCTGTCTGTTTTTTAAACATCAGGATACTCGATTGTGCAGCTGGTAGAATTGTGCTATTTGCTTAATATTGTACTTTCTCAGGACACTATATTTATCTAAATTTTCTTAAAATGTAGACAAACTTGGAAGTTAGATTCAGAGAGTTTCTAAGAGTCATAACTCTAACGAAAAACAGTCTGATGTTATTTTTTACAAACGGCGTACTGTGTTTTTGTTACTAGAATGAAATATAATTATTTAAAAACTGTAGCGTTTCACGGCTTACAGTAACAATATAATAATAATAACAATAATAGTAATAATGATGATGGTGATGATGATGATGATGATAATAATAACAATAGTAATAATAGTTGTAATAATGATAATGAATTAAACTGCTAATTAAGATGTTAGACACTTAAATGAGAAAGCTCAAAATATCAAATTTCGAATATTTGTTGAACAAATCCAAGTAATTTTCTCGCACAGTAGAGATTAGTGAGAACCGAATATGTTTACGTATTTACTGAATTAACGATGACAAGACTTTATTGTCGCAACATATATAATCGATTGAAAAAACATATTTCTACCAACTGTACAGTCACAAAGACGAGAAATGAAACGAAAATAAAAAAAAAGGAGTATGAGAGCCATATCTCCTTGGTTGACATCCAGAATGCTATTTGCTTTCGTTAGATTTATCAATTATTATCACTTCGCGCGCCTTGGCAACATACACCCTTAAACGCTAAACACGCTTTTATCGCTTTACAGATGTACGAATTGCTTGATGGGCCAGCTTGTGTCTTATTTGAGACACATTCCCGTATCGTCCGTTCGATTCGTTAGTCTTTTCAGCTTTTTTCTGGTTACTCGAGTAATGCCCAAATTATGCAATCGACCCTTAGCTTATTTTTGTGGCACCATTGTGATTCACCTTATGGTTTACAGTCCAGTTATCCTCTTGTACGGTTTTTAAATATTCTTCTAGCAACGATGCCAAATTACGTCTTTTGAATCGTAACGATTCTTTCACGATATCTCGTAGAAACGCAAGTCGTATATCTAGAGTCCCTTGAATTTGGTGTAAGTGTGAAAATAGTGTCGCGTAATCTGAAACAAAATCACCAAACATTAGTAATGATCGATTCTTTCGTTTTAATGTTTCCAATATTGTTACTAGTGAATGCTCTTCACGCGTGGAGGTAACAATAATAGTATTCATAAAATATATCAACTTACTTGTACCTCTTCTCCGTACTTCTTTATATACAAGCTCTCGAACAGACAAGTTATGTTTTCTAATGTCTTCCAATTCTTTCTTCGTCAAAACTTTGTCCTTCTCCACCTTTGGTTCGCGCTTCTCCTCGACGTGATTGGTCAACCTATCGTCAACCGAGTTTTCAAGTTTCACACTGTTATCAATACAATCATTCAGAGGTAGTTTATTACACTCGTTTTTGACATTGTCCGTATTCTCCGGTTTGATTTCATTCTTTGGGGCATCAACGTTGTTAACTACCGGCATTAGAATCGGTGGAGTGTCCATGTGGTTGTTGGTATGCTCTACTGGGATCGGTTCAAATACTGGTATCGTCGGCATTTCTGCAAGACCGTTTACCAATTTCTCCGATGAATTCACTGTTGATACGTTCGATGTGTTTGGTGTGTTGGAGTTCACTGTGGTCAGTGGAGTTTGATTCTGATCGGCGGCTGGAGTCACTTGATTCTTCGTATCGTCTACCCAAGGAATCGGCGAACTCGGAGGAGTATTAGTTGGTGTATAAGTTGGTGTATACGACGGTCTTCGTACGACAACATCCTTGGGAATTGGACCTGGCTTTCGTTTGTTTGGTGGCGGTTTCGAAGCTAACGATCCTCCTCCATCCGAAGCTGGCAGCGTACGTTTCAGACCGCCCTTTGAAGTCGATGATGTCGCTCCAACCATATCAATATCCGCTTCGTCTACCATCATTCTTTTATCTATCTTGAAAGGATTACCTAAAATACAACGACTTCGAATAAAGCACTGATTTCACTTTTTAACTTTGATTTACCCAACTTTGGGTCTGTCGAATAATTACCGAACATATGCTGCCTCACTGGAACACTTTCTATCTCTCTTAAAGGCGGAGTCATACGCTTCAAGTATTCCTGATAGTTTCCCATTTGTGCTAGAGGCATCGAGTGAACATAATCGTCGTCGAGCAATTTTGTGTGCAACAATCCAGGTTGTAAAAAGTTGGCACGCATTCTGACGACTTGATCCAAAAGGGATTTCCGCGGTACATCGAATGCGTTTCGATAACTGTGTGCGCCATGCTGTTGATTTCGAACTAATCCAACTACAAATCCACCAAACTCATTCAGTTGATCCCTCAGTCCTGTAAACTTATCCTGCAGCAACGGATGTGATACCTACCGTGACGAAAGTCATTAGTATCTCCATCATCGATGATGGTATGAAGCTGTGATAATTTTTTAAACAGTTACCAAATCTTTCTTGAGTGGAGTTCTTGGAATAACTCTTACTCCGTCCGTTACTGTTGTTGTACTACCATTAACTAGATTCTTTGTCATATTTGCAGCAGCGAGTTGTTTGGAGAGAACTTCGTTGCATAGTCTATCGAACTCAATTTTCGCTTGATTCTTCAATCGCTTTAAGTAATTTAAAACGCTGTAGGACAATGAATTGTCCATATTATCAGGAATTAATGTTTGTGCCAATGGCGCCGGTGCACCCATTCTAGTTAAAGCCCTCCTGAGAGACTGTAGTTAAGGCATATACGATGTTAATAAAACGCGTTAAAACAAGCATATAACATATCATTTTCAAATCAATTAATTGCATACCGCTGCATAGTATGTCGGCATAGTCCTCATATAATTCTGAAATTGAGTTCTCCATTCGTTTGTTGGTTTCAATCTGTGAACCTTGAACAGCTCCTCTAACAAAGGCAAGAGCACCGGATAATTATAGGGCATTACAAACAGATTTACGCATGTTAAGTTCGTGCTTGCTTTTAAGTATCCAAATGGATGACCCACGTCGCTAGATTTATAGGAATTGGCTACAAAAACTTGCCAACAGATTGTTGGCTGCTTTCTAGCTAAAATGTATTGTGTTAACGGACTCGGTTCTAACTCGTATTTATCGAATGGAAGATTTTCTATCACCATGGGTTCTTGACTGGTACAAGTAAACTTTACGTTTGGATGTGCCGATCTAGGAGGCAGAGAACTAGCACTCAGATCAGGCCAAAAACTTTCAGGAATCGGCCAAAATCCCACTGCAAAACCTTTCTGTGCCGACCGTGGAACGTAAATGAGTCTTCTACAAGAATGCCATGTCGGATTTCCAGGTACCAACGGATTAGGCGGATATTGCGCTCGATTTCCGTTTGTCGTACCATTCTCCTCCTCGTTTTCGTCATCTTCCGCATGTTGTGCTTCATTAGTCAAAGGCGGAGGATCTGGTCCGATCTTCTCAAAATTGATCACTACTCCAGATTGAACCTTTTGTACCAAAGAGTCTATGCATTGCATCATCATTCTAAACGATGTTATGCAATATGAACGACCTATAAACGATAAAAAATATCCATTTGTTAGTTACTGTTTACGGTAAGATGTACAGAATCATGATGGAAATGTTTTATTCGTACCTCCAGTAACTTCGCACATAACATCTATAGGAGACGAGTCGTTTGCAACTAATCCAATGTCTCTTTCAACAGCTGGTGTTCCAGAAAGGCGTAATACCAAAGAAAATAATCTTTGGTCCCACCTGAATGGCTCCTTTGTCAGCTCTGATCCGGGTATGGGAGAATGCATGGGCAATGTAAACTGTTAACAACAATTTCAACAATTACTATATGATCTTACTAATTAAGCTTAACGAACTTATATTTTAATGTCACTTCTTAAATGCTTACATCCTGATTCACTCCACTGTTAGTTGTATACTTTCCTCCATCTGTAATGACAACGATTACCGATGGTTCCAAATAAAAGGGACATCTTCCTTGACCATATGTGTCTATGCCAGTCTGCATACGGTTTATGTTTAAAACGTCTAAAGCATGTTTTAAAGCAGCACCCAGTGTTGTCAATCCGACGCATTGTAAATTCTTAAGCTCGTTCATAAACGTTGCTAAATTTTCTTTCCAACCAGCCTAGAATAAAAGAGATATATTTTCAGTTGTTCAAACATAATTTCTGGCAATTACTTCATCGTTACAATTGTAAATTTGTTATTAATAGAATGAAAAATGATGATAAGGCTAATGGACCAAGAAAGAGTTAGCTTACTTTTGCTACTGAAGTTGTGAAATAATGGAGAAATAAGAAAGATCTTTACGCAACATTAAACATTAAAACAACGAAGAATAGCCATGAAAATTTTGCAGGCATGATCATCTATTGTATCAACAATTTCTTTAGCTTAATTTTTTTGGCTTCCCACGGTAATTCTTCATTGTGTCAGAGCTTGGTGTCGCGTAGACACTCTTTCTACTTCCCTACCATTATTTGACAGGCGACAGTACCTGAATAGTTTTAACAACATTTAACTGTGACTCCCACTTGAACCACAAGCCTGATCACCATACTTAGTCCTGAAAAGTGAAAATAAATTAGTGATCAGGCATAAGGTATTTTGAACAGAAATAATATGAAAACTTTTAGAGAGATAATGAAGACATTTGCTAACAAATGACTAAGGAGACTATCTGATTGGAAAAAATGACGAGGGAAAACTACTATGTATAGAAGTGATTACTATTGTAATTTCAACAAATTCTTTAATCTTTTAATTCTCATATACAGAAATTTATTAGTATTTTGTGAATAACACCTATGTATGGATACATATTCCAAATATATCTATATTCGTATAATCATAACAATATAAGTAAATGCTGTACAATCAATTGTAGTGGACCAATGTTGAATATAAAATTATCTAAGTACAACTAACTATTGAAAAGGTATAGCTCACCCAAGCCTGTGGCTAACATGAGATAGAGTATGTGTATGCCCGTATGTGTGCGCGCGCGCTCGTTTGCGTGCATCTGTGAAGGAGACACAGAAAGAAGAGGGAAAGAAATGGAAAATATTACGGAAAAGAGAAGAAAGAAAAGGACGATAAGTGTGAAAAGCAATGATGTAGTGAAATGTAAGGAAAACATACCTTGATGTTCTGAGGCGGATCTTCGAAGGTCAATAGCATGTAACGATCTCCACGACTTTCCGGTGATCTCTGCCTCACCTGAAAGAGAACGATCGCAAGGCTGAGAAAAATATTGACGACGACAGAACCGATGCAAGTTATAATACTTATCCACGTTGCTCTCTCTACGACGAGGATGGCACGAGTCGACGAGGACAACGACAACAACGACATCGACAACGACTATGATCACGATCACGATCACGATCACGATCACGACCACGACCACGATCACGACCACGATCACATCACGACAACGACGACTCGGCCTAACCCATGACCGGGAGAGAGAGCCGGGAAAGCTGTGTGACTAGCGTACCTTTACGAAAGTCTCTACGGCGCTCTTGGCTACGTCCAAAAGCGTGGGTCGCCCGCCCAAATATGCCCTCTGATTCATGGAGGCCGACGTGTCGATCAAAAAGACTATTATGGTCATCTTCGCGAGGCAAACCCGCTCGTTCTCTCGAGGTCGTAACTGCCCGAGACCTCCCGTAGTCAGAACTAGCTAGCTAACAGCCCTACGACGGCGTGGCGCATAGCTGCTTCGACCATTGAACGCTCTCCCGAATACGCTCTCCGAAAAACTTCTTTTATCGTAACGGCGCCCGCTTCGCTCTTACTCTCTTTTGATCTCTTTCTCTTTCTTTTCGTTTCTATCTCTCTCTTTCCCTCTTCCTATATATATATATATATGTACATATATATTATATACACACACACGTACACACATACATATATGCAAGCATATAGCTACGTATGTATATATATTGTATATATATATCTATATACATGTGTGTAATATATATATATATATATATTTATGTAATTAGTATATATGTATATATATATATATATATATATATATGAGAACGTCTCTTTTTCTCTTTCCCTCTACACCGAACCGAATCTACTGTTACTACTGTCGCGCAGCTCTGGTGCTCGAATGTGGCTGGTGTAGAGCAGCGCAGGATAGCAGCTGAAACGCAGCCACGAGATCGCGGAATCGTCGTGAGTCGGACAGGTCCGTATGCCAGCCTGCCCGCTTCTTCTCTTAAACCGCTCCCCTCTCTTCTCACCGTATTCCAGGCCCTACCTTTACGTTTCTTTCTCGTCTCTCTCTCTCTTTCTCACGTGCCACGGATATCTTTTCTCTCTTCCTTCTCTAGAATTTCTATCCTTCTTGGTCTTTCATCTCTTTTCTTACCGTCTCTTTTCCCTTTCTCTCTCTCTTTCACTAGTCCCCTCTTACTTTGTTACAACGCAGCGGGAGCGAAACTCGACCTTCTCTCTCCGGTGTCTGGCTTGTCTCTGTTGACGATACTCTCGTTCGTTCTGCTCGTGGTTGCACTGCGTCGCAAAACACGTGACCGACAGACACCTCTTTCCATTGGCGATCCCCCCACCGCAGAAACTTTTGTCATTGCTCGTCCGAAAAGCATCACACATGATCGCACATTTCTGCGTTGTGTGAGTGCATGTCAGCGCTGTTTACTCCGAACCGAATGGTTAGTCGGTTTGCAGATTGTACGTTCTTGTGGTCGGGTCTCCCTGACCCTTAAGAAATTACATTACGATTCGATGTTTTTTTTAAATACGTTATTTTATTTCCAACCTGGTCAAACGTAACATTCACATTTCAAAAAGCATATTAATGGTAACAATTAGCGATCTTAAGAAGTTGTCGCAACTAGGAATTGGATGCACACACGCCTCGTTACATAGTGGTCCGAATCTTGAATTTGCACTTCACGCTTAACTTTAATAATTATGCATTTCCCATCATTAGTAATTCAGTTATTGTATACCAATTATAATTTTGTTGACTTTCAAGTTCGAAGAAACTATAAAAGCATTGCAATTACTTGCCAGTAATAAAAACGTACGTATGTAAGTGTATAGAACGATAATTAGTTTAAATTGTTATTATTACTTTGATGTTATTATGTGTTAATATTACCATAAATAAAAAGACAGATACGTTGTTTTAATAACTTATTGCTAATTGTGATTTCAAATAAAATTTACATAACCTTCATCGTGTAAAGTGATACCTTTTGTCATGTTTGTCAAAGCGAAGCATACAGAACAAAAATGAGAAAATGTTTCTTTAATTTGTAATTTATTTAAGTTAAATTGTAATCTTTGTTACCAAGATCTTGTGGTATCTTGAGCATACCTTTGTGTGTTATCTTGTTTAACATTACTATCTCATATACAGATTTAATATTTGCATAACATATGTAACTGAAAATATTACCACAATTAATTGTGTTCCTGTTTCATCGAAATGTTATGGAACAAAAACATGTTTGGACGATTAATTTACACTTTATATAGACTTTCTGACATTAATCTTTTCATAAAAATTATATCAATAGGTAGATTCGTGGAAATGACCAATGAGAAAATTGCATGACAATTTAAACGCAGGATACTTTTGCAGGATTTTAAATCCTGCATCGACCGTGTGCGAATGAACAGTTTACAAGCATACTTATTCACTACATTGGCAATACATATTACAAAGTAATCCATCCTACTTTAGAATCCCAACAACTTTCTGCTACATGTTGATGAGCAGTGACGTAATATGTTACTTGTTTATGAAATTTTGCTCCAATGATTGTTAATATTATGCTTTAACCATGTTATTTACAATGTTTTCAATTAATATTTGATTTTTTTTTCATACATTTATAATAATAAAAGTGATAAAAAAAATAAAAGTGCGTTGCGCCATCCATATAAAAATGTTGGGAGTAAGCGTCAATTAATTTCGCAATATTCTCACAAGATAGCAGCACCGTCTTTTTTTTTTGCAGAATCTCGTTGGGGTCGAGTAGATTCCTGGATAACCAATATCTACAAATTTCTATAAACAATGTTGTAGATAAGAAATCGATTCTGTACAATTTTTAAAAGTACTTTATATATTATTCGATATTATTTTTTCATTACTTAGTATGCATATTGAATAAACTGTAAGTAATTCTAGATCACAAATTCTAGGATCATTCTTGATTTACAAATTGCAAATTGCGTCGTTTAGGTCTAAAAAGTTGTATCAACACTATAGAACAAATTGTTAATGTTTATTACACAAATTAATATAATCTATTTTATACTCAAATAAAATACAGACAATAGGAGATATTTTAATTTCTAAGTTATAATAAAACATGGATGAATCGAGCGCGCCAAAGCGAAAAAAATTATCGGACCTGGCAGAAAAATTTATGGAGGATAGAAGAAATGTATAATAATTACAGATATCATTAAATTATTATTGTTTCTTTTTTGTTTAATGTTTGAAATTTTTTTAGACTGCTGAATCCGTCATCAAATTTCATTTCAACAAAAAGCGTGTTCGAAGGTTGAGTAAATCCAATGATATTAAAAATAACTGTAAAGGGATTTTGTACTGGATGTTTCGTGACATTAGAGTACAAGGTACTTTGTAATGTGAACAATATTGTATGCAAATATGCTTTTAATTGTTATAAATGTTTTTTTATCTTTTAAGATAATTGGGCTCTACTCTTTGCCCAAAGGACTGCTTTAAAAAATAATCTACCTCTTCACATATGTTTCTGTCTAATGACAAACTTTTTGGAAGCTTCAATGCGACATTACAAATTTCTACTACAAGGATTAGAACAAGTTGAAGGAGAATGTAAAACATTAAATATAAATTTCCATCTTCTGCGTGGAGAGCCAAGTGATAGCATCGTTAAATTTGTAGAAACATGTAAGATGGGTGCTGTAATTGCAGATTTTTGTCCATTGAAATTACCTATGTCATGGATTGATAATGTACAAAACAAACTGCCAGAAGATATACCATTTTGTCAAGTAAGAAAAACTAGTTCTTGTATCAATTTTTTGCTAGTTAAACATTAAAGCAAAATTACTTGCTACTTCATTTGTTTTTCAAGGTAGATGCACACAACATTGTGCCCTGTTGGGAAGCTTCCCCAAAGCAGGAGTTTGCAGCTAAAACAATTAGGAATAAAATCAATACGAAATTGAACGAATTTTTAACGGAATTTCCGCCCGTTGTAAAACATTTGTATTCAACGAATGAAAAATTTGAAAAAAATAATTGGAAAATTGCTTTGGATGGTCTAAGAATAGATAAAACAGTAGATGAAATTACATGGGCAAAACCAGGATATAAAAATGGTATTAAAGAACTGGACAGATTTGTAAAAAATCGTTTGAAAAATTATGCAGCTGAACGTAACGATCCTTTGTCAAACGTTATTAGTAATTTATCTCCTTGGATTCATTTTGGTATGATATCCGTACAGCGTTGTATTTTGGAAATACGGGAATATAAAAAATTGTATCCAAAGTCAGTTGAATCTTTTATGGAAGAAGCTATTATTCGACGAGAACTTAGCGATAACTTTTGTTTCTATAACAAAAATTACGATGTTATTGAAGGCGCTTATGCATGGGCAATAGAAACGTTAAATAAACATCGGTAGCCTTCTTTATTTACTTTATTATAAATCGTTATTATATCTTACTATTGATATGTTTTATATATAGGAAAGATAAAAGAAAATATATCTATTCTTTACACGAGTTGGAAAACTGTAAGACTCATGATGATTTATGGAATGCTTGTCAAAATCAATTGGTAAGTATAGGAAAAATGCACGGATTTTTGCGAATGTATTGGGCAAAGAAAATATTAGAATGGACCAAAACACCAGAAGATGCTTTAGAATGGGCTAATTATTTAAATAATAAATACAGTATAGACGGCTGTGATCCTAATGGCTACGTAGGTAAGTAAATATGGCCATGTCATATTTATAATATTATTTCTTTAATTTAATATTGCAACTAGACATGTATTTGTATTCAAAGGGTGTGCATGGTCCATATGCGGCATTCATGATCATGGTTGGCCAGAGAGAGATATATTTGGCAAAATAAGATATATGAACTATGAGGGATGCAAACGAAAATTCAAGGTTAACGAATTTATCTCTCTGTGGGAGAAAAAGGAAACTGATACGAATGTATCCAAATAATTAAGAGATAATTAAGAATCAAACATTTAGAAATACATTTATACTTAGTAAAAAAAATAGATTAGGTAGTAGATGCGAGTTTGATTCTAAAATCTTATTGAAGTTGTTCGCTCTGTTTGAAGGGAGAAGAAATATTTGTATTCTATTAAGATATATTAGCACTTTTTTAACAATTTGGCATCATTGACCAGTAAAGAAAGTGAAGCAGGAACTGCATCTAACGATGTCAACGAAAGTGCAGCAGCCTTTAAAGTCAAAGAAAGACAATCAGTTTCGATCATATTTTTATGAATTCCATAAATCATTCCTGCCGTAAGACAATCGCCACAGCCGCTTACGCTGAATTTTTCACTTGAATTTTCGACAGTATACGATAATGGCGGATACAAACGTGAAGTGATTGCAGTATTTGCAACCAGTTTACCTTCTTTATCGTAAAACGGATCATTTTCCAAAGCTTTACGAACAACCTGCAACAAACGAAATCACACGTAAGACGAGCTGTTAGAAGTAGAATTAAGTTTCTTGCATTCAATAACTTACCAATACTCCTTGGGATCCCAATGTACTTATAACTACCGGAACAAATTCAGCTACGTGTTCCGCTATTATCTTTACTTCTTCTAAATTCATAGACGACTTTTCTTTAGGCACTGATATCCCAAGATATTTTGCAATTGCCTTTAATTCATTTCTATTTGGAGATATGATGTGAAGAACATTTTGCCATTTTGATTCTGTTTCAAATATTTTTTCTGCTTTCTTCACGTCTGTAGGCTCGTACCAAACTATAAAAAATGTTTTTATAATGTAAAGTAATGTATATAATTGTTTTTGTTCAAAATTTGTAAGAAATATGTAATATAAAATGTTTCAAATAAACCGTTCAAAAAATTTAAATACGAATTCAGCCACACGATGCGCTAGTGGAAACAGTAAACAACTTTCATTAGAACGGCTCTCTATAGACACTCTGTTTCATGGAGAAAATGTATAGGACATTACTGTGTACAATGTATACACACTTAGGCACATCTCTGCATAGCCACACGATACAGCCGTCAGAAATAAATATCTTTGCCGTCTGTTAATAAACAAACAACAAAGTAACAAACTTTACGATACCGTTGTATTAACAAACGAATGGTATAATGGGCAAAACTCGAAATGGAAAGGCTGCTGCAATATGCACAGCAGTAGCATTTGTTTTAATAGTGATTGCATTTACCACACCCAATTGGCTTGAAACTGACGGGAAATTGGAAAATCCAAAGTTTATTAAAATTGGTAATTTAATTTTTACCATTTTTATTACTGAGAGTTGCATCTACACCTTTCAAACTACAGTTTATGGTGTCGATTATTTGTCAATTATATAGCTATAAATTTTGAATAACCTATCAAAAATGTATTTACTTGATTATAATTTATTATTTTTTCCTTAGGTTTATGGCAAGTATGTTTCCAAGGATTTGAACATCCTCATCACTTATACGATACAAAATTTTATGGCTGTTGGTGGGTGTTTGAAGAAGAGTACTATATAATTCATGATATTCTTCTACCACCCTTTTTTGTAGCAACACAGTTCTTCTTCACGTTGTGTCTAACTTTATTATTGATAGGAAGTTTTCTAACAACATTGTACGCATGTTGTTCACGCCATCACCACAAATATCAGTTGTTATTATGGACAATTGGTGGGAATTTATTGTTGGGCGGAATATGTGGTATCATATCTGTTATCATATTTGGTGCCCGTGGTGACGGGAGAGATTGGATGCCCAACTGGGAGCATAACGAGATCAGTTGGTCTTATGCATTTGCTGTGATTGGCAGTTTTATTTTGGTTCTTGCTGGTATCCTATTCTTAATAGAGGGACGTAGACATAAGAAGAAACAAGAGAGAATTCTGAACGAAGAACAAAAGACACATACAACCATCTAATTGTAGTCTTTGTGGAATAAAAACATGAATCTCTCCTAAATTATTTAAAGCAATGGAAAAATTGTACACAACTCTGTTGGTTTCAGACACAGTTTACATGGAATCATTTCTAGATAGCTCAGTGCAAATTTTATAAAGACTATTATATATTTTTACATTTATACTCATTATGTTGATAAGTATTATGTCCACTGCATGCAAATGTCCATATTGCCTTCTGTATGCAGTAGTTATATCAATATTAGGTCAGCCTGAAGTCAAAAAAGATATTTTGTATATCCTTATAACTTTTAACACAAGTAAATTATGCATTTATACTTGTTTTTGTAGAATAATTAATGCTACAAATCCGTCCATAGAAATAAGGAATTTTATGCAAAGAGACTAAGCGTCTGTAAATAGTAATAATATTAAACATATAATTGAAATCATAGTATGTTCTAAATCCAAATAAATATTGTATATTTGTTGTAACCTTTTATATCAGAAAAGTGTATAAGAAGTTGAAACAATAAAATAATTTGTTTTAAATTTTCTATTTTATTGTCCTTTTCGAAGCGTGATTAAGAAATCAATAGCATTTCGAGAGAAAAATAATTAAGCAAGGGATAGAATACGGTCAAGCTGTGACCTATTTTACTATCAGGGAAATAACTCAACTTGAGTTACGACTAAGATTGCGTGCACGAAGATCGACGTCAGGTGTAAGTCGTTGACCCAGTTTAGCTCCTATTTTCATCATTCACCTGGTAAACATTTCTTTCACACGTATTGACAGTTATCAATACTGTAGTAAGGTCAAGTGGAATTTACATAAACAATTTATCTTCTATATGTACCATGATCCATGGGCCACATACATGTATTTCATATTTCATATGTACGTCCGCGAATCTAGGTTGTTTCAAGGACATCTCAACATAGAGAAATAATACTCTGGTTATAAGTTATAAGGCGAAACGATAATGTGTACTACATACTATTGTATGTTATATGTGCGTAATGTAAGTCGCGAGTTTAAAAATTTTTAAACACAATTTCGTCATCGCTGTTCTTGGATAAAATACTGGACAGCATAGAAATACGTTTTAGTGTAATTTAATTGACCGGAATTTTCGGAATAAATCAGAGAAGGAAAACAATTTTAATGGGAATGTCGTTAAAAAATTAGTTTGTTGTATTAAATATGTAGACATACATATTCATTGTACTATCGCCAGAAGTTATTGAAGTGCAATTATTTTTACAATACTTAGTGAAAAAAATTGCAATGGGTATAAATAAATAAATATCATCAAAAAGATTGTACATACAAAAGTCAAATATATGCAATATCATTATATATGTATATATACTTGTTATTTCTCTAATAACACGCGGGAAAATGAAGCGTCACCTGTTTATGAACGAAGTCATACGAATTGCATCTGAATGAATCACGAGCAAAACGGCAGTAAAAGTGACGCGCATTCCAAGAAACTTGAATATAGATCTACTGATGGGTGTAGGTCAACTAGCGATTCTAAAAAGAAAAAGATTTTTACAGAACACTGAATGTACTCTTATATAAATGAAACGTCGATAATTTAATGAAAGTTTAAGCGAATGTTTTCAGTGAACATGGCACAGCGTTTTCCATTTTGGGTAAAAGGTTTTCATTAAAAATGAGTTGAATCTTTCAAATTACAAATTCGAAAAAAGAAATACAAGGTTACGTCTCAACTTAAATACATAACACACTATGCACCAATAATACTACATTGTATTGCTGTGGCTACATTGGGTAACTAATTCACTGTAAATGTAATGTTTTTGTTACATATTTATCATTCCTATGAAAGACTAGACACAATTTTTAAACATATTGTTTAAAAATATGTACATGTAGTTACAACGTACATTCTTGACAGATTGAGAACCGTTTGTTGGCAGTTTGTGGTGCTCGTGGGATACTCACGATTTTACAAGGTTAGGTTAGATGCTATGCTACACGGCCACCACACAGCATAACGTGTTTGGGTGTGGTTAATACCGTGGGATCTTTACTGGATCGGTGGATCCGAAGCGTTCGTTTGTCGTACGCTCTACGACTGTATTCCGCTTCGTGATCTCTACCGTTCGAAGAACGATTCTTCGCGATGAAGAAAAGAAGCTTCTCCGGCAATATCGGAGTCGGTGTATACATTGTCGCTTTCGTCTGCGTTTGTGTCGCGTTTGGCACACCAGCATGGTTAGTGAGCGATTACCGGATTACTGGTGCAAAACTTGACAAATTGGGTCTTTGGACCCATTGTTTTCGATCTCTGCCGAATCCCCAGGAAATGGACGCACCCAGGCGCTTCTTTGTCGGTTGCCGATGGGTCTATGATCCTTTCACTGCAGGATACTCTGAAATTCTTGGCTTTTTATTACCTCGTAAGTTTCTGTTTTAATTTTAACTTGTCATTATCATTTTTCTGAACTTGTACGATGTTTATTTTGATTACAGCATTCATGATAGCAACACAGTTTTTCTTTACTGTGTGCTTCTTGTTGAGTTTGATATCATTGGTGTTGATATTATTGTTTACCTTGTGTTGCGATCCTGAGCAAAAAAGATATGTACAACTTATTTTTGTCATTGGATACTTATTGTTGGTTGGTGGTGTAAGCGGCGGACTGGCTGTGATTATATTTGCCTGCCTTGGAAACACAGATGGTTGGATGCCTGGGCATGCTAATAATTTCTTTGGCTGGTCCTTCATAATGGCAGCTGTTGGTAGCGTACTGACTATAATAGCAGGTGTGCTTTTTCTTGTTGAAGCAACTGTACAACGTAAAAAGAGGGAATACTTGAAGGAATCTCAAACAAGATTTGAACTTGACTCTCGTTCATGAGTAGGAAATATTTCTTGTAAAAGACTTGCACAACACTTTAGTACCAAAATATTGTAATACTATTCCGTCCATACTAGCATGTTTCTGGTAATAGAGCTATATAGAAGTTATGGTAGAATTGCTATTAATATAAGTACAAAGTATGATATGAGATAAGATTTGTATTTTTGTATGATGTTTTATACATACAGGATATGTAGAAGCGTATTTTACAAAGAAGTATACTCGTTTTGTTAATATTTTTTTTTGTTGTGCATTAATATTACCAGAAGTTAATAGTGCAATGAAAAAAATATGAAGAATGATTTTCTTTGTACACCAAATGCTTTAAAAGAATGAGAATAGTCTCGATCATAATTGATAGAAAGTATTTTACATTTTCTCATTTTTTATAGATAGCATAAGTTGTTGAATTCTGCAGTATTTTATAAAATAAACGTTCACTGCCATCGGTGAATTTGTATGTAATAAATTTGCAACGAGATCCGTCCTTAGGTACAGAATTATAATAACGTTGTCGTTGTTCCATGTAATAAAAATGGAGCTATTCATAAATTTTTGTATCATATTTTTACTTCAATAAATTACTTAATAATTACAAGTACAAACATACTACTGTTTTTTTTTTATTGTCCTCGATCATGTATTCCGACCCAATTTCGAATCCGAACAAAAACAATACATAGAAACGTACAGGCAGCCGCTTTACCGACGTCAATTAACTTTTCAGTTGGCAACATTGCAACGCCGAGAGGTGTGGCAAGTTTAGAAGGATCTTAGTGTTTTCGCAATTATAAACAAACAGTTGTAGTAGTGCTGGGCAGTTCTTATATTTTCTATCATCAAACTCGAAGAATCGACAATGTCTGTCGACAAACAGGAATATCACCGTGCATCAAGTAAGCAATATTAAATAATTTCATAGTTATTTTTAAAACAGAAAAATACCTAACCTCTATTAACTGTTGATTATGTTACTTCAGATGCGGTAGTATTTGGTGGACTGATCACGTATATCGCTGGTCTATTGCTGGTAATGGCATTTACAAGGTAATCGTTTTTTTTTTTTAAATAGAAATGATTCATATATCGTGTACCTTGCGTAATTAGCGTCTACTTAACCAATTTACTTTCAGTCCTTATTGGATCGAATCCTATCAAGAAACATTTAGTAGTTTCAAGCATATGGGACTGTGGGAATATTGTTTCAAAGAATTTCGATATCCATACTATCAATTTGACAAGCAATTTGATGGATGCCACCACATTTTCTCAGAGGAATATTATGTAATTCGTGAGTGGCTACTACCAGGGTGGCTATTGGTAGTGCAAACGCTTGTTACTATTGCCCTTTTACTTTCGTTCGCAGCACAAGTTCTTATTGCGTTAACGTTAGTGCGTTGGCCATTGAAATTTGTACTGAATAACGAATGGCTTCTCTCCTCAACTGCCTTCTTGTGTTGTGGAGGAGCAGGTAAATATCATCTTGGACGAAATCTTATGTTTAGCTTGTTAGAAATATAAAGCTGATGAATCCTTGAATCTTACTTTTCAGGCACTCTACTGTTTTTAGCAGTATCAATATTTGGAGGACAATGCTGGCGCAGGGATTGGTTAATGTATCCGAATTTTAACCACTTGTCTTGGTCGTACGCGTTAGCGGTCGTTTCGTTCATGTTTCATTTATTGGCTGCATTGTTTTTATACCTGGATGCAAAAGCTGGTCACAGGATGCGTAAAGAATCTCATAATTTGGTGATGCAGATGCAGCCTAATCCGCAGTCACACCAAGGGTTGCAAAGAAGCGGATATATATAATCGAATCTCCCAATCATAGGGTCCTAATCATAAAATATGCGAGTTCTGCACAGCTTAAGCAAACGAAAATACCACGTTTGCTTCCAGAGTTACTCTTTGACATGACATCGGCGTGCAATCGAGGTTACACGCGCGTATTTTACTATTTAAATTACTAATTCACTATTTAAATCCGTCCATTTTTAAGAGATTTATGCAATTAGATGAAGAAGATTGTTTATATATATATATACTTATATATTATAATTTTGTATGTACATGTAATTAGAAAAGAAATATGTTTATTGTAATAATGTTACAGAGATAAATGAATTTCTATTCCTGTAAAGCTGTTGCAGGTATCTCTGTAACACATTGATCATACTGCAGAATGATAATTTTTAAACGTTTGAAACATTTACAAACTTGTTGATACTAAGACCACACACATCGAATTATTTATCGTTTACTTCAAAGATAGGAAAAATGATCAACGAGAATAATATTCAAACAAACAAATGAAAAAAAATATTCTTATCACTGACCTGGAATTTTTGAGTGAGTGGCCAGATCCAGAATGTAATTAATCGTGTTCAGAGGTAGATTACCATCGAGAACGATGAAGCTGGCATTTTCCACGTGTGCTCGATGTTTCTTCACCACGTCAGGTGTGATGCACGTAAAGATGTCCATTTCACCGATTCCGAAATGGCACTCACCTTTGCAGTCGACTATCACGGTACACCTTGAATTAGAAAATCGAGTTCTTGTGGATAATTGGTTTTATACCTTTGATCGCGTTAGCTTGTTCGAAGAGAAAGCGTTGTACGCAAAGATCATTCAGGGAACGGCAAGAGTATCGTTAAAGGAAATCGGTGACAGCTTGTTATAGTAACAAACGGTTATTCCATTGTGCTTGGTAACATCCGCTACCAGAGCTAATAGCCAATAGCCGTTAACGTTAATGATGGGTTTTTATTGTCGCCAAGCTTAGTACCGCAGAAGAGATTTTTCTTTGGAAACTTAAGTCGTAAATAAACCTTGAATCCCCAGAGAACCCCGACTGCCCCTTTTAATCTCTAATGGTTTATTCGCAGTCCTTCGTGGGGTTTTATCGTCGATGCTATTCAAGGGTAGCAGTAGATATAACCCGTGTTCCTTGCGAAACAGTTGGAAACCAACTCGTTGGTGTAAACGTAAAGTTGTAAACGATCATTTGCTACAAGAGCAGGTGCGCATACTTAGCCGTAGACATGTTCGACAATTGCTCGATGGTCCTGCCCCCATCTCCTAGACTTTTAATTATAGCTTCCCCAGGCTGATCGTTGCCAACGACGGATATTAACCGCGTGGCATCCAGACCAAGGTAGATCAAGGCGTTGGCGATATTTCGACCGACCCCGCCGCAACTTCCATGGCTTCCACCGGCATGCGTTCTACCGTCTCCCTGAAAAAAATACGTCGATTATTGATCCGGGATATGGAAAAGATGCGCCGCTTTAATCGCGCGCGAACTACACCGCCGTCTTTCCGATCGATCAATCGCCGTCGTCGTCGACAACCGTTCACGCGAAAGCTGAACGATTATCGATCGACAACTTCGTTCGAATTTCTATCTCGAAAAAAAAGAAGAAAAGATATCCTTGGGATTTCCTGGTAGTTTGACACGTAGATCGCAAACAAGAAACTTTTTAAATTGCGCGCGCCAGAGAGACTGCCAGTTATTTTTAAGATAATAATCGATCCGTCTTCCATTCCTCTCCCCCTACCGCTCTTATTCACTCTCTGCCGCTAGGTTTTCTTTTTTACACCAATGCGGTATACAGTTGTATCGATACCAGTTATTCCCGTTGTATAACGCCGTCTATTTAAACCCTAAGGTTTTCGATTATTTTAGACCGTGGAGAGGAATTATAAAATCGTGGTTGTGGTTGTTTCCGACTACATATGTATATTCGTAGCACGTGCCGACTCGAGGACATCACGTTCGTAGGATTAATTTCCCACCCTAGACCACCCCCGCTTCAGTCGTCCGCCCCTTCAGACCTCCTGCGGCCACGGTACGCCCCCGTTCATCCGTTGTTCAACGCCGAGAATAAATATACGGGAAAAATGTGAATTTTTCAAGCAGATACATCGGCGACTTATTCTCTCGCACCCTCGCGCCCTTGCATCTCACTCAGATCCAACGGCAACGATTCAATTACGAGACAAGCATATCTCTAAAGGTACTCGCAGAGTAATTGAGCAGAAGGCTGGCACGCGGTTTGTGGGAGGAGAGCGACTCCTTTGTCGCGTAAGCTTCTTTTCTTCCCTTCTGTTTCTTGCTTTTCCATTTTCCTCTTCGGCCAATCTCGTGTCATATCTCTTCCCCAAATCACTTTTTTTATTCTATTCGTTCATCCCTTTGCCCGTGCCGATGCCTTACCCACCGGCACGTTCGGCTATCTTCGCACTCTTCGAATGCTTCTGTGATTTTAAAGAGTTTGCGTTTGCCTTCCTCTTGGAAAAGCACTTTCGTTTGTCCTCTCGGCTTTCGGGCAATGATCTTATCTCTTCGGTCCAGAGCGCGACGCTTTCTAAAACGATCCCCGAGAACCTCGAGTTTCGTGACTTTCCCAAACCTAAGTTTCATCCCCTCTCGAATCTCTCGACCACGCGCCTTCCACAAGCTTCGCCGTTGCTGCCGCCATGAACAAGCTTTCTCGCTCGTTCTACTCCATCGCGTACAACTTTCTCTTTCCGTATTCTGCTCGATACTCTTCCTTCTCGCGATACGATTCTTCCATCCTCGTTCCTCGTCCGCGTTCCATCTTCCGCTCTTCCGTTTCGCGCGTCGCCTTCAACCCTGCTCGAGCCTCTAGGCACGTTCCGTCTCTCTTCGGAGCAACTTGTCTCTCTCTTTTCCATCCCGATCCAACAAGCTTCCGTAATTCGCTGCGTCCATCCTCCCGTCCATCCTCCCGACCGTCCTCCCGTCCAACTTGCCCCCGCTCCCGACGCTCTCTCGCTCACTTCCTCCTTCGATTCGGTGGTTAAGCTTTCTCCTTCCCCCTTTCTGCTTGCACTCTCAGATTTCCCGAGTGCTTCTTCCCTCGCTCCCACTCTCTCGTCGGTGAGTCTCTTTTACGCGCGAACCACCCCGGACTTGGAAGCGTCCCTTGGTTCGCGAGCTTCCGCCACGTTGTTCAGTCGTCTCCGTCTCGCGTTCATCCCTTCCAGCCGCGATCTCCTTGCGAGTGGAGCTCGTTCTTTCTCTCTCTCTCCCTTTCTCTCTCTCGCGGATGGAGTGTTCCACCCTCTGTGCTCCAACCCCCCATCCCCGCGGGTCGACGCTGGCTCTCTCTCGCTCTCGCACCGTCTTTATTCCGAATGTTGGTGGTGCGCGACGGTGCCCGGTGGTCGCGCTGTCTGTCGCCGACACTGTGCAAGCGCGCGACTCAGTCCGGTTGCCTACCTCGGGCGCTGTTGACAGCTAGGCCGCGCGCGCGCGCCCCACGCCAACCCCTTTTTCCCCGTTTTCCCGATGCCAGCCGCGTTAACACACAGTTCTTCTCCACAGTGCTAGCGCAAGAGAGGCTCGGGGCAAGAGAGCGCATCCGAACGCGAAGTAGTCGGGTAGTCGGCTAGTCGGCTGATCTGCTGATCGGCTGGTCGGATAGCGTGCGTAACCGGCCATCGAGTATCGCGAATCGGTTGACAAGGGTGCTGGTATCGGTGGCATCTCGTCATCTCGGCAGTGGATTCGCTTCGGATCGGGATCGTGCTGTTGTGTGGTGTTTCTCCGTTCTGCGATACGGGTGTTGTCGCGACGAGCTGAGACCGGAGCCTCGTCAAGGCCGCTCCTCCTCGAGCGCAATCATGACGAACGAGTGTGGAACGAGCGAGCGCGCGAGATCATGCTGGTGAACGGGCCTGCCGCGAGAACTCGGGCTAAACGGCGAAGAAAACAAACGAGCTGGCATGAACGGCCAGGAGAACAGTCCTCCCGACGACGCTCGCGGCAATGGACATAGACGGGACCTGGCCTCCACCGCTACGATCGCGATCCTGTCTGTAGGATCGTTCGAGATCCTACGCTCCTCCGGACTATTAGCTGCGTTGGTTCCCGCTCGCGATACTTGTGCTCTCCGTGATAATGTGCGTGCCCGATTGACGGTGTACCGAGATCTCGGGAGAGTCCGCGTCGTCTGAAAGGTTAGTACAACCAGCCACCGATGTCCTCGACATCCCATCGACGTCCCATCGACATCCCATCGAGTTCCCAATGATGTCCCATCGAGACGACCTCGTCGGATACCATGGGATGACCGTGTGTGTCACGTGCGCGTAGACCAGCCATCGACGACACTATTGAAATATTTTTCTTGTATCCGAGATGGTGGAAGGGGGTCGTGGGAGGGGGGATCGTTCGCCAGATCTCTCGGGGGTAGTTGAGAGCGTGTTTGTTGGTTGTCGTGCTCCTGATTATTTCGATTTCTCTGGAGAGGCTGCGTCACCGTAATCTCCGATCAGCTCGGATAGATTCAGGTAGATTCGAGTAGATTCAGGTAGATGCGAGTAGATTCAGGAAATGCCCGATTCTCTCCAGAAACGAAAGACGCGGTGGTGACAGATCTAATCGCGTCGAGACCTAGGCTCCAGCCAGCAAATATCAGCCAGTCGAGGTCGAAGCTGTCGAGGCGGGGCCGTGACAGTGCTAGTAAGCCACCAAGACGGTCGAATAAATTCACGGGATGAGAAACGGGGCTGAAGGAAAGCGACAATAAATTCGTTCGGGAAGGTCGGGAGGAGGATTGCATAACGTCCACCTCTCCCGCCGCCCTATGCCACCCACCCACCTTCCACCCCCCTCTCTCTCTCTCTCTCTCCCTCTCCCTCTCTCTCTCTCTTCCTCTTCCTCTCGGCGTCTCCGTCGCTCTGTCACTCACAGTTCGTCCCTTGTTTCCCCTCCGTCAGCCAGCATCGCTTGAAACATTCGCAACAAACATTTGCACCGATGGCTAATTAAAAGCATTCAAGGAGCACCAAGAGCCGCAGTTCACCTTTTCTGATACCCTAGGAGAAAAACCAACCGCGATCTTTTCGTGGACAAAGCGCAATATAATCTTGATTTCATCTAAAATCGAGTCGAATTACCGAAAATTGTTATGCACTTCGGGTTGTTGTCTTCCTCGTAACTTCGACTCGCGTTCACTCAGTGTTCCACTGCTTTTCACGATTGAAACAGTAAACACGTATTGCGTTACACGCGATGCGTGTCTCGCCGAGCCATTGATTTCCGATACGTATCTTTAATTCTCTCATTTCCTCGCGGTAATTGCGCTTCTATTCGGCGTGGAACCAGTTTTTTCGAAACCCTTGCACTGGGTTTGATCGGCGAGTTCTTTTCTGTCATTGCGAGCACTTTGGACTAATCATTCTGTACAACATCTCGATCCGTTTTCGTGGGGATCTTTCTTACGGGAATAAATATGCAGTAAATTCTGTCAGATTGTCCGTCAGTTTGTAAACGAACATGGACAATTTTCTTATAGTCGCCGATTGTCCCAAAGTGTCCATTTTTGTCCACAAGCTGAGGAACAATTTGGGAGAATTTACTGTAATCCGTTCCAACAACGAAGAACTATGTTTTTTAGCTTTTTAGGGAATAGGCATTGTCTTCGGGAAGTTTCTCAAACTTTCGGTAGTTTTTCATAAGACCATTATACTAACGATTACTTATTGGCGCCTCGTCCGAACGGTAAAAAGTTGATTTCCTAAAGTCCTAATGGAACGAGACTCAGCCTACTGTGGGACGTGTCGCCGAGTTTTTCTGTGCTTCTCTTTGTCTTTCCCGGCCTCTTTGCCTCTCTGTCTCTCTGTTCTCGTCCCGCGTTACCGGAGGTATTTAATTAGAAGAGACCGCGACCTATTCTCTCCGCGGATGCATCCGCACGGTGTCGTTTAATTCACCTTGTCGGACAAGGTCAGCTTCCTTTGTCGTTGGCTTTACCCTTTTGCGTACCCTTCCCATATCAGTCGTCACTAAGCGTGGAACCGTTGCCGTTTTCCTGTGAGATAGGGACAAGGGTCCCGCAGATCGATCTTCCTTTGGTCTTTTTCATTGGCACTGCGCGAATTTGGACGATGAACGGGCTGTTGACAGGGTGAACGCGCTTGAAATACTAAGCTTGGCCAAACAAACGTGGTAGTTAACCGTTGGTCATTAACCATTGACCGTCGACTGTTGACGGTTAACTGTCGGCCGTTGACGGTTGACTATCACCTGTTTACCGTTGACCGTGCGAGTACCATGCAATCGGTATTACCTGTAATACACGAACGATTCGGTGTCACGAAAGCATGACGACTGATTCCTGACACTCCTGTTTCGAATTACCTTCGGTCCGAATGCATCCGACTGGGTTAGGTAAACGCATCTGTCCCATCGTAGATGTCATTGTTCTACAGGGTGGACCACAGAACGCGATCAGCTTAATTTATTCTGTTCCTAGTGTTTCGATTGGAAATTTCTTGAGCTAAAATAACATTGCTTAAGGGGAGCATTGGGATGATTGTACCAAAATCTTTTTATGAACCCTATTTTTCCGCAGTTATCAAAGTTCTTTATAAGTAAACCTACAATTTTCTAGATTCGGAAAAAGCTATGCGTTATAATGCTTGCTGAATTCGCCTCAGTATTTTCTGAAAGATGGGTACAAGAAAATTGTAAGTCAATTTATGATAACTGCGGGAAAAGGGGTTGATAAAAAATTTGGTACAATCATCTTAAAGGTTTCCACGGACCATGCTATTTCAGTTAAAAAATTTGCAATCGCACCACTAGCAGTAGAATAAATTAAGCTGATCACGTTCCGTGATCCACTCTGTATACTTGTTCGGGGCTTCGGGGTAGTACGGTCATCTGTTCGAGACCTGACGGAACGGCCGGATCTCTTCAGGATCCACTCCATCGAGCAAATGAACCGAATCTGTTAAGGTCGAGGGAAGTTTGACGATTCTTCCGCCGTCCGTGATGATCATTTTTCTCGAATTCTGGCTCGTATGCGATCACAAGGCCTCGTGGAAGCCTTGACACATCGCGATAGATCGCGACACTCGCGTATCGCGATAGATCGCGACACTCGTGTATCGCGATTGCTGCACCGCTCCGTCCGATCGCTATCTCGATCGATCTCCAGGTGTCGAGGTCTTTTTCGCGAGGACATTCACGGGTATTCGGATCGTTCCGCGACTGGCAGTGCTATTACAGCAAATTCTTCCTAATTGGCTCTCAGCTTGTAAACAAAAATGGAGAATTTGGGAAGAGAAGATATGATTATTCGTGCCTCGCGGCTCGTTTCTATAGTTGTCGATAATCGGCGACTAAAAACGAGCCGCGAGCCTCGAATAATCGTATCTTCTCCGCCGAAATTGTCCATTTTTGTTTACCATCTGAGGGACAATTGGGGAGAATTTACTATACTTCGATATTTCCGAGAATGCTACTTTTTCTCGCACGCTTCTTTCGAACTGGGAAACGAGTATCAATGCGATTGCGTGCCTTTCGACATTTCGATCGAGGCAACTGCAACGCTCTCGATTTTCTTTGTAACTGATTCATTTATAATATTTATTTGGTCGACAGAAGAAAGTTCCTGTATTACAATAATATGACAATATGTCGCATTTTTTTTGTATTTCATCCGTCCTTGTGAGATTAGTATATTATTCCCCCCTCTCACTGTAACAAATGGTTCATTCCGTTGATTAGTAAAGTTATTTATTATTATATCAAAAAGAAGTAAAGAAAAAGGAAAAGAAATTATATAATAGAAGACAAGGTAAGTGATCAATAGACTGCGGATTTGATGCATTTATGGTAGGTGGAATATAAAACAGTGAAAATATTATAAGAATTTGAGGACAATTATGTATTATTTTCGATTCACTGAAATGAAGAAATTTCTGTTTGCCTCATGTTGCAATCGATGAACATAATTTTTATTTTGCATAAAGATCCGCAGTTTGGTGATCGAGGAAATTGATCGCGTAATAACATTGGAAAATCATTCCAAAGAGTCACAGATTACATCCGCAGCGATGCAATCGTATTTGGTTTGCTCGCGATCGTTCCGTCAGCCGCGCAAAATCCATAGTCGGACCGAATACACGGTTGCGTCGATATTTGAGGTTAATTAGGATCGTAGAAAACTTGTTATCTCTCCGGACGAACAAATATCGAGTCGCGATTCGCAGAAACAATCGGAAGATGATGCCGTTCGACACGTTCTTCTCGGATCTGGACACGAGCGAAAGCAGTGGGAAGGACTTAAACGATCGATGGACCCTTAATTTCGTCCCGTGTTTCCTTACAATGCACCACTCGCCGGTGCACAACATCGAACAGCGAAAGTGCACTTTGCCGCTGCAGATAGTCAACAGCACTTGCAACGTGTGCGCGGAGCGTTCCCGCTTCGGCTCGAATCTCGCGAATCTATCGACGTCGAGGCTTCTTTCTCTCTCTTTCTCTCTATCTGGATCTCCTACACACACTCTCTCTCTCTCTCTCTCTCTCTCTCTCTCTCTCTATCTATCTATCTATCTCTTTGTCCCTCCTTCATCTCCGTTAGGGGCTGTTTACCCTCTTTCTTTCGTAGCGGGTCTGAGCGACCGTGTGCAGACTCAAGAAATCGCGACGGTGCATACGATGCATATCATGCATCCAAGCGTGTTTACACGCGCCTAAGAACTTGTCCATACATTCGTCGAGATTTATTCTCGTCGCACGAGTCCGTGACTCCCGCAATTCGAAATCCGGAATTGAAAATTCAAGGGGAACTAGCTCGGTGCGAGGTTCGTGGAACGAGGAACGAAATATTGCCGAGGTAGGCCAAATTAAACGCGAACGAGGACGGAGAGCGCACGGTGTTTCCCGCGAATACTCGTCCGTGAATACTCCCGAGAGCGTATACATAACTCGCAGACAGCACTTCCCGCGCAACAACAATTGGAATAGTTGGTGCGGATATTAATCCGTCGGTTACGTAAGCGGCAGCGCGCAGTCCGCCGTATTGCACCGTGGTAGCTTTCTTCCGTTATCGCTCTTTCAGCGTCGTATTTTTAGTGGAGCCGGAGAAAGGTGCCGGACACCCTCCTTCAAATCGCGAGCTATTGAACATGAACCAAATGTCGCCAGGACCTTAGCGTTGCTTGTGAGATGGGCGTAGGATTGATATCGAAAATGGACAATCGATGAAGGAAGGGTCCGAGACCGATTGACCAGATACCGGGATTTGTCCATGAACCATGCGTCGAGGTGATCGAAGTGCTTCGGGGTCGAATCAGTTTGGCAGAGTCAAGACTACAGGTGATACTAGTGCGGGTGAACGTGTCTCGTGGCTCGAAGATAAACGAATAAGACGAATCCTTGTTTACGAGGCGGCTTCGAGGCCGTGATCGAGACCGGAATACGGAGTACGGTGCTTCCAGCAGATTTCGTGTTCGATGCACCGAAGCGGCCGCGTCTAAGACACAGAAGCTCCTGCTTTGTCTTGTCTAGTTTCGCCTCGCCTCGCCACGACTCGCCCGAACAGTAATACCTCTGTTTCGTTTACGAGCAACGCAGAGACCCATTCGGAGCTTTATCGGCCAGACGGCCAGCAAATTGTAGCCCGCAACGAGAGAGCATCTCATCTCGCCGGGGTCTGGATTTAACGATCGTTTCGCTCCAGCAATTATTCGCTCGCGCGATAAATATGCGATGAACAGAAATGACAAGGAGCGCGCGACGCCGTTCAAACTGACCGTACAACAGCGACAGATTACCGCAAATAGGCCAGATAATTACCGAGTCTTCTTTCCTCGGAAGATCGCTTCGAGTGTAGCGGGAATTATTAGCTTGCTCGTTTATTCGATCGTTCCTTTAACCCGCGGACCATCAACGAACCGGGAGTTCGTTTAACAACATATCGGTTATAACTAGACTACGTCTTTCTTCCTTCGAACGCACCGGTCGACGCATTCGATTGATATCGTTTCGAACTTCGCACCGATTTGACGTGAAACGAGACGAGTTTTGGTTTATCGAGAACAGCCAGATCGCTGTCGTTGCATCGAAAGTAAAGTGTCACGTGCAGTGCAAACGACAAGCACGGTGCACCGAAATTAGGCTCGTAAAATACAATATCAAGTTTCTCCGATTCTCTTTCGGTCCTCGCGGTACAATTATTAAGGTCGAGTCATAAATAACTTTCGTTTCTTTATCGGACATTTATTTTGTTTTGTTTATTTATTTTTTGTTTTCTTATTTATTTTTTGCTTTTTATTTTATTTATTTCGAATCCTTATCTATTTGGTGAAATCAGAAAATCCTTTATCCCGGTGACTTATGGTGGGTAGATACGAACAATAGATTCTACCTAGCTGCATCGGAAGTGATATATGACTCGATGTATTACGTTCCACCGAAAATTAATCATAGAAACACCGATTGTGCAAGATCTTGTTTCCAAGAAAGGTAACACCGAAAATTGTTGGAACAGAGACGCTCTTCCGAGGTCCTTGGAAACGGATTTCTTGTACGTTCTTAGCTCATTTGATGGTGTAAATTCAGCATTGCCCCGCAAATGGCGAAGCGCTCTGTATACGAGTCAATAAATAAGCCGCGGATGCTCGCGGGAATTTGCATAATCGTTCAGCATAAACAGCCTTCTCACGGTTAGTCGCGGTTTCTCGGTTACCCCGCGAGCATGTGTTTTCATTCGATTTGCGTCCTCCGCCCGACGCGGTCGCTCGCCCCTGCGCCGACAACAACGAACGCACTGACATTTCGAGGAATCGGATGTAGGGTGGAAGGATGGACGCGGACTCCAGAAATAGCAAACGCCAGCGACAGGGGGGCGCTAATTTTAACCGACCCGAACGGAAAGAAATTAACGAGCCGAACGGTAACAGGACCGTTTTGTTACGTTTTCCACAGGAATCAACGACCGACCGAAGCCGTGTTGTTCTATGCGTGTCCCCGATTGCGATTCGAAGGCGAACCGACTCGAGTCGTTCTCCTCTTGCATTCTCGACCAAGACACCGGAAGTTTTCGCCAAGAGCTATCCGCTTTCGTCGGCCCGAATCGGCCCGAGTTGGCCCGAGTCGGCCCGAGTCGACCGGTATCCTGAACTGGTTCCGTTCACGGTTTCCTCTCGACGTGGGAGGGAACGCGGAACTAGCCTCGGCTCGGCTCAGGGATCGATAACAGAATCGCCTATCGCACGTCAGAACTCGGGAAGAAGTACAGGGTGTCACAAAAATATACTCTCGGTCGCAACACACCGACTCCTAATCGCCTCGACATGGCAGCGCGAATCGAAAGCTCCTCTTCCACCGTTCCGCGGGTCGAGGCTTCGTCTCTCGAGTATCGGCAGCCCGAATCTGTTTTAACATTCCATTTAGTAGACACTCCAGGTATCCACCTCTCTTATGGATCCCAGTTTATAGACACGATCCATTAAACCCAATAAACGGAGTGGCTAGTTTAGCTAACAAATATTTGACGAAGGCTGACTTTACACATTGTGAGCGGGAGAGGTATTAACAGCTTTTTAAAAAATTTAACTTTTTTAATTTCGTTAACATATATATTTGAAATATATAAATAATAATATATTTGATTTTATATAAATAATAATATATTTGAAAAATCCCTCTGTAAAATCCTAAAAGTCCTCGTTATATATTTATTAACGAAATCTTGTTGTTAGTTTTGTAAGCATTAAATGTCTGCGAATTTTTTCAAAATTTACTGATTCTCACTTCTTAACCCTTTGCACTCGAAGCTATTTTAATTCGAAATCCAAAACATGTTTTATTTATGATTTCTATTTTATATGATTTATTGCGATTTATGCATATGAAATTGAGGCTACTCGCAAGAACAGTATTTACAATCTTAATAAATTCTTAATGAAAATTAATGTAAACGAATCTGATATTATTAAAAATATTTTGAGAAACATTGTACCAATATTTAGTGGCGCCTCAGAGTCTCCACTCGAGTGCAAAGGGTTAATAAAACTCGATCTGTGTCCCGCAGATAGTGTATTAAGTTTGTAAATGCCTACCCAGAATAAGTTACATTTCTGCATGTACTTTTCTTCATTTTATCTTACGCCACTTCTTCCACCATCATATTTCATATAACTCTAGCTATGCCAGTTCAGTACTAAATAAATAAAAAACTAAACATCGTCTTTCGACGGGTAACGAAATTCCGAATCGCCTTCGAGCCCCGCAGTTTTGGTACAGCTTGTAGAATCTGACGGAGTGCACGCTATCCGAGCCGATTCGTGTCGATTCGTGGCTTTTTATGGCGTGCGTCGCTCTCGCGTGATCCATCACGGCCAGCGATAATAATTATTGCTCTACGTATATGTATTCGTATGCGACGCCGAACCGCAACGAGAACCCATACCATTCCCCTCGACTCGAAAGAAACCGCGGTTTCATCGTACTTTTCTAAAACGGAAACAATTCCGTAGATTTATTTCTCGTTTGCGGTATCGATCCCCTGCGGTTTGTTACAGTAATTTCTCTCGCATCGCCCCTCAGCTTAGGAACGAAAATTGGATTATTCGATCCTTACGGCTCGTTTTTGCGAGTTGCCGATTACCACAGCCATTAGGTCGAGTCAGAAATAACTTTCGTTTCTTTATCAGACACTTACTTTATATTTTCCTTTCCATTTATTTTTTGTTTTTTATTTATTTCATTTATTTTGAACCCTTACCTATTTGCTGAAAGCAAAAGCTGACGCATAGTAGGCAAATACGAACAATAGATTCTACCTAGCTGCACCGAGCGAGGCTCGAACAATCGTATCTTCTCTTCCCAAGTTGTCCATTTTTATTTTCAAGCTACAACGTGAGAAAAATGTATTTTGTTTTCGTAGCGTAATGAAGATCAGAGCCGATCGTTTCTCGAAAGCAGAGATCGCTCGCGGGGCTAGCTCTATTCCCGAATGCCTCCGGGATAAGCACGGACTAATGACCGCGTTAAACTTTGATGGATCCGAGACATCAAGTCGATGTCTTGTTTCGATCGAGTTCGAATCAGTCCCGGCCATTCCTAATTCATATATCCGTTGTTGAAACGTCGCCGACGCGACCGACGCGTGAGCCGATTTACGACTCGGACCGACTCGCTCTTCCGCATAGATTCGATCGCGTTCGACGCGGAGAGATGCCGACGCTCGAAAGTTCGATACAGGGCTGAAAGCGGCAGATGTTTACCAGACGGTCCCCGATCGGACAGCACGACAGCAGACTCCATTACTCCGACCGATCTTATCGCGTCGTCCTTGATCAATCCATTAACCGGCGACAACGGAGTTTGGCCGAGCCACTCGACTTCCTGTAAATTGCTCGCACGGGGAATACCGAATGGATTGAAATGACCGGCGAGTGCTGGACGTCGAACGCCGGACGCGTTCATCCTGCGCTACTAATTGTTCGCGAACGCTACCCCAAAATGGTTCGTAGTCTCTGGGCGGGACAGTATTTCTCTCGGAGCTTAACGAACTTGAACAATATCGAATCACGGTAAATCGTGGTAAATCACGGTAAACCATGCCAAGAAAAGAGACGGAAGACCATTCGTCTTTATCTCTCATTCTCACTTTTGGTCTTGGACGACAGCGTGTGGTACTCGTGGTAGCCATGGTAGCGTCCCACGGGATAAATGGTTCTTACCATAGACGTTGTCTATTTCGCAGCGGGTGAAGCAAGTGACGGGGAAAGGAGGTTGTTCGCGCAGAGGGTAATATTAACCGCTACACCTGTCACTGGCAATGTAACAAGAATGTCGAGAAGGAGGTTGAACCGAAGGAGGTTGAACCGAAGTATAGGTGTCGTTTGGTCGGGTCGGACAACGAACTGAGAGCGAGGTAGCGATCGAAATCGAAATAATTTTCGACGCTTTCGAAATACTGCATAATGCGGTCGTCGAGTCTAGGTTGCGCCTCGAGAACCTATAGATTATCGGTAATTTGAATCGGTAATTGGCATGGGTATTTCTATTGGCAATTGTATATTTCATCGGTTATTCTATCTCTTTTTTATCGTATCTTCCTCTTTTCTTTATTTCTTTTAATTCGCTATTTATGCGACTACATGTTGTAACCTCGTAACACAGGAGCATGCTCCCGTTGGTCAAATATATATTATTATTATTATTATTATTTGCTCTGCACGCGAATCTGCCGCGACACGAATAAATTTGATCTAACCGTTTGATCCGTTTGTTTCGTAGGAGCTTGGTGACCAGGAGAAGCGGCAGCGTTGACCGGGAAGTCGGTAACCGCGCCGAGGAAGAAGACAACAACAAGGGAGGAAGACACCGAGAAAGAGACGAAACGATATCGTCCGCAGCAGCTTGGTTCGGTCGCTGCGATGAACAGAGGATCGGGATTGGAGTCGGGGATGACGAGGCGGCTGGCGTGACGATCGCCGGTTCTTCGACGAAATCGCTTCGAGATCGTCCGGTCGAGCGTCGAGTCTCGCCCGGTTCGCGACGAAACGGTTGGTCCTCGCTTCGATTCGAGCCGAACCGAGCCAGGACCAGAGAATAACCTTAGGACGAGGACACGGGCACCAGGGAGGGAAGATAGTATGACGGTGATGCTGCTGCAACGTTCGGTCACCCCGCAGTCGACGCACAGCCAAAAGACAGCGAACAAGGACTGCAGAGCGAAACCGCCCCCCTTATTCCTTTTGGACGACCGTCGAGAGTACCGATATTCCACGGATAACAACGCTGCTATCCCCATTATTGCTACGACCAATCGCAACAGCAACAACAACAGCACCGCTAACAACAACAACAACAACACCATCATCGTGACCGACGACATCGGCAACAACAACAACAATAACAACAACATTTACAACAACTTTGTACTGGAGACAGAAGCCAGAGAAGACAGAGAGGACAGAGAAGACAGAGGAGACAGAGGATCAAACTATACCCCGTTCGCCGCCGAGGAGGCGGCGACGTCGGTGACGTCGGCGACGTCCCAAAGACGCGCCGACTGTGGCCAGGACGTCGCGATGCGATATTACCGGCTCTGGATCTACACCTGTAACTTGGTGCTGCTCGGTAGCGCGCTCGGCTTCGCCGTTGCGGCCACGGCAACACTTTTATTCACCGGCGACCCGCGCCGATACGTGGTCCCAGGGGTGCCCCGTGCATTCGACCCGACAGCGCTCTACGCTTATCTCGCCCTGGCCACGCAGCTCGGTCTCGTGCAACTGTTAGGCTGCATTGCCGCCAGAAGGCTCAACGCCAGGCTACTCAACGCCTATTGGATACTGCTTTTAGCTCTCGTGTTCGGCGACGCGGTGATGGGCCTTGTCTGGGTCTTCCGGTTCGAGAGGATGCTCGCCGAGCTCAGGCCCAACCTCAGGCAACGGCTTCAGGTCGGTTTCCTTCTCTCCAAGCGAAAACCGTATCCCGTAAACCGACGACGACGATTACCGGTCAAACACGAGGCTTTGAACGCCGCCGATACTTTTGCTTCGGTTTCCAACATTTTAGAATTCGGTTGCAGTCGGTTAGCGACTGATCGATACTGATATTATTCATGATATTCGATTATTTCGATACTAAAGTACTTGATAGCGGGTATCGATATACAGAGTGTTCCAAAAGTCACTCGCATTAGGGAAATGAGGGGTTCCTCAGATCATTTGAAGTTACTTTTTCCTTAGCGCATATGCAGTCCATGGATTTGCTTACGAGTTATTAATGAAAAACACTGACCAATGAGCGACAAAATCAGCTGGCCCTGGCTGGCCGAGCCAATGAGCAGAAGTAGGCTAGGTTACTAACTCGTTAACGATGCCTCGGAGAAAATTTTTATAATGGTGAAAGTTACTTCAAACGAGTTCAGGAACCCCTCATTTCCCGATTGCGAGTGACTTTTGGAACACCCTGTATTTAAAGAAATTTTAGGCACTTGGTACCACTAGCCGACACCGACGGTTCTTAAAATGATGCCAAACTAATACTGTATTCAATCGAAGTTTCTTTAATGCATTTCGAAGGCATCGATACTCGTTTGATACTTCACGAATTGTCGTTTCCCAGGAAACATTTATGTATAATGGCAACTTCCGTCCCAGGCGAACGAGTTTTTCAAAGGCCGGAGAATTGATTTGTAGAAAAAGAAATCGTTTAAAAGACAGCACCGTATTATTTCTGAATAATATTTTATGATAAAAAGGAATGGGAAGATAATATACATGTATACATACATATGACATAAATGTATGTATGTACATGTAATACAACATTATTGACTAATAAAAAAGTAAAGAGTAAACAAAGTACGTACGAGTTTCTATGTTGACGAAGCGTTGAATTTGTTCCAAGTACTTAGAAAGTAAAAGTATTTAAAAATCAGATTTATTATTTAGTATTAATATTTTCGTTCTCTTTAAATTGATACTTTCATAAAAGTATACAGACACAAGAGAGCGTACCGGCACCGGCATCCTTGTAGAAGTATCATTCAGGCATCGATATTCGCGTAGAAGTATCAATCGGCTATCGATATTTTGGAGTAAGTATTGACGAGCTATCGATTCTGTTCGATACATACGTCTTTGATACAATTCAACATCCGAACGAAATTTGTCAACTGGTATCAATAGGCATCGATGCGGTATCAGTCTCACTCTCGGCTCCTTTCGGAGCGAACGTTTTCGCTTCCTGCTATCCTTCCGAACTCTGAAAGCGACTGCCGCCAGCGAGCTCGACTTTAGACACGCGTGTTGCGCGAATCGTTCTCATAGAAAATGTCGCCAGTTATTCGTCGGCGTATGCGTAGCTTTAGCTTCAGCGTTCTTCGAGCTCGTTGAGTTCTCTGACTGTTAGAGCACCGTTGATCGATCTTCCCGCATCGCCGTCTCCACCGCGTCGCGAAGCCGACCGCGAGACCTTGCCTCAGCCTTGCCAATGAAACCGATCGCTAAATCGAATTCCCGATGTCGCGTCACCTTCTCGCTTAGACGCAACCGTCGACTACACGCGAGACCCGATCCTCGGAAATCGAATTCGCTCGGGTGGCTTAGTTCTCCGTACTTCGCGGCGCGATGTCAGCCTAGAAATTAGCAAGCTAGCAATTGGCGGACGAAAAACTTGGGGATCGGTGGGTCGAAGCGGCGGGAGGGTGCAAAACGGAGCGGAAGTCGGCGATTCTGGACAGGCCGAGGCCTGACCCGGGCATCCGACGTTTTGTGTTTCTGACAGCGATCGCGGACACACCTTAAACAGATTTTGTACGGCGAGCTTCCTCGACTGTAATTCGCTGGGAATGTAGGAGTCCGCCTCTTCCACCTCTCCCGACTCTCCCGCCGCGATACGCATCAATATGTTAACCCGGCTGGTAATTTCTTTAGGGTTCCGTCCGACGAAGATACGGAAGATTTACAGTTTCCTCGGCGAAACAGATTCGCGCGCGTAGTGTCTGTAGCAAAATTGTTCCGCGCGGGGAGTTCGATTTACAACTGTGGGGGAATTCCGGATGAAAGGGGTGCGCGGAGTGCACTTGTTCCTTTTTTAACCGATCGAAATTTGGGAAGAAACCAAGTAGCTTCTATACCGTGCTAATTAGGCGATCGACCGAGATATTCTATGCCAACGGGAGTTCCAGCCTCGTCGCAATCGGAACGGAGCAACCCCGTACGCAACGGACCGGAACGATACGAATCGAGCAGCGCGTGCGGGGATCGATAAAGAGTGTATCGGATGATTCGAGCCGTATTCCCCGGAGGTAGAGCGGAAGATAAGCAGAATTTGTCGAGAACTACCTACCGATAACCGGGGTAATATCAACCCTCCGACAAAAATTCATGCCGCTTAACCTAAGCTGTATATGCGTAAGGAAATCTGAAACGGCCGTTTCGTACAGTGAAACTGGATTAATCGTGAAAAATTAATAACCTTTCGTCGCGTGGAGTAGCGGTGGAGGTACTGTGAGTTAACCAATTGCTGGTCCATCGATTTTTTAAGGGGGGAATTTACTTTATATTTATCGAATAAGTCATATTACCATTTTCAGTAAAAAATAAACAAACTTTTATTCGAAAATAAACAAAATAAAGGAATACAAACATTTAATATGTCTTATACGATAAATATGAATTTGATTACTTTTATTTTATTTATTTCTTTATTCGCGTATACGGGCAAAAAAGCCTCTGTTACGAAAGAAGAAATAAAAAAAAAGTCCACAGTATCGGCACCACTACCCCATCCCTTGTTCGTCGACGATCAATCGACTTGGATGCGTTCTCGAAAATCTTGAATCGCGGGGACTGGTCGAGGTGCGATCGCACCAGGAATCGATTCGGTCAGGTGGTCTTGATCTACGCGCGAGTGTCGCGCAAGCTTAAATGCCAAGCGGTGTGTAACACCAGGAAAAAGTTGCGCCGTGCAAAGTTGCCAGGAAATACGTAAATATCTGCATTCTCGTTTATAAATAGTCCGCAAAGCTACGCCGACTACGGCACGAATATTATTCATACCGTCGTGCAAACTATAGCTCCTCGCATCGTTCGGTCAGCCAACCAGGGCTCGGCGAGGCCGTTCAAATTATTATGAGATTGAAAATTGCGGGGATCGAGACCTATCCAAACACTCATCCGTTCGATCGAGAAGCCGGAGGATCGTTGCCGCGACGAGCGACGATACGAATCCGTGTCGAACCGATTCCATTACCGCGTTCTCGCGAGACTCCGCGTAAGCCGAACGTCGTTCGCGACCACGCGAAAATCCACGTTCCTCGGAGCAGAACCCGGAAATTTCCGATCCGAACCGTCTCACCGTGAACCCACGCGGGTCCTCGAGCATTCACCGACAATTACTTTCGTTGGAAAATAATTTCGTTATTTATTTATTTGACAAGTTAGCTGTTTTCAACGGGTATACGGGTGTTATGACGAGTATACTGGTCGAAAGCAGCTGACTGGCTAAGTATAATAAATAAATAAATAAACGTTGGGATTAAAATGAGAAAATGGAACAGTCGTTTCGTTAGAACTGAATTCTATATTGTAATAGCTACGCGTACATTTTTCAAAGAGGTTGCAACAGCTAACTGGTTAATTGGCGACATCAACGAGAAAACCCTTTGTTACATAAGACAAAGAAGTGAAATTTCAACGGGATTTACAGACTTATAAAATAATCTTCCCAGTGGTGTATACGGCAGAGGGGTGGTATTCTTCAGAAAAATGTGTCTCCTTATCGGATAATCATTCAACATAGACCGGTCTTTTTATCTCTTAAATGTCAGTGAGAAATGTCAGAATAAGCCAGACCCGTGTCTAATAATTGGATCACCATATAATTACCAAGAAGCATCCTACAATTATCTCAAATAATTATCTCAAATAATTATGCTATAAAATAGCATATTATTCGAGATAATATTTCGATTAACGTTGTTCGAAAAATGAGTCATGGAAAATCACAGGCATGCAAATAATTATGAAACAAGACACGATGTTATTTGAAATAACATTGCAAATAATGTTGACGTTATTGACGGACTCATTTGAAATGTTATTTCAAACATCCCCAGTCAGTGTTCTATCGCGAGAAACGAGTGTCGGAGAATAGAATGTTCCCGAGGGATTCGAACGAAAAGCGGCGAAAATGGAAACGTACCTAAAATCGCGCGTAAAAACGGGCTGATCTTTTTTCAGATAGTTCTCGAATCGCTGGAGCGCAGTGAAAAGTTGTCGAACAGGGGAGGAGCGCGGAGCTCATGAACAGGGTCCCGTTTACGATACGGCAGCGTTTCCTCGGCGAACCCGATCGGACACGTACTAATACAAGCTAATAGAAGTTGGACGCGGTCCACGGTTCCCTCCGGAATCGCGACACGAACCTGTCCTTTTTGCTGGTCGATACTCCATTGAATGTTACTCCGCGATAAGACCCGGCCACGCCTCCGTGATTCTTCCTAGCTCGAACTCCAACGGAACTGATTTCTCTCCTCTCCGCGACCGACGAGCAACGCGCGACGGCTCGACTTTCATTCTGCTCTGCTCCCGTAGCCCCCGTTGTTTCCGTCCCTATTTATTGGCCTGTTCCGTAACTAGCGTGGTCGCTTCTCCCTTAAAATTCTATTTCCCGAGGAGGCGTGGTAACGGGGGAGCTCGGACGCGCTCCGTCTGACTAAAATCGTGTGCTACCACTAGACTAGAGATATCTAGCACTATGTCAATACCTGCGATCGCGTAACCAATCGTCAAAGAGCTTTGCTCGAATTTTGATTTCTCAAATGTGTTGGTATAATTCGATCGGGCTCGGTGGATTAAACGTTGTAGTTAAATAGGGTTGTGGGGCCGGTTACTGTTGGGTAACCAATTACTGCGCCTTATTATACTTATTCTTTTATTTTGCTTATTTTTGAATGAAAACATTCTTTTTATTCTTTTATTTCGTTTATTTTCGAAAAAGAAATTTTTTATTCCTTTACTTTGTTCTTAAAAACATTTATCTATTCCTTGATTTTGTTTCTTTTCGAATAAAAGTATTTTTTAATTATTTTTTTTTGTTTATTTTTGAATAAAAACATCTTTTTATTCTTTTATTACGTTTAATGTTGAATAAAGAAGTTTTATCATGTCTTATTTGACAAACATAAATTATAACCAAATACACCAAAGGCACAGTAATTGGTAAAGCCACGGTAACCGGCTCCGCTACCATGTACGTAAATTGGTAGCGAAACGCCAACGAAACTCGTCGAGGATCGACCATCGATTCGAAATTGTTTGGATGCGGCTCGAGCGAATCTCGAAAACGATCTCGAGCCTCCTTTCGCCACGAGTTCCAACAAAGATCGAAGAAGCGGCGCGACTTGGAAGTCGACGCGAAACTTTGATTGAGCAGCCTCGTAAATAATTCCGAGCGGTATAACGTATCCGAGCCTCGACGGTGTTCCAAGTCCGTGAAAGCGGAATGTTGCCTCTCCGATCGCGTTCCTCTGTATCCGCGTCGAACGCCGGAACCACGAGAAGAGAAACGGAATCGGCTATAAATCGATAACGGTGTCGATAATCGGAGGAGCGACGCGCTCGATCGGGTTTGGCTCGGATCGCGTCGAGTCGATGCATCGCATTCCAGCACAAGATTTGCCGCGCGGCCACGGCTCGTCGCGACATTACCGTTACGCTGATTGCCAAAACGAGCCACTTATTTCGCGTTTAACGACTCGCGGAGCCGAATCGAGCCGCGTCGCGTCGTCCGCGACGTACAACACCGTTAAATCCGCGAGAGTTCGTTTGCCAACGATTTCTACTATTCGGAGGAACGCTGTCGTCGTGATCGAGATCAATGGACCGATCCATGGAACAAGTGTTATTTTTCTTATTCGATTTTCATAGAAATCTTTCAGTATATAATAGTCGATTACCAATTAATTAATTACAGGTAGTTAGGACATTTGTTTTAATCGAAAGTGGTCTCGGTCGTTGACATGTAATATATTTTTATTTATTTATTATACGGCTAATGTAATTCTATTCACCGAATAAAGTGCGATGAATCTCAAGAAGGATATACAGGGTGTCCTCGAAATATATGGACAAACTTCGGTATCGTATTCTGCAGCCCCTAAGGACGTGAAAAGGTTAAGAAGCTCTTCGTTTTCGAAATAAATGCTTTCTGTTTGCAAGGTTAGATTTTAAATATTTGTAACTTACATAAAAAAGTTGCTGAATACATTCAAAAAGTCTTAACGACATTGTGGATGCTATTGATTGCCTTATTATAATTTGCATTGTTTTGAAAACGGAGAGTTTCCGGATCTACGTTTATATGACCCTTTCTGATCCTTAGGGGATGCAGAAGTATGTTCGCCTATTTCGGAGACACCCTGTATACGTGGAGGTGACACGGCTGCATTGAATTCGAACGGAGCTAAATTTCTCCACAGATGCAACTGCCATTTATTAACATAAATGTCAATGGGAAGTCAAACTGGAAACATTCAAGCTGAAAAGGTTGCGGGTTTAGTCGAGACTGGAACCGAGTAAATTCGTGCTCCGTGATAGACAATATGACAACGAATTACACTCGAATAATTTCTCTTGGAAAAGGAAACGTTATTCTCGGGCCAGCCTTTCGATGTAATTTCCGGGACTATCGGCCGTCTCGGAAGTTCTTTGTTCGAACGTTGAAGGATGATGGTTGCGCAGAGGAGAAGGGCTCGTCGGACTTCCCCGCGATCTAGGATCGCGGCGAGAAATCAGTGTCAGGGAGATTACAATGGCAACCCCTGGCCCGGTTCACCTCGTTCCTCTTCCCGTATCCGCAGTCATTATTCTTAGCCTCGTTCTTATCTGGGTCGATCGCATAATCGACGGAAAATGTGCGTGCACCCGGAGCTCCCCACCCTCCGGATAATCGACCCGAATGTAGGACTGTAGGGTCGCGTCCTTTTCGTCTCGGCCGCTGTCGCGATCATAAAATCATCTCCACCCGAATGCGTCGAATCTTCGTTAACGCCTTCCATAATTCATGAGGTCCCTCGTTAAAACGGGAACGAGGAAACCTTTCGTTTAGGACACGAGTCTGCCGCGGGTTAGCAAGTTTCGAGCGGTTTGCGCTCGAGATTCCACGAGAATCGCTGGAACCTGTTGGAACTACCGGATCTAACGAAAGCGAGACGAGGCAAAAGTATCGGTCCCGCCGTAGTATGCGGCAGGTAGAGGCAGTCGCGACGTTTCCTTAAGCCTGAAATCAATAATGTTTCGAAGTGGAAGCTCTTCGCAGTTCCTCGACACCGCGCTCGCCAGTGTTATTTATAGCGGTGTCTATTTGCGGCGCAGGCCGAATACGGCAGGGATCTGCGGTTCAGCGAGCAGTGGGACCGTTTGCAGAAGGAGTTCGCGTGCTGCGGTGTGGTCGGTCCCAGAGACTTTGCCGGGGCCGGGAACAACCGGCCCTGGCCGCAGACCTGCTGCGGGCCCAGCGGGAACGCGACCGACACCTGCCAGCAGCCGTACGCGAGGGGCTGCGACGAGTCCCTGGTCGGATGGCTCAGGAAAACGGCGGACCTGCTCTTCATCCTCGGCTTCTGCGTGGTCGCGTTCGCCAAGCTCTGCTTCCTCGGGATCCTGCGGTACGAGATCAGGGAGATGATACAGAAGATACGGCTGCTCCGGGAGCCACCCCCGTCCGCCACGACCCTCGTTCCATCCTCCTCGTTGCAGGTCACGCCGGAAGCAACCAACAACGGAAGCGTCGTTCGACGGACAACCCTGCCCAACGCTCTCACCCCTTCCGGTAGGTCCGAGCTCCTTATTCTTTATGCTTCCACTGCTTCTTCTCGCCTTCCGTTTCAATTACTAGCTGGACAAATTCGTTCTCGGCCCCGCTTTCAAATCAGCTATTAAAGTGAAATGCTCGGGATCCGGCACCGTTTCGTAACCTCGAATAAACGGCGTTGTTTATACTCTCGCGATAGTTCCGAATGGAGTGTGTCCCCAATGCATATTATTTGTGTTTGAAATAAAAGGAAAAACGGGATCCCATGGATTTCGCAACACAGATTTCTACTAAACAGTTTTTACCGACACCAGACTTTATCGACAACGGCATGTGACTTACTTTTGCACTCGAATGGTGACCCTGAGGCACCACTGAAATTGTTATATTACGTTCCAAGATCATTTTTGTATCATCAAAGTTTGGATTTAAACAGTTATTAGAAGTGTCATTGTTGTCTGTGTCACAAGACTGAATTTTATATGCATAAAGTGCACTTTGTCATATAAAATTGGAATTCTACAAGTCAGAAAAATTATTTTAAATTAATAGTTAAAATTATAATTTACAATGATCTAGGCCAGACCTAAACCAGACAATGTCTAAAAAGTACATACGATATTAAACGAATTCTTAATAAGAACATAATAATAATAATTTAAAATAAAAATCATGTACACGAATAAAAAAATATAGAAGAAGTAATAACTTCTAATTATAGAAGAAGTAATAACAAATAGAGAAATTGTATATAACAATCGCACAAGTAAAAACAAAGAGAAAAAAGACAAAAGAGCAGAAAAAAACAGAAAAAATTCTTGGATATTTCGTACATAGCTTAAAAACGCGATGCATTTTACACAATGCCTGCATTTAATGCTACTATAGGCCAATACTGTAGTCGGCTGAGGTCGTTGTCAATGAAATACTATTGAAGTCTGTGTCGCCAGTGGAACCCATGAGACCTAAAAAAATCGTCGACGTAGCAAAAGATTTGATTTGTTCTGACTCGGGAAAGGATGCGGTAACGTACAGTACGTGCAAAAAATGGTGTGCACAGACATGGATCGCGGCAAGTGACACAAAAGAGACTGCGTAGTTCTACAATGCGATGGGATGGAAAGTTTTGCCGCATGCGACGTATAATTCAGATCTGACTCCGTCGGACTATTTATTCATTACAAGTTTACAAGTTTGCATTAACTGTTTACCTAAAATTCGCTGATTCTCTGTCAATCTTAACAATAAGATAAGTATAGAATTATAAGTTTATAAGAATAAATTTTTAGAAAGCTATTAATACCCTTCTCGACGATAGTATGTTAATATGATATTAATTTGTATTCTGAATTATAAAAATGGGCGTTTGTCCGTCTATATAAATAAATTAAATGGAATTGAAAGAGAATTTCCGATACTTTCCTAACATGTATCAAAAATGTATAAATGCAGAGGGAGATCATTTCCCCGATGAAAATGTCACTCATCTTTCCTCAAATAAATATTGAAGCTTGCGAAAGAAGGCCGAGAACCAATTTGTGCATCTAATACTTCCAAATTTCTATTCCGAAAGTCTATGTATATGTAACGCGGAAACGTTCGAAGTTTAAGTATGCCAATTCCCAAACGCATTCGTCCCGGATTCGTTGCGCCATGCGCCAATTAGAATTCGCGAGATTACTTCGGAAGTAGAGCAAACGAGCTGCCTGATACTCCAGCAGATAAACAGATTTTTCTCCAGGGGTCGCGTGACAAATTTTCCGCAATGATCGACGCGATCGAGATTTTTTATCCGCTGCCGCGGCACTCGCTTCGTCTCGCGCGGATCTCTCGGACTTCAGGACCGATAGATCGGCAGTCTAATTGTCCTCGCGCGTAACAAGAACAAAACAGGAACCGAGGAACGACGAAACGTATGGCGTAATTGCTTTACCGGCGTTCGCGTTACTTCCCGTTTAACTTCGCTCGGTAATCCGATCTGCTCGCCTCGATCGTGCGAGCGCTATCGACTGCGAAGCCGATAAACTGCGACAGAAAGGACTAGGAAAGAAAGCCAGCCGAGGTCGACCTTAATCAACGTTTATCGAACGACGTCCATCTGCGACGAGCGCGCGGGCACGCCAGAAATCTCCTGATTATGGAGCTCCACCTAGCCCCGTCTCGTCCTGTCTCCGAGCGACAAAAAGCTATTTCCTGTGTCCCCCTTTCCACGAGTTCTCCGGACATGAAAACAAAGTTCGCGAAAAGTATGCGAGAAGTTCGCGTACACCGTATTCCGTTCGCCTTTTCTACTTCGACTTTCGCCCTCCGCATTTTGTAATTCGACGAATAAGAAGAGAACGCGTAAACGAGCAGCCGGCTTTTTGCACCGGAACCTCCGCGGATTTCTTTTTTCTCCGATTACGGAGGAAAAATGGAGAACTTAATTTGCGGATCGTAGCCGATTGTATCGACACCGCGAAAAATGGAAAATACCGGTATTATACCGGTAATTTTCGGTCGTAGCTTCGTAACCTTTATAGGAATCGAAATACAGGTATATCGATACAATCGCCTATTTTTACCGATTTCTCTATTAATATTTCGGCATTGTATCAGTTACGGTATAGTTTCGCTGGAATAATACCGGTATAAAGTTCCCGCGCGTATGACATTATTATGCATTAAAATATAATCCGCAGTCGACTGATATAATGTTAACGATGATTCGTTAACAGAAATTAAAACACTGTTTCTCACAGCTACAGCGACTCGCATTAATATTCAGACAGCTTTTAAAACGTTAACATTAAAACTATCGAGCCCTAAACGGGTCTAACGTGTACTGTTTTATAACAATGACAAGATGTGATTTATTTAAACTTCCTACGATTTTTATTATAATATACGTTTGAATGAAGAAGTTGGTATAAAAATTTCCGTCAGAAACATTTTTACAGTATCGGGGATTGTAAAAGAAAAAATCAGTTCTGTTGTCGAAAATGGAGAAAATGATTTGCATATTTTTTGAGATATCAGTGGTATTAGTTCAATTTGGAAAAAGTTATTCTGTTTCAAAAAGTCTCCTTAATGCGAGCATGCTAATAGAACAAACGAATCCGTGTCGGGTATTATGAAATTTTTGGGAATCGTCCGGAGCGTTCCAGAATTCGCATTTCTCATTTCGCATGTCGCATTTCGTTTTATCGATCCCGTTACCTCGTCCTCGCTCCCGAAAACTGCTAATTATTCGCCGTCTTCCCGACGGGTCAGGATTGTTACGGTTTTTATCGACGAGCGAAAAGCTAGGAGGAGCCTAGAATCTCGTAAAAACGAACGATCGGCTCCCGTTCGTGCTCGCGACTCTATCGGCACCTCGTTTCTACGTTAGAAACGGTTTCACTGGCACCGTCTCGAACCACGGCACGCGCGACTCGAGATCCGGAAGCCTTCAAATTTCAAATGCATCCACGAATTAGAAAGGAACCGTCTAAAAGAGCTTGCTGTCCGATTAAACGATACGAACATCCGATCGGACGCTGTCGATGTTATTATTTATTATCCTGCAGCATCGTGGATTACAAAATACTGATTACTATTTCGATGCTGAATTAATCGACAACGGTGGAGAAGAGTGTTCGATCTGCGTGTAATATTTAAACAAACGCAACGCAAAATATTTTTCACTGATTTCGCGTTCCAACGGTATCGGTGCTTTTTTTGCTGCAAATAGTTCTGCGATTCCGAAAGAATTTTAATACGAGTAAAATGTTTAAATTTATTTATTTATTAGATAAAGGACAAAGCAGTTGCTCTTTAAAACGATTAAACGGGGAGAAAATAAATGCTTCACAATAGGTATTCACATAATAATAATAATAATAATAACAACAACAACAATTTTATTTATCATAATAACTACTTTTCTTTATTTGTCCCTCAAGTTTTTATTTTATTTAAGTATGTTGTTATTCCTTTTTCGTCTTTTTTTAATTTTAAGTTTCTGTGTTTCATCCACCAATGCGCGACTACTGCCATATTATTACTCATTGTAACAAAGGGCTGAATAAAGTTATTATTACAGTGACCGTATTGATGAAGTCGCGATTTATAGTCTTGTTCGCCATAACGTGTACGGTGGTTTTCTTGTAGAAAACGTATTTTTGATCTAACAGATGCCGGGGGAGCAGCTTGAGCGAAATGAATGTGCTAGAGAATATCTGGGCTCATTTATCTGCTCGAAAATATGAGCCCCCTAGTCGAGGCAGGCTCGAGTTAGAATCCTGTTATCGTTTCTGTAATTATGGTTTACGTCCCTTCCACACGGGGCCGTACTCGCCGCGACTGGCGAACGGCGACCGCAGCCACAGTCGCAGCCCCGGCCCGAGCCAAGCCGCGGCAGAGTGCAAAATACTTATTATCCGCGAGCACGCAACGTCCCAGTTCCTCGACGCTAATTGGAACCGAGCAGATCGAGCAAGGGTTTTAGTTAAAACACCGGACTCTGGTTTGTCGGATCGAGATCGCGAAACGTCACGAGCTTTCCGCTAGCACACCCCGCACACCATTCCTTCCTCGTTTATTACTCACGCATTGACCCACCCCTGCTCGCTTCGATAAAAGTACAAGTTTTATGCGGAGATCGTGTTTTGAACGTGTATTAAAAACATACGTGTATATGTACTTTAGTACGTGTCGTAATAAGGGCCATAAGGACCGTAATAACCTGTGAATTATTTCACGTATGTTTAAATACGCGTTTATTAATTCACGCGTATTTCGTTGAGCGTGCACGCTTGGCCTGTCCCATTCCTTGTATACTTTATTTTCTCGTGATGCGAGTTTCTTTTCATGAAACACTACGTGTGCATTCAATTATACATACGTGAAACAATTCACGGGTACATGTGTTCTTAATATTGCAGTTAAAGTACGTTTATACGAATCTCACGTGTACACCTGCATTTTAGTATGTGTGACGTAAGGAACTCTAGTTTTATAGAATTTTCCGAGCCTTCTCGATCATGGTTGCCACTCTCAAACATTTACAACGGCAAGTTAATACCGATTGGAAAACAGTATAACTTTTTTAAAGCTCAACTAAATGGCTCGAATCTTTTTCAGATAGCAGGAGGACTAGCTTATTACACAATGACTATAATACATTTTTTAAATACTACTATGACTTGTAATGACGAAGAAGATAAAAATCTTTTTCAACTTCTTTATCTCAGTATATAACGGGACGGCAAAAGGTTAAAAAACTGCAGATTTGTAACACTTATTGGCCGAAAGTGCTAAAATTTGTGTTATTTATGTTAATTACTTTCCACCATGATAATGGGTTATAATAACCTTATTTCATTGTTTAATAATTACATATAATATATCAAGTTTTAGTAAAATATCAAATAGCTAGTGCGAAGAGTCAGGTAAAAACAGCTCGGCACGGAGCATGTTAATCGTTTACAGAACGTATCAGGATCATCCGATTTCGATGAAATTTTCAGCATAAGCATAAGTTATCGACATCTACAAAAAGCGATTTTTAAATTTCCTTTTATAGGAGAGTCTTTTATTTTGTTTCGTCATTTATTCAAGTAATTGCAGGATTTAGAAAAAAGCATTTCAGTCATTGTCTATTAGACTAGTGCCTCTATTATCTAACAAAATTCAAGTTATTTAGTCGAATTTTAAAAAAGTTATATAATTTTTCATATGGTCTCAAATAGATGGCCGCCACTGTAATTTGCGTTTCGGTAATTAATTCTTTCGATACTTTCAAACGATTCGTGAAAGATTACATTTTCATGAAAAATCGCGTATCGGTTGTCGAAATGGAAAAATTGGGAATGAAAAATGGCCGCGCGACAGACAGACAAGGATTATCCAAGCGTCGCCGCCGAACGAAAAACAAGGGGAACCGTGTATCCGTCGACCACTTGGCCAAGTGTTTGCATAGAAAGCACAGCCCGAGAATCTCAACGAGAAGGCACTCGAATCGTCCCAAAAATATCTAATCTCGCTCGAAGAGGCGCGTCGGAAGCGCCTAATCACGCGCTGAGACCTACCTGCGCGCAATCCCAGCCGGTATCGTGCGATACCGTTCGAATTTACAATAAAAATTTCTCACAAAAGGGCTAAAGCGGTCCCTTCCCCAATAATCGAATTCGAACGCTGTTCTATAGTTAGTCCCATTAATATTTGGTCACCTTTTAAAATGCAATAACTTTTTCAAAACAGGGCTGAACGAATTCAATCTTCTGTAGATGGTGGAAGGACTAGTCTAATCAATTCTGCTATTACATGGAGTGACAAAACAAAATAAAAAAACTATCGTTTTTAACTCTTTTATTCGATCCTGTAATGAAAATTTAAAAAATTCGTTTTGTAGTTACAGCAGATTTCTCACACTTGTTGGTTGAAAGTGTCAAAGATCGAGATAAATCTGCGATATTTGCGATCTTTAATTGTTTACAGCTCATACCAAGGTCAACCGAGATCTATAAAACGCATTTTTTAAATTTTCGTTATAGCCTTGGATGAAAAAGTTATAAAATGAGAGTTTTCTATTTTCTCTGGTCGTTCTAAGCAATAGAAATATTAAAAAAAAAGCATTCTACTTATGATCCAGTAGACTGGTCCTGCTATTACCTAAAAACGAAAATCAAGTCGTTTAGTCCAGTTAAAAAAATGCAACTGCGTTTTAAAAGGTGTTTGAACAACAATGAAAGTCACCATACGTAGTTTAAATTAAAAACGCAAAGCGCCGATACTTTTCTACGTTTGCTGGCTGGTTTCAGGGAACACGTCGTTTCTGCTGCAAACGGAGGACTGTAGCGCGGGCCGACATCTCCTGCTGTCGAACAACCTGCAGGATGGGGGTGCGGACAGCGACACGAACAGCCATTCCGGGCTGATCGTCGAGGAGACGACGCTGACGTCGACAAGCCACAGCTGCAACGCCCGGCAGAAAAGCAACGGGAACAACAACTACGAGATGCGAGAGTTCAACAGGAGGCTGCTGCTGTCGAACGGCGGCAGCCCGGTCACGGGGATAACGACAGCCGGTCAGGGCAGGCGCACCTGACTATGGAAGTGGTTGCGAAATACCTCGAACCGGCTCCTCTACAGGAGCAACCGGTCCGCCGAGATCACCGTGTATAAGTAAGCTCGCGTGCGCGCTTATGGCCTCTGCCCTATGCCCAATGGCGAACGGCTTACGGCTTGTGTCTTACGTCTTGCGTCTCCCGTCTCGCGACTCGTAGCTCGCGAGAGCTCACGGAACCGTGAAACGGTGTTCCGGCTCCCGAAAGTCCCTGCCGCGAAAACGACGACCGCTCCTCGGATTCATTTCCAAGCTGAACCGGAACTGGGTCAACCCTTTGCCACCTTGAATCCACTCAACCCAAGGGCCAGGGATGCTTGATTCCCGTTCCCGGGTAAGGTCTAGTGCAAGGCACGGAATTATGTGCACGCAGTACAATGACGTCGAGGGCTACGCCTCCCAGCCAGTGCAATCGCGAAAAGTCACTACGCAAGGGACGGAGCGATGACGTATGCGCAAGGAGACCTTCACAGCGATATGGGGCGTCTACCGGGTGAACATTATAATTCTGAACTACAGAATTTTAAGGTTCGCTCGGTAGACGGCCCACGCCGCTGTGCGAGACTCCCGCGCATGCGTCGCCTGTCCCCACTCCTTGCGTAGCGACTTTTCGTGGCTGCACTGCTCCCGACTTCCATCGCGCGTCTCGCTTATCCGTGGCCGCCTAAATGCTACACGCAGCAACAGGCATACGCGCCTGACATGCTCGAAGTTAGAAGAGGCGACCACAGGAGAACGAGACGCTGCGACGAGTGTCAAGAGGCGTAGCTCTCAACATCGCCGTGTTGCGTGCTCTTAATTCCGAGCTCTGGTCTAGTGGACTCGCGATTGCCTCGAGTTTGCTTCCGGTCGATGATTCTATTCTTCGGGAGTAGGAGCGAGAGGAATCGAACTATCGAGTATAGTCGTGCCTGCCCTTCTCGGGGACCGAGGGAAAATCAAACGTCGACTAGTTTCGAGGGCATGTTCCGGCCCAGTTTCAGTCTCGCGGAATGTCTAGTGTGCAGTGTGTTCGCGCTGTTCGTAGTCGGTCTTCTCGCGTGACCGATCGTCATCGGTTCGATTTCCTTTAGACTGTAGATTACTGGAACGGATTGGAATCGTCCTGCGAACACCGAAGCCACCGAAACGCCCTATGCATCGCTGGCAAGCTGTTCGGGAAGAAAGCAACCGATCGCGGGTAAGAAACGGCGGCGAGTTCCGAGAACGGTACTTTTTCTAATCGAAGAAACCGTAAAGGTGGAAGCGGACAAGAATACAATAATTAGATCGTAGTGTACAGAAGAAAACTAAAGATATACAGACACGTGCGACTATATACACTATACAGACGCGTGGGCGTGCGCGCAGGGAGAGCGGACGAGTTTTTCAATCGAAACGATCGGAAGCGCATCATTCCTGAGAAGACAATACACGCGCTCGTAGAGACGGTAGACTAAGCCGAAAGCGAACCGGAGGACACGTTTGAGCTATTGATTTTTCCTGTATCCGCAATCGTGTTCCGGTTTCGCAGGTGCACAAGCTGGTTCCAAATCGAATCCGATGAGGGGTTCGTGTTCGATTGCTCTCTTCTCTCTCGTATCCCTTTGTCAAAGCGACAGCTTTGCCCCTCGGAATTGCGACAACTCGTTTCTCTGTCTCTTGAAACTCCTACGCGCGCGATTCCAGCGTCGACGCTGCGTTCCCGTTGCCTCTAAAACGTGGAACGACCGGACCGCGGAAAACGAAAGAGACGGAAACCGTGCGAGAGGAAAAGCAAAACTTTTAGGCCTCGTTGGGAGAGTCTCGAGAGCCTCGATCGACGAGCAATTAAGGCTCCGCGATCAACGGCATTGCCGTTTTTCTTTCAGCGAAGGCGACGGGACGCGGAAGAATCCTGGAACACGGGAAAACACTCGTCGAACGCTTAAATCGCGCGCACAGATGCACGGATGCACGGATGCACAGGTGCACAAGTACCGCGGATAAGATGTGCACGAGAGAATGTCAGAACCAGACTACCGTTCATATTTTTCTATTAGAATCCTCGCCCGTAACCTAAGCCACCCCCATTGAGCACCGCCAGCGGGGAAGCTCGGGAATCGTAAACAGCAGGAACTTTCTTGTGCAGGCAAACTCGCGGAGGAGGACAAATATATTTTTCGTTGGTATGAAACCAATGAGTGAGATCAGCTCTTGGAACTGTGCGCCTTACCTGCACTGGAGACTTCAACGTTTTCTCCGATTTCCGAGCGTTCTCGCTCCTAAATACTAAATACGAAATACTAAATCCTAAATATTAAATACAAAATACTAAATGCAAAATACTAAATACAAAATACTAAATACAAAATACTGAATACAAAATACTAAACGCAAAATACTAAACACGAAATACTAAAGACAAAATACTAAATACAAAATACTAAACACGGAATACTAAATACAAAATACTAAATGCAAAATAAGTAAATACCAAACATTAAATACTAGACAGGATCGCAGTCTCTTATTTTCGTATAGACGAAAAAAACGATTGCCGCGCACACGAAATCGCGCTCGCGGTTTTCAATTAGAGAGAGAAAATTGAACGGAGAACCGCCTCGGAAATCATCGGGCCACGCCGCGGCCGGTCCGTAGATTTCCACGGGCCTGATGTACTCGAGCTCGATCGTCGAACGATCGCTGAACGATCGACTACTTTCGCGGACTGTAATTGCGAGGAGCAGCGCGTCATCGATGTTCCTAAAACCCGGCACAGGGACCGACCAATCCGTCGACCAACCAATTCGTTGATCGTGAAAACTGGTGACTCGAAACGTGGGACTCCGCGAGCCGCGGGTCGCGCAACTCGAAACCGAACAGCTGTTCCAGTAGAAAACATTCCGATACTACTTTTTACCGTTCTATACATTTTTAACCGCGGTGTATCTCCGGTAATAGGTTAGTCGTAACTCGCGTACCTTCTGTTCGTTGGAAGCTTGCTCGAATCAGGGTCCGTAGCACGATACGCGATTTTCAGGGTACCTTCGGAGCTAACGGCCTTCGTCCGGAAAGTTTCCAAGCTCCGGTCAAATTCCGTAGAATTTCCGGGAACCGCGAAAATCTCCGGACCAGGGTCGCGCGTTCGTTCAGTCGAATTTCGGAAGAGCGATCGAAATTCAGTCTTCGTTTAGATAAAAATAATGAATTTTCATGGAGAGCCGGTTGGACCGTCTACCCAGAGAAGCCCGTTCAACGACACCGAGCGAAATTCTCGGTAAACTCGATTACGTAGCTCCGTTTCGGCTGTATTTTTAGAGCGACGATTTTGATTGACGCTTGGACGCTTCGTAGCGTCGCCCAAGTAGAACGATAGATAATCTCGTTTCGAGGATAGCAGACAGGATTTCTATTAGGTATTTATATCGCGCGCGAGACTGTAGGAAACGGTAGAAGCGATAGAGACGATAGGAAATAGGTCTCCTGCCCGAGGACTCGCACGCAGAAAGAAAAGACTAGAAAAAACGATAAAAATCTAGTAAAGACTAAGAAAAACTAACAAAAAGGAAGACTGCAGCTACCGAACAAGTTAGACTACGGTAAAACGAGACCAAGCACGCGTAAACCTTCCGGTACCACGACGACACCCTAACCGCTTCTAAATAACGAATGACCAAATCAAAATGTAGAGAATGCCAAGCGTTCGTTCCTTTTACGAAAAAAAAAGAAAAACAGAACCGCGACAGGACGAGGGGTGGTTTCTACAATTTTTAGAGATCGTTCCCGAACCCCTTCGAGCAGCCCGTGACCAACGATGGCAAATGGCAAACGGCGAACGGCACACGTTGCAGGAAAAGTGTATCGAAAATTCTCAGAGAAATTGTCAGAGAAGCAACCACCCCTGGTTCGACGAAACGCGCGCGTCGACAATTTTTTTACGCGTCGTTGATTTTTAAGACTCCGCCGACGACGAGCGTAGACGTTATTCAAACATTGCCGAATATTTTCAGGTATAAAGTTGACCGTACAATTTACCACATCCACACAGTACACTTTTCCTGCGACAACGCGGTTCGCAGCGAGTGCAAGATCTGCGCGACGCGACCCGGGCCGAGCCAAGCCGACGCTAATCAGTGACAAGCTGATGAGCTGATGAGCTGACGAGATGACGAGCCGACGAGCTGACGAGCGACGAGAGTGACGCGGCGGCCGCCCGAGAGCTCTTTCGGTAATCAGCGGCCGGTCGAGCGAACGGGGATCGTCGCGAAACCGAAGACCAGCGATAGGAAACGCAACATTCTCGAACACGGTGTGGAAAAGTGGGCGCGGGAGTCGCGCAAAGATCGAGCAGGACTGCGAGGAGGTACCAAACAAAACCGAAGTGAAAGGAAAACCCAGGGGCGCGTCTCTTCGTTGACTCTTCGTTGTCTCTCCTCGCCTCGCCACGCCTCGCATGCGAGTATGCTCGAGATTACTTTTGTAGATTTGTTTTTTTTTGCGGTGAGTTTCCTACACATAATCACGCGCGCGCGCGCACGTCACACGAGTTCCGTCTCGCTTCCACCCTCAACCCTTTTTCTCTCCCTCCCTTGTTCTTCATCGCGACGAGGCGAGGCGATGCGGGGGTGTTCCAGACTCGGAGCAGTTGAATACTGATTTTTATGTGAGTCACGCGAGTAGTATGTCACAGTACAATGTAACTATCGTTGCCGATCAGATAGTCCGTACGCAGAGTCAGACACGTTCAAGTAGAGTTTGATTAAAGCAAAGATACGAGGGGTTAGATACTCGCACGAATATCCGATCCATCGTACACGGGGTGATCCGACGATACGAAAACAAGTTCGCAAGCTCTCGTCGGAACAGTACAGGCCACTTAGTTTTGGAGCACCGAAGCGTTCCTTTCGGATCGATAAACACCCAACAGACGGGAACACCATAGACGAATAGGGAAAATTTTACGATCTGCACCAAACACAGCCGTTCAACTTAGTTTCTCCTCGATTAAACTGTCGTTCGCCGATAAAGACGGGGCGCAATGTCTAGAAACAAAACGACAGGTCTGCGAAGTCTAATCGCTTCGAAAAAAAGCAAAGAAAAATTTATTCGCAACCTTAATAGCCGCGGCATCGTTACCGAACCGTAAACGAAATTGAAAACGCGAAAGACGAAAGGAAAAGCTGCGCCGCGCGGCGTTCCACTTTCCGGGGAGCGTTTTCGCTCGTGCAGCGACAAACTCGGGGCTGTTATTTATACGCGCGCGTTGCTCGCGATGAAACTTTCGCGAACGATATCGGGCAGATATATCAAAAGGTTAATCGTTGATCGTCACGCAAGCCTTTCCCCTGGCCATCCAACTGCGTACGGCATACAACAGCGTGTGGCGCATGGCAAGCGCAAACAAAACGCGGCCAGTGCGGCGATTGTCTTTCGAAAATACGCGACGCAGATCGCCGACATACGATAGTTACTATGGACTATGGTGGTGTACTACTGCCAAAACGATTTTGCGCTAGAAAATCTGTTTTCTTTTCCGTTGAGAAGGCGTCGAAATTACGGTCGAAAACACGTCGAAGAGAGAGAAGCCAGCGAAAGAGAGTCGGACGACTACGCTTCTCTCTCGAAAGCGTTTCGATAAATGCTTCCAAACTGAAATCAGTGAGAAAGGCTAGTAATAAGTAGCGGTGCTCGAACGAGAGATTCTGTTTGTTTCAAGTTACCATGGACAAATCCGCGTAAACGTCCGCAGGCCGATCGCGACGCGTGTCGCGCATTGGGGAACAGTGTGGCGGTCCGGCGGTTTTGCGCGTCATCAAAAAATCTACTAACAATAATGTAATAAATCTAGAACAGGAGGAGGAGAGTAAGAGAAATTCTGAAATAGTTCTTTTTATATGTATAAAAGTATAAACGGATACGCGCAGCGCGAGTAGTCTGTATCGATCTGTGCTGTAAGCCGTAAGCTGTAAGTCGTATGAATACGAGATACGATACTCAAAGTAATTGGCTTCCTAGCTAGGATTAATCGAGTCTATAGGATTATACGTTTTACCAACGCAATGATAATGGACACACTGTATTAGTAGACTGTATATAGCGGTGTATGGTAGAGAGTACAAGTTAAGCCGTCGATCGTCTGCTTAAGAAAAAAGCCGTAAAACAACCGTGAAACTCTTTATGTTTGGTCTTGCCGCCCTAGCGAGTAACGCGCCTAGCGAATGTCGGACGTTTAATTAACAGTAATATCAGTCTGGACAACAGGGTATCATTAGCACATCGTACATTGAGACGCGCTCGATTACCGGTGAGATGCCATTCGTCTAACGTCGAGTCCTCCTCTTTCGTTTTTTCGAACCGTTTTATCGCGGGTTTTCTCATCCCCTATCTGGTCGAACGCATTCCATCGTTGATTTCGATTGATTTCCATTAACCGCCGCGATCAACCTAAGCGAGTTTCGCGTATCGTTCGCAGCGAACCATCCGGATAGCTCCAGGTAGTTCCAGTTAGTTCTGAGCACTTTTGAATAGTCTCAGTCTCGAGTAGTCAAGGGTTCTTTCTTAATCAGGCCATCGAATTATCGTTAAATGTACTAAGCTAAACTAATTATATGAAAGCTTACACCTCGCAGACGTACAGCCTCTGCCACTAAATGTACATAAGGGACGTTATACACCCGTACTCGTATACAGGGTGAACCAACCGAATCGAACACCTCCGACGCGACGTCTCCGCTAGTTCTCGACGACGCGCGATGACTACAGATTTCGGAGGTAGAAGCGATTCCATTCGATTAGAACGGATCGATATCGCGAAGGGCTAACGATTCTTCTCAAGGTCATCTACATCTTTCTTTCTTTCTTTCTCTCTCCTTCAATGAAAGTACATATTTTTATCATCGCGGACCGTGGCGCAATAGTCGAGGTCAAGACCGATCCAATGACCTACGACGTCGTGACCCATTTTTCTTTATATATTTTAAACTAAACCAAAGCGACGACTTTTTATAGAGGAAAAGTTGCTCAAGACGTTGACCTTCGTAACGCGTTTCGGGGTCATTGAAATCAAACAGATTTTTAATAATTTTATAGCAATTTATACAATCGCTCAAAGCCATAAAACGGCCGTGGTATCGTAGGCCTTTGGATCAGACTATTTTCCACCCTTTTGTCAGATCGTATCGTTCTCCGACGTTGTTTCCTCTCTCGTCGATAACAGGCGAGACATTTTGAATGCTCGAGTCGATTGGATCACCCTGTATAGACATATATGTATATGTATAACGAGAGGTAGCGTAAATTGATTTTGAACTGATGATTTTAGATATCGTTACCGCAAGCCGCCCAAATGCGAAACAGTCTGTACGCCACCTTTTCGATTAGATCTCAAGCTGTTAACTTTCGCCTGCTACGGGACATTACGACCAGCTACGTCCTATTATGATTATTATCTTATGGATTCCTTATGGGCTTTCGTTGACTTCGTCTGGTTTGTTTAAGCGGTTGGACTTCGTCAAATCCTCGCGTGTCGTATAATAATTGTATAGCGAACGAAAGACTTCGTATCTCTATGTTTCCACATCGCTCGGATGTACAGTAGCGGTCATGAATTTAAGACGATGAATTTTCTTCTCATTCCACACACACAGTACAACTGTTGTCCATTTACTTAGTTTGTTTCATTTTGAAATCTAGAGATACGTGTTTCGGTTCTTCAATCTCACACGTAGAGCTATGAAATTTAAGCAAAACACAATTATTTTTATATGTTTGGCCTCCTGAACGGCGGACATTAGTTTACGACAAATATCAAAATCCGTGTGTAGCGTAACATTGATTGTTTTAAGTTTACGTACCAAGCATAAAAGTATGGGTAGATCACGGAATTTACTACTTAACGAAAGGGAACAAGCCGTTTTGGAGAAGATTTGCAACCACAGTGCTTTTTACCAGTTTCTTTTTTTCTTCTTTTTCGTCATAATCTTTTGTCCGCTACCGTACCTCCCCTAAATAATTACATATACGATCCCCGTAATCGAGGAAAGCTTTAAAACGTTCAAATGTGTAGCAAATTTGTAACTAATTGATATTTAAATGTAATGTAATACCGAGAAGAATGGACGTGAGGGAGCTTTGAATAGTGCCTGCTTAAAGAAGACAAAAATGAAACAACACGAACAACCCGATTTACTGTAATCTGTAAATGATTAGACAAGGTATCGTACGTTGTTTCGTACAACTCGAAATTCTATAGGACTACCGTAGCCAAGTATGGGAAAAAGTGTTCTAATCGAATGCGTTCGTTACGTTCGGTGATTACGCGCATCCTCGTGCACAACGATACACGCTTATCTCGAATTACCTCCACCGAAATTCGAACTTGCGACAACTCGATCAAACTAGTATTTCATTGTTCGTTTCCTCCGAATGAACTAAGTGAATCATTCTTTTTAGCTGAAATTTGAATAGTCCATCTACAAATTAACTGCCTCGATCCAAGATCCGTTTCGAATTGATTTGTTGTCGAGTTTCTTTAGTTTCACGAATTTCGCGATCGATACCGAACCGACATAAATACGTTGAGTTCGATCATGTTTTGCGGCACCCGTGTTTTATTATTACATCATGCCACTCTTCCCCATACTATACTATGAGTTCATGTTATTCGATACTCTTAAATGTACATAAAACCTATGTGGTCGTAACTGTATGTACATACTGTTAAACGTTCTATTACTCCTCTGAAATATGAATACAAGGAAAAATTGGTTATTTAGTATAATTTTGACTCAACACGTTTTACTTACTTTTATCTCCAACTCCTTTACCTGCAGAACAGTATCCATTACAGCTCCGCCGATCACCACCTATGATAATTATTATACTGTTAGTCGATTGAACGGTTTCCTAGTATACGTCTATATCAACTTACTGGATTTTGGTTTGGCTTTAATAAGCAATCGAACACTGTGTTGTTTGAATGATATTGATGCTTCTGGGCTAAGTTTACTGCAATTTCTCCTGCTATACATGCATTATTTTCTATGAGTGCCATATCTACAAAACAACATTCAAATTTCCCAGTTGCTTACTTCAAGCTTAAAATGCAAAAGATATTTACCTATACTTACTGGCTTGCAGTGATCGACCTTGTGTAATTTTGGTTAATTCCTCTAACAAAAATGGAGTTACATTCTTTCCAGTAATGCCTCTATATTTTGCAACTTCCAAAGCTTTGCATATGGCTAACTCCATTTCCTTTGGGTTTAATGCATGCTTCTCAGGGATAGGAACAGCAAACAGAATTCCTGTTCGAAGATCCAACTCTGTGTGAGCCCTTAGAACATCTGCAGCTTCCTTTGAAGTAGACACTCTATAAGGTGCTATAGTATTCTGGAATGTCTCCCTACAATAAAATGCTGGAAAGTGATCCGTTTCTCCAATCTTTATTACTGGAACTCCTTGTGTTTCCTACAAGAAAATATGAGTCCTTGCAAACCTTTTGAAATCGCAAAATCTGCCTTTTCTTTGTACAAGGATATACTAACCAAATACTCTAATGTTTTTTCAATATCTAAAATAGATTTAACACCTGAACACACTACAGCTACAGGAGTGTGTCTAAGCTCCAACAAGTCTGTACTAATATCGAATGTAGATTCTGCACCACGATGAACACCGCCAATTCCTCCTGTTGCCATTACATGTATGCCAGCTAAATTTGCTAGCAACATGGTACCGCTAACAGTTGTTCCCCCATTGAGTTTCTGAGAGATAATCAGAGATATGTCTCTGCGAGAACATTTAATAGATTTTATAGAACTTGATTCAGCCAGAGCTTCTAATTGTTCTTGATTCAAACCAATGTGTACTTGTCCTTTTAAAATCGCTATAGTGGCTGGTACAGCACCCTGAAAAGAAACAAAATATGAGTCTCAGGAAAGTATGGTATTATTACAAACGTACTATAGAACTGTATAAATTCATCTACTTTTGACCTAACAGCATTCTCAACTTTTATTGCTGTTTTGAGATTATCCGGATATGGCATTCCGTGAGTAATGATGGTAGATTCTAAAGCAACGATCGGTTGTCCATTTCTTTTTGCCGTTTCTACATCGTGCCCATAAATAAATTTGCTACTTCCATTAATTGAACGTCGATTATTCGCCGCATCGAACAACTTTATTTTCCCAAAAAGTCTTCGACAACTTGTCCACTGCATCTTCACAATTCACAATTCTAAAACAACCGACTGTTGCCAGTTCAGATTACCATTGGCGGGAAGATCATCAATAAACGACGATTGCCGTATAGAATAGATAGTAAATGATAGTATGAGAATATGATAGCATATCAATAGATTGACAGTTTTGGATCTTTTATATGTCTTGATATTCATTCTTACAACATCGATGAATCAAAATCATTCTTACTTTGCAGTTTTGAGAACATAGCAAGATAAGGTTTGAGAGAAATTTAAATAATTACATCCATCAATAATCAACCAATTTAAATATAGCTGCGGTAAATTAAATATACTGCATTCTCAATAATGCACTCTGCGGTTAATTATGGCATACATACGAAACATCAAGAAAATGTAGCTTAATTTTTAATACGATTTATTGAAATCGATTTGATCTAACTGTAATTCTCTCTTACAACATTTTACATACGTATTATAAATTTAACAGTATATCCTGAGCGTGGTTTTATTTAAATTTATTTAAATTTAATCAAAACTTAATTATGCAAAATGAATATCAAGTATCTAATGTCGTGTTGTTTAGCATTTCGTAAAATGGTACATGCGTGCATAATCAATATATACAGTCGGTGTACCAAGTATTCGTACACCTATTAAAATGGATTAACTTTTTTATAATTGGGTTAAGTGATCTAAATTTCTTTGTGATGTTAGTTTATTAGATAATTGCTAAAAAATTGTTTGGAAAAATTGCAGTTGGTTGGTACGGTAAAAGAATTAAAAAATTGTGTTTTTCAACTTTTTTCTATGAGGTTACAACAAAAATTTTATCGAAATCGCAATTTTTTACGAATTTCAACCAAAAACAAATAATTATTACATCTTTCAGTGGCTGTATCTTGACCATGCGTCAATCGATTTCAATGAAATTTTCAGCATCTATAGAAGTTACCGAGATCTACAAAATGCATTTTTTAAATTTTTGTTGTAGACTCTGATAAAAAAATTGAAAAAACTTTATTTTTTTATTCTTTTACCGTGTCATTAATAGTAATTTTTTAAACAATTTTTTCGCTATAACTCTAACATCCCAAAAAGAATTAGATTGCTTGAACCAATTATAAAAAAAAGTTATCCTGTTTTAAAAGGTTTACGAATATGTACTTTGTACACCGACTGTAGATATTGAACTTTGATCGAAAAATTCAGGAACGTACATAGTCGACGATCAAGATACGTAAAAAAATATTGAAATATTAAAATAGATCAAGATACGTAATAAATTAAGAGTGTATAATCCAAAATAATATTCGAAGCTATTCGATAAAATATGTAATATACATGATAATATAAAATTGAATATTAGTCCATTGAATTGTCCATGTTCCATTTACATCCTCTTTATTCTTTTTTGTCAATAAGATTACCGATTAGCATGTAAATTCATGCGAAATATACACGCATGGCTTTTTACCGCTTTTTGTAAATTAAAGTACAAGTCAGCAAGAAAGTTCAAGGCAATGACACCTACTGGGAGTACGTCATCGAAAACATAGTCTTTTGCAATGTACAAAACTAATTTGACGCTCAATAGTTTATAAAATAAAGCGAGGACACATAAATTTACTCAAGTCGAATATTATGCAGATAATTTATATGTGATATGTTTTTTATTGACATGTAAAGTAAATATTTACATTGTAGATATTTTACCACCACTGTGCTCCGCGAAACAAGTATGTAGTACGTTCCTGTAGAAAGTACATATAGCGTGCCGCATATGATTTTCCCAGTTTTAGCATCGTAAGCGTGATAGAGTATGAAGGTAGAAGATCTCCATCCGTAAAAGTGTTTACCGATATTGTACGAAACTATTATCTGTGGAATTAATTAACAAAAAAAAATATGAAATCGAAGAAATCCAGTTCCGTTGGAGTACTATATTTAAAAACATATAATTTAACGCTAGTTTTTGGGTAAGGGTCTACTGTAAATAAAAACATTCGTTCGACGTGGGATTTCAAATAAATTCATTTATCAAATAAAATACTCTTACAGATGGTCTTACATACTCCTAAAATTGTTTCAAAATGATTCTTCGTCTACCGTAGAGTTAGGTTTATGGCAGAACCTTAAATGGCCTGTTATAATTTTCCAACATGCAGCTATACTGGAGGTAAGATATCATTTGTGTTTTGGTTTTAATGAAAGGATCTAGATTTAATAATTTATTTTTGTTTTTGCAGGTAGTACACGCAATATTGGGATTAGTGAAATCTAGTCCTGCTCTCACAGCTTTCCAAGTTGCTAGTAGAGTTTTTGTAGTGGATGGTGTATTACTAGCAGTTCCATACAGTGCAGCATCAACCACTGGATTACCATTGGCATTGATAGCATGGACGATAACAGAAATAATAAGATATTTGTACTACTTCATGAATCTTAATAACTTTGTACCATATTTTCTCACATGGTTAAGGTATGTTATTAAAGAGATTGTCTTGAAATTGTTCAAGTTAAAATAAGATATCTGAAAGGTTCACCAAAGGTAACATTTCAATTTACAGGTATACATTATTCATTGCATTATACCCAATTGGTATAACAGGAGAGTTATTATGTCTATATGCAGCCGCACAGTATGCAAAATCACATCCTGAAGACTGGAGTTATACTTTGCCCAACTCTTGGAACTTTACATTTAGTTATCAATATTGCCTCATCCTTACTATGTTATCATACATTCCTAGTAAGTTGCTAGAATATTATATGAATCACAATAATACCAATGTTATATTCTTTTTGCCTAATCATTACTTTGTTTTTCTTTTACAGTTTTTCCACAACTGTATCTTCACATGTTTGCGCAAAGACGTAAAATTTTGGGAAAAGACTCAAATAAAAAAGCCTCATAATATAAATAAGTTTTGTATTTGTTATTAACATCTTTATATCTTATTAAATTGACAATACAAGTTTGAGTTTAAAAATCCAACTTGAATTTATTTTTTATAATTTGAATGTAGTATCCTTATTATTATATAGTATATTATACCCAATTGAATATAATAACGATTTTTTGTAATAAAATCTCTTCACAGGAACACTAGCACTATTACAACTTTATAGTCATAAAACGCTCCTGCAATAAGAATTTGGGTATAAAAAATAGGTTAAAATATGGTAACTGAAAAATTAGGATCATATTTCGAAGGATCAGTAATGTTCTGAAGACTCTTCTGTTTCTAAATCTTGCAAAAATAGTTAATTTATTATGGTAAATTTTTAGAATTGATTATATTCATCGCTGTAACATATAATATAAGTAAAATTACTGTTTATCCGATACTGGTGCCTCATGTGGCGAAATCTCGAGGGTCTGTACAGCGCCAATTGAGGTAGTGGCCAAACGTTCAAACTATTGATCAAAATCGACTGTGGATAAATTTGACTAACAAAGCTGCATTTTTTTCAAACAGGCCACTTAAGAACAATAATTATAGCAGAATTAGGGCATTGTTTAGGAGTATCGGCTGCATCAATATCATATAAAAAGAGCTAATGACAACATTAACAAACATAATCTTGGATATCTATTATATTAATTATTTATATTCTAATATTTGTATGCTAATTGTTTCGTTTTCTTATACAATATAGATTCAGCAGATTTTTCTGATCAGTTCCGTGTCCTTGGTTAATTTTTGTATGCCGTAATTATGACATAATTAATGTTTTTCTGCGACCCCACATTGTCCATACATATTTTAGAACAAATTTAGTTCGGCGTTTAACAGCTATGCGGTGATGGTACTGCGTTGATTCAAAAACCGGTTAATTTAAAATGGGATCATACGTAGACATTTTTCTGAAAATTCGAAATATACGTTCGGTGTTCATCATCGTCGGGATTATTTTCAACTCAATAAATCCACAATTATCATATTTTAGTCGAAGTAATAATATGTAAAAATGGAAATAGAGATATCTCGATTTCGAAGACGGTGTCTTACATCATGGTTCTGAAAATGGCCGACAATCAGACGGTGTAAAATGGACGAACAATTCGGAACTCTACTGTAGTGTATATACATAGGTTTTCTAAATCATTTTTTATCGTCATAATCATAATTTATCGATCTGATAGGGCATTTTAATTGTGCTTCTAAAAGAACAAATAATCAATTCTTGATCACGTGTCGTACTGTCGCACTCATAATTATTAATAAAAATAAAGTTAAAACTGTTCAAAGGGGTCGTTGCAGTTTGACAACATGTCCGAGCGTAATGATGACACAGAAAATGGTAATATTTTGAATTGTCAATCACTCATAACATTAAAATTTGATTTTTCTTTGACATCACCCGCACTGTAACTTTTTCATTACGAATTAATATCACGATGTATCTTTCCTTTCTTATGTTTTTTGAAACTTGCATGTAAGAGTCAACGAAATGGTATCTCTTGTATCATGATTAAATTAAATTAAATTAAATTACAAAGATGTTAATAACGGGTTCAATCTTTTTAGAAAGCATACTCATTTTGAGCTTGCACTGTGTAAATTTACTCGCGTTAACGGTGTGAATAGATTCGTGATGATCTTCTCTGTCATCCATAAGAATAGCAAGTTTTACTAATTAAATAAAATAGTTAAGTGAATTAAGATATTAGGTATTGTTTGAAGATATTCTGTCCTAACTTACGAGGATTTTATTCGCGAATAAACACAAGGACTGTCAGGTAATTATCGAGTCATGTGTGCGACTATAATGAAATATGTTTTGTCGCAAAATTTTGACATATGTTTACAGCAGGCCAATGCTTCCACAAATTACAGTTCCTTTAACCAGTTATCCACGACAAATACTTGTCCATCAGCTCTTGCAGAAGCATCTATTCATGTATTTTTGTTTGAGTCAGTAAAGTATTTTATTCATGTAAATTCTTCACACAAATGTTTCTTTTCATTAATATTATTATATTATGTTTATATTTTACCAATTGCATGCCACATTTACCAATTGTATACCAGAAAAATCATAGGTTTAATTTGATAATACCTCAAGGCATAACATACTTATACCATAATAACAAATTATTTTATGTTATATCTTTTATCTTGCTTTTATACATAGAGAAGAAATTAAACGAGGAAGCAACAAATAGTTCTTCGACAAGAGAAGAAACAGAAGATTCTGACGTAGAAATGATTCGTGAATATTTGGGACAAATGTTGATAAGGTTATTTAATTCGCCAACATGTGATGGACAGTCCACGAAAAGAGTTCTTCGAGAACTCAGCATAGATGGCATAGTAGACTATATAAAGGAAAATGAAAATATTAAAATTGTCACAATGGCTGGAGCTGGTATATCCACATGTAAGTATTGACAATTTCATGCTAGAGCCGTAAAAGAATATTTTACTATTTTTACAGAGTTTTTTTGCGTCCACAGCTGCAGGAATTCCTGATTTTCGATCACCGTCTAGCGGACTGTATCACAATTTAAAGAAGTACAACTTACCTTATCCTCAAGCTATTTTTGAAGTTCGTTATTTTATGGAAAACCCAGAACCCTTCTTCACACTTGCGAAGGAATTATTGCCTGATGGCTTTAAACCAACCCCATGCCACTACTTCATACGGCTCCTGTGGCAAAAAGGATTACTTTTAAGACACTATACACAGAATATTGATACATTGGAAAGGATTGCTGGCTTGCCACCTGAAAGATTAGTCGAAGCACATGGAACATTCCATACTGGACAGTGTCTCAAATGTAAAACAACATATACTTTACCATGGATAAAAAGTTAGTTTAAGAAATATTTTAATTTTTTAAAACTTATTGCGTTACCGGCAGTTCCTGAAGTCAATCGCTTGCTTTCAGAGAAAATTGCCGAAGATACCGTACCGAAGTGTGAAAAATGCAACGATGGTGTAGTAAAACCAGATGTTGTATTATTCGGAGAATTGTTACCCCAACGTTTCGATCACCTGATCGAACAGGATTTTCCGGAAGCGGATCTACTGATAATTATGGGATCCAGTTTGGTTGTCCATCCATTTGCATCCTTGGTAGACAGGTATACATAATGAAACAATAACAAATTATAAAGTTTTAGTATAAGGACTTGTATTTAAGTTGCTCTTTCTATTTTTTTTAAGGGTACGACCTAACTGCCCACGTTTACTCATTAATAAAGAAAAAGTGGGCATGCAAGATCGTTTGTCAAGATTCCTGGGACTGCGGCAAGGTTTCGTTTTCAATACGAAAGATTCTTCGGGTGGACGCGATGTTGCCTGGTTAGGCGATTGTGATACCGGATGCAGAATATTAGCAGAAAAAATGGGATGGGGTGTATGTTTTCCCTTCTGAATTGTTTTCTTTCACTTATCCGAAAGTTTATACCGAAGATTTGATTTACATCGATTTTTTTTCAGGATGAATTAACAGACCTTATAAAAAGAGAACATGAAAAATTAGATGCTGAAAACGCTAAGAAGAATTAATTATATGAATAATATTCTGAAGAGGTAATTGACATTTGATAAGTTCGCCACTATTTTTATAAAGAAAAACTTATTTAAGAAAATGATATTTTCTATTAAAGTAATTATAAAAATGTTATTTAAACAGTAGAAGATTCAATACGACGACAACAAAAAGACACGCTTTCGCTTATATTCGCCTCACGAAGTTTTATAGAAACTATAAAAAAAATGGAGATTAGCGATAAAAACATAATGTTTTAATGTATATTTTCACATGTAATTTATTTTTTTAATGCGATCGTGATAGTTAAATCGCATGTACAGATAAAATGGAACACAATAATACTCCGAAAAGTATGTTGAACATAGCTGAATCATGTAATTGTAAAAGGCTTAGTAATAACTTCCTGAGTTTCTTGCTGATGCACATGTCCATCGCCGGCAGCTGGAGCAGCCATAGGTCTGCGACCGCAATATTGTAACTAGAAATCGTAATATTGTTCTCATAGTAAAATCTCTTTCGATGAAGTTGTTATTTAAATAAATTTTTCTTTAAAATTACACTTACACGTCTACCGCATAAATTTTCAAAGCGGGGTTTTACAAAGTTCCATGGTCCCATATTTCGTGGCTCTTCTTGACTCCATATAAATGCTAAACATTTATTAAAATATATTTTTAATAGAGCCTCAGGATACGTTATAATAAAACTGTAGTTCGTTTACTCACTTTTCGCGTTTTTGTATCTATCGAGTTCTTGTAATAATTCATGAACTGGAAAGGGACACAAAGCTTCCAATCTAACGATGGCTACATTACTTTGTCCCGTAGTGTTTCTATAATCATCGAGGGCATAGAAATGTTTTCCACTCACCAAAATGATTTTGTCCACGTTTGCTACCGCCGCTTTCTCATCCCCTGTTAGCAAATCACTCGAGTCGTAAAAATGGATATGATTATCCTATAAATTTTATTCTGTATATACCTATAACATTTGTAAATCTAGTTTGTGGACCCATGTCTTGTAACAATGACGTTGCAGCATTGTGACGTAACAATATTTTCGGAGCCACAACAATCAAAGGTTTCCGGAAATTCCTTAGCATCTGAAACGTGAAAAGCTTAGACAGAAGTAAGGCAGTTTGTGAAACGTCTATTCAGAAGGCAAGAATCGGCTTCGTACTTGTCTCCTCAGTAAGTGAAAGTATTGCGCCGGGGTTGTAGGGTTCACTACATGCATGTTCACGTCATCTCCATCCGGTTTGTCTTCGTTGCTATCCGTCAACTGTAAAAACCTTTCTATTCTGCAGGAGCTGTGTTCGGGCCCAGCGCCGTCATAGCCGTGCGGTAGAAGAACGGTCAGTCCGCTGCTTAACATCCATTTCGCTTCGCCACTAGTCAGAAAGGTGTCGATTACGATTTGTGCTCCATTGAAGAAATCGCCAAACTGTGCTTCCCAGACGGTCAAGGTTGTCGGTAGAGCTATACTCATCCCGTACTCGTAACCCAAAGCCGCTTCTTCCGACAGAATACTGTTAGCCAATTCCAACTTTCCTGTTTGACCCTCTATCATCGAGTTTAGAGCGATCTGTATGTCTAGAATATCATGTAAAAAAGTAAATATTAATCCGATCAATTTGGTAAAATCGATATTCGTTTACCTCCGGTTGTCTGATCTACGAACATGGCATGTCTATGAGAAAACGTTCCTCGGCCCACGTCTTGCCCGCTTATTCTGACATTGTAGCCTTGGTACAATAGGCTTCCGATAGCCAATGCTTCGCCGGTAGCCCAATCCAGTCGGCCTTGTTGGTCGTTGACCGTCTTTTTCAGTCTAGCTTGAATGTGGCTCTTTGTTAATTGCGGATGGATGGTCTACGCGACGAAACGTATATGACCGATTAGATGAAAAAGCACAATTTAGCTATGATTATTGGAACAACGTACAGCATTATATTCTCACCATATCATCGTCGACGCGAACACTCTTTTCGGCGATAAATCTCAGTAGAGCCAGGTCAACGCCTGTATTCCACTGGGTCACGCTTGCTTCGGCTTGGCTCATTCCTTTCCACAGACCTGCAAAGTATGCAGGTTCCGGGACGTAAGCATCCACCTTCTTCAGAGCTTGATTTAACCAAGCGATGTGAGCGTCGTTCTCGCACTTGGCTTCCTCCAGGGTAAAAATGTTAGACTTTACCAGTTTATCTAAGTATCGATCCGGTACCGATCTATGTAAAAACAAAAGTAGACTCACTCTTTCATTTTTCAGACGCGCAACGAGATTTAAAACACCTACGAACGGTTCTGTATTATGTTATACAAAACAGGGTTTGTGAACGTTGGATCGTCCAGTTCGTTGTGACCCCATCTTCTAAAGCAATTCAAGTCCACGAAGACGTCTTTCCTGAACGTTCTTTGGTACTTGAAGGCCAGTCTAGTGGCTCGGACGACCATCTACGATGTTTGAATATTTTAGTAACTTGAATGTAGCGTACAAAAACATACGATATACACCTCAGGATCATCTCCATTGACGTGGATCACCGGGGCGGAGATCATTTTCGCCAGATCCGTGCAGTATCTTGAAGATCTTCCTCGGGAAGCCGGCGTGGTGAATCCCAGTTGATTGTTCACAACCAAGTGGATCGTTCCACCTATTTCAAAGTGCGGAGCCTGGGACAAGGCTAAGCATTCTTGATTCACACCTTGACCTGCGTAAGCGGCGTCCCCGTGAACCTGAATGTTCAACACTTTATCGCTCCACTGGGCGTTCTCGTCTTCGCTGTAAGCTCCTTCTTCAACGGCTTGCATCACTCCACGCGTTTTTCCCATAGAGACCGGATTCACGACCTCCAAATGGGAAGGATTCCTCAGCATCGACACGTGCAGGTTTTTACCGTCGATATCGAGATCAGTAGAGGATACCAGATGACTGATCACGTCGCCGGTCGTTTTTACTTCACCCGGAAATTCGGAGAGTCCCCGAAGCTTTCGAAACAACTTCTCCGGTGGGAGGTTTAGCATACCGGTGAGTAAGTTCAGTCGACCACGGTGCGCCGTGCACAGGACAATGTACATCAAGTCGTCTGGAAACAGAAGCATCAATTTCTATCGATCAATGGAACGATTGCATACTTTCTCACGATTTCAATTACCGTCTGCGCACAGTTTGAAAAATTCATGGAAGAACGCCATCATAGCCTCGGCTCCTTCGCCTCCGTATCTTTTGAGGCTGACAAACTTTACGGCCAGGAAGTTGTCGAAAGCTTGGCTTCTTAGCATTTGCTTCGCGATAGTCACCCTTGTCTGATCCGTGAGAGGTTCGGCTATGCATTTCTCCGCGGTTTGGGCGAACCACTCTCTCTCCTCTTCGGTCTGTGTAAACGTTAAAGGCGATAGGATACTTTTAAAATGTTTCCGCGGCTGTTATCACAGTACGTCGGTGAACGATACCTCTAGATGGCTAAACTCGAAACCTATGGTACCGCTGTAGGTCTTAACTAGGAACGCTAAAGCTTCCTCCACCGTTCCTTCCTTTTTGTTCGTCGTTAGGATCCCTTCGAAGGACACTTTGTCCGTCAAACGTAATCCAAATCTTGCAGGATTTAATTCTGCGAGTGGAATTAATTTGTTCGGAGAGACAGGATCTACATTTGCTTGTTTATGACCAAATTCTCTGTACGCAGCGACCAGTCTGTAGAAATTGCTGTTCTTTGATCGCGTTTCCAGATATTCCTTCGTTACTGTAAACGAAAATGGGATATATAGGATTTTCGATACAAATTCACACAGTGTGTAAATAGTTGCAAAGTTGCGTAATAATCAAAATATCGTATTCGTTATCGCAGAGTTTATTAATGAATCAAATATTTTGCTCGACACCGCACTTTATATTTTTGCACTCAATGATAACAGGCGTAATCGTAACTCGATTCCGCGATACGTACGCATTGCGTTTTGTGTTGCTAAAATGTGCGAATCGAGTGCTCAAAAAACCCACAATACCTACCAATTCGTAGGACAAGATGAATGATATGTAACGATTAATCTGAAATAAACGTTATATTTTTAGTCAGAAACAATAATCGTAGTGTCAGCCCATTGATCTATTCGAAAAGAAATTCTAATTGTCAGCGGTTGATTTTTTTCCGGTTTAAATTTGCCACGCATGCGCGTTCCACCGCACTTTCCGGAATCGTAACAGTTGCGCGAGACGCACCAGTGGATGGATAGTTTCCGACGTGCTTCAACTTTTGATCTTTTATCATTTTATCGCGCGTCAACTGTGCTTGTGTATCATAATATATGATCGAGGATACGCGTTTAGGGAATGCTGGCCTATAGCTGAAGCTTTCCTGACAAGGTAAGAACGAATTACAACGGAAAATCGCATTTTTCCATTCCTCCATTTAAAAGCGTTCACACAAGGGAGTTGGTAGCCGCCTCGGCGGTAAACAGAAAAACATTTTTAATTCATATTCGAAATTTTGAGGCTGCTGCCTTCTACAAGAATCACGTAAATTTTTGCTCTTTAACATTACTCCTGACTTTGGTTGCGTTTGTACATTTCGAGTAATTTAAAAAAAGGGAAAGGCGGAGAATGATTTAATATTTAAGAAAGCTACATCTAGATAAACAAATATTACGCAATCGTTGATTCGACAATGGTCGAAAAGTCATCGCTCCATCTTCGTATGTGCACTGATGGGTTTAAATGGGTTAATCAACAAATTAGCTGGTATTTAGCGTTTGGTTGGGCGCGGGCACGTATGTAAACGAGATCCATGTAATTGCAAGCTTGCGCAAATACGATTACAGCAGTTAGTACTACTTTCAATATTTATATATGCTTGTATTTGTAATCGTATATGGAAAAATACCTTGAAATTGTCGTGGCGCCCGCGGCCTGTATCCGTATACACCGTGTTCGCTATGATAAGTGCGAGCATGGGCCGCTACCATCGTCGGTCGATAAGTGATGCATCCTGTGATCGAACAACTGCTTGCCCATCGAAATCGTGGATGCTTTCGAAAGTTCCGAAGGATAGGATAGGCGTGCATTCTTGTCGCAAAAACTCTGAATCGACTGAGCGACTGTTATCGTTATGTTATATTCTACGGTTCGTACGCTGCTCCTGCCCCCTCCATTCAACCGGCTTAATCCCCCCCCCCCCCCTCTCGCGGCCATAGATTGTCGTGGATTGTCGAATGCAGAGCGTAGACTGTGGATTGTTGACCACTGTAGACCGTACATTGTACACTGCACGGTACGGAGTGTACTACGTGGAGATCTTATTGTTCGACGTTATCTGTTTATTCGAGATTGGCCTAACCAATGTAAAACATCGAATCGTTCGTTAAAATAACGTACTTTATTGGACAAAAGCTTATCTACAAGGAGTATTTGTATTCGCGATTCTTTTACGAGTGTCCCGCGTTTCAGGAACTTATACATACGAGTGTAGACACTGTCTTGAGGAGAACAAAATCGACAAATGGCGTAGTCATAATCGAAGATAAAGAAAGCGAGCCCGATTGAATAGCCGCTCGCAGTTACATACAGTGATAGTAGATTAGATAACGAAGTCGTTGATGACTCGCCGTCGACCAGCAAGCAACTTGTCGAAGCGTTCATCTCGCGTTCTTTGAATCGCGTCTCAATGGAATTTGTTAACAAAACTGCGATTCCTTCTCGAGAAGAATGGTCAAGGTTCTAAAGCTATATGTTATATGTCATACGGAATATGTTATATCTCGGGGTATGCAGTTCCCACGAGGTCGTTGCCCCTGTACCTAAACTTGTGTGTGATAATATTGAACTTTGTCCCGCCGAGGGACACCGGGCAATTGGCGTCGGGTCTCGCGTAAAAGCAGACCGTGTACAGCGACATTTCCAGCTCAGGCGAGGTGCCCACGAACAAGGTGGTCACAGGTTTATCGTGGCCGTTGAACTTTGTCCTTATCTTCAAGATGTGTCCTTTCTGAAAAGCGAAACGCATCGTCTATCGTTAGCTACTCGAGACTCCCACCGACCTATAGAATGGCCTTGAGACGAATTAACTCACATCCCCCAAGTCGACCTTCTTCAAGTATCCGTTGTAGTCGACCTTTCCGGTAGCCTCTTCTTTACTATAGTAGATCCAGTTGTGCAAGCCGACCACTTCGGGCGGAGTCTGGCTATTCTTCAGCTCAGCCATGAAAACGTGCTCGAATCCCGAGCTGCCAATCTTCCCCTGTCCCCGGGAGAACAGGTTGAACCATATTTTCCTCAAGGTGTCCTTGTATTCGTAGTAGTCTTTGCGGATTTTCCCTTTGTCCGCGAGGAATCTCATCGCGGTGGACATAACGTTCGTGCTTAGCATAGTGTCCACCAGGAGACTCTCCTCTTGCCTCTGCAGCGGGCTTATGTGCTCATTCACATTTGTGTCCGGCTGGTAGTTGTCGTAGATCGTTATTATTTTCTGGATCGTAGGACCTTGGTAGGCTTCCGGATTCACCGTGAACAACCTGGAACGAGATCCGCTTTTGTAGCTGGTTGTACTCTGTTAGATGAAAAAGGAAGAAAGAGAAGAATCTTACGGTTGGGGAGCGTCATCAGCGGTGCTGCTGCTGGTCGTTTGCTTCTGGACGTTCACAGTTATGTATCTGTTCGCGTTGTTGGTATCCTTGATGAACAGAGCCTCGGAGAGCTTCTCCAGGTCCTCGTCTGTAATACTGTTACCCTTGCTGTAGGTAGGATTGCTCGAGTAGGTTGTAGGAGTACCGGTCTTGCTTCCCAGGGCTCCAGCCGCTATCGCACCCCCCGCTACTGCGCCACCCGCTAAAGCACCACCCGCGATCGCGGCGCCGGAAGGCTTGCCTCGTCCGGGTTGAGTCTGCCCTGTAGAATCATCGGAAGCTCGACAAACTTGGACCGGTTCGACTACTGCTTCAGGAATCACTGTCAGGCTCGTTCGACTTACCCGGTTGATTCGGATAAACGGGCTGCCTCGGAGAAGGAGTCGGGGAGTTAGGTCTGCTGCCGCCACCGGCAACGTCCGCCCAAGTTTTTCCAGGTGTGCCAGGACTTCCAGGACTTCCGGGTCTGGACGGTGGTGGAGTGGTGCTGCTAGGTTTCAGAGTACCCACGTGCAGCGTCGACACCTGATTGCCTCCAGCTCCGGGCTGATTGGGTTGATTGGGTGCTGGCTGTGTCTGTCCTGGCGATGCGGACGGTCTCGAAGATGGCGATCCTTGAGCATCGAATACTGAGAATAACGAGGACAGTTGCGAATAGGGTCGAGTTCAGAAAAATCTCGCTCACCTGGCGGAGAGGACGCTGGACTGCCAGGGGCGGCGGAAGGTCTCGAACCTGGAATAAAATAAGAAGTTTCTATTAGAATCTTCTCCTTGCGTCCCGACTATTTGAAACACGAATTTTCGTGAAACCTGGCGATTGCGGCGAAGGTTGTTGAGGCTGAGGCCGTGGCGCAGGTGTGACTGCGGGATTTGGACCAGGCTTTGCACCTGCTGGCACAGACCCTGGAGATGCAGCTCCTGTGAAAGAAAGTGCAATCATTGTTCGACGAGTACATGTTGCTCTACCAGGTTTTTCTCTAATAATAAGTGTCTATTGTTTGAACATTCTCTCCAATTGTTTTTCAGCTTGTGAACAAAAATGGACAATTTGGGAAGAGAAGATACAATTATTCAAGTCTTACGGCTCGGTTTTGTAGTTGCCGATTGTCAACAACTATAAAAACGAGGCGCGAGGCTCGAAAAATCGTACCACCCCTTGCCAAATTGTCCATTTTTGTGACAAGTGTTGAAGGACAAGTTGTCTGAAGGACAATTAGGGAGAATTTACTGCATTGACCGATTTACCTCCTGGACTGAGTGCTGGTCCTTGGCCTGGCGTTTTCGGTGGTTGCCTTCCGGGTTCTCCAGCACCGGTTAGGTCCGCAGCCCAATCTCTGTAACCTTGACCCGTGTTACCACCGGTTCCGGGCCTCGCAGGCTTGGTCCCAGTGATGTCGAGACCGACTTCCGTTCCCGGGTTTGGTCTGCTCGGCCGAGCGTTGTTCCTGATGTTTTGTCCGTTCGAATTGACGCCAACCGCTAGGCCCGGGTCGCCGGCGCCGAGCACAGCCGATCCCACGTTGTTCGGACCTGTCGACGGTTTTCCAGCTGGGTTGCCAGCTGGGTTGCCAGCTGGGTTGCCAGCTGGGTTGCCAGCTGGGCTACCAGCAGCAGGTTTACCAGCCGGTTTGGCGGTACTTGGCGCCGCGGTTGTGCTAGAGGGTGTTTCAGTGGTCGTGGTGGTCGCGTCTTTGTCCTTCTTCTTCCAGAACTTCCATCCCGCCTCGACGTCGACTAAGGGACATCGACATTGTCAAGGTCGGTATTAACTCTTTGCACTTGAGTGGTGACTCTGAGACACCACTAAAATTGTTACATCTCGTTCCAAGATAATTTTAATATTATCAAAGTTCAATTTAAAAAATTGTTAAAGTGTAACTGTTGTATGAATTGCAAGGCTCAATTTCATACGCATAAAATGCGCTTTGTTATACAAAATGGAAATACCATAAGTTAGAAAAATTTACGATTAAAATGGCTTCGAGTGCAAAGAGATAATATCTACATTGTAGACTAGAGTCTAGTGTTTAGAGGATCTTCTACCGTCGTCTGCTTCTTACGACGTCATATGCATTTAACGATTCTGTGTCGGGTCGATAGCGAATAAAGGAGGGGATCAGATTTTAGTATTTTCTACGAGAAGGTTCGGAGGGTTTCGAGACCGTCTTTTTTCTAATCGACGTCGTTAGTTCGAACGCATGTAATGAGAACAGACGATCGACGTCACCGTGTTCGCGATCTTAAATTCAAATGACAGAGATGGCGGTTGAGATCTTCCCACAGGCAGTTCGGCCATGGAAATTTACATGGGAAACAATCTCTTCCTCCTTCTCTCAGCGAATCTGGTAACTGGGACGTGCGATAAACTCCTCGACACTTGTACTTATTCATTCGGTCGACGAAACAAAAAGTATTTCATCGCGTCGACTATTGCTGAAGTTTCTCTTGGTTACGTATCGGAAGCTTGTAGTTATTCGGAGAATCTCTCTCTTTCTCTCTCTTTTTTTTCTTTCTCCTTCCAGCTCGCAATCGCATATGTATGTGGAACGTGCAGTCGGAATGAACTCGCGATAACCTTGATAATGGAAGGAAAAAACAGAACGAAAACAAGATCGATCGACGGGTAGAACGGTCGAATACAAGCATTTTGAGTAGATAACGATATTCTCTGTCCAAACATCTTATACATAATATATAAGTTGATATTTTACGCAATACCGCGACTTGCCGGATAAATTCTCTCGTGATAAATTACTAGTGGAGTAAAAGTTAACGATCGGTCAGCCGACAAGAAATCTTCCTTTCACTCCGGCGATACGTTTTTCCTCATAAAAACGCCGACAGACTGGCGAACAACTGCGATTCGATCGATCGCTTTTAAACGATTAGTGAGATCATACAACCGGTTGTCCCGCATTATCCTGCTCAAGGACGATCCATGAATACATCGGACGATAGCGTCCTCGAAATTCGAGGAACCGAAAACAACGAGTTTATAGCAGGGAATACGACTGTGTAAAAATTGAAAAAGATCAAAATTGGGGCAACGGAAGCGTCTGGATTTGTTTACGGAATCGTCGGCCTTTTTAGGCGCGAAATCACGACTTCCACGACGAGATTAACTGGTTGAACCGGTGACGTCGACTTACCAACGATGACGGAGAGCGCGAGCACCGCGAGAAATACGGTCGCGTGTTTGACTTTCATGATCGGCGAAGCTTGGCTCGTAGGCTGCGACGAGACCCAGGTAGTATCGAGTTCGGCTCTCTACACCTATCGATCGAATCGTCTACGATAGAGAATGCGGATAGCGTACAGAGGACTGAAACGTGTTGCCGCGACAGCCGACGCACGACGCGGGCGTTTTCAGACGAACTGGAGCCTCGACTGACTCTCGATTCGATTCGATTCGATTCTGTTCGCCCCCGCCGCGCCGATCACACTTTCCGCCTGCCTTCTGGTTTCTCATTGGTAAGTTTACCGCGACCCTGGTCCGACTTGACTAAGGTCTTTGCACGGTCGCAAACACCGTGCCGATCTTCTCGGAAGGATGATGTCAGTCGGCCCGACGCGACAATCTTTCTATTCAATTCCGTCCGAGCTGGGTCACGTCCGACAGCTCGCTCTCTCGTAACACTCTGTTTAATTCGATGCTCTTCTCACTAGTTGACTTCTTCTCGCTCAATTTCTCGGTTAAAATTCAGAGTTCGACTCGAAGGTAGCAACCGTTCGGTCAAAACAAATTTTTGCGTGCCCATAAAACTTTGTTACATTTATCGCAAGATTTTGGTATTAAGTATGGTTAAGTATGGTCTAAAAGGGTCTAGTAGCACGTAAATAAATATTAATAATAACAATGCGCAACTTGAGCAGCTGCGGAACAAATTACTCGTGCCTTTGTACACGTATATTCTATCGCCAATTGGCAATTAGCGGAACGGTATCTTTATTTGAGAATTATCGACGCGTGACATTCTTTCGAATCTTATATATACATACATATTTACACGTCAGCGTAGAGTTCGAGAATTCGTTCAAGAATTCGTTTGGGAACGATCGCTGATTTTCAGCTTCCGATCAACGGGAAATAGATTGCTATCCATAAGAGAAACAGGATCATCAGCGCCAGCATCATCTTCGATCGGAAGGGATCCCAACCGACTAGGATATACTTCGGCATTTGAGCTTCGTCTCGCTGACGGAACTGAAACGAAGACCGATGATCGATGATCGACCGACTCCCTTTTCGATCACAATCGAATGTTGGATTACTTTGCCGTCGTTGCCGGCGTCGTCGACGTCGCCGTCGTCGACTTCTTCGTTTCTCCGCAGGCTCTGCGTGCTCAGATTCTTCCTCATCTCCGTGAATTTGTCGCGAGTAGTCTTTCTGCTGCCTCGATCCGAATTATTCTTGGGATCGAGCGGTCGATCTGTCGATGAACCGGGTTTCTCCAATGCGACCAGCCCGATCACTACACTGGTACCTGCCTTGGCTAGCAATTTGTCCTTTGCATTCTTGGCAGTTTCTTGGTTCGGCAATCCGCTTATCGTTGCGTCCTTTGACGTGACATCGTCTCCTGTTTCCAGGGACAGTGCAAAAGATAAAGTTGCCGACGATGTTGGTCCCCACCGATTTCGATGACTTTTAAATATGTTATTTATTCATCATATTTATACGAGAAACTTATAAGAACTACTTCCGGAATAAGCCAAACAGTCCTGATGTGGTCAGTACACGACATTCGTCCTCAAAGGGTTAAATAACAAATAATCGCAATTCTTTAAATCGAAATATGTTAAATCTATGTGGATTATAATAACGCTGCGAAAATGTCGAATTCGACAACAAAAATAAGAATAATAGAAATCAGCGAGTATCCATATCGTCAGCAAATTTTCGCAAATTTAATCAAGATGGTCGAGCAATGACCGTTTTTCTCCAATTTTTCTTACCTTTTCCGGGATCCCTTCGTTCAGGGTCAGGATCAGGATCGCGTACTTGAGACAAGAAGCTCTGCAAGTACCGCGCAATCTTCTCTCTTTCCTGCTTCAGATTGCTGACTCGGTATTTCCTTCGGAGCATCTACTGGGAAACCTGGCACCGCGAGATCTTCCACTTTGTCCAATGATCGACGTCCGAAACCCTTTGCGCTCTACAAACGATACGAGAGTCGGATAAACCCGGAGAAAAGTTTCCGTTTCAGGCGGATTGGAACTCGCAGAGAATACAAATTCGCTTTACCTGTTCGGTCATGCCGAGAGACCGCGCGTCTCTCGCACCTTCCCCAATATTTCACTAGATGGATGTGTCGAATGGATGCCTGACTATGCAGCGTGAAATCCCGTTTCCCGGTGGATCGCAGGCAACGTAGCTTTCTATCAAACGCTCACGGTGCCGAAGAAAACTCCTTCCGTTTCACTGTCAGAGCGTCATATATTTGAAGTTCGCGTCCAGCGAACTTCAAGGGCCTCCGCTGTAAACTAGATGATCGATCGTTGTTCGAGAAAGAAACGTTCGGACAATTTGTGAGGGTTCGATCAGTGATCGCAGGAAAATAGTCTGCGCAAGGAGTGAAGTGGCGACGTATGCGCCGGGACTTCCGCAAAGTGGCGTGGCGCGTCTACAGCGTGAAGATTATAGACATCGTACTGAATCATCTTTTCTCTATTGTAGTGTGCAGCTTTTATCGACTTTTTCAATCGCCCACTACATTCTTTCCAACAAAGTGTAGGCGCATTACTTAATATCCTTATTATTGTCCGTAGAGATTTATTATATTAATTCAATGAATTGCGGTGTTACGTCCTATTCCACTAGTTTAGCTTTAGTCAGATTTATTCTTCTTATTATCATTATTATTACTGTTATTATTGGTGCATCTTAATGCTATCTTGTGTACCAACGTCATCCCATTATCTTTACACCGAACATCCCACAATCTTCTGCAAGCCATGATTTCACCCCTGACTCATCCTCAAACTCTGCCTCATTCTCGACCTCTGTTCTTGCCGCCTGATACCTGAACGTTTGCCTTGCCGCATCATCTTCAAGACTCTGACCTTATCCTTGTAATTTCTTGAACCCCCACCACTCAAGTTAGATGGACTTCAGATTTATAATTCACCATTAAAATAAAAGGAGATTAAACCAGAACCAGGCTTGTTAAATTCTCCGATTGGGCAAGAACCCTCACATTTCTCAGGGAAACTCTTCCTCAGTGTTATGGCAACATGACATATATTTATCTCATTATACCTAACTTCTGTATTTTTCTGTTCGTTTGCATTTTCCTTCTTTCCGTAATGTTATAACTAATGAGTAACTTCTCATATATTTTCAATAAATAAATAAACAAATTATAATTCTGAACTACGATTGCGACGTTAGCGCGTCTGTCTGATCGAAGTCTGCTCTAATTCCTTGCGTAGCCTATTTTATTTTCTTGCGAGCACTGGGCTCGATTTAGGGTCTGAAGAATCATCTGAATATCACGTTTATTCGAACTGTTGCGATTTATTCAAACGTTAACAGACAATGGATAAAAAAGTTTGACCGATTACAAAAACGTTTTAGTCGAAATCTGTTCGGGATCGGCTGCTCCCGCACCGTGCAGACATTATCTATGGCGTAACGCGTATCTAAAACTATTTTTACAAAATCACTGTCAGCCACGGTGAAAAACGTTGTCGCCGCATTACATTTGTTTGTCCGAGACATCGAAAGAAACGGTCGAAAAATTGACGTCCCGCGAGAAATTTCGTCATCGGTGCGTGATCGCCGCGCGTCGCAGCATAATAATCGCGGGGACGCAATAGTCGGTGGCGAAATGTTTCTAGCATTGCGTAATTTTTTCGCGATTGCCGCGACCGGTTGTCGAACAACTATTACTTTCGGGCCCCGTTGTCTGTCTCGGGCACGGCGAACCGCGCTTTCGGTTTCGAGTAAATGAACCCGGAAGGAAGCATAAACGATCGCGGGACGCTAAATCTGGTCTCGAACTCGTCGAAACTTGAGCACAATCTTTCGATAGCGTATTGTTCCACACGTTACACGTATCGGCCATCCGCGCACGAGAGGTACACGTATGTCGCATGATTTCTCAGCAGGATGTATACACAAGGTGTCCCTCTCAACGCCGGTTACCGGCGTTGCAAGAAGATTAGGGCGTAGCAATGGAATAAATAGTTCACCCTATAGAGTCTATCAAACCGCAGGGAAGACGTTCGAATCCAGGATCGTCCTCGGACCTTCCGAAATCGGCGATCGAAAACACAGTGGATCACGGACGCAAGATCACTGACACGTGGATGCTAGCCTTCTCCGTCCATGTTCGAGTAGTCGGTGACCGATTCACAAAATTCCATACTGCACGAGGAACGTGTAGACGACCACCCAGAGGACCAAAGCGACGATCACCGAGATCAAGAAAACAGTCTTCAGGAAGTGCCACGGACTCTCCAATCTGGACTCCGAGCGACCGGCCCAGCCCTTGCACCCTCCGTTTCTGCACGGGATGCTGCCTGGCTGCACCGGATGCGTCGACGACAACTTCGCCGTCGATGTGGCGACATTATTGGTCGGCACAGTGGTCGTCACCTCGGCCAGCTCGTTCTCTTCCGCGTCTCTCGGCTTCGTCTTGGACAGCTCGAACCTCGACAGATTCTCCATCTGCAAACCGTTCGAAGTATCGTCGATTGCAATTATTCACCCGTATCAGAGACGGGAGGACTTATCGCTCTCCGTTATACGGACTCGGATAGTTAGGAGAAGTGGAAACACAGATAAGAACGTGTTTGTTGGCCTGAATTCGCCATGGTTTCTCAGACACAACAACTTCAGCTGCGCCGTTCTTTCGGAAAGATCGTTTTCTCCGGCAGCGACGCTACGAAAGTAAACGACGAACGAATTCCTGATTGCTTACCGACCCACCGATTTCCGCGGACGCGGCATACGACGAAGAAAAGAGTCAACGAGACATCATTGGAGGACGAGCATCGATAAAGCGTCGCGGGTAACGTTCATTTGGTAGTATAATTTTTCGGCGGAGTTGAAAAAGTTGCTCCGTCGAGTGTTCAGGTGTTCCTGAAGGCGAAAACAAGCGATAACGGAATACATGCATAAGTATATCTGTTTCGCGTGGTTTCTGGTCAGGGCTTGCCGCAGCTTCCGCCTTTACTACGCGGTCTTATCTTCGCGATAAAAATAAATCGTTCCGTTGATGAGCGCGTTTTAAAGCGATTTGTTTAAAGAGCTCTTTGCCCTTGAAGAACTACGGGCTTCCTTGGAGGCGAGGTATTCGGTGAAAACGGACAGGAAAGGTAGGCGTTAACGCGCGAGTCGTAAGACGCAAGGCGCAAGTGAAAGGATAGCAACGAGTGTACATACATATTATGTGCGAGTCTGGAATCCGACTCTTGAGAAGGAAATAGACTTGTTCGGGTTCTGGTGCAGTCCCGTGTCAAAAATAAATTTTTAACAAATGCATTTTTAACAGTACTGTAACTGTCTAAATGCATTATTTAAATAATGAAATTAATTCTTATTTACAACTAATTGTTTGATCAGTGTTTGTTGTTTTTTACTTATTATTTATCCATAGTTGTTTCTCGTGTATCAGTTATAAATAATTGGTCTATTATTATTATTCTTATTTTTGGTCGCATTTTATTTCCATAAATCTATCATGCTCACTATAAGTATCACCGAATCTTTTCATACAGTCGAACCTATAAAATAAATATTTGAGCTCAGAATTGCTTGAAAATCGTGAAAAAGACAGATATCGTGCTAATATCTATCATAGACTTTCGATTGTTACTGCACAGAACTGTCATAGTATTGATAACAAACTTATCCAAGATAAAGGATCGAGACTTCCAAGCATCTATCATTAGGGATCGACACTTTTTCATGCCCAGGGGATCATATATGCTTGCAATACCATGATTCTTCGTCACAAGGAATTGATACCGCTTGGACACGTTCAAGCCTCATCAATAGTTATCACCATCTTCAAAAGATATCGCGGAGGGTATTGACAAGTCAGTGGGACCACTGTATCTGCTAATCACTGTTTAGAAGTTTCATTCGAGACGTACACGTTACACAATCGTATCCGCGAAATACCTGGCCAGCTTACGTCTCGCTTTCTTTCGTTTCTGGCGAAAAGTGTTCCCGGCTTTTCATTCGAGACTTTAGAAGAAGCTATCTGACCGCGGTCGCTCGAACACGATGGGTCGAATCGGAAATTGAGAGGGTCAACGATTCGTGAACCCTCTGTCTGATTCGATCGTGAGGGTGTCCGGTCTTATCCCGACGTATACGCACACACATAGACGTGTGTAGTAAGTATAATTTCCGTGTCCAGCGGCAAAGGGGTCCACGAGCCTATTGGAGCATCGCACAGTGGGAGTATAGTGAAGATGTTGTGTTAACAATGAAAAAAATTATGATGGAAATGAGATAAAACGATGATCTTTTGTTCAAAATGATGACTCCGTGTTGCGTAACTAGGGAGAAATAGGGAGAATGTAGTATGAACATCTTTTAACTTCGAAAATTTATGTTAGTTTTGAAATATTCGAACAAAATTGCGATTTATAGCATCATTTCCCGTAGATTTTGACAAACTGATTTCAAACCCGTCGCAAAATTTATCTACCACCTCAGAATTCCTCGAAATATTTGATAAATCAGAAGTAGCAATATTCCAAGAATATTTCGAGGTTAACATAAATTTTCAAGGTTATAAAATATTCATACTACATTTTCTCTATTTTTTCACTTGCTTCGCAGCATTCGGGCTTTAAAAAAAGATCATTGCTTTATCCCATTTCTATCAAAAGTTCTCTGATTTCGACAGAACTTTCGTCACTCCCATCCACTGTGCATCGCACCGATCGCATTCGTAAAAGCAACGGGTCGAAAACAAGCTGAAGAAACATACTTTTTTCTGGAGCGACGGTTCTGCTCGTTGCGCATATTTTTCTTTGCGCTTGGACTCGATCTTTGGCCTCGTGTCGCGATGATCGTGAGTCCCGTCGTTCCACGGAAAGAAAATCGAACGCTTTCGATCCCCCGATCTTACAATCCGGTTGAAGTCTTGGTAAATGCGGTCCTAGCGAATCGATGATGCGTCCCTGTTCGTGCGCGTTGGAAATTGCAACAATTGCTCCGTCTAATGCGGAAGCATCGAGGCCTGAGAATCGTATCGGTAGCCCTAATCGTCCCACACGACCGAGGAGGTCGTCGTCGTCACACGATTCCTTCCAATTTCAATCTCCACCTGACTCTTGATCTTGATACAACGGCAACCGTTCCTCGGCACTGCGAAGCGAAACCACGAGGAAGCCTACATCACGAGTAGGTGGTAGTTTACTCGAGGACGATACCATGCGAACTGACCGGCTGACCGATTATGTCGCGCCGCCCGCAATTGCGGCAGCAGTCCACAATCGCCGACACTGACCGGGGCTCGTTATCTCAGACCTTATCAACCCTAATACCTGATCTTCCGTTATTTCTGCTTCGTCTTCGAAGCAGTCGAAGTCGAAGATGCGCCGTGTACCGAGTATACAGTGCGCGCTGCGACGGCGAGAAAGGCGGCTGGGATATTAACCCTTTGCCATTCGAGGGCTCCGTAGCGAAGCCGTTTAAAATTTATCTTCGTAGTGGAGCCTTCGAATTTTAAATAGCTCCGCTCCGGAGAAAGTTGAGTACAAATGGTTAAAGTACATTATTGCATTGGTTTTTATTTAAAGAATTGTTAAAAATGTGATTATTGTGTAGAATAGTCTCGAGCGCAAAGGGTTGATTTATCGAGGAAACGAACGAATTCGGAAAACGCGTTCGAAATCTCGTTGAAAAGCGAGACGATCGTTGTACGAGAGGATGCTGTCAGCGCAACAGGTCTCAAGGATGCGACCAACTTTGTGGAACGATCGTAGATAGAATACCTTGCGTAATCCGTTGAGGCTCATCCTTCGTGTTGGTACAAAGCTCTCCGATTACGCTGGAATATCCCGTCCGAAGGACACGCGAGAGAGGCAACGAGACAAGGATGATGGTCGATGGATCGATCGCATCGGCCGAAATTTAACCCCACGACATCCCGAGATCGCGGGGTCATGACGATCGCTGAAGTCGGTCCTCGAACGATCGAACTCGCAAACTCCAGTCGATTCTCGTTAACCTTTTTCGCAAGAGTCGATGCTCGAGAATTTGGGTGAACTTCCAGTCCGTTGATATAATCATTTATTTATTTCATAGATAAAGTTCTTTTACATTAGATAATTAAGGAATTTTATTTTCTTAATTATTAGATGTGTAAGGAATTTTAATTAATTATAAAACATTGCAGAGATTAATGTTTTTACAGTATGCATTTGAAATTAATCTATTTATACAGTTTTCAGCGACCGGTACGGGATAGTACTAGGATAGTTACAAGATCGCAGAAAATACAATAAGATTATTGGTAATTTAAAATAAAAAAATATCTTCTGAGGATTTTTGCGATTTCTCACGCATAATTTAACGAATGATTATTGTCAAGTAACTATTTCTAATGAAATTTAGTAAAATTAATAACGTTTGCTTATAATCGTCCGCAAAAGACTCATTGCAAATAAACTTGGAGCCTATATAAAATAAAGAAAAAGCCTATAAGTGGTAGATTCAAAAGAGATATCTCTCGGTGATTGCGGCTCGAAGAACCGAAAAATCGATCAGGAACTCTACCTCGGCCGTACCGAGAAGTGAAAGTAGTATCGACGGATTCTCGCCGAATGCGACTGAGGCTGAAAGTTGTTGCCTTATCGGAGACCGTCAAGGCTACCGATACAGCTGAGGATGCTTATGCACCGGGCGTCCACAAAAAGTAACCGCGAAAGAGAAGACGTTCGAGTCGTGGCGAAGGCATACGTGTAATTCATAATTTGTTTCGGCCGAGGAACGGAGAGAATGAACGTTTATTATCTCTCGTTATCCACGATTATCCGAGACGCGCGAGGTCATGCTGACGCGATGCAAAGAGCAAAAGAGGCGCGTGTCACTAGAACGCAATTGCATCGAAATATTCGCCACTGTGTTTCGCAACGCGTGTTATGTACTCCGGCAATTCGAATAAATTATCTAATATTTATGTTAGATAATTATATTATCGCAAACGGGTCGTCGACGGCCATGTAAAAATGACTCCTCGCATCTGTTTGACGAATGAAATTACCTGTTGCGGGTGCCACGTGTGCTGGAAGAAATTCTTGAAGTACCTCATAGTGGACGGATCACCGCACAATAGTATACTTTCTTTTCAGATGTTACGTGCATGTACACCGATCTGTGCCAGACTACGATTTATCGTGTCTGTGCCATCGTCGTTTTCCTTGTCAAAGATCTTCTCCCATTTGCCAGGATACTGGTGCGCACCGACTCGGTCGCGAAACCGCGATAAAATCGACTCGATTGATTGCGATTGGACGAAATCAAAAGTACACACTCGAAATATTTGGTCAACGTTGACGGCGATCGACTTGCACCGACGTCGGGAACACGAATCATGAATCACGGATCCTGGGTCGGCAAGCGAAAGTTTTGAAGCGTGCGCCACGGTGCACGCTCGACAACTAATCAAGTTCGGAGTCCGATCGCGGCGAGAAGGAGTACGTTCGCCGTAAATGTCACCTGTTCGTTACCTGTCCGCATTACGTTGGTCACTCGTTCGCGCAAACGAATTCGCAGGTAGCTAGCGACGTCCTCTCTTCCGAAACTGAGAATTATTTTTTTTATTTAATTAACGGAATAACAAATTTGTCCGTTACAAATACAATTATAAATATTATACACATGAGATCCTTTGGCAAAGTAGTAAAGTAAACAATAATATGTAATACTATGTAAAGAAAAAGATATTATCGAAAAAGGTTTAACGGGTTTATAAACAAATAAATAAATCAAATTAATTAGAAATGCGCCGTTCGATGCAAAAGGAAAATTTATCCTCCGGATTTAGAAATTGATTTTTCTATCGAGGCAGGATAATCGAATCGACTTGTTTCGTGAAAGAAATTATAATCGGTCGTTTCGAAAGTGTTTGTAGAACAGACACGTAGATTTTGCTAGTTTGACATTTGCGGAGGTGGTATCCGCATTCTACGCAAACGATAATGTACTCTAGGATAATAGGGTAACTGGACGTCAAAATTGTTTCCGCGACAAATGTCACGACGAACTATGCGCAGTAGATTCGATCGAAAACTCTTTATTGCGCCATTTGTATGTACACTTTCCTTCCTTCGAAACCGTAATCCTAGAAGTTAAATAATTTTTTCCACAGTCCACTAATCGAATAAGCAATTATTTCTTGATTTCGAAATTCTCGAACGAAGGTTTATCTATCTCCTGTTCGTTTCGAAACTCCGCTTTGTCTATGGCCGACTGAGGACTTCCGGTGCTGCGGAGCCAGTGTTTCCTGAAATAGAAGCATGCGCGTTCGTAGCAGTTTCGTTAATGCAGCGTTTCGCACGCTGCTTTATCGATATTCGATAATGCATTTTACTTACATTTCATCGATCTTCGCCTTCTCTCCTTCGAGACGACCAACCACGGTACCCTGACTCGTGTTCATACACCATCCTTTTAAACCTAATTCTTTGCCGCGCTTTTGGGTATACTAAATTCGCCACAGAACAATGTACATATGTACAATTGAAGTAGCATCAAGTTTTTGCAAACAGCTGATTGTGGGAATCTAATATACCGGCGCATCGGAAAACTATCTGTGTCGTTAAATCAAGTATAGCGCGGATGAAGTACTAGAATAAACCCAACATCGTTTTATAAACGTTCGAGACTTGAATCTCGAGTCGAGAATATTCGTCCACTGTCTGCTCTTATGGCTGCTTTACAGCGTTATTTACGAAGAAAATCGTTAGGAACTCTGCTCTTATGGCTGCTTTACAGCGTTATTTACGAAGAAATCGTTAGGAACTCAAACGAAAATAATAAACATTATATTCAACGAGATAGCGATCGATTATTCTAAGAGTAAATCGCGTTGCGAAAACGTATTGATATTTGGATTTACTTTTATGTCTTGTGTATCGTGTCGTATGGTCGTGTGTGGTATTGTCATGTGGCGTGTTGTCATGTATCGGCATTGGCGACCAAATGATAGCGTCAACACCCGACAGATGTCGTTTCTGTTCCGAGGAAGCCCCTATATTCCCGACTCATTTCTCCGTGTTATTATTTACGTATCTATTCAACGATTGGCGATAGCGTTACTCACCTTCCTGAAAAAGACACCTAGGCGAAGAAAGACGCGTGATTAGAGTCGTATTGTCATGTACGCGGCATAAGAAATTGTTCCTACTTACCTTGCACCCTTCCGAATACTTCGAAGTCGACGCCGACCAATTTCGACATTTTCGGATTCTTACAATTGCGGTATTAAACTCTGACAACGGAACCACGAGGAGGCGGAGAGCAATTTTTAAATGTCCCTCAACTAACATTGGAACATCGACGAGGCAAACTGTATGTGCGTCGTTGATTTGTGAAACAAAAGTCAACTAGATGTCGCCATGCGAGGTTATATTGTAGGGCTTGTCCCAACCGGGGTATAGTACGCACGCGCAGAATGAACGAACAAAAGGACGAAGTGTGGGATCGACTTTATTCCGCGTGGGTCCGTGGATGGAATTAGACTGAGGATGTTTTTTACCTTTCGTCCACCTACGCCGACAACACTTTCACTTAAGGGCTAGTCTACAATTAACTTAACCTAAGGGCTTAAAACTAACTATACTAATGACTAGTTATTTATCTTAACCTAGTTACCTCTAACTTAATCTAGTTGCGCTAGAGGGCGCGTCGAACCTACCGCTACAATATCAGCTGTTCCGGTTAGTTAATACCGGTACCCTTGGAACTATTTTCGGTACGTTTCAAAGAGAATTAAACTCGATTTACGGTCGATGCAGGCTCGATACGAGCCGTGTCCCTTCCGAATCTCTTTTAGTGAAAGAATCCTTCCCACGCGCCATAATACACGATTGAACGTCCAACGATAAGACTCGCACAAGTGACCCAATTCTACGCGTTAGTCGCATTTCGCTCGCTGTACCAACGCTACGCAGAAAATTGGCCAAGTACCACTACCGGTCCGCTTTGGGTACATTAACTCCCAATTTCGTCGGAAGAAATGTTCAAAATATTAAATCGTATAAAAGGAAAATACGTACTAGGTACGAGGATCGTGTGACGCTCGAAGTAAGGAGAGGATGCGCGGTACATACAGTTAACGTTGACCTGTCATTTTCAATGTAAATTCGTCTTAGCAAACAAGACTTTAACGTGCTCGTTGTTCGTTCAGTAATTATTCGGTCAGATAATTACTTGCGAGATAACCGAGCGAATCTCTGTACGATTAGGTTCGATAAAAAAATCAAATTCCGTTGGCACATGTCTGGTCTGTCTAATCGCGATTACATGTACATACATAGGCAGATAGATAGATAGATATGTATATTAGTGCGGTGGGCACGGGCGCGGGCGCGCAGGTATTGGTCGATGTTCGGAAGCGCGCGCACGAGAGTGCCAGCAAAAAAACTCGCGAAGTACAGAGGCGTATAAGTCGTCCCCACCGCGGTCACCACGGCCAGTCAGTCTCAAGCTTCGGCTAATACGTGTTCTCGGTGGTGTTTGTACGATCTCTTGCTGGTTGCACACGAGATTTTACGGTCGCGCGAAAACCTATCGGACAATTCGTCGATCGGAAACGAATCGAGCACAGTGGTTCCGCATCTGTACCAGTACTGCAGCTGGTGCGTCGATTGTTCGAATTGTTCGAAGGAGAGGCCTATTTCGGGACCGATCGGCATACCCGCGCGCTATGCCAGACGATCGTCTTGGTTCTTCCGAGAGAAACGCGCGAGTCGGTGACATTTGATCGATGACCGAATCGTTCAACGAGAAGAGAAGAACGTTGTCCGATTCGCCGTTCCGCGGGTTCCTGTGTATGCGAACGACAAGGACAACGACAACGACGTCGACGACGACGGAGACGGAAACAGCAACGGGAACGCCAACGAACACGGGTGTCGGTCGATGAGGTTAGGGTGGCGTACTATTCGCGCGACGAAAATACGGATACGCGATGCGGCTCTGACAGTCGTGGTCGGTCCGATCGTGGTCGTTGCATCGTTGGTCACGCGTCCGGAGACAGAACGGTGTATACAGTGGTTGAGGCCGACACGACCGGCAGCCGCGGCTCTTTGACAGCGCACCGTTACAAGTGAGGTTAAACCACCACCGCGGGAGCTGGTGCATACCTGTGTTCGTACGTGCATGCGTCCGTGCTCGCGTGCGTGCGTGCGTGCCTCGTGCTCTCGCGTGTGTGTGTACCTGTACATCTTACGTGCTGCGCACGGAGAGGACAACACTCGGCTCGAATACGATGACGGCGATGTTAGTGTCCGTGGCGGAGCTGTCGAACATTTTCTTCGTTCTCGCGGTGTCGATATGCTTCTGCGGAGTATTCTTATTCATCATCAGGTACTCGTTTGCTGCTTCCTATTTGACCGACCGATATTTACACCGTAACCGTTCCGCCGGACCGCGGATCTCTACGCGGAATCGCGGTTTTATCCAACGATTCGTAATAACCTAATCATGGCGAGATAATATTGTTATCGATGATTCGAATTGGTCTCGAACACGGCGGAAAATGTCCGCGTTAAACTCACGAATGAGGAGCATAAAATCGTTGTAAATGACCAGCGATCGTTTCTGATCCAGTTCGATGGATATACGAGCAACATTGTGCAATTTACGTCGATCGTTAATGAAGTAAACAAGAACGTAATTTGGTCGGAATAGATTAAGGTTCGTTTGACAGATTCCGAGTCCATTTTGAGTTTTCGCGCGTTCGCGGTAAAATTGAACTGTAGCGGATAACAAAGATTTGTCGGGAAACTAGATTTAGATTTGAGAATGGAGTCTGATGGGGAAGGGGCAAGATCTGGCATTCCATAGGGTTAACAACCTTGTTGGCGACAAAGGAAACCATCGAATCTCGAGTTCGACGCGTTCATTTTTGTAAAGATGCGATACTGACGAAGGCTCGACCGGTTTACATCAGCAATAGTCTGTGACCCAGTGGCTATGACCGCAAAGCTTCGCAGCATGATAATGATGTCCGCGTATTCTCTCTATCATCGGTTTCTCGATTTGTTTTTATTACTATAATTCATTACGGATGCGCATATGTACATGCGTTTCCGTTTTTGCCCTCGAATTGATTTTCCTCGTGCGAGAAAATAATTGCTGCAGTCTGTGCACGCTTAATCTGTTACTATTCGACCCTGGTGATCACTGCAATCTTGCTTTTTCAAAAGCAAGCTCTCGAAGGCCGACGACATCTAATTTGAAAAACTGTTTGCGCAGTTCCAACGTACGAACACAAGGAACAATGAAAACAGTCTTACAGCCAACTTTCTTTGTCTTCTCCGTCTTTCCGAGATCGTGATCGATTTCTCACTTTTCGGTTATCTGTTTTTACAGAGTTCTCGTGTTACATTTTCATAAGTTGAACCGAGCAATAAATTGTTCGCAAATGGTAACATTTATCATTCTGACGACTCGTATTCGCGCCGTCTGATAAACAGTGACGAATCGTTGCAGATAACGACGAATATTTATAAAACGTGTAATCTATCTGCGGTTTCTTCTAACGACAAAGTAATAAGATCCGATTCTGTTTCCTAGAAATGAAACTAATACTTCTTTGAAACGATTCAGCATCCGCAATGTTCCAGACTTTTCGCTTCGCTTCGACTCGAATGATTTAGCAATCGCGTCGATTTGATCTTCATTTGAACAGCGAACTCGGAAAGTCGCAGACGAGTCTTGTCGGGGAATTCGCGCGTTCCGTGTTCGCTTATGGCAAGGATCATCGCAGCCGACTCGTATCGGTGCGACGCGTTTCAAATAGGTCGACGTACTATCGAATGTTTGTTCTAAAAAAAAAAAAGTACAGACTACGAGCGAGAGAGCGAGATAGAAAAGGCATTGAGGCTGCTCGGTTATCTCTGTGCAACGGGATTAGTGACATGACGTACCACATAGCGCGCACCGTGCGAATCGGATAGCAAACACTGAGCCCGAATAAATGTCGATAGAGCCTGTGCAACTGATGTCGCGTTCCGTGAGGGCCCGTCGCGTCCTCTCGAAATTAGAGACTCGCGACGGTTTTACAGCGCCGCGCGAAATACTTGGCGAGTCAATAACAATATTTATGCGAGAGATTAGCGGCGCGTAGAGAATCGACCGATGGGTTATATTTCCGTTGATGGATTGCATAATAATCGCCGCGACGATGGTGTCACACGAGGTTGGAGGACCGCTAGTTGCATTTTCTTCTCAGCGTGCTTTCGATAGTTGCATCCTGACGATCATTCCTTGTTCGATCGTCGCTTCCAGAGCAAAGTATAATTAAAGCTTATCTATGTATAATTAAGTTTAGTTAAATATCATGAATTTAATTGAATAATTTTCCATTAACGTCAAACAATTAATATAAGAATTCTTATTAATTCTTACTCATTTAAAATATTATTTGTATTATAATTATTATTATATATTACTTATTTGAATATAATTTCTTTAAATTGAAAACAAAATAAAGTTAGTTTTCTATATTATCTATGAAATACAAATAACAAACTATTTGAAATAATCGGATTATTTCAAATAATTATTTGCTATGACCTGCACAGACCTGTTGTAGAACTCCATTTATATGAATCCAGCGATAGGAATTCAGATCATATAATCGGGTATGCGAATTTTGCAGAGCAGAAACTTGTAGGTTCTGCTGGGGAACACGTTGGTCGAATTGGTCGATAGATCCGATCCAGATCCGCAAAAGAGTAAGGGATCGAGTCACCGAACTCGTCGCGAAAGCGAGCGTTTATTTTCAAGGATCAATCTTATTTATAACACTGAAACTGGTATTTAAATATAATTACCACTACGTTCTAGAAGTAACGTCTCTCGTTGGGCGCGTTTATTTTTCTCGAATCGCGATTCGTTCGGTTGGCATGGAATCGTTGTCAAGGTCGCCGAGTCCTCCTCGAACGGCGGGAGACTGCAGGATCGACATATCGCGATGCGTTCGACTCGTTAATTAGTTCGGCGCTCTTACGCACCGCAGAGTAATTTTCTCGAGACTTAAGCGATATGGATGTTCGTTCCAAAGAGCTTCTATCTCATCTTTACCCGCCATTCGCGAGTCCCAATCGAAACCAATTTTCACAGACGTTGTCTCGCTCCTCTCGATGCCGGCTCGACTGATCAATTATGTCAGTCTCAGCGTATGGTGCGAGCTTTCGAAGTATCTTCTCGGTTTTGCAGAGGAGGAACTTTGTTCTCTTCGATTTGCGCTCGATCGACGTAGCGACGCGCTTCAGCGGATCCACACAGTTCCCATTGCACACTCTAGCAACCTTTGCACCCTTTGCAACCTTTGCAACCATTGTGCAAGCATCGCATCCATTGCTACCAGTGCCTCGACGTATCATCCTAGTCGGGCGAGTGGAACCACGACCGACACTTTTTGCGCCATCGACCATTGTTTTCCAAACCGGGAATATTCATGCAGGAGAATCCCAGGTGAAAACTGTTCGTATGCAGCAGAGATTTCAAACAGTGCGTTGCCAAGGCTGCCGATGCAAATACCGTTATCGGGTCCCCATGTAGCGAGCAGCGAACGGCAAACAGTAAATGAGCAAACGAAGAGCAAACTGCCGCGAGGTTCTCGGACATTCTCGCTAAACGCTACCGCAACCAAAAATCGTTCGACCGCTGTCGCCTCTGGATTCTTTTTCGTCCTTGAGCCGCGTAAAACGAACAGGATGACGGTGTTGCAACGAGGACGAACTTTTGTTTCCACGATTCTCGGTTCGCCTCGTCGAACGGTCCTTGAATCGGCTCATTGTCTTTTGATGTTTCGAAAACACGCTAAATTCTATTCCCGCGGAGCCCATGGGTCCCCCTGCAAATTCTGCGGCATTCGTTTATTCCCGACAGAAGTATGGATTGGATTGATATATAGATCCATGAATAAGATTTCTTCGGTTTCTTCTTTTCTGATCACTGATGCATGAAATCTGACGTCGTTAGCCCCGGCGGTAAAACTCGAGTGCTCGTTCCTCCGCAAAAATTTCAAACAACCATTAATTTTGTTATGTGTCATCGACGTTCGACTCTCTCGAATTTCATTATACCATTGATTTTATTCTGTCCGTTTGAATAAATAAATTACATAAAAGCTAGTTGGTCGAATCGACGCAGCATCGTCGAGGATCCCGGATTCTCGAGATTATCGGCCTCCGATCCAATCGGCATTGGATAATCCAGTGCGTTCAGTTGCACTCTAGAAAATCCCATTGATCCGAGTCGGACGCGTCGTAATCGCGTCAGTCGTTGGATAGACGAGTCGTTGACAAACGGTCACCGTTCCTCGTTCACTGGAGACAAGGGTGATCCGTTGATCGGACTTTCGACAGGTTCGACAGCCCCGATCGTTTCAACAGTTTCGAGAGTTTCGAATTGCACGCGATTGTCGAGCATGCGTTACGCTTGCTGCTTCGAGGTTCCTTTCGAATCGGTTTTCTTTCCCGGTGACCGCTTATCGGTATCGTTCCGCGTCCCCGCGGTCTTGCAATTGTTTGGCGCGTTGCTTTCGGCTCGCAGGACCATGCGAGCGGTGCGCCGCTTAGCGTATCCTTTCGGAAGACGCAAATATCCGCGGGTTTCGCAAACGATCCGGCTAGTTTCGTCAGAGATCGAATGCCACGCCGCGCTGAACGGAGCTGCAACGCTTGCGAAACCCGCAGGTACATGCGTCTTTCGTAGGGACACGGCTCGTCGTCCGCATCCTCCGGCTTCGGATTCCACTTAATCGTTTATTTATCGAGCACACCCACTTTGCAGCTTTCGACGCTAGCGAACAAACTCTTCTAACGGCTTTTCTAAAGTTCTGGTCCGCCCACTGGATCGAATTCGAAGTAGGACAAGCGAAGCGAGCCGTCTGCAAGTTTCCCGTAGTTGTCTTAGGAATTCGTTTTCTGTTACAAAAATTATTTTAGCGTTGTTCGAAGGCTTAAAGTTATAGTGTAGTAGGTCTCTACTAAAATATTATCAGGTCAAAAATATTGTATTGACTTTGGAAATATTGAGGTGACCGACACTTTTTCTGAAAAATATGTTCTACGCGAGTTATTCTATTCTAACTTGTAGAAAAGTGAATACTGACGAACCTTCGTTGGAAACATTATTTTGCCAGATTATCGGCAGTGTCTTTAAAATTGTGGTTTGTTTTGAAATTGGATGCGAGTGCGTATCCAGTGACGAGCGCGTTTACCGCTTGACTGACTGTTTACCTCGGAGTCGAAATTCTGTTGGCGTCGATTCGTTGAAATAATTATTACGCACGAGGATTGAAAGAGATTGCAATTAAACTTGATAGCTTTTCTTAGCTACTGACTAAGCTTTCATATAAAAAAGTTCCGATGCTTTTAAAATTCTTGTTAAAGTTTGAATTGTTACAAATTTGACGCTATTTGTGTAGATTAAAAAACTATTAAAAGTAGATTGAACACTTCAAGTGTTCTAATATTCTATAATTGTAAAATTTTCAATTTTCTTTTTAACTTGAGGATTTCGTATTTGGAACGCCGTGTCTCAGAATCATCTAGAACGAATAATATTTTGGATTTAGGTGATTTGAAGGATTATCGCTAGATCTTTATGCATTCATGGTATCAAGAAATTGAAAAAAATACTAGAAACTATGTACATCAAAACAATTAATGACACTTTAATTGCATTGTCAGAGGTAATCTTTTAGTCAATGAAAGACATTTTTCTCTTATTTTGCTTTTGTAAAATTAGATATGATATCAGTATATTGAACTTGAAAAATTTTCGACATAGGAAGCGAATTCCCAGGCTACCATGCGATGCCTCGAGGACTTACGATTGTCGTAGCCATCGCCGGCGTCGGCGAAGGGTCACGTCAGCGCCAACGCGAACCGCCAATTGTCTTCAATTGAACGAGGCCGAGAGAGGAGGCACTCGCCTCCTTCCAGTTCCCATTTACGATTCTAGAAAACAGTCGGCTCTATTTACTTACTTGTCAGCTGAATGAAGAGACCGGGTTTTCGCGAACAGCGTCTACCGTGCGTGCTCGACGCGAAAGAATCCCAGAGCAACAGAATTCACCGTGCTTCCGCGAATTCGATTATTTCCGGTGCGGACGCCGAGCTTGTGTCATCCTGTACACGCTCAATGGAGATCGTATTGTCGGCGCGCATTGCCGCCGCATTGCAAGCTCGTCAATGGAAATTCGTGTTCCCACGGATCATGCGATTCAATCGAATTTCTTCGGGCTCTGTTCCTAGTCAAATTCCCGTGGGAGCGAAATCTCTTCCGCCTCTGTGTTATTCGATCTCGAACTCGATCCCAAACAGCGGCCGGCGCGTATCAAGGTCAACGTTGAACACGCTTAACGGAATCCCCTCGAGATCTGCTTATATTCGGCTGGAGAAAGCTGGCCAAAAGCGGACTAAAAACCATAATCGCGCGCATGTCCCGTTTCGTCCCCGAAACGAGTCCACGGAGTAGCGTTCGGTTTTGCGCCTTGTCGACCGACGCGACGAAGGTACAGTTATGTCTCTCCTTCGGCGAGCTCGAGTCAATTCCGATGGTAAATTTGTTTCGTAACGAAGTAACGCTAGATTCCCGATGTCGTCAGCTATTAACCCTCGTCTGTAAATATAACCCTCGCGATTACTGGGTCATTTTCAACCAGGCTACTTACCTAACACTAGAACGACCCTCTTCTATTTTTCGACATAAGTGATATTGCGGGTGACTCAAAATAAAATCTTAGTAATTAAAATAGTATTTATTATTTTTAGAATATAAAATGTGAAGTACGGCATCAGTTAGGAGGATAAGGAAAACCTCAATGTTTTAGTATTTATTTACACGTTTGCAGACAATTTTAAAATGTTGTTGGGTCGCCCACGGGGTCGTTTTAGGGTTAAATCAATCACTTAACACACTATGTGCGGAAGAGGTATTAGTATCTTTTTAAACAATTTAATTTTTTTCAATTTCGTTATGTATTCGAAAGAATCCTTCTGCGTAAATTAAAAAATCCTCATTATATACTTGTTATTGAAATCTTACTGTCAGTTTCGCAAATATTGACCCTCTATGTGCCGATTTTTTCTTAAATATCTATCTACAGGCAACTTACAAGGCATTTACTTTGATATTTCAGATTGATGATTTTGCCAACCGTCATCAATATTGTTATTCATTATACATACGACTTCATACATATAATTAAGACTTATACGTCATCTTGTAAAAAAAATATAATTATTTGGTAAAATGTCGATATATTAGCATGTGACCTGAAAGTTACACGGGTCCATAGAGAGTTAAACGTTTTTTAAAAAGACGATTTTTCCAAAATTCAATAGTCGAGAGTAAAGGTCGATCTCTGAGCCGCAGATGGTGTGTTAATTATTCAATTTTCGCCAATTGAATTTGTTGTCCGTGAAGTTATTTTATTTATATATATATTTATTTATATATATATATAGTTATTTTATTTATACGTCGCACTTCATTTACCGCTGGATTTAAAAACAGGTGGCTTACACCAGCCAGGATCGATGAGATGTATCATAGGTCCTTTTCGTTTAGCTCGTATTATAACATTTTGTGTAATTTGTGAACGTCAATTTGACGTTTGTCAATCTGCAAAGCTATAAAACATTCGGTAAAAAGTAATATTTAGGTACATTCTTTTACGATATCCAAATGATTTGAAACAATAAAAGAATATAATCTTTTAAATAAATCTCGCGCGGTTCGACGCTTGGCGTCGCAATTATTCTTGCTGGTAAAAATTAGTCGAAGCCTTCGAACAAAGATACAGATAAAATATGAAAATTTTATTCGACGCTATGAATAAATGCGCTTCGAATAAAGAAAGTATTTTTATTTGTCGGATAAATTGTCATCGAATGAAATTATTTATTCGATGCCGATCGAATAAAAGTACTTTTCTTTATTCGAATCTTTGAATAACGAATAACATTTTTTATCTTTTATTCATTATTTGATATTTAGATAAACATTTTGCCCAACACTGGTGTCAGTCGTCGCCAACTGACGCGGCGTTCGACGCGTTCATTTCCGCCATTTTGGGATTTTCAACGCCTTCTTTTACATTCTCGATTGCCCCTTTTCGAGCGCAGTTTCTCTCCGTACTTGCGTTTGTTCGTTGCGCTTGCACCGTCTTACGTCTTATGGTTTATGGCCGATAAGTGGTGGCTCATGGTTGCGGGGTTATTGGCACATTGGCGGTCGCGCGGAGCTCGCGGTCGTTCGCACTTTGATTCGTCTGAAAGGATGAACTCCGCAATCGAGGTCTTTGTCCTCGATCGGCCATTTGTCGGGCGCTGGTATCGTTTCATGAAAGTTCCATTGGCAACGCGAAGACGCGCGACGTTTCGGGATTCGACGAGTTCGTCGCGCGACATGATACGCGTCAAATATTAATTTTACGGTAACTCGTGTTTGTTGGCGACGACGAAGCGGGAAAAAATAGAAGTTCGTGAGAAGTCGATCGACGGAGCGAATAACAACGACATGTAAATCGTCGGCGCGAATAAAAAAAGCGACAGGATAAATAGGTTCGGCTGCCACTCGGCGGCTTATTAGCGTCGTCTATCACGCTCGAGATCTCGAGAACGAAAACGAGCGCAGCGAGCATGGAACGATCTTGTCGGTTTCCTTGCGAAATCCGTTTGAACAGCAAGGATCAACGCGTACAGCCGGTCTGTCTCTGTGCTGTACAGGGATTTTTGAAACCGGTGATTTCACCGCGAGCTTTCGCAATCGCGACGCGAACCGGCGGAGATTCTTTTGTTGAAATCGAAATCGATGCCGAAATCGATGTGGAAATTCGAGCATATTTTCCGTTCCTTCTAAACGCTCCCGTGTGTCTAGACCGTGTCAATCGAGAAGGAAACCGAACGATTATCTTGTTTGTTCGGAAAGTAATCGGTGCCCGTACTTCGCATGCCTGCACGCCGCGCCGTGCCGGATATTCTCGTCGCTTCAAATTATGTGACCAAATGTGACGCTGTTCTATGTAATTAGGTGAATTCTCAGACCCCGGATGAATCACTGGAATATCAAGCGTCAAAGAACTCGCCGAACGAAACGGAAAAAGCCGAGAACAAAAACCTGTTGAATATTCAGCTCGGCCGGTAGATCGCGTTGAATAATCGCATAGCTTGGTAAAGAGCAAATTGTGGCACCCAATTTATCTTCCGCTAATGATTCCATCTCGAAGTTTCTTGCTGTTTTTCGAACTTTGTCGGACGCGTGCAGCACGGTTGCCATCGGCCAATTTAACCCTTAACTGCTACACCTATTAAAACTTTACGTAACCGCTATTAGCGGTCTCACAGACCGCTGAAAAATCGAAATCAGTTGTTCTTACTTTGCACATCGATAATAAAGAGGGCCAACTTGGACGGTGCGATTGAATAGAAACAAGTTCTCTTTTTTCTACAATTTTTCTTACAATTATATTGGCGGCGCTCTCGCATGGTAGTTGGGAGTTAAAGAAAAAACGGACAAACAACTTGGAATCGAACACATCGTACGATTTTTCAATGATTTAGCCGTAGGCTGACTATTAAGAGTAAATTAGATCGCTGAATAAATAGCCGAATGAATAATAGATTAAATTGTCGTACGGATGGTTAAATAAATAGTCGAAGGAATCGTCGAATAAATTGTCGGGATCCTCTCGTCGCAAGACTTCTCGGGCGCGAGCATAAGCGACGTTGTTGCCGTGATCGTCGGCTATTTTTAAACCAGACTGGATCGATTAAAAAGAAAAGTACAATTGGTTTGCGCAGGAACATGATCGTACTTCGTATTCACGGCGACGAATTGATGTTCGGCGGCAGTGGAACCGTAATGACACACTCGCCACGTATACCTCAGATGGAGATGATGAAGGTCCACATTCCATTCACCTTCAAGCTTCACGAAAGTTTCAAGAGCACTTACGCCGGTGAGTTCAGACAACCAGCCCTCTTCTTCTCGCTTTTCTATTCCTCTCTCCTCTCCTTACGCTTCAATTTTCCTTTCTCTCTCTCTCTCTCTCTCTCTCTCTCTCTCTCTCTCTTTCTCTCTTTCTTTTACCGATTCTTTTTCGAAATCGAAGGCAAGACTCGTCGATGTTTGCACCAGCGACTGACAATCAATGCGACGGTAATCCCTTCTTCCATCGAAAAGTCGATTACCGCGAGCTTTTGCGACCCAGAACAAAGCAACGCTGTAATTCGAATCCTTTGACGAGTTTTTTTTTCGATCGGAGCATTCGAGCTTGCTTTATAAATAAAACATGCTTGATTCGAACGCGAACGCGACTCGAAGATCGTCGCGATCTTGAATTATTAATGCATGACGAAGAAAAATAGCATCCTCTGCTGACATTCCTCCACGTGAAGCGAGGCGACCGTGGATCATCGCCCTTCGTCTTTCGTTATAGTTTCTACGAATGAAAGGAAAAATTGAACCTCGTTGTAAACAACGAGTAACCTCGTTCTTGTTTGGCTTGGGTTCGGAGATGCTATCTCCGACTGTTTATCCGCGCTTCTCGTTTAATCTTCGAAGGCGCGGCGTGTTCCTTTAACCTCTTGCCTTACGATTTATTTTCGTAGAAACGTACGTACGCGGGCAATTTAATTTCGCGCAACTGACGCAAGCAGAAAATAAAACTAAAATGTCTCTGTTTTTATGCGATAGATTCGTATAAATGTGGACGTTATTTCATTAAGTAATTCAACGGATTAATAAAGAAATGCTGATATTAACCCATTCACTGCCGAGCGTGAGATCCACGACGCGTCTGTTAAAGGTTCATTACTAACAAGAAGCAAGGATTTATTTATCATTTTTTACTGATTATGATTTATTTATGGAACAGATTTCTTCAAAATAGGCTCGGCGGTCAATGTGTTAAGTAAAAATTGAAAAATATTCTTCTCGAGTGACAATAAAATTATGAAAAAAAATCATTGTGAACAAGATGCACAAACTATTTAAATTCCTTTCTGATATTATTTATTCTCTAAAGATTCATTATAACAATTAGAATAAATTTATATGCTTTTTAAACATTTAAATATTCGTCGACGGTCAGATTCTAGTTCGGTACAGAAAGCGTTTGCGAGCAATGCTTGTAATTTTCACTCGAGGAGTTAAAGGAGTAATGCAACGATGGACGTTTCCGGTGATTTATCGATCAGCAATTATTCAATGATCGCGCGTTCGGGTTCTTTACAGCTGCTCCTCGAGAGAGTACGCGGGGTTCTCGGTTTCGTAAGTCCCGGTGGAGCAGGTTAATTAACTTAAAGGAGCAGAGCCCGTACGCTGCTCGACCGGACCGAAAGTAGGTTACAGACACGCAGCTAAAGGAAAAAAAGATGACGCCCTCCCCGTGGCCCCCTCTCGCCTTGTCGCGCCTTGCCTCGCCTTGTCTTGCTTTGCCTTAGCTCGCCTTGCCTTGTCTTGCTTTGCCTTACCTTGCCTTGCCTTACCTTGCCTTGCCTTGCCTTGCCTTGCTTTGCCTTACCTTGTCTTGTTCCCTCCCCGTATTTCTCCGAGCCTCTCGATTGGTATGCAGGTGTGAAGCCACCTGTAGTTACGAAACGCGTTACCTTGACCGCTTGGCCAGGTCATCGTGAGTCATTTAACCCGGGGGAGACGACGATCGACGCCGGCCACCGTGTCGTCTGCCTCGGTTTGCTTTCTTTCCTTCAAATTTCGCCAAACGTTCGGCTTTTGCCGCTGCAGCGTCACCGTGGACAGGTAACGGAAGCTGTGACCCACGGGGTAACCGCTAATTGAGTGGGTTGGAATCGTAGTAGCGTAAGATTTTTCTCATTCTGAGAAACGAGGAGCGCTATTGTTCACTAGCATGTGCATTGTTTACTAATCAAATTCATTGTTCACACATAGCCAATCGAACGAGGAAGTTTCGTCGTTTTAAATTAACACGTTTTGTGCAGGGCACAGATCGAGTTTCACTTACACACTTGGAGGGGGAAAATCGTGGAAGCTTTAAAAGATCCACTTTTTAAAAAACACTTAATATGTTCGAAATTAACAATGAGATTTCGATGACAAGCGTGTAACGAGATTTTTAGTATTTTAAATTCCTTTAAATATATGACAAAATTTAAGAAATTAAATGTTTAAGAAGGTATTAAAACCTGTCCCGCACATAATGTGTTAAGCAGCTTGATGACCGAATGGGGAAATCTACCACTTTTACTTTAGCAACGCGTGACTCTCATTCTGCTTACCTTTTTTTCTTGATATCAATCAGTCTTGACCTGGAGTTGTTCGCAATTCATTGAATACTTTTTCTTCTTTTATATAACTCGGTTTTAAATAGAATCTGTCAATGTTACTTAACACGCTAAGCGCGATGTCAGTCACCGGTGACTTATTATTGTATATTTTTCTATGTAGATAACTTTTAAATAATTTGAAGGTCATAAGAGAATTTCAATTTGAGAATTTTAAGTTTTTAATTTGAGAATTTTAAGTTTTTAATTTGAAATTTGGATTTCACAGAATATTATATAGTGAACTTTAATGATTTCTTACGAGTTGTCTATTTGTAAAATAAATAAAATAAAAGACGCGGGATGTTATAACGCGGCTAAGCGGAAGGGATGACGAAATAAGCTTGGCGTTTAGCGTGTTAAACTACAAAAAGTAATTGTTATATACTTTTAATTACATGGTTTTTATAAGCAGCACGTAACGTGAGATTCATGCCACCAAATATAAAGTTGTCTATAAAAACAGTTTAAATGCTTTTGGCCTTCCACATGACCAAGTGTTAAGATAATTTAGACTAAAGTTAATTTATAATAACTTTATCATTTATTTCATTTGTCATTTTAACATTTTGCCATGCATAGATTACATTTTAATACGTTCGCTGCGTTACTAGAGTACATAGTTGTATTTATCGTATTAACAACATCGTATACTTTTATAAAAATGATTAAAATATTCTCAAACAGATGCTATAAATCCACTAGATGTCACGCTATGTTACAATTTTTATTTATTTATTTGACGTGCTATGGAGCCCTGTTGTACAATAAAAATTACAAAACTAAAATAATAATAAATAATAATTTTAAATAATAATGCTCGCAACCTTCATACGATATTCTTTGCGTAAAATACAAGATCTTGATTGACACACATGGTAGCGAACGCGTTAAAACGTATGTCGAAATTTTCGTAAATGTCACTTACGCCACTGTGATTCTAATCCACTTGATTAGCGGTTATCTCAGAAGCAGTTGAGGACGCAGGAAAGTTTTCGAATTGGTAAACCCTTGCGGGCACCGGTTTCCGCAGCGTCGCGGAACGTTCTTGCATCCGACTCGAGTCACGGACAGAGAAACGGAGTAGCAGAGTGAGGTCGCCCGGTTTGAAATTCCGTTTCCGAGACGTTTTTGCGTAACGAGTGAAATTTGAGCGTCGCTCGAACGAGGTTCAATTGCACCGTGAGGACTATACTCGAGAGGATCGGGGAATCTTGTTGTCTCCGGCTCTCGGTACCCGCGGACTCGGCCTCTCGGCGATTTTGAACGCACGCTGAAAAGTAAACGCGTGCCGTGTCGCCTTGAGCTAGAAATCGATGACGCACCGCTGGGCTACGCGTCCAAGCGGTTCATCCCGTTTGCAAACGGTTCTATTCATCTTGAACCCGAGCCTTTCGTACCGGAGACCTCTTGTTTCACGACGGACGCGTAATACCGACAATTTCCATCTCTTTCATCTCCAGCCCACGAACGTTGCTTCGCCGAAGATCCCGCGATTCATCGTGGCCCGTGAAATGCTGGTTACAAACTCGTACTACTTTGCATACGATCGCAAAAGGGTGTGCTACTGACCCTGAACTTATCGATAATAAAATATTGCTACGAGATTGCCGGCGAAACAAACTGTGATTGCGCTTTTACACAACTCTCTTGTTCGCTTCTTACAAATTAGGTCGTTCTGCCCTGTCGGGATCATGGTTACTCAGCTATAATGTCCAGAATTCAATCGTTAGAACATCGTCAAACTATCTCCGACTTAGTATTTCTGTATAAAGTTCTTCAATTTAATTCATTCCATTGACGGACAAGAATTTTTCCATAACAGATATAATTATAAATATTGTATAGAAGATCCTTACGGTGACGGTAATACGGTAATGCAAAAAGATGACAGTGTAAAGCAAACAAGAGTATGTAATACAAAATAAGGATAAAGATATTACAGGAAATTAGGAGAATAAGAAATGAAATCTTATGCACTGCTTTATTATCGAGCTATATTTGAAATGTATCATCGATAGATATTAGATACCGCCCGATTCTCTTAGAACAATTACATACAACACTTTATGGCCCATCTAACCCCTTAAATAGTATCTTCATCAATGTCAAAATATTTGTTCGATTTTTCTATTTTATTTACACCATCTATACATGACCTAATTATGTGTTTTACGTTATTGTAAGGTCTCTAACATTTAGTCTTAAGAAACCTTCTTGTACCAAGGCCCACGGGCGTTAATAAATAAGTAATAATAATAATAATCCTGAATAATCGACGGCTGAGTAATATTATGTAAATATACATCCTGTTTTGTTTCATAAAACTGGAACGTTGTATGTATATCGCTGTATAGATAAACTAGTACTCTTAATATATACAAAGGCCCATTGACACTAGTTTTTAAATACTTTTGAAAATTCATTTTCATTATAATATACATATTCGAACAAACTAAATTCGACTAGGATGTTTCGGATGCGAAAGAGTCCTAATTCCATTCCCTATGATCAATTTCAACTTAAACTCTAATTTTGCTTTAATTCATTAAGTTGCTTTGATTTTGTGAAGATTTTGGTGGTCGATTGTTAGCGACGAACGTGTTAATAACTAAATGACAATAATAATAATAATAATAATAAATACATCGATACGCATCGGGGTCGAAAGAAATCGACAAAAGCGCGGGAGAAATGGCGGAAAGAAGAAAAGGAGAAAGATATCTAGGTGCGTGCTATCTACGGTCGTAGTTGCCCCGGTTCGCGACGATCTGTCGTCTATCCATAATTTCAACCTAGACTCGAGCGATCGATAGCGCTTGATCGTTCCAGCAAAAACCGAGTACTCGAAGAAACCGTGCAATTTCAAAATCACAACTTCTACGAGAAGGAAAGTCCCCTCTCGATGAAGAACTGAAGGATGGTAACGAAGATTCCGAAACACCGACGCGACTTCTATTATTCCAGCGTTCGCACCTTGGACCCACTCAAAATAGAAAATAAATCTGATCCTCGTCGTCGGAGAAAGTCGGACGTTTGAAGCGTACTCGAACATAATCGGTAAACTCCATTATACCGGGAGACTCGCGCCGCTGACCTCCGAAATCGATAAATCAAACTTTATCTTTGTCGGAGCGCTCGCGGCTATAGCCGCGGGGATATAGGCATACCAGAATTATCTGGGAACTTGTCGCCAAAAATAACGAGAAGCGTTCGTCGTACTATATGTATATGTAGTATGCGTATTCGATATGTTGTTCGAATAAAATTTTTAAGGGTCTATTTAAATCGTCATTCGAATAAAATTTATTTGCTATGTTATTCGAATGAAATTGTATTCGACAAATTCATTTGATGTATTATTCGAATAAACTTTATTTGATATATAATTCGAATAAAGTGTTATTCAAAGAATTTATTCAAATCGTTATTCGAATACAATTTGATTGAAAACGTTATTCAGATAAAATTTTATCCGAGAAGAATTTATTAGAATTGTTATTCGAACAAAATTGTATTCGGATAAAATTTTAGTCGAAGAATTTATTCGATACGTTATTTGGATACAACGCGATGCGAAGAATTTATTCCATAAATAATTCAAACAAAATTATATTCCAAATATTGTTCGAAAAATTTAGTCGAAATACTGTTCAAATCAAATTTGATTCGAAAAATGTCCGACTCTTTGCACATTCGACGAAGGCTCCGAACAACGTTGCAAAGGGCGTTTCGTTGGTGATATTCGAGGATGCAAGATCGTTGAATTTTTGTCTGTCCAGCGAAATACCGTGGATCGCGGTGGAGGCGTTGTTGGACTCGGTCTCTCGCTGCATAATTGATACATGTGGGTAACAGCGGCTCGGCGGACGCGACGCGACGCGTGGCAAGATAAGGTTAGCCGAGAGACAAGACAAGGGCAGACCGTTTTCGAATTCCAGGCCCGTAGCCAAAGGTGACCATGTACAAAACCGTGAGGGTCGATAGCAGAGTTTAGTCTCGGTGATTGAGGACGCCGTTCTCCTGCTGGAACGCGTCGAGTCGAGCCGAACCGAGCCGCTTGCGTAACTTTTGTGACAATAGCTGAAACAATTTCCACTCGGTCTTACCCGCTGCCGATGCCGACGATAAGTCTTTATTAATAAATCCTCCCGGTCGCGCTGTCGCGTGGCACGCGAACTCCTCGAAGGTGCATTGCGTTTCTTCCACCGTCAACGTTTACTTTTTTGCCACGCTCTTAATCTCTCGTTAACGTAACTTAACACGATACGGTTCAGGTTATTTGTGCAACGACTTTTCCGTGTAGCCGGTATATTTTATAAAATAGATTTCATTTAGATTCGAGTACACAAGCAGACTTTATGATCTTTCTTTTTAATTTTAAATTGCACTGCGTGAGCAATAAGAAAAAAATGACTATTTTTAGTCATCCGGACGGTAATGTATTAAGTGGTAATCAAGCATTGTATACTAAAGATTTTTTACCCGTGAATAAATAAATAAATAAATAAAGAGACAAAACAGAAGAAGAAAATTAAAACAATGATTAAGCCAGAGATAAATACGGCGGTTTGGTGCTTGAATTCAAGGACAATACCGATCGAATTTCAAATGTCAAATACTTGCATAAAATACTTGCTAATCGGTGGATTATAATTATCGGTCGTCGGTCGTCGTAACCTCGCGACTCGCGACGAGGATTCCGGCTAAAGAGCCGACTAGGCATTGTGTAACGCGTAATCGCGATTGGATCGGCAGGGAAGAGGAGTCAAGCTTGTGGTCCAAGTTACGAAAGGGGTAAGCCGAACGGTGATGCAACGCCGATTGCGACGTTCCCTCCACCGGAGAAATAAATCTCGATCGCTGGAGCGAGACACGGTAGCTCGTCTCCGATTATTCGAACCACTTTTCCCCTTTTCTTTTCCTTTTCCGCTTCAGATTCGCACTGCTCTCGATTCTCCAGGCTCTTCCGATTTCTATCATATGCTGATCGTCGATAATGGTTGCTTCGTAACTAATGCAAAGTTCGTCAGCAACGGTTATTTACAACCGAAAACTATTTTCATCAATTGTAATGTTTGTCTGTGACGAATTAACATTCGCAACATCGATTGTTGTTATTTGTAAACAAAGGAACGAGTTTTGCCATTTTTAATGCTTATTTAAAACTGTATCCGTCATTTATAATGGTTTTTGTAACCAAAAACTATTTCTGTCATTTATAATGGTTATTGATTTTTATTAAATTTTCAGCAGAAATTTCATGGTTATTCTTCAATCGTTTTCTCGTTTTGTTTAATATTTTGCAGTCGAATGGTGATCCTAAGGTATCGCTAAAAATTGTCGTATCAAATTTCAAAACAATTTTTAAAAATTGTCGCGGGAGTCTCAAAATTTAATTTCACACGTATAAAATGCACTTGGTTATATGAAATGAAAATACTATAGGCGAAAAGAACTATTTTGGAAATATCCCTGGCTGCGAAGAGTTAAACGAGTTATAGTCTCTGATTGAAAATGAAACTAACGCGAGATAATATTATATATTTAGTATCCTATTAGCGGATCGTGTGAACGGAAAGAGTGAGTTGCAGAAAAACGTTAAGAGAATCATAATAACGATTTGCATTAGGGTCGGGTCGGCATATATAATTACGACTTCCCAGACGCCGCAGGAGGAAAACATGAAAATTAATCATTAATTATGGAATCATGGAATGTCCGCGTCCCATTAAACTCGAAATGGCTGAAAGAGGCGCCGAGAGGCGTAAGTATGGGCCGCTTAACGCAACATCCTGTCGAATTATCGTGGAGTCTGACGGCGCAGTCACGCTACGCTGTGAAAAAGAGAAAAGAGCATCATTTTTTCTGCTCGTGTCTCTGGCCAATTGCGTGGAATTAGCTCGGCGACTACAATTACATTTCCCCCTCGCGTTCGCGGTCTGACTCTAACTCCGACTGCGACCGCGTCTCTTGCCTCCTACTTTCATTCTGGTTCCCAACACGTAATACGTAATGGCCAGTTTCATTGTTGGGAAAGAACTGGATTGTTCCGGTGACACGATTGCCTGGAAATAAACAGTCGCGGCCGGTTTTTCTCTCCTCTGACCTAAGTAAAAGCATCCTAATTGAGCGGGCTTCTAATAGGTCTCGTTGATCACCCGTTCTCTTTTACCTCCTAGTGCCTTTTACTATAACCAACGCTGAACGGACAGATTTTTACGCGCCATCGAACTTACCGAGACCTATTTTGTTACGTCAATCTGACCTTCTACAAGTGTATATCCTGACCCCTCAAATCGTGACTATCGAAGTCAATAAATTATGTCCTCGTCTCAACTTCCTTTTTGAGCAGTGTAAATTTACACTGCTCAAAACAGAAGTAAAAATTTACACAGAGTAAATTTACGTTCTTCCATTTCGACTTCCTCAAAAGGCTCAGAAAAAGCAATCCGTCCGTTACGCGTACCGAATCGCATTTGACCCAAGCTAAATTAGTGTACCTCAAACATTATGAAACAAAATGTAAAAGGTTTTGTTGCCAGAAATGATCTGGTACCGTTGGCGAACTGTTAATATATATACAACAGCGACGAAATAGACATATTTGCAGCCAATATAACAAGATTCAAAACGAAGTTACATAAGCTTGTGCTTCATTGTAAGAATGGCTTTTTACCCGTATATATAAGTAAATAAATAAGTAAATAAACCCAATTGTAATACAATAAATAAATAAAATAAATAAAATAAAAATCGAGAAGGCTGTTCGAAATCTCGTTGCTCCCGATCTCGACGCAAGTTACGGAATCGCCAGGATTCTGTCGAATTCCACGGACTCGTGACAGCATGGTGCGTGTCGAGCGGTGCGTGCTGCGTCGGCGGGACTCGACCGTAGCCGATATAAATTCAAGGCAAATATTTATCGACCAGCTTTCATTGAGTGCGGACGTCGATCCGCATTGAAATTTAAATGACGCCCTCGAGATTTCGATTACACAATTCCGTGCACCGCGCGGATAAATAGCGACCTTCCTCTCGTGGCAGGTGGCCGATGTTTTCGAAATTCCGCGCCGTCGAGGGGAAAAATAAGCGGCGGTGAAATTTCCGCAAACTTGTCCCGGGAGAGTTTTATGCCTACATGGACAGCTACGTGCGGATTCGTGCCAATCGGGACGCAAACCGGCGCGGCGCGGCACCGAGCGACCGGCAAAAATCGTTCGCGCAGCTGGGCAAACACCTTCGGTGGGATAGTTGGTTATTGCGCGAGCACGGCAACAATCGCTCGAGCGCCATGCACCAGTGCACCTATGCACACGCTTCTCTCCCGCTGTTGCAACGCCAGACGAGTTGCGTCGAACCACTTTTCGTTAGCTGCGCGCTAACAAACGCCTATTTTTACGCCGCGGCTCTCTTCCTCGTGGCCCGCTCGAGTTCGGATTTCCCACCGATGGCTCTCGAAATATTTCTACCCGTTTCGTCGTCGAAATCGTCCCATACGATCGATTTTATCTTTTCTCGAACGACGAGTTTCGATTTCGATCCTCCAAACCAGTCCGATGAATAGATTGTCGACACGCTGTTGTAATAATAATAATTTATTCATGGGGTAAAAACTCTTTGTTACAAAAGAGAAATCTTTTTAATCGTCGCAGGAGAACAATAAAATAAATATATATACGATACTGTTGGAATTACAATTAGTTATAGGAATAACATATAATAAACTTATTATTATTATTAATTATGAGATGTTTGCGCTAATCAACATGATTTAATTCGATGAATAAACGGTTAGACAAGATATTATACATCCTTCACAATTAAAATATATCAGGGAAAAGTTAAAAACTATTTACGAGATTGATTTTTGTATCCAACGTATATGAAATTCAACGGATATAATACAAAAAGTAATAAATAGTATAGTACGTTACAGAAGTTATTTGTTGCAGAAATTTGTTACAGAAAGTATAGTAATAGTACCTGAATACGAGTGTATGATAACAATAATAATAATAATAATAATAATAATATTGATAATATAGTAAGACTAGAATTAAGACTGATTGCGTGCAATAGTGATGGCAAGTGTTTCTACAAAATACAAAAATTACAAGAAAATGGCAATAACGATTAGCGTCGATAAGTAATCGTTTCAAACAATTGTAATTGCCATATTGTGTATAATATTAGTCTATGTAATATTATATAAAATAAATACATATTAGATATAATAAGTATGTATACTACAAGAAATATAATGGAACTATTAGACATACAACTAATACGGTTGCTCGAAAAAGAATACAAAAGAAAGATAAATACAAAAAGAGGGAGAAATTCAGTTGTAGAATAATGAACAGTAACCAAAGCAAAAGTAAAAATAATTAAGAAAGAGTGCGCCGCGATTTAACCCTTTGCAATCGATTGGCGACTCTGAGGCGCCACTAAAAATTCGTACAATATTTTTCAAAATATTTGTAATAATATCAGATTCATTTATATTAATCTTTATTAACAGTTTGTTAATGTTGTAATTACTGTACTTGCGAATAGGCTCAATTTCATATGCATACATCGCAATAGATCATATAAAATAGAAATCATGAAACGTGTTTTGGATTTCGAATTAAAATAGCTCCGAGTGCAAAGGATTAACTTTAGACGGTTGAAACGGTGAATTTCGAGAAGAAAGAAAGAAATGCAGAAGTACATATTAACATTTGCAAAGCTGTTGTTACAAGAACGTATCCGACGGATGGGTTCGTTTGCGCCAAACAGTTTATCTACCTCTTGAAATGGAAATGAGAAAATTACGAAATCTCTCAGCTGCCGATGCACCGATCCGCGGTACGGTGGTTCGCGGTTCGGCAACGATTCCTGGAACGAGAGTTTGCGAAAGATTTAAAAGCATTGCGAAGCCGCCAGTGGTCAGGCCCCCTATAGAAGGATCCACTGGCTCCGCTCGTTACGCCGATTTTCGCGATTAGAAATAGTTATAAAACTCGGTGGAAGGACAGATCTGAGAAATGAATAGAAGAACCTCTCGAATTGCCGGTGTCGCGAGTCGTCATCTGTACCTGCTTAAGGCTTAATAATGCTTACGGTTTATGGCTTACGGCTTATGAGGGGACCGATGTGGGAACCCCTGTAACTCGAAACCTTTAATACCGGCGACAATAAAAACTTTGGGTTTCGCGATCCATGGTCGTTCGGCTAATTTCCGTTCCCCTTCGCACCGTCCATTCGTTCTCGACTCTCGGGGCCTTTCGACGTTCCGACGTTCTCCGATGGCCTAGAACTTTCGGGAGAACACCTACAGGAAAGTTCTCTCGGCGCGAGACGAAGCGTGGATTGGCTCGATTGCGTGTTTAGACAATTAGGAGAACGCCTGTCTTAGTTTGTTGCGAAAGAAAGCAAGATCGTCCTTCGTCGTTTCCGATACAGGAGGAATCGACGAGAAACTTCCGAAGAGAGACGCCGGTCAAATATTGAACGTAGAGCTCGAGAAAGCTGCGAAAACCAAGAAATTTATTCGCGCGCGGTCCGTATGCAAAGGAAAACGGTTTCAAGAGAAAGACTCGTACCTTCCGCGTCCGCGTTTCGAGAAGAATTCTCGGCGCTGCGGTGCACAGTGGTCTGGGAACTCGCTATGGTTAAATTATTTTAGCGTTGTTCCACTCGTTGAGATTACAGTGAGAAATATATATCGATATTAAAAATATCGAGACAACTCCAATTAAGTTGGAACAAAAATTTTGTTTCTGAAATTGGACATTGGAAGCTTTTATTTCAAATCCAAAACAGTTTCTCTGACCTACAATATTTCTATTTTATATGATGTACTTATTTTATGCATATGAAATTTAGTCTTGTGACTTTTACGGCAATTATAATGTTAGCGGTTTTTTAAATATAAATAAACTTGATAACGCTAAAATGGTTTTAAAACGCGATATAACAATTTTGGCGGTGCCTCAGAGTCGTGCCCATCGAGGGCAGAGGGTTAAAATTTATGTACATATTGCAGGTCTGAGCTTCCATTGTTTTATAACAAGGACAAGATTGAATTTATTTAAACTTCCTATGATTTTTATTATAATATATTTATATTATATTTATTTAAACTTCCTATGACTTTTATTATAATATATTTATATTACATTTATTTAAAATTCCTATGATTTTTATTATAATATAACCTTGAACGAAGAAATTCATACAAGAATTTTTGTCATAAAGATTTTTACAGTATTGTAAAAGAAAAAATTGTTAGTCCCAGTGTTAAAACTCTTCTTAAATTTTAGAGCTTATTCAACTTGATATTCTTCGTGCATTGATTGAAGGGTGCCTATATCACTATTAACCCCTAACGCTGTAACAGATATGCATTTCCTTTGAATCGAAATAAAATTCTCCACTTCCATGATTAATATTTAAACATTAAAGCAACGACTGGCCTTCAATCAGTATAAATGTTCTTTCTCATCCAGGAATCTATTAATAACAGAATTGCTATTCAACGCAGCCGTGAAATAAATCGTAGTGTAAAGGGTTAAATAACTGAAATATATCTGCTCACGCATACAAAAATCTTTGCATTTCAGCATTGCGTAAAGAATAATGAAACTCTTTAATTGGAATGCCAATTTCACAGTTTCGTAATTAAATTGCTCTACCTGCTCGGAAAGTTTTCCGAAAAATCTAACATTTCGAATCTCGAGGTTTTAAAGAGTTCATAATCTGAAAGAGAAAACTTCGTACAAACACGACAGTCTAAACAATTGACTTTTGGCCGCGAATTACCGCTTTCCGGACCACTGTGCGTCGGTAGGACAATCCGAAATTTCTTCTCGGTGCTCTTGACCGAACCGAACCGAACAAAACCAGCTCGAACGAGATCAGCCTCGATTAGAGCAACGAGTAATCGGCCTGGACGAGATTTCGACGACACACGGGTTGCAATTTTCCAGGTGCGTGCCGGTTCTAATAGCCTCGAGAGTTTCGATCCGAGATCGAGATCGAGTTCGCGTTCTCCGTTCGGGTAACCTGGCGAATTTCGACACCGTGACGCGACACTTCAAGGCTACAAGAGCCAAGGAACTGTTACATGCTCGGCCATTCGCCGGTCGCCGGTTACTGTTCGCCGATCGCCGATTTCTGTACGCTCGCAATCGACTCGGTGTTTCTTCGGTCGATCGGTCGATCGTGGACCACCGGACCACCGGACCACCGAGTGAACGGTCTAGAGTCGCAGCATCTCGCAAAGGGAGAAAATACCGCGTGCTTGGTAGCCTGCTCGTTTGGTAGGTTCGCTGCGTACGTGACTCTCCAACCGTAGAGATCGAGTCGAATCAAGGCCGCGGCGAACGGCATCGCGCCACCGTGTGCACGCCATTTCTATATCGATCTCCAGCTCCGGTCCTTTCGTTTCCTCTCGCTTTTCGCGTTTCGTTTTTCGCTTACTCGCTTCTCGTTTCTCGCAAAATCACCCGGTCACCTGGCCCTTCTGCGTTCGGTTCCACGTAGCAACGCGGCCCACGGCGCGCTGGCTACTCGTGAGTCGTGGCCGCCTGCTCGAAGCGCTCGAGATTATATATTAATCGAGATTATATTATAAATATTATTCTAGAAACCGGATGCGATGTAGCTGTAGCTGAAAGAAACGATCTTGGGTTCTACGATCCCATCAACAGGATCTGTGCGGATTATTATAATTATTAGGGTACGAGCAAAGAGCCTGCATCTATACAAGGTGTCCAGAAAGGTTGCGATCAAAATTATATCAAAAATTATGTTCATGTAAACGCGTGTAAGAAAATGCTTTATTGAAGAGATATGAGCGTTCAAAATTAATACAAGCGTTTGTTTGTAAAAATACGATAGAAACAGGAGATCAAGTTCTATAAATGCACTCCGAGTGGATTTATAATTATTTTCAATCTAGTCGGAATTTCCGAACATTTCTTATAATTGCTACAAAAAATCATAAATATCTTTAAAATCTCATATCTTGTCAACAAAGCATTTTATCATTTTTTTAGCCTCAGTAACACATACATTATATATTATTATATATTAACAAATATAAGATATTTGGTCCCAATCTTTCCGGATACCCTGTACAATGCTTAATTACAATAACCGTTTGTATGACCATGTTTGACTGGTTTAGAGAAGAAATAATTAATAACTAGTCGAGCTGCAGATGAAAAATTAATTTATGCTAATACACTCACCGATAAAATCGAGTTTTTCAGTGTCTGCAATTGTAAAATGGCGTTACATAACATGCCGCAGGACGCATATGTCTACACTCCGTTAATTTTTTACATTTTTTTTATATTACATCGGGCTTAAACTTATAATTGATTACGTTCGTGATACCGAAGCGGAGATGTTGCGCGATCTGCGAAGCCATTAATCTGGCTTTTTCTTACGCTTCGTGTTTCGAACATACAGTATTTTTCAAAGCGAAGGAAGAATGTTAGAGGAGGGACCGGATAAATAACCTCGGAATTGAAATTAAATAATCTATTCATTTATTTTTTAAACAAGCGGAAGAACCCATGGGAGTGAGCGTTAGAAAGTCATTAGCAGGTAGATAAAGCATAAAGCAATTACTGTTTAAATCGATTAAACGGGGAGGAATTATGAAACACTTCGCAATAATACTTCGCAGTTGTACTTTCGATATAATAAACGCTAGTGAGCAACAAAATAAATGCGAAGCAATGGGTTAAAGTATAAACTCTAAGACATTTTCCGCGACCTTCAACAAGCAAAGTAAACAATTTTCTAATTTTTTAATTTACGATTATTCATATCGTAAAGATACACATTTATGAATTATTTGTTCAATATATGTGGTATACTTCTTATGCAAAAGGAAGGCACCTTTGTGTTTACATCCCCCCCTCTCCCTCTTACTAGCTACGGCAGTGGGGCTAGTAAGAAAAGGAATGTAAATACAAGGATGCCACCTTTTCGCGCGAGAACTGTACTTAATAGTATCACAATAACACTCGTTACAAACCACAGTAAATGTCTTATTGTTACTTTTAGAAATTAATATGGTACAGTTGCTTTTAGCGCTCCGTAAAGCGTTAAGCGGTTACGAGAAATTCGATTGACTCGTCGACAGCAAAATAGCTAACAAATATCAAAGGTCTAGCCCGTTTGTTCGACCTGTCTCGAATCCTTCAACTTTTTGGCCGAAGGTAAACCCGATAGGAAGCATCGAGGATCGATACGTTATCGGGCGGAATCGTGCGACCCGGCCGGTTGTTTGCACGGCTCTTCAAGGCTTGTCGTCGGTTGCGTGAGTCACGTTTGCACGAGCCAAAGAAAAAAGAGAGAACAAACAGGCCGAGAAAAGACTAGAGGGAAGATAGGGTCTGGAGGTGGAAGCAGTGGAGTACATTGTACACGGTATACACGGTGCACTGCGGATGCCTCGAACGGAACGAACGTCGCTGGAACCGATGAGGACTCGGGCCAGGACACCGGGACAAAGGAAAATTGGCGACGGTCGTGACGCTGGATCACCGAAAGAAAGAGAAACGCGTCAGAAATTCAGCCGACCGTGAATGTGTCGCGGAATAGCGCAACGCGGGGCGTCGCGTGATCGATCGTAGCCTCGCGTCGCGCGGAATCATTACACGGTCGCGGACCGTCCAAATGGGAGTGATATCTCGCCACGGTGAACGAGAGGCGATCTTTCGTTTCAAGGATGCTGCCTTTTCCCTCTATTTATTACCGGAGGTGAACTTCGGAACTCGGCGAACCGCTTAAAATACAGAAGATTCGCATGGAAGTTACCTGAAACAGGACTCAATTAGGGGTCAGTTTTGACTTTAAGCGTTTAACACGTTCAGCGCCAAGTCACCCAAATATGGGTGACGCTAGTTTTTAAATAATTTTGAAAATTTATTTTCATTTTAATATATCCGAACAAACTGAATTTGACTAGGATGTTTCGAATGCGAAAAAGTCCTAATTCCATCCCCTATGATCAATTTTAACTTTCTAATTTCGCTTTAATTCATAAATTGCTTTGATTTTGTAAAAATTTTGGTGGGCGATTGTTGGCGACGAACGTGTTAAACATTCCGGAACACAAAAACTTTTCAGATTCTTGTAATATAACAAGCAACAAATTAGAAACTATTTCAATCTCAGGATATTTTGTGCCGTTTCGGAGACGTGTTAACTTGAAGTTGAAAATAATTGAGCATCGCCTCAAAAATGATATATATAGCATATACGTATATACATATAAGCATACAGTAATTTGACAAGATCTGATATCGTTATACGAAATTATTTGGAATTTACATTTTTGTCCCTCGCTTCTATTTGAATTTCTCCGTATTGAGCGGCTGCTTTTTCTCTTTCGGGCGGTTTTTAATCAATTTAAAAAATATATAAACCCTGACAGCAGACTTTAATAAACATTTTCAAAATACTTGTAATTACTCGCGCCATGGCAATAACCAAATATACATATTTGGTGATATGAACTCGTTGTCCGATGAGAAATTTGACTGCGAGCTCGATGATGCATTCAAGCGCGAGCCACCGGCGGTACACGTCGACGTGTTAAACAATCGTTACGTAATGTGTCTTTGTAATTTCTCGTCGATCGTTATTCTATGTATATTCTCCTGTTAAGGTACTATGTCTACACACCTCGATTTAATTTGATTTATACCGTATATTCTGCTAATGGTTTTTCTCGTAAATAAATAAATCAACCTCGCGAAATCAAGTAGTAGCTGCAGTCACGCTGTTCGGGCTTTCCCGATGAGCATGGAGAGGTTCTTCATCCACGATTTCCATGCTCGAAAGATCAACACGTGGCGGTCACGTTCGTTCGATCCGTGAGCTCTTGCATGTAATGATTCAGTCACGAGTCTTCGTAACGGATAATACTCGGTCGTAATTAAAAACGTTCTTGAATATTCATCGGTTAAATGAGACGATGATGAAGTTTCCGGTACTCGTCGATATCGATATCGGTATCGGTGACTGTATCTGTGTCGGTATCGATATCGGCTACGAGAAGCGTAACGCGAACAGAAAGAACGGCTTTTTCGCAATTTCCCCGACCGGTTAGAAGGTCTGTAGTCGACTAGCTTCGAGATCGCTGCTGAACTTCCAAAGATAAACTACATTAGAGATAGAAGAAACTTGAACATTGTACGCGAAGACGAACCGTATTGGTATTATTTATTAATTACTTCGCTTGTCAAATTTAATCCTCCGTTAATCCTCCGATATATTCATTCGAAAATAATAAAAGTGATAAAATTGACATAGCCCTCCTATAACACGGTAGATAAGTCCATAGAAAATGCCGTGTTCTGTGAAACCGTCTTATATGAGACCGTTATTTGTACAGACAGTACAAAAAGGGGCGTTCCGAAAACTTATTAATATTTTTTTTAAATTCCATATAAGCAACTTAATTTTTATCATAAATATAAATATACGTATGACACAATACGAAAGAAAAACAAGAAGTTTGAGGTTTGAATTTTCATCTTCTTTCAGCGGAAGGGCACTATAGTTCATTACTCCTTCTCGTTATTATTTTATGGTGATTTAGTTTTTACATATGTTAAACAAAAATCATGTTATCCAGTGCTGTAGAAGTACAGTGTTATACATATTTGCATCCAATGTTAAATTTAAAAGACGACTTTATCAACTGTTTACTTTACTTTGTCATTCATCATAAGTTATGCTTATGTTTTTGTTGTTGTAAAAATAAATAAATAAATAATCGATCCGAGAATGAAGATTACAAATCGATTTGACTTTATTCGGTGTTTTTGTCCTGTTAGGGGAAAGAACTTTTTCTAGCAGGCGCGCGGTACGCGAAATGGTCTCGTTTCAACGTGCGGTTGATGCAATCGGGCGAATGGATTAGTCGGCCCGGCTGGTCCGAATTATGCAACGATATTTGATAATCGACCGTTCCGCGCAACTGACTCCATCGTTTCTGAAATATCGGAGAGCAGTCGCGTTCCTCGTCCTCCTTGATCGATCACGACCGAGTTTAACTGATTTATCACGATCTGGATAGATCTCAAAAGATTCATGGATTTTTGTTGTTGTTGTTGTTGTTATTATTATTATCATCGTTGCTGTTGTTATCTTTTCATCATTCTTCCCTCATGGCCGTTACAGTACATTTCTCTACTACCTATTTCACCTGTATCCCCTCTTTACCCATCTCACCACCCTTCTTCCCTTTCCCTTCTTCTATTCTTATATATCTTCTTACATCTACCCTTATTACTACTATTACTATTATTTTTGTTTTGTATTTTGTTTTATTGTATTTATATTAACGCCTTTTTTTCTTTCTTATCATTATTCTTGTTTATAATTATATTCGCGTGATTTCCTTTGTGTCGCCTGCATGGCAAAGGGTCAGAGTTAAACAAAAAGTAATCTGATTAATGATTAATGATTATAACTCGTTAGCTCTTACAACTAATTTGTAAGAACTTATAAGAACTAACGAATTATAATCGTTAATCATTGTTCGTATTACTTTTTGTCCAACTATTATAAACTAGTCGTAATAAATAACAGATTACAATTGTTAATCATTATTCATATTACTTCTTGTCCAATTATTATAAACTACTCGTAGTAACTAACAGGATGTAATCGTTAATCATTAGTCGGACTACTTTTTGCCTAACACCGGTATATGTGTGCATGCATAAATAAATTATTACTATTGCATACATAATAGATCAAACATAGGAGCAGTCCATTGTATACTTCATACGATTGTATCAGCAGTAATATTTCGCAGTTGACATCGAAAGATTTTTGACGTCGAAAGTTTTTTGACGTCGGACGATTTTTTACGTCGAAAGTTTTTTGACGTCGAAAGATTTTTGACGTCCACGATACTGCCGTGATACCGCGATTCATCGGATTACGTAGGCCGTTTTTTTTTTTTCTTTAACATTGCAGACATAAAAGAACTCGCCAGATCCGAGCGTGATCATGTCTCGAGATCTCCCGTGGCCGATCGAATTGTTTCGTTGAACTTATCGCGAACGAATCCGATTCGATGAAATTACGTCCAACTTCTTCGAATCCCACGACGTTCCGAATCCACGACGCTCCGACGACGTTCGCGACATTTCGAATTTCCCTCGAATCGAAGGTGGTCGCAGCGATTCGTCCTTGGCATTTCGATTGAAAAGAACGGGTCGACTAACGGGTTAGGGGGGAGCCAGATTTCCTGTAGGAATTCCCGCGCGACCCCCATTATCCCCATTATCCCCATTATCTCCATTATCGTGCCGCGGATGCAATACCGGAGGAGCCAACTGCCGCTCTTCGGACCGTGGCGAGCAAGTGCAAAGCGACTATGCGCTTGTGCAGTTGTCGCGTTCTTTTCTGTCCTTTCACCGAACCGTTCGTCACGCACGATCGTTACACCGTTCTCGGCCGTGTTCGTTCGCCCGTTCCATTCCCCTGCGGATCATGTTGTTGTTCAGTTCGGTTTCATTCCAGTCCATTCGAATCGGTCCGCGCGAAAGGTACGCAATATAGCACTTTCGGATCGAATTCAAAAATTAAGTCTAGTTTATCCTCGAGGTTTTGATCAGATTTATCGGATGAAGCGATCGTGAACTCGTTGTCCGAGGTTCGCGCATTCCGAATTGAATTTTATTATTATTTATTTATTAACGGGACATGGTAGCCTTTACGCACATTAACACACCATCCGTGACGATAACTCCATCACTGCCAATAAGATTTTGATGACAAGTATATAAGGAAGATTTTTAGGATTTCACAGAGGGATTCATTCGAATATATGCCGATATCAAAAAGATTTTTTAAAACGGTATTGATACTAGCACATAGTTTGTTGACAAAAGTACTGCGATGTATAGGAAATATATTAAATACGATATATATTGAAGGACGTTGTTCTAGTTCTATACAACAAAATAGTCTATAAAACATCGGCATGTTCGGCAACGCAGTTAAATTCTTTCATAATACAATCGATCGGATTATGCAAGCCATAATTAGTTCGGCATTCGGATGAAAATGAGATCATGGCGTGAGTTCGCGCGAAGCTGCATAAAAATGTATTTGTCCAAGATGAAAGAGCCAGCCAATGCAGTTGTTAGTTAGGTTAAAAATAGAACTTTGGTCTGCAATTCTTCGACGCACCGATAATTTCTGTACGCTCGTTCCACGAAGCACCTGAGCATAATCGAATTCGTTAAATACAATTGGTCAACCGAAGTTTTATGCACAGAAGAAAATAAATCTATGCTGGTATCTCACAATTGTAATCGATGAATTTCGCAAGTTAAAAGAGACCTCATTATCGATGTTATTGTTAAGTGACTCAATTCGACCAATTACAAAATCCGAATAGCTCTCCATAAATTATCGTAATCGCGGCGCTTTCATTACCTTTAAATAATAATTACGGAACGTCGTTAATGCGGACACTTTCAAAGTCATTCGGAGCTACGGTCAAGTTCCCCTTTGCTTACGAAAATCATGGCGACACGCGATGCGCAACGACCTACGATCGACGATCGACGGTCAACGGTCGAATAAACTTATCGAAATATCCGGTTACGCTCTGACACCCTGACCCCGCCAACAATCGTCAGTGTGCGCTCGTCGAGGTTAAATTCTATCGATCGAATCCGGCAGCCGAATCGATCGATCGGTGATCAAGGAACGGTGTAAAAATTTTGGAAGCAAAAATTGAAAATTTGGGAAGACGAAATACAATTATTCGAGCCTTGCAGCAACTATAAAAACAAACCTCAAGGTTCGAATAATCATATTATCCCCTTTCCAAGTTGTCTATATTATCTCCAAGCTGAAGGACAATTGGAGAGAATTTACTGTAGCATACGTCCAATTCATACAACTTCAATGCTCTTCGATGAGTAAACGACTAGATAAACGACGAGTGGTGGTTGCAGCTTTCGTGATGGACGCTAACCGTAGATCAGCGCAGAACGCAGCTTTCACTTTCGTTGAGATGTTGCACGCGGGATCACGACTTGCAGCCTGCCGGTCTACCATGATTTTTGAAAACGTCGAAAGATATTCGAGATTGTCTCGCTTCGACCGGCAAATGTCTGCTCGCTTCTTAGAGATTGACCTTGAAACGCTCGGCTCGGAAACCTTCGAATAACGATGGACTTTAACGAGATAGCGTGTCCCCCATATGGCTCGCGATGCTTTCCTTTGCACAATTCGTGACAAGGAGAAAAGCAATTTCGAAATCGCAATAGTCCCCTTCGAACCATCGACCGATGCAGCGGTCCCGATCGGTTTGCAAGAAAACACATTGGCCGACCCTTATGATAGTCGGTCGAATACGGATCACCAAATGGCGTATTCGCGCCACCAGGATCAGCCAGAAAACTGGAGGAAACGTGCCGCGGTCTCTTCCCCTGCGCATGACCTGGAAACCTCCTTGACCTGGAAAGTGGGCTGGTTTGCGTAATGATTTTGAGTAACGTCATTGCGCGATACAACGTGTTCTTACGCCCTGTACTTCGACTGTTGAACTATAACTGCTGTCTACTTTTCTCCAATCCAAATACTCTGCTCCCTCTTATATTTCTTGGACTACTCGATCATATTTCCCGAGAAATTCGTTCGGAAACAAGCCTGCGGAAGCCAATCAAATTATCATTGAATTTTTTCTGTTCGCAGAGGTTGAGTGCGAGGTGTCGAGTCAAGTGGAGTATTCTCTGCAAGCGATCTGGGGCGTGAGCATAAGAGAGCTTCATCTGGCGCTCTGGAAGCCCTGGAGCACCCTCCGTGACGCGTCCTTGAACGGCACTCTTCTTCAAGGCCACGCGCAGTATCTCACGCCGCCGCAAACGTATCCTTTTACGAAGAGACGATTGTTGTCATTCTAGGCTCTGCGGTTACCGGCAGTGCGCGAACTGTGAACCTTCGCAGTTAGAGACAGAAATCTATAGAGACATTGATTATGTTCCTTGACCAAAATATGCAGTAGACAACCGCACGGCGAGGAGACGTTGAGACTGTCGCTTCCGGCGCCCGAGCTGGAACTGGGGACACCTCCGCGCCTCTGTTACCCTCTGGTGATCTTTCTGACCCGTCGGGATAACGGGGATCCTCATCCCGACGAGACCGTGAGTATTCGATCGACAGGCTAGACCCCATCCGGAGGATAGATCCGAATCGAAACAGAAACGAATGAATGAGCGTTCTTGATCTAAATCCGCCTTCCCTCGTGTTGCGTCCACTCGTTACCCAGCCATGGATCATTGGCTACCGGCCGGTGATTTTTAATTAGTCGAGTGATCGTGCGGAACACGGGAGTGGGGTGTGTCCTAGATAGCGGTCATTGGTAGCCGTTACCTCCGCTAACATTCTAGAGTCCTTTTCATCGGTTCCCTGTCGTTCAGCGCCAGGCTCGTTTGCCTATGATTCTTTCCTTTCATCGATTCCCTAACATGTTAACGTCGAACGAAGATATTAGAAGAAGCTATCCGAGCACGCTTTACTCGCCGACGAAATTCTTGGGCACTGTTACAACTCCGTGACTTTACTGCGTACCTTAGAAGTCTGTTGATATTGTGGAGTTCCAGTAGGAAAATCGTTAAACAGGATTGCTCGAGGATTTGGCCATGGAATGAGGAAGGCGAGCGTGTACATTTTGATAAGAGGATCGTGTCGATCGCGTCGTTTCTTACTGCGATACCTCGAAAGAGCAATTGTCTTTGGCGGCACCGTAACTAGCGATGCAGGGAAGGGAATGGAAAAAGAAGGAAGCGTTTCGGCCTGAGCCTCCTAGAGGACTCATCGGTAAGGCTATCTGGTAGACCCTTCCTTAGACGCGAGGATATCCTAAGCACGATTAACAACGATAACATGTGCATATAGGGATTGCTGATTGATCAGGATAGTTGCGGGAAAGGTTTCGACTGGATAGCCATCTGACGGCAGACGTAGGACGTAGCCGCTACACATGTCCATGTATTCTTAATGATTCGTTAAACTGGTTTGTTTGGAAAAGGTGGCCCTGGTGAACGTGGTCCATATCAAGGATAGCGTGTGCACCCTGCCGACTTCGATCCTGGCACAGTATCTGAAGCAAGCGAACGGCCAGTTATCCTGCCTCAAGGTGAGAGTCCAAAAAGACAAAGATACGTTTGGCGTGTACCGGTAGGAGGAGGAAAGAGTGGAGTAGAGTAGAATAAATCGTTTGACCCGGTTTCAGCAACTGTACCTGGCAACGGGCAACTCGACCAACTACGACGAAGGAGACGTATCCTCTGGTCTTGGCTCGGCACTGGCGCTCGCGGAGCCGTGCAACAACAATGGGGGAGCTGCGAGGGGTGCGCTGGTCGCATCAGGAACCGGAGATCCCGAGGGATCGCTCTGGAACACGGCAGGGGAGCAACTTTGCGTCGTCTGCCAGTATTTCCCTCTTTCCAGAGCCCTGCTGCCCTGCAGGCATACCTGTATCTGCGCCTCCTGCTTCGGCAAGCTGGACCGGTGTCCCATGTGCAGGAGCCCCATCAAGAGCTACTTTTGCATCCGGGGCGAGGAGTACATGCCCCTCGAGGCGGAAATCAATCCGTGCAAGCAGAGACAGTCGAGTCACGGGCCCACCCACTGGCTGCACGATTGGAACGACAGACTCACGGATTTCCTCGGATTCGCGCGATAGGATCGTCCCTCGTTCCAAATCGAATCGAATCGATTTCAAAATCAGGAGACTTTCCGTGTTCTTTCGAGCCCGAGGGACTGCTCCGCGATTCTAGGTGTAGCGTTCGCAGCGATGAACGAAGAAGAACTGCTTTCTGTTAGCTGTTAGAGCAACGAGCAATTGGGAAGCGTTCGAACGACAGGGAGAACGGCGGTGTCGTTGAAAATTTCCAAGATTTCTAAATACCAAGATAGGAAATCGGTACGACGATTCACAGATTCAACGACGAAAATGTAAACACTTCTAAATCTCCTATGGAGTAACGTTTCGGATTTTTACCAAGTAACGTTGTATAAATACTTAAGGTGTACATACAAAATACTAGATAGGACGTGTCCGATTCTACGATTGAAACTAACGATTAAGTTATTGATATTATTTCATACGAACACAAGTTTATTCGATAGATCTAGGAGACATTAGTTCTGATATGCATGCCTTTAAAGTATTTCTCCAGTTCTCTCTTGCTCCTATTCTCCATTTATTATTCCTCATACTCTTTTCTCTCTCTCTCTCTCTCTCTCTCTCTCTCTCTCACTCCTCTCTCACCCTCTCTCTCCATCCGCTCGATTTGTCTAGCTGTAACGGATCAACGATCCGAAGGAAAATACTTTTTGTTTCCTTTGTAATTGCTCTGCCGTCCATGAGCAGCGATGGAGTGACTTTTACACGAGGTTCTCCTGGAAAGAAAACGGTGTTCGGTCAGAAATCGAAAGGACAAATGAATGAACGTTCGGTGGAAATTAATTTAAGAGGAGAACGTTGCGTTAACGTTAGAAACTGTAAATACACAGACTGTGATAATTGTAATAACATCTATTATATACCAGACACCACGAAAGAATCCGGGCAACGCGGAACAGAAAATCGCTTTCGTATTTCTCCGTTTATTAACGCGTTATTTCCGGATATCTTCTGGAAGTATGCATTCAAAGAAAAAGCATGGTATTGTTCTCCCGTTCCGTGGGTTCGTGATGAGAGCAGAATTTTAAGCATGTCAGAATGGAATGAGTTACGAGTTTTAACCATTCGTGTTTTAAATATCAAATCGAGAATGTCGGAAGATTTGAATTTAACACTTGAAGAGTTTAAACGGAAGCTAGACTTAAGCACTTCTTAACCTTTTCAATTTCATTCAGTTCGCTTAGAGTGGTATTTTTCTCTCTCTCTCTCTCTCTCCCCTCTCTCCCTCTCTCTTTCTCTCTCCCCTCCCTCCCACGCCCTACCACTTTTTCTCTTCTCTTTTTCTTCCTCATACTCTATCGTTCTCTCTTTTTGTGATAAGCAGATCGCGAATGTTTATGCAAACGTAGATTTAACGAAATGTTTGCATAAAATCCACGGTTTGGTAACAAGCAACTGTATAAACAAAATGCTTCAGTGATTCTTATCGCTGGCAGTGCTACAATGTACATGTCGTTAACAACGGTAGGGATCATTGAAACGCCGCGTGTGGTACTGTTACACTGCTACAAGTTCCAACACGTGTGCATGTAGGGGAGACAATGAAACTATACGGCTAATTCAAGAGTAAAAGGCCTCTGAAGTCAATGTTATTGTAGTCGATGATCTTAACATCCTAATTTATATTTGATTCAACAAGTATGGAGTTTCGATGATGAAACAATGTCTGTATGTGAGAACCTGTATATAATTTATTTAATAAAGCGTATTCATGCTGTTAAATCGGGTCATGTACATATGTATACATAAGGCATTGTCGGTCCACGAAATGCAAAAAATGATTTTAATTCCATATGTATTGCAACTTTAATATCCGAATTAAATCTACAAATCATATTTATATGCCCCTCCCTTGCCCAACAATTATTTGCATGATAAGAAACAGAAGCCAAATGGAAATCCCTGTAGTCTGGCGATTACAATAAATCTTGTGAAATGTGTATGCTACAAGTACACAGTAGCAGAATTACTATTTCAACAATATGCCAAAGTCGTTGTTTCTTTAAATTTAAACGATTTTAATCTAAAGGAGTGTATTTTTTAATTTACGCGACAGAACGAATATGTAGAGCAAGTTCTTTGTGTCCAAAGATCCCAGCTCCTATAGATCGGTGATTTTCGAGCACGTTCGACTTTCTTCGGGTGCGCTCGGGTCTCTAGCAATACACACGGTTTGTGTACATACACGTATTTAACTGTGTATGTACAACTCTGGTGACCGTTGATCAAGTTGACATTCGACTCTGACTTTACATTATATGTGTATTCGAATTTTTTCTCAAACGTCAATCGAAATTTCGTTGGCACGAGAATTAACGTTGAGAACTCGATTTTTCGTTTTGTCTTCTACGAACAATGTTTTCAAGAAGATGAGCGACGCACACGATCGCCTCGAGATGATTCGGTGAGCGAAAATAAGGACGCGGATCTACATGCCTCGTGAAAATCACTACAAAACTGTGTTGTGAACCGGCGCGTATTGTTCGCTTCCCTTTGTTCGTCACGGAAACTCGGTTGTTTTCATTTCTGTTGGAACCTTCACCTCTAAGATGGTTTACCGCAACTAGAAGGGTACGTGAGAGCCAGTTTTGGATGTCCTTTTCAGGCACATGTACACTCATCGATCAAAAGGGAATGTTTGTTTTGCTTTTCACTAGCTTCGAATCACGAACTATTGCAAAGGTTAACCCGAACCACAGCACGATCACTTGATGAGGTGAGTGTGTAGTCCTTGTTTTTCTATCAGCTTTCACGTCTGACTCATTCGCGTGGTGATAACACCCGGTGTAAATTCGATCTTTCGAAATTTTCCATTTCGATATTCATCGAACATCTAAAGTGCTAATTTGAAACCTTATTTCGTTATTGCAGTTTCGTAATTGTGCCAGTGTTTTCCGGGAGAAGTAAATTATATATTAAAACATCTCAACTGTAGTCTACAAGCACGAGATGTTCGCGTAAAATTTAATTTTGACTTTGTGGGTTATCTGTTATCACTGCGGTGCATTACGCATTACGAAGGAAATCGTAAACTCGAAACAAATTACTTTGTCTTTGTCATTATTTAATGTAATTTGCTGAGCTTTTTTAAAATTTAACCAAGATCGAAATACTCAAAATCGGGAACTTTTTCAGAAATATAACTGGTATTACATATTTTTAGGAGTACTTTTTCTAAATCCAAATATTGTTGCTAACTAATTCTGTGGTTTCATGTGCTAGGTTTTGAAGAATAAATAACTGCCAATAATAAGAAGCAATGGCTGGCAGCGGAGAACTTTGGGTGCAATGTTTTACCTGTTGTTTAACACAACAAGGACCGAGGACACGCAATGGAAGGCAACGGTCGCACCAGAGATTAAGGATAGACCGCAGTATGATAGGGGTGCCCACAAATTTTAGACATACTGGTCATATAAGTAGCGGAGATGTGGATATGACCAGCGCACAATTATCCAATATACAGGCACAGATGCAAATGAAAGGAGGCTATGACAACGCATATGGAGTTAAGGTAGCGTAACATCAGTTTTCTTGAACTGAATCTATAAGGATCAAAAATTATATGCAAATCAAAATTTATTTCAGGCATGTTGAAAATATTTATACAGTACATTTAGACTGACCTGGAAACAATTAGGAGACGAGAGTATAAAATCGACTGTGTTTTTAATATCTACCATTCCTCGCATTAAATCGAACATACACACAGTCTGTATGTAAAGGTATGTTGGAAATGAGGTCTCGTCTTAAAATGAAATCAAATGTATAAAGATCAAGCTAAACAGAATCTACAATTACAAGATTCTAATTTCTATGGAGACTGTGTCAAAAATTCGTATTTAATTACAAGCTACATTTAACTGCCGTACAAGTTACGCTTTTATCGTAAAGACTGGATACTCGTTAGGAACAGAAACTGCCACATTATACACACAAGTTTTGAGGTGCATTACTTTTTCTTGTAGCAACTTGGAATTATTCTTCCATTTAAAATAGTCCATGTTCGTTGATATACACACATTATACTAATTATACTAATTGTTATATCGAGCGTTACTCATATTTACATGTTTTTTCCAATAACGCAATGATTTTTTACAGTAGTAAATCTATCATTAATAAGCGTTAGATACCTGTCTTATACTTCCAAGTGAGAATATAAGTACTTCACGGTTACGTAATGCTTTTGTAAAGAGATGAAAAAAGAGGAATGTGTTTTGCATGGTTTACCTGTGCTGATTAATGGATAAATATTATAGCATATATGCGGTGAACACGAATGTTCACGAAGCACGGCCCACTTTTCCTACTTCCGTACTCCATCCCCCAAAATGGGGCGCGTAAACCTACATTAGGTAACTTTTGGAACTTAGATTTGTCGAAAGAGTTGAGAAAAAAATGATTTGTACGTATTCTTCCTAGTCTGTAATCATTCAACTACGAATCATGAATTATTATAGCTATTATTTGTTATACTTTAATCTTATAAATCGTGATCTCCCGAAGGTGTAACCATGGACCAGTGACAAACGTATGGGGACGAAAAGAGCGGGGAGTTAGGGGGACAACTAATCCGCAAAGGATTTTTTAGAATTTCATTTATATCCTGGACCACTTAATATCGAAAAGTATATATTAGATACATTTAGAAAATATTCCTATATCTCCGAATTCTGATCGTCTTCTATATGCATACATCATGAATATTTATTTAGACTTTTGGTACTTTGAAAAAAGAAATTGTAAAGGAAACTCATAATGTACAAGCACTTATGAACTGTAAGGAAATCGTACGTCAAAACGAGAGGTAGCTCTAAATATTGTATTTAATATGTAAGAATAAATTTTTGTGTACTTGTAGTCTGGTTTTATAGACATTGCTCACTTTCTTTATAAGTCGAAGGAATCATTTATCAATAACATATTTTCTTTAATGCTATATAACACATACATTTATTATTATTATAATTATCATTATTATTACATCTACTGGTGTAGTTATAGATACAAAAGATATTTTTAAACTATACATCGTTATGTCAAGGTTATAATATCACATAATATGTATGTGGATATAGAGATCCATGTCCATTTCAGAGACTCGCTTCGTCCCCCAAGCACAAAATATTCTCTTTAAAGCTGTCTCTCACTTTCTCTCTCTCTCTTCAGTTAAAATCATGTAGTTACAAGTTTAAAAAGTATTCACTTTGAAAAGAATATTCAGTGCAATACAAATTCTATACGTACATACACATAATAATAGTCTTTACATATCAAACATGCGTACACAGCCATGCTGCCCCTGCAATTGTACTTTAAGCATCCATTGGTCATGGATCAAACCAAGAAACGCCTGCGAGTCTTGCATTATACCTTTTTTACGCTGTCTATCTAAGGTGACAGCTTATTTCAAGCATATTCGTTTTATATATGTATGTATATAAACGCACGCGTATGTGTGTCTAGACTAATACTAAATATTAAAACACAAAATAGCGAACATACACATCTAGCTCGTATTTCTAGAAAAAAACCTCAGTATTTACAAAAGAAACTAGGTAAGTTGTAAGAAAACGCGACCTCGATATTTACAGATCAGTTTGCACTTAACGTTGATGCATACATTGCCCCCGTACGTTCCAAGAAACTTGCATCTAAACAAATTGTATTCCAGTCTATGGATTGTACCTGTCGATTTTCCATTAACAATACAAACGTGCTTTAAATACATGTCTAGTTCAAGGTGTCTCTCGGAACGAAAGGGACACCGACTGCGACTCCCTAACAGAACTCCTTTTTACACATATTCGTATCACACGGAGTTCCGAACTCATTTCCTTTTTCGTGATTTAGCAGGAGTCACGTCACTTCTCTGTCCCCCCGCAGTGAACCCCATTCGTGGAAACGGACTTCCAGTGAATGCGAGGTGGCAACAGCAACTCGATGGGAACTTGAACGTGTCCGGGACCATCGTACCGTCCGACAGAACTGCCGCAAGTTGTCTATAAACATACTTTTGTTTGCAGGTTGTTTTGTAGCCCAGTCCAGGTCCGCCGATCACATTGCAATTAGTGTTCTCTTTGCTGCAAATAATTTAAGATTTGTTAGAAAAATAGCGCAAGATAGGTAGCCGGGTACAAAGGTGTTTCACTAATAGAATTCCCACCTGCACTTTTCAATTCGTACACCCTGTTTAAAGTCCTCCTGATTCGCAATGTATTTCCATTGGTTGTCCTTGTTTTCGGCTGTTTGAGGATATATTACTTGCTCCTGAAACAGTAAACGTTTATTAAATCAATTATTTGTTTAATAACAAGTGTGTCAGTGTTACAGGATAATATTTAGCAAATGTACATACCGTTGTTACGCAGAGTGGCACGTCATCGTTTTCGTTGAATCTCTGCTCTATGGCGGGCATCTAATAGGACCCAGATAAAATTAAAGGTCAGTATTCCATAAAATATACATGTATATATATATATATATATATATATATATATATATATATATATATATATATATATATTTTAATAATTTGTTTACGAACCTCGTCAACAGAAGCCAGATATCTGAGACTTCCGTTTCGTTGAATTGCCTCGGTTACTATGTGTTCAGGATAATTGTTTACCTTTTCGCAATATGTGGCCCCCTTGCAGACAGGCACCCGTGAAATCATATCCGGAAAAACGATCTTACCGTCCGACTGCATTTCATCATAATCTGCAGGAATACGTGTTCATGATTATCAAATAATCGAGATACCCGAGACATTGATACCTTCTTAGGAAAGAAAAGGACATTCGACAACATCGATCAAATTAATTGAGTGGTCTAAGTGAATCAGTGTATTAAAATGTTTCACCCACATTCTAATTTTCTGCACAATTCAAGTACAAATTGAAGAGAATTTAGGTATAGTTGGCACGTATTCTCTTTTGTTTATATACCTGTGTAACGTCTGATCGAGTGTTTGGTGGATGCACGCCTGCGGTCTCTTCGTTGCGTTTGGTCATTGTTGTCGGACCAGTCCTCAGTATCACTAAAGTTCAATTTTGAGGAAGTTTCTGGAACTGATCGTCCGAGGCTTACAGACATCCATGGTTCCTCGACAGTGTCAAGAAATTGATCAGTGTCCTCAATCCCATCATGGTACGGTAACGCGTCTGCGTTACGTGCGATCTGCAAAAATGCATCCGATGTTAGTCAAGATACGTCGCTTTAAAAAATTGCACGTTTTTGCGTACATATTAATTCAATGTACCGTTTGAATGGTCATCGCGCAAACCCGCGTAAGTACAGTGTAGTCCCTTCAGAAAAACTGGAAGTACCGTTATGTGTAAGTATCTGATATCTACTCACGAATCAACGAATACCGATTATCCTTTCTCTATTCAATGATTTATGCGAGTATTAATAATTGTGTACAGTGTGCTCGGAACCTGTACTAGCAATTTTAAATCTCCCAGGAATGATCGTAACGGCCAGTCACTGGATCAGTTATAACCAGTGCTAGATAATGTATTTGTGTTTCTTGTTTCTACGAACTACATATGTAACGTTGCTTGATGTGTACCTATACATGAATTTTACGCAACACTGTACGAACGGCTAACTATGTTTACTTATCTTTCATAATCTATCCTTTCGGGTTATAAAGCATTATACCAAATAGCTACACTACGCACGATTTACTTTTTGTCCCCAACAACAAAGCTCTATCAACATCCTTGTCATTTTTCATTTTTTGTTCTACCGTTTTCTGTGAAATTTTTACAACAGAACTCCACATATTGTTTCTAATCAATGAAAAGTTAGAGGACCAAGAGAGGTCTTCCTTGTTTCTATTATTGTAGCTTTTCGAGTCGAATGCATCATTCGAGCTGCCTGATCAAGATAAACATCTTTACCATCTCTTCACTATCCGAAGAATAATTAATCTTAACTCGTTTATTCCGTCCTTTGGTACAGGGGTTCTCAATCCTAACTCTAAAATTTCTCAATTTTTTCGTGTTTTCGAAATCAAAGTTTCGAAACCATTGAGAGCTCCTGCGCTAAAATATGCAATGTTGCACCGAAGTACACTCGTAAGTAATCGGCAGATGCGTTGTACATTCTTGCCAACGAAATCGCGTGCTATACATGAGAAACTTGAAGATATCTGCTTAGATGGCTCAAGAAGGTAAGGATATTCGAAAGCAAGATACTTGGCTTTTTTTGGCTTCTTCAGAGGATGATGGGTTTCTGTGAAAGACTTTGTGAAAGACTTCTGTGAAAGAAAACTTCCACGAACCTCCTCGAATCAGCAATGTAAATCCGAATCTAGTATGTATTTGCAAGACTGGTACTTATCAATATTAACCGCGACGGTCACTTCCCGTACAGAATTAATCGGGTAACGCTTCGATTCGCCTTGACTTCGCCGTCTTCTATTATAATTTCATGCAAACATCAGCCTGGTACTTTAACTTCTTTTTGGGTTCATTGGACATCGCACTGCCGATAAAGCCACTGAGATTAACCGTTTGCTATTTCATGAATCCACCCTGGCTAGTGAAATACAGTTACACGACGATAACGCATCTCAGATTACGTAAATATGACCGGCCGGCTGCTAATCATAGACTGTGCAGCGTTAACTACATACGAAATATTATAGAGTATTACGATTCAATTTGTACATTGTGGACGTGTTTCGAATCATTGGTCTATTCGTTCAATAATTGAACGTTATTCGACTGCGTGTAACGCACTTATTTCTGATAGCTTCGGACTGTTCAAATTCAAAATGCAACTATAGTACCGTGGAGTCGACTGTTTACAGATCAAATACGGAATAGGTGAATACAGGGGACAAGTTACACGGCCTGACGAAGATATCATACAAATATTTTGATCGAAAACTCTACGCTATATTTTTCGGTATGAAGTTTTCGGCGATGACTAACTGTATGAGTTTAATAGTAGACTTTTATCAAAATCATGTTAACTCACCGATAGAATTAAAGGACAGAGTGCGACGAATGTTAAGATCGGGATGCGATATTCTTGTCCCATTTTCTATAGATGTATCAACGTTGTCCAGATATCACGATCGGGCTGCTCGATCCTCGGTGACACGTGAAACCACGGTGCAAGCACATGCACCGTTTCTCAGGAGGAAGTGGTATTCTTCAGTTCTGTTTACAGTACGTCGTCGTCGCGTCGTCTAGTACTATGCCTGTCGGCGATTTTCTATTATAGCTCAGCCGCGAGCGAATGAGTTCGCCGATTTTTCGAGATACAACACGCACTAACACAAGATGGTTCACAATTCATGCAAAGAAGGAGCGCTCGAAGCTGAACTTGGTTGTCGACGGATCGCACGACGATCCTTCACGTTCGAACGATGGAACACGATTGACGATTGACCAGTGGTGTGGTGTGGTGCTTGTCGCCGTCGCCTATTGACTGCCGTGCGCATCAGCTGTCTTTCTCGGCACGGTGGGCCCCCGTTCACGGGCCCGGACTAGGGCTTTAGGGGGTGAATCCACAGGTCTAATAATTGTGAGTATATCCCTCTCCAAGGTCAGGGGTGCCGGGCGTAGAATGCGGAACAGGGTAGACCCACGGCTTCATGCAATTAATGATTTACTTGCCAGAAACCTAATACTTTGGTAAATAAAAAACAGACTTTAGATGCTTCTTTTAATTAATTATTCTAAATAAACTTATTGACAAACTCGGAATCTTTAGAAGTGTATTAGATTACGGTTACATTACTCAAATTGTTGACTTTATCGAAGAATTATAAACTTCTTAAATTTTGAATTTCTTTCGATTGCACAAGTAAACATAAATATTTGATTCATAGTACAGTAGAACTCCATTTATATAAACTCATCGGGAAAAAACCAGATCATAGCACTGAGAAGTTCATATAATAAGAGTCCACTGATCATCCTCACTAGTTGTATACATAATGTATGTTTTAAATATTATTAAATGTTGTATTCTTGTTTCAAAATGTAGTCCGTCTCACTGTCATTCTAATCGAAAGCGAGACAAAAAGAAGACACACTTTAAAATTAGCGTAACTTTTATTTGACGCTACAACCAAGATTTTGTTCTATGTAAACTTGAAAAATACCATAGTAACATACACAAATGAAACAGAATTGAATTCCGCTAGTCTAAACAATTTTATTTGAAGAAAAAGAATTTTTGTGGAAATTCAGTGGGATAAAATGACAGTATATTTAATTAAAAATTATGTATAGTAATTCTCTTTTCAAAGATTTATAGAGTTTTTTTAATAATTTGTTGCACTAATTGATCCCACTCATCTTGAATACATTTTTTCCATTCGCGAACAATTTTCTGTGGTATTAATCCTCGCATTCCGATAACGGGGTGTCTAGAGACATCTTATCGAGAGTGTCGACGAGCCTGTGTGCGTTAGTAGTGGAATAGGGGCGGATCTCGAGTCCAGACGGCCGCGAGCATGATTAGTGAAATATCGATATGGGTCGCGAAAGACCTCGTTACCGTTCAGCTAGTGTTCGCACTTCAAGGGTTAAAGTCGAGTGACCTTGGTGGCCAATCCAAAAAGCGATTTTGTTTCTAGGAAAGTATACTGCGGCATTATCCTGCTGAAAAATACAGGATGATCCTGAATGTATGTACAAGCGGGCACCAGCTGATTCTTCATAAAGAATCTTTATTATTTGAGCCGGAGTTTTGACTAAGCTCCGGCTCGTCGAAAAACGTATATCGCCTATAGCTACAAGTACGTACATAAGAACAAATTTTCAAATTTGATTTCCTCGAAAACTAGGTCCCAAATAAAAAAAAATTATTCTATATTTTTTTCATGTTTCTTTATGTGGAAGCACCTGGTGCTCGCTTGTACATACAGTAATATTTCGACGAATGTCTCAAAATAGAAAACGAAAATGATCTGATAGCGTAAACGAAGACACGGGTATTCGATCCTCGCGGCTCGCCTTTATAGTTGCTGACATCTCATAAAAGAGAGAGACAGAACGAAAACTTGGGGCGAACGAAACTACATACCTGGAAAGGCAGCCGCCGCATGTCGGTGAAGATTACTATAAATACATTGTAATGCTAACGTAAAAACGATGACTTAACTTTTTTATTTCTAATTTTATATACATGAAAATTTTTTTAGTATGTTGGTCAGATTTTTCTAATTAAAATGATACTAAACACGACATACTTTACACCGTATGTATACATTATACGAATCGAGTAACTTCTTTTATTTAAGAAAAAAGCATTAGAAAAACCGATTCTAAAGAAAATATCAGCAAATATACTATTAGGACCTACGTTCGAGAGACATTCACAGTGGAGATTATTTCGATTTCGAGACTTTCAGAATAGAAATGGTTTTGATTTCGAAATATTCAGAGGAAAGATGCTTCCATTCATTGACATTCAGAGTTCTACGCGTTTGACGGAGAGTGCGACGGAACGTTTTACTGTACTTTTTCCATCAACCTTCGATTTTTAAGAGGTCGAAACTTGGCGCCAATAACACAAAAGATGGGTTGCAGATGTGGCGACGAAGGAGAAGGGGTGGAACCGAAGCCACGTCTTTCTATGAGGATAAGAATCGTCTCGTTACTATTGTTTCGACATAACAACGGCAATATTCATAAAGCAATGAAATGATTACCAAGTCCATTTGCCTCGATGGCTCTATTCAGCAAAATTCTACGAAAACGTGAGACAGTATAGTCTATAGAAAATAGGTAAAAAGACAGGTAAAGGGTCGCACTTGGCCATCTGCGATCCCCATTGGCGTAGCGAAAATATCGATAAATTACAGTGGCATAGCAATAGCACTGCCACGGTAGCAGTAGAGTAAAGTTGAGACATTACCGTACTTTCAGAGAGACCTTATATTTTTCAGCAGGTTAATGCCGCAGGTATCACTGCGAAAAATAGTAAGAAAGTACCTTTCTCGAGAAAAGGTTCGCTTTTTGGATTGATCAACAAGGTCACTCGATTATCATTGAAAATTGTTTGAGAAATCTTGACCGAGCTGTATATGGAAATGGCGGATAATTTTGAAATATTACCAAATGGAAAAAAATGTATTCCAGATGAGGGGTTGCAATTGGTGCAAAAGCTGTTAAAAATCTCTATATATTTTGTCCCATGGCATTTTCATACAATTTTTTTTTTCATTTATGTATGTTCATAGCGGTATTTTGCAAGTTTTTATAGAAATAAAACCTTGGTTGTAATGTTAAGTAAATAAAAATTACGTTAATTTCAAAGTGTGCTATTTTTTTTTTGTCTCGGAGTGTAGGAGTTCGCTGATTATCATCACTAGATATTTGTAACTTTTCGTTCAAATAACCGCAGTTCGCGTTCAGCTAAATAGATTTAACCAACCACTTAACGCTAGATTTACGGAGCGCTAAAAGCAGCTGTTTTGTACTAGTTTATAGTACAAAAGTAACAATAAGACAGTTACTCTGATTATTAACCACTGTTATTTTAATATTTGCCGTAAGTAACATATATTAAATAAATAACCCATAAATGTATTTTTAAAATCTGAATAATCGCAAGTTTAAAAATTAGTGGCCCGTTATTTTGACGAATTCCATAAACCTGGTGTTAATTAATTTCTGAGCTGATAACAATATTTAAATCTTTACGAATATGAGGACAATAATTCGATAAAATGTGATAAATAAATTATTTTTAAAAGTGTAAAGATAACTGCATATAATTTGTATTGCTATAAATATATATACATAATGTATGTTTTACATACTGTTAAATGTTATATTCTTATTTCAAAATGTAGTCCGTATCGCTGTCATTTTAATCGAAAATCTACTACGTACTTTTGGTGTGAACAATAAACACGTTTCATTGTTTCCAAAAATGGTTTGTTAAACCTCACGGAACTGGTTGATCGGTATTTACGTCCCTAGCGGATTTCCAAACACAAAGGAAGTCCGAGGCCGATGGCCAGTTAGTACGGGTGATCAACCCAGTTGCCTGTCGATTTCTTCGTTCAACCGCACCGACCGTAATAAAAAGGTCATAACGTAGTTGGCGTTTATGTGAGTCAGGCCTGTGCTCCATATAATTGTAAATCGTTCCGTTATCGTTTCTTCTAACCTATGTCTGCATTGTCTACATTTACTTTATTTGGTTCGCGTCTCGAGTAAAATTCGGGTAAGTACTACTACAAGTACATTGCGAATCTTTATGTATTTATGGGATATACGATTTACGAAATGCATGAAAACGTATAAGTTAACAACGTCTGACAGCATTCTGATTTTCTGTCTACAGTAAGTAATCCTTTAGTCGGTAAAAGAAACTTTACGCCAATTTTAATTTTTGTAAAATCACGTATGAAAATGAGATTTTGCTTAAGTATCCGCAGTCTAGTTATGTTTTACAGATTAGAAACATATAACGATAGCAAAATGATAAAACTGAAATAAAATGTCGTATGATGACGTATGAAAATGAGATTTTGCTTAAGTATCCGCAGTCTAGTTATGTTTTACAGATTAGAAACATACAACGATAGCAAAATGATAAAACTGAAATAAAATGTTTTGTATTTTACAAATGAAGAAATCATTCATTGTTTATTTTTATTTGATCAAGCACTATAGAAAAAAACGCGCGAAACTGATTGTGATGTTTGAAATTCGAGTGCCTGCAACGTAACTTCGATTTGAATGGTATAATGTCCGATATAAAAAGCGTTCTATCTTTGTTGTGCCAGCATTTGAAGCTATCGGTCAATGTTTTTATGAAACCTGAATATTTTAGACTAGCAAAATTTAATAACAACGCAGAAAATGTAGTAAGCATTTGCCAGGGCTTTTACATAACCTCTATATGCGACACTATGTAAACAGTGGGCAAAATATGAGTCGATGATTTATTTTCTGTAATAGGTTAAGGCATTCTGGGAAGCATTGAACGTCTTGAGTTATCATGTTGTACAAGAAAAGCAGATCGAATTTGACTTTCAGCATTATGGTAAATTTCTTTGGCTAAGTGCATTTCAGTTTATATAACTTATTTGTAGATGTATGTTACGTTTTTAATATCAGTCACTACCATGTACTAAAACCGAGTGTATTTTTAGATACAGTGTGGGCCACGAAATTGTATTTTGCATATCTACAGTATCCTTGCATCGAATTTTATGCTTCTAATAGACATGATAAAAACAGCAGATACTTATTATTAGCATTCGCTTGGCTTCTTGGAACTCAAGATACTCTAGATAGTTTAATTAGGAAGACTCTTTCGAACAGTGTTCTTGGAAGGGAATGTTCAAGGCCAAACAATTCAGAAGTAGTTTAAAACTTACTTATAATTTAAATTTAATTAAAAACTAGATATTTCGAAAGAACTGTTTGCTTTTTAGAAAAGAGAAGTGTCGCACAATGTGCCAGAAACGTTGGTTGCTCAGCTAAACAGTATTATACATTTAAATGGTAAAGTGAATTACAATATCAGAGAGATATGTAATCTTGTTTGCAAGAGAGCTAATTTAGTAAGCAAAGTTCATGCTGCAACCATCAATGTCAGTGGTCTCCCTCATTTGAGCGTATCAGAACTGGCTCTAATAAAACGTATTGCGACTACTGATAAAAGTCAGCTTTCTCAGGAGGATGAGAGATACCTGCAAGAATTACACACTGCTGGAAATTTATTGGATGCACATTTTAAATGGCAGAGAAAAGAGCACATATTCTTTGAATGGATGGTATTTCATATACACATAAAATATATGTTTCACCTAAAGGGATCTTATTATAATAATAAAAATCCAATTTTCAGGTAACTGTAGTACAAGAACACAAAAAGCATTCAATTTCACCTGACATCGACTGGAATGAAATTTTAAAATTTATAACTGTATTACATCATATAATGCAAGAGAAATTGGAAGCTTTTTCATCCCAACGTAACCATAACTGCCAAATCCAAGAAGTCACAGCTGTGCCGAGATTAATGAGAATGCCAAAGGATCTTAATGTGATGGAGGATGAGTTGATAGAGATGTCGACAGAATTGGAGAAAGAAACGAAAAGTCTGTCAGAACGTAAAGAAAAGTTATCCGAGGAATTGAAAAAACTTTTACATTTAATTCCTTCCTGTATACAACTATGACGGTTTATAACAAAATAAAAAAAGGAAACGCAAGCATGTTTTACAGCACCTAAGCGAGTCTCATGTCGCGGGAAGAGCCGTTGCCACTCCGTCGACCACCCCAAACGACGATATGAACACATTAAGAATAGTCACCAGAAATATGCCGATCACTGTCCAGTTGTTCGCACGTTCAGCCTTGCACATTTGAGCATTGTCCTTAACGTTATATCGGCTGTTCCAAATCAAACCTATCCCCACTGCGATCTGAAGAAATAGACTGGCGCCTATCATGACCAGCGATGGATAAAAGTATGGATGCCCTCCGTCAGTCTGTAGAACGTAACGTAACTGATTTGCATTCGCTGACAACAGAGCTAGGTCCATCATCCCTTGGGCCAAGGTTTTCTTGTGCTGATAAATATTAACGTCGGGAGTAGGCTGAAGTGAAGGTCCTATCGGAAAAAACGGAGTTAAGCTGTCTGGAAATTTCGGATGATCTGGATGTGGCGTCCGAGGATCCTTTGGTAGTAAGCCATCGTCTATTCCTCGATGATCGAAACCAATCGGCGGGTTTCCTTCCGGTTCGAGGTCATCGATCTCCGGTCCAGAGGTTGGTCGAGGGTTGTTCGTATTGTCTGTTTCTAACAGAGAACCTAATCGAGGTCGGATGTCAACAGCTTCGAATTCCTTGGACGTCAGTGGTTGAGCTACATCGTCCGTGATGTCGTCCATGTACAGAATTTCATCCCCGTTATGTTTTAATAGATCCATGTTTCTGCTCGGACTGTTTGTCAATCTTAATGTTCGGTTTCAGGCGAGACGGAACGATACTTGATACGTACCCTTATCAGTGTACAGGAAATGCACGGTTTTGAAGGTCCAACATTAGGGCAAGCAACTATCAGGTTCACTGATTACTTATCTCTGTAACAACGGGACCGGATCACAATTACAAGAATGGAAGTTTGCGGTTTGCGATTTACAATTTATATCGTCTTCAACTAATTGTGCGACGCGTGCAACAATAGCTTATGCCAGCAGTATGCCAGCACACCACCACCGCCGTGCTCAGACCAAACAGATCTGCTGGCCACGCGATCATAGGAACGCGAACTTCCTTCTATTCACTCGATCGAAACAGGCTGATTCATGATCGGTGTTCGTGATGTCATCACTAGAACGTCACAATTCCCTTGAACGTTGGATTTACCAGTCCGTCAGAGCTATCATTTCGTTAACCCAATGCTCCACACATTATTGTTGTAAAATGTTACATTTTATCTAGCACGTTCGTTCCAATTCATTAAGCGAGCCATTAAGCGGTGTTTTGGAATGGGCTTTCCCTAAACCCTCCGGTGTCTAGAAAACTATTAGGACACTGTTATTAGTTCCATGCTACTGTCACGTGTTTCTCGAGGAAAATGAAAATAACATTCTCTTCTGTTGGCTCGAGTCAAGGCTCTTATGCGACTGACAGTGAGAAGTAGGGGAATGGCATTACTCCAACGAAACCTTGTAAGATCGTCAGTATACTATAAATAATATATAACAGTGGTTCGTGCAATCCACGAATTAACATGCTGTTCTGCTCACAATAACGAAAGTAATACACAAAGTGGAAATATCCCCATTGCATTGTTGACAAGTTGGTTCAGGAATCAACGAGGTCATGAACGTACATCTATACTGAAAAGTAGTAAAATCAAGACATACATTTCTAGCCAAATCTTTGTCGCTGGTAGTGCAAAACGCGCGCTGTCCGTGCGAAAAATCGTAAGGTTTAAAATTCATGATCTCGTGATCAGGATATTCCAGACAAATTAGCTCTGTACTTTCCCGCAGTCGTCAATGACTCTGAGCACGTTTTATCGGCACGATTTGCTGCTGCTACCAGCGTACAGCGATACGACTGGACAGACGACTATTGCGCAACCATACAGGGAGCCGCAGACTGTATTCGCCTATTCAGACGTTTCCTGCTTGGGAATCTCTCTTTGGGGAACTACTCGTGCCTCTCTATTTTTGTACGAGGAAAAGTGAATCTCACGAACTCTATGAATCACTGGTAGAAGAAACACGAACCCACGCTCGATCGTTATAATGATACGCTATCACGGCATTTCGAAGAAGCATTATTTATTTATTTATTTATTTATTTACGGCTGAGAACATCCTTTGAATTACAATACAGTGAGACTAGTAGGTGTGTAGAATTTTGAGTAAACTGCATTGAAAATGAATGAAAAGAAAAAATCCACGGAATCGCAGATATTGTTCGTCGCTGATTAGAATGCGATTAATACAGTTGTCGCAGTATATTTGAGCATGTAACATTGCCATTCAATGTTTTAAGCATAGTACTCGGAAATGATTGGAATAATATCGCTTCTCTGGTTCTGTAACTTGTTAAAACTATGACTATAACTATGTATGCAGGATCATGGTATCGAACTAGCGCGTCGTCAAGCAAACAATCGTTCCTGTTAACCGAGATTAGGGAGGCAGACAAGAGGTCGGCATTCCTACAGTCTCGTTCGAAGCGCGTAGATTGCTCGAAGGAGTTGCGGGCGACAAAGTTCTTTCGTTCTTTGGCCTTGTCAACCTTGGGCAACCTTTATTCGCGTTTAGCTTATCGCTGATTCACACGCCGATCGAAGCGATCTATTCTGAATCTACGGAGAGACTAACTTGAAAGAATGGAAACCGTGAAAACTCAAAAGTGCTGCGCTCATTGTCCGGGAAAGCTGGTAAATTCTGCAAGAGCCAACGGGTATCATGAATGCTGCCAGCCCAAGTATGTCAGCGGGAACCTGAAAATATCTTCCCTGTCCAACGATGTTTGCGGTAGTCCCAAGAAAAGAGAGGCGGAGGAAGATTTTGCAGAGACACCAAAGAACATGAAGACCGATGCTCGACCATCTTGCTACGAGCACTTTGCTTTGGCGAAGAAACTGCACGCGGAGAACTTGGATCATCAGCCATTACCGGACAAGGTCGACGACATTGTGTTCAACAGCACCGGTCCTGAAAGGTCATGACATCGGTCCTGACATGGATCCTGACATCGGCATTCGAGTGGAAGACACAGCCACGACGGTTGCAGACGCTGCAACCAAGAATCCGATGACCCGGCGAGCGGGTCGATCGGAGGGTACGGGCCGATCTTAGGTTGCAAGGAGCCGAAAACGAAGATGGATTTGGCCATCTGTTGGGAGACACCGATAGATCCTGTCTACGAACCACCTAGACCCACCCATATCGACGGCTCAGAGGGTGGTCTCGCACCAGCCATTTTCACGTTGGTTCACCGGACTCCCAGCTCGACGAGTTCTCTTCGCTCCATCGCCAAAAGCCAGGAACGTTGCACGAAAAGTCGAACAGTTTGTTCGGCGAACAAAGAGGGAGCCGACAACGGAAAAAGCTGTTGCTGTGATTGTCTCTGCAAGAAACTCGACGGAGTCAGTATATCGAAGCAAAAAGAAGTAAAAGAACGATCCCGAAGAGCTGCTTTCAGAAAGTGCGTCGCCTGTGAGCCGAGAAACTTTACGGACGATCCTAGGCTGATCAAGTCGGCCGTGGGATTAGCTCTGGGCATTGAGAGAAAAGAAGATCAGAAAAGGAAGCCTATGGTACAGAGACCTAGGACTCCGTTCGCCAAGCGGTCTTTTCGCATTGACACCCTGGCTCCGCCCTTCAGCGTTGTGAACGGATACAGAGGCGCGGACTACCCAGAACACTGGAGACTTATGTCGGTTTACCAACAGTCGTACAGAAACCCGCATAGGCGAAGAAATTATCGTTGTTGATTATCTTTATTATATAACGAATATATGATACTGTTTAAGATAGAATTAATTCCATTATTGTTAACGCAAATAACGGTAGCATATACATATGTAAACGATTTAGAAGAAATTGTGAAACAGTGATGCTGCGATATGTCCAAGTAACGACTCTAAGATGACACTATTGATTTGCTCCTATTTTGTTTGGATGTGTTGATGGTTTGCTACTGGTTGGCTTGTTGGCAGCTCTTCGATTGCGCTTGATGCTACTTATGTTGATGTACTGGAGCCTCACGGAGGCATCCATGTGGCAGGCCTCTTCTAGACCCGGGCTGTTCTCCAAGTTTTCGAGAGTGACGTTCTGCAAACGGTTCAACAAATCTGGATATCTGGATATGTAGCGGTGGAAATCGTCGCGTTCTAACACGCAAATCTCGCAGGTCTCCACCGCTATCACGGTAGCAATTCTCAACTCGGTTTCCATTACCAACGCGATCTCCCCGAAGTAACTTCCGTCTTCCAGATGGCAAACCTTTTAGTATCAAGTTTTAGTTATTAGTTTTAGTCATTTAATCATATTGGAATTATTAACATCGAATAATATTACTTCTTTTCCCTTAGCAGTGTAAACAGCCACCGTGCCGGAAGTGATAAAATAGAGAGACTCGCCGCGTGTACCAGCTTTAACGATCTTATCACCGCTCATATAGATCTCCGAACGCAACGCGCTCGTCAACTGCGCGACCACGCACTCTGGCAGATGTTTGAATAGAGCCACGTTGGAGACCAGCGTCAAATAGTTGTGCAAAATCAACTCCTGAAAGTAGCAGTAGGTCCGATTAGATTTTAATGGCTGGAAATTTAGAGAACCGCGTATTCATCGAACGGATTGGACGTAACAGCTAAACACCTCTCTCAAGTAGGGCGAGACTTCGTCTATTATCTTTTTGTTTCTTTCGAAGCGCTTCTTGTTGCGATACGCGTAGTAAACTAGTAGACGTCGTTGCAGAGCCTGTGGAAGCTCCTTGTATCGCATGTATTCTTCTAATTGTTGCATAATCTTTAGCTGACGCTTGATCGTTATGTGGAACGTTGTTAACAAGGCCGCCAATTGGGCTACGAGCCGATCGCACATTTAATTGGATGTGATTATAACAAATGGATGAAAAACGGAGAAGAAACACAATCGAGTACCACTCACTTATTGAGTACACGAAACCCATAAACCCGATGAAAGTCAATGACAAATTCAATAGGATATCCTCTGTCGTTTTCATGTCCAAATAATGCGCGGAACGAACCAATGCAGTAATCGCGCGATTCAGACACACCAAATACCGTTCCGAACTGGTATCCTTACTCCGGAAAAACTCTGAATTAATCCAAGATCTGAAAGTAGGTTTACTGCCTCGCTGTATTTTACATAAATCAGAAAGCTATCGGCTAATAGGATTCCCATAAATCCTAATAGTAGATTCTCATAAATAACTATCGATTGTGCAATACATATTAGGTGTAGGCGGGAATACTGACTGAGTGCTTAAAGTGCCCAGGTGCTCCACGCAAAGAGGAATGTAGTATTCGAAGCAAGCAGCCCAATGTATAGTCAAACCGACAACGATGGTCGTTTCCAAAATCTTGTATGTTTGATAGCTTATCCGGTACACCTGGAACCAGGTATCGGCGAATTTACGAACCGTTGTACATCGATTCAACTTCGTCGCGAAACTAACACCGTAGAGTCTGCGGGAGTAGACAACTATGTTGCGAATTCGTAAGAATTTCAGCATGTTCATAGTGGTGCAGAACCATGTCCACTGGGGTAAAATCCCGTTCACGAAGGTAATCGGTAGCGCAGTCATTACGTCGATCAGGAAATACTTCCTGAGATACTTTCTGCACACCATTGAGAAAGACTTTAAACGACCCCTTAATTATGTTTTCATTCTCGCGGCGGCCTTGACCCGAAAGCCGAAATTTTCATTTAATGGAAAGATAATTGGTTGAACGTACATCGCTACTATCCTCGGATCTAGGACTATAACTTTAGTCCGGTAATCATAATAACCCGTGAAGAACCACAGTCCAATGTCGCACCAAAATACAAGGTTTATCATGTCTGTGATTACGTGCCAAATGCCGTTGTCCTTGAAGTAAAACGTAATCGACACTGGAGCGACAATAAGGGCGACCACCGTGAATATCGTCATAAACAATTCCCAAAAGATGCTGCGGAAGATAGGTCAAATAAATGTTCTAAAGCAATTCTGTATCATTGCCGAAATACATCTACATCTATATGTGTACAGTATGTACGAAATATATAGTCTACATGTACACAAGGTTTACTTAAATTTGCATAATTTATCTACTGTTTAAACTGAAACTGATTCAGATATATATATATACTGTTGCCTAGTCAAAATATCAATAGAATTAATTAATTTTTGCCATAAATCGAATCCACCTGAATGAACTGAAAGGATGAATCATATAGGGATGAGATTTCACGTGTCTCGAAATCTCGTAATTCACCGCGGTCGTGCTTTTTAAGCTCCAATGGGTCAAATGATGTCGCTGTGATAAAATTCGTTGACGCAGGAACCATCTAGCTACTTTCGCCCGAACCGTGTCGCCCTTTATCGCAGTTTCTACGTAGTCCTCCTCTTTTGGCTGTTCGCAAACATGTTCGAGTACCGGTGCCCGCTGCATCAACCAGAAACAAGAAACTTTCCATTATTTTAAAAGCTCTTTAATGTAGAAATACTTATAGAATAATACATGGACCTCGCACTTTTCTTAATTCACTTTTAATATCTTTTTAATTTAATTGGAATTTTGAAATTGATTGGAATTTTTAACTCGATCTTCAATTGAAGATGCCGATTGTTAATCGTCGATCCAATTATGCTCGAAAACTCACTTCGACATTTGGCGCCTCTGAAAAATGAGGGACATAAGCCATTAAATCCATGCTTTAAATCTTATATTTGATAAATCAGTTTTAACAACGCAAATAACTCGTTCATGGTATGAGACGTGAATAGACTTTGAAATAAAAAAAGAAGATCGACATCAAACCTTTGATCAACTGTTTTTAAATCATTGACAGTAGTTCGAATGATAGATGGTGACGCGTTAATTTGTCATTCGTACGGGGATACGTCTTACCTCTTATTTTTTCGGATTCAACGATATTATATAATACACAATTCTTTAACAAAGGATTCGTTCGATTCACAGGATACATATACATGTATGTACATCATTAGCATGAGTACGTCATGTCTCGCGGATTTTGATGTATCCACGGAGCACGTGACACCCGTAAAAACAGCTGTAGCACAGCTGAGCAATGTTCTGAATGTCGCGTAAACACTCCACACAAACTCACGGATTTTTAATCCGTACTTCCGGCTGTCGACGTTTACGAGATTAGCGAATCATTTCACGACGCTATTTTATTACGTTCATGCTATGCCGATGACATCCGATAATAACGCTTGTGTTCAAAACATGACAGATTTTGAAAGTATTCAGTTGCCCATAGACGTAAGTTTTCTTTGTCATAATATTTTGCGTTTCAATGATTGTACAGTGTTTTTATAAACTGCTCCGTTGTTTTAATCTATACCTGCTCTTAGGACGAAAATCTGTGTATAATTTACTCGATAGCTTAACCTAAAAACAATACATTTATCTGATAAGATGATTAATGGCATAGTAATGTATAGCTTGTAATATTAAATTTATTATCATCCAGTTCTCGGTTTTAATCGTTTTATCCTTTGTTCACAAACATGCGATTTTGCTTTCAGACAATTATACACATATTATCGTATTTATCTACATCCGATAGGATGTCAGCAAGACTAGTCTGTCATTCATGGCGGGAGGCATCACTTGCTATGAAATTTGTTGATCGAGAAACGCTAGTCCTTGGTTCGCCTCCAGCAGACAATCTATGTCAAGTAATGGATGTACTCCAGCATTCTACACGACCATTTTATCACTTTGCTTTTAGAGAAGTGGAGTTGAAGAGGAATATGCCAGTGTGGGATCTTTATGGACCTATTATAAAGAGTCTTGTACTGGTACGACTTATAAACTTTGTTGAACATTATCAAGATGAAGCTCTTCTCTAATTCTGTATATTTCCTTTTAGGTGTGCTGCGATCTAAGCGAGAGGATGCTAGTAGAAATTCTAAAATGTTGCAGTTCTTTAAAAGTATTACGTATAAATGCCTGTAAAGAATGTCTAATGTCTGGCAAACTTTTGGAAGATGAAAACGACATAAAAGAGCTCTCAGAGACGTTTAAAAGCTTACGAGAGCTTAGTCTCGATTACAATAGATTTTTAAGCGACCTTTTATTTAATAGATTGGTTTCCACTTGCACAAATGTGGAGTCGTTGAATCTTATGGGTTGCCTAATATCTTTTCACAGTGGATTGTACAAAAAGTTTTACCCTCAGAACCGTATAGAGCTACCGGAAGCATCGAATTCAGTTCTGACCTTTCTAAATACATTGCAGTATCTCAAACGACAAGCACACAAATTGAAGCACTTGAATTTTGGATACACTCTGATCGATGGCACAGCATTGGCTACTTTGGCGGCCTTAGAGGACTTAAAATTGGAATCGTTGATGTTGCAAAGCTGCTATCAATTGACTATTGAAGGCATCAGAGGTCTGACTCAACATCAACCATGCTTGAAAGTGCTTGACATTAGTTTCTGCGTACGAATTACTGATGCTAGTTTGCTTTGTATTTGTAAGAATCTGACAAAGTTAGAAGTGTTTCGGATAAAAAGATGTCGCGCGGTCACTGACAATGGTGTACAGTATATTCGACTACTAAGAAACCTGAAAGAGCTCGACATCTCGGAGGATGAACAACTTACCGGAGACTGCATAACACGCGGACTTTGTTCACATAAACCTGCAGACGATAATCTCGAAGAAAACGCCGAATTGGGAAATGTAAATCATAAATCTACAGGCGAAGATTATGATGCGGACAAGACCGTACAGAAGAAGAGTATGCAGATATTCTCTGCGAACGCATTGCATCTTCACGAGGAATCGATCGAGTGTATATCAAAATCGTTTCCTAACTTGAGAGTACTCGAACTTAGTTATTGTTTTAGCGGTGTTACAGACAAAACGATACAGGTGCATAGAATTATTTTTTTATTTTGGTATATTTCACAGTAAAGTCTTCCAGTAGCATTTGTGTAAAGAATGTTCTTCTGAATTAGATAGAAGCTGATTCTTTCTTAGATTTGACGCTGATCGTTCTCCTACACTTACAGAAATTGCTAAATGTTAAAAGAGTCGGTGTAAATCATATATTTTTGTATCAACGATGCTGCTCATTCATATAAAAGTAAGTTTATCTTTTATAGATGATATTCAAGGAGCTTGTACATTTGCAAACATTAAAAATAAGCCATTGCGATAAGGTCAGTGATGCCGGCTTGACGGGTATGGGTGCTGGTAATCACGAACGCGTCGAAAACGTTCAGGTTGTACATAAACCAGAATTTCCAGAAACCAGGTTAAGAATTAGTTTACGGTCGAGGGCTGAGGAAGAGATAGTACGAGACGCGGATCGAAAGCGTGAAGTGATGAAACTCTGTGAGAACGTATCCAGTCCCTTAGACATGAACAAGTCTGTGTTTTCATTGAACAGGCTGAAACGCCTTCGGGAATTAGATCTTTCTGGTTGTAACAAAATCACTGATGTTAGTTTAAAACATGCATTTGCATTTCCAGAACTGAAAATATTGAACTTGAGCCAGTGTCAGCAGGTAGCTAGAAATGTTATTTATCAATGTATGCCAATTTTAAATTAATACTTTCTTTAATTAAGTTGTTGTTTTTGCAGGTGACGCAGATAGGATTAGATTATTTATCCAAAAATAATCCAGCAATCGAAGACCTGAATCTGAATCAGTGTCACAATATATCAGATATTGGAATATCGTATCTGGCACAAAGGTTGCATAGATTGAAACGTCTTCTTATACAGGTAACTGATGGGTAGGCCAATTAAATAGCAATGAAAAATGTATCGACTGATCTTTTCAAGAATCCTTTAATTTGTAGGCATGCTCACAACTTACGGATCACACCCTTGACTCTATTAAACTCTATTGCAAGAGTCTGAATTATCTAGATACTCGCTACTGTCGCGGTATGACAGTGGCAAGACTCGAAAGTTTGACACACCTGTACGTGGACTGGATCAAACACATGGATGATCTTGATATTCCTGGAAGTGAGGTACTTCCACCACCAGCTCCACCTTTGCCGTCGTTACCTTCTTTGCCATAGAGACGGCTTCAATATCTGCTTTCGCATTTCAAAGATAGGGTAAGAGAAAACTGAAGCGAAGTATGTATTATTTCGTGAAAATTACAAATTTAAAATATTTCAGGATGGATAGTACAATTAAGCAGGAGTTAAGAAAAGTGTGTAGCATAATAATTTGTACTGTCCATCCAGAAACAGTGTATGGTCACAAGGTTTAAAGCCGATCAAAAGAAAGTGGAAAAGGTACATTATCATCAATTTGTCGATGTCTATTTCCATGGCAGAAGGATTTTAACTCGAATTTTATTCACAACTAGAATCAATATTTTATAATCCTTATTGAACGGCACAAAACCAGTCAGTTTTTTCACACTTTCCATCTTTAAACGTTAATAATAATAATAATATTTAACGATACAAGCAAAGCAATTGTATATAGGGTTATGTATATATTGTGCTCGCGTTGTTAAGAATATTTATGTGAAAATGTTTATAATTTCATGTGAAAGAGGATAAGCAGATGATTAAAATGGTATTATGTCAAGTATTTGGCAACGATTATGACGCTTTAGTACAGAGATATTTATGATAACTTTAATTCAAACTCGTATAATTTAAACAAGTATTTATTGATTACCGATAATATACAAACTAAATGGTAATTTCAATGCGTGTGTTTATAAAGCGTCGAATGATAATGTGATTTTGATTCTGTGCAATAAATGAGCCAAAAGAATTACTTAAGTAACAAAAAATACGTAACTAAAATCTAATTGATAAGAATATTACAAAATGTTTTTCAATTTCGGATCAGTTTCTTTTGCATCCGACATTACACTTTAATTAACATTGAAACTATTATAAAACTATTATATATTCTATCTATATAATTTTAAACTTTACGTGTGTTAAAAGTTTATAGCTTTGACGATGATATACTTACAATGCAGATTTCATACAAAATTAAAGGAGTTTATTCATACTAACAATAATTGAACGATACAACTCCGCTTCTATGAAAAAACAGTTGCAATAATATACTTTAAAGATGTTTGAACAAGTTCTTTGAGCAAAGATTAATTCCACGAGACATAGTACAAAGTCACGAAAAGCCGTTGCATTAGAACTAGAATCCAAATATTTTTGCTGCCACTCGAATGAATATAAACGTATTAAATTTTCATACATAGCATAAGATCCATTTTTTGAAAGCTTATAAAATAAATAAGGTACTACGATATTCGAGATACTATAATTAAAACGAATATACGCATTACTTATCTCTGCAGATTGTTAAAATTGTAATGTATAATCATTAAAACGTGTTATGGTATACACTTAATTATTTTAGTCGCGTAAGACTTGAGTACTTTTTAATTAGAATACATATACATCTATTTATCGAATCGTGTATATACCATTGTACAGAATTCACGTGATATGCATTTGCATAAATCCTACGTATTGTATATCCAGGAGAAATTGTTTAAAAATCAGGATGTACAATTACGGTCATAATAATGTTATGTAAACGATTTCTAAATTTTATTTAAAAACAAACAAGATTAACATTGTTTTTAATGATAGTTAAAAGTCTATTTGTGTCGAATAAAGTAATTTCCATAAATATTACGAATTCAAAGATATATCGTCATAATCTTTAATCGATTCCCTTTAAATATATTGTATTCATCGTGACAGTATTTGTTATTAGAGGGAAGAATAAAGTCAATTTCCATTTGTGATACAGTAAAGAAAACGTGAACGTCGATTTGTTCACGGTGGGTTTTTAGGCGACTAAAACCGGTAAACGTTTTGCAATATTTCTCTATTCCCCTCGAGTGTTCACCGATGCTCGCATACGAAACAGGCTTCTTTAATTCTATTTTAATCAGTGTCTTTTTATAATTAGTAGCAAAACACACAAATCCATAAAGTATAGCCGAAGAGTCATCGTTCGTTCATCACTCATTAGAACCTATCCTTTTGTACAAAATGTTTAATGTATCACAAAATCTGATTCCTACAAGCAGTGTAGTATCAACTATACTTTTGCACAGGTTACACATTCGTTTGATTTTAGTTGTTCGTAACTTTTATACAGATTGATCTTCTACGAATAAAGAAATCGCTCTATAGTTACAGAAATAATTCATTAAGTATGAATTGTAAATTACGTAAAACTTGTCGCTAATCAGAAATACTTAAAACATTTGAAAGTATATAGTTTCATATTCGATAGCGTGAAAATAGAATATCAACAACAACTTTTTTTTCTCCTTTTCAAGTCATTTAGAACAAAAAAAAGTCGTCTAATCTATATTACTATCATTAAGTTTACATTCTCTATTAAACACTTATTAATTAAGCAATAATATCGAAGTTAATGCATAGATAAGTAATGTAATTGTGAACTAAGTTTATAAAACTACAAAATATACTGAGATAGACTTTGAAGTAAAGAAGTAAAATACATTAAGAAATGTATGGATGACACTTCACTGTACATACATGGAATTACTTAACATATATGTACCAAGATTTCCATGAGTTTGTAACGTAGTACAAATACGTTTCTCGGCAAACGAATATAAAAACACTACTTATCGCTAGATTAAAATAAACAGTTAATGGATGATAAGTATATGTACGATATCCTAATCTGATTCCAGTATTTTTTGATACTCAGAAACTCAAATGATCAATTCGTATATGTTGAAGATTCAAGACGAAGGTTTCAGTGCTGAATATAATATATCTCTGTTAATTCAATGCAAAATATCTTCTATAAAAAATAGTTAACCGAAAATACAAAATATAATGCTTTCTGTAGTGGTACACTGCACCAGTTATTTATTATACTTACAGAATTCATGGAGAAACAAATATATAAGTGTTTAATGGAATTAGAGAGTACATCATGGGGATTCGAATCAAAATTCATTAAATCTTTCAGTAGAAGTAATAGTAACGATGATATGCAAACAAGGGGACACTGAAATCTTATCTTGTTGTCACTTTTTGTTACTTAAACCTTGTACCACAGCAAAATAATTATGAAAAGTATAGTGACACGTCAAACAAATATTTTAACACACTGTTCTCTCTCTCTCCCTTTATATATACATATACACACATACATGTGTATACGCATCGCACCGTATTTTATTTACTTTCTAATTCTGTGTTTTAGACACCTTCTAAGTAAAAAATGTTAATTCTTTTCAAACCTCTTATATCGATTTTTTATCGATGCGTTAGTTAATTGTGTGATTATATACAAATCAGTAAAAGCAGGGAATCGTATTCTCCTTAGTTACATATAAATATGTAATGTATTTTTCACCTTGTTCACTATTTTGTGGCGTCATTATTAAGAATAGGTTTAATGTCACTATCTCTTCTCAAATGTGACACCGTACAATTTCGTTTGAACAAATTCTTCTTCCTGAAGAAATTCTTAAACCGGCCACTACACCTGCCTCAAAATTTCCTTTCCTCTCTTTCTTTTTGCATACTAAACTTGTTACAGGACTCACTTGACTCATATTTACTGTTAATTAAAATGAAGGCATTACCAACGAAGCAATTTAAAATCCAGCAGTCGTCTTCCAAGGCTAAAATAAAAAAACAATTATACAGACTCGTGAATTGTTAAGCGAGACGTCATAATTAATGTTGCTCAATCTTTTATGACAGAGCACTGTCTTGCTAGGCTCTTTATTCAACTTAATTTCTCACAAAAAGAAAAAGTCATAAAAACCTTTCTTCGTTCCCCAAAAGTCACGGCAATTTAATTACTTTTTTCATGACAGTTCTTTAAACGAATTAACCTGATAAAGTATAACAATTAAGTTGACAATTTGTTGAAATAAGCTGTACAATTATTCGCGTAGCTTTTCTGCAATTCAAAAGATTTTTTTAACATGGCTATCAACATTCTCCAGTTTTCCATCGCGAATCGTACAAAATACGTCTAAAAAAGTATACGTTCGTACTTTTTGACAGCGACTGTGCAGTTTAGAATTTTGTTAACTTGTGGACTAAATGCTCAGACGAATACACGAGACGTAACAGCTACCCCTGGCAAAAAGTACTACACCAAATAGATCAAACGTCTGCTCGAAAATTGTTAAAATATTCAACGTAGAAAACGTAGAAAATGTTCTCAATGACAGTGAGGAAACAGAATGTTGGTATAAAAACAGAAAATACTTATTTATTTACAATATACAAAATTAAAAGCTTTAACATTTGTTTTTTTTTAAACTATTCAAAAAATTCAACACATTGTCGTCGTGCTACTGGGATTGTATTTTTTTTTCTTTAAATAAGTTTTACATTACTTTCTACCGGGGGTAGCATGTAAAGTGAAACATGTTTATATACATTCATTTCTGCGGTCTTTTAATCACGTGTTCTCATAAATCAGTTTTCGAATATGTAGGAAACACATTATAAAATTTTTCGACAATTCGCTGGAAACAAAACATATTAAGCATATTTTGGACAAGCGTTTCCTTACACAGGAAAATAAAATACGTTTTCGAGTGCTGTAAGCGTTCACTTAATATGTTTTCTACATTCCCACAATTCCTTAATCGATCTTCGATTTCTTACATCGTAAAGAAATCATAATAAATTACTTATATTTAACATAATTGTAAAAGTTTCAATAAAACCAAATTTTAATACGTTGTTACAATATCGAGACAAACTTGATATATACATATATCTGCGATATATACCATTATGTATGTGTGGTCTTGACTGGGTGTACGCGCGCGCGCGTGTGTCAGTGCATGTTTATGTACGTGGGTAATTATAATTAAAGAAGAAAAATAAATAGTTTTATGAATAGCTTTACAATGAGTCGACGTTCACAGATATACGAATGTCTGTGTGTTTATCTGAAGCAAAAACGACTTGCGCTATATATTTTTTTAGTATAAAAATACAAACTAACGCATTAGCGTTTCTTCTTTTTATACTTATAAAAATCCTTGATCTACAAGAATAACTGTTTAAATTGTCCACATATATGACAAATATACTTCTATCTCAGAAGACGGTACAAAAAATACGAATTTCGTATATACTTTTTTATTTTATTCACGTATAGGATTTAAGCAAACGAAGTCAAATCCTCGTAAATAATGAGATCATAAGAGATTAAGGTTGATTTTAAGCACACATGTGCTTAATTTGCATTATTTGAACAAGACACTGTTATTTAACCAATACGAGTCTAACGATTTTTAGACTGTTCACGTTGTCAAAAGAAACAAAAACTATCGATAAATTTCTACAGCGAACGGATACATGTACCTACATGTAGGAACTTTAAAGTTGGCCCGTGTGATTGACAAAATATACTTAGGCACCTTTTTAATTGTCGATTACTATAATAAAATAGCTACAGTACCTATCGATAACGAATACTGTGATGTCAATAAAACGAGTCATAAACAAACAACGAATTGGTTCGATTCATAGCAGCAAATCCAGAGGATTTTATGCGCTGGTTTTTTTGATTGTTTCTCAGTATGTATATCCTCCGCAAATGGGCCGCATTGATTCAAGACACCGCATTCTCTCCTCTGGTATAAGGTACACTTTTATTCACAAGCTCGTTGCTTATTTGGTCATCGAAATACATACCAGGCAGAGAAATAGAGAGAGCATGTTCATGATGGCCCATAGAGTAATAAAACATACTGAAACCAAAGTATAACACGCAACACTGATCAGAACCTGCAAAAAAATCTATCCTAAGACAGTTTCTTTTTGTTGAAAGGAGGCTGAATTCTCCACAAAGAATAATCTTCATAGGATAATTTAAATCGTTAACAATCTACTATAAAGAATATCAAATTTTAATAGCTTGTCCTGACAATGTACATAAGGCAACGGTTATCGATTTGTGCTTGATTCTCCCTGATTACATAAAAATCTCCATTTCCTAGTATTACAGCGGGTCATCCCACCGCTTGAGACTCTTCGGACAATATTATATTGGTATCTTTCCTGTTCTCTGAATGCTACTTATCAGAACAATACGAATTTATATGTATAGGTCATTCGAAACTCGCGACGTTACAGGTCGTTGGATTTATCTTGACTTCAACGATATCATATAATTATAAGAAAGATAATTGGCGGAAATATGAATTATATCATGCATATTTCAGAGTCAATTAATGAAGAGAATTATTGACACAAAATTGAGCATACATATTTACATTTATGTTATAATATATAAAATAAATTAATTTATGTTACAATATATAAAATAAATTAATGTTATTATCTTTTGGCTTCAATGATAGTTTGTAACCGTCGTGGCATAGATTTAATTAACTTATTGATGAAGGAAGGCAACATTTTGTCCCATTCTTCGCGTAGTTAGACTACTAATTCTTTTACATTTGTAAAATTATGATTTAATAATTTTGTTTTCAATTCACCCTAAACATATTCGATCGGGTTATGATTAGATGACTGGCACAGGGGTTTCAATAACTTTGCTATATCATACAATAACCATACTTGCACTAGATGGGTTATTGTCCTGCTGGAAATAGAATATAGGCGGCATTTTCAACTACTCGGCTGATGACTTAAAATTTTTTAAAAAATATTTCAATATCTCATTTTATCGATTGTATCGTCAATGAATTCTATACTCCCGTTACCACTTCGAACTGTACAACCCCACAACATCACCAAACCTCCTATCTGTTTTACTGTCTCGCTGAATGTCGCGAAGTCGGAATCGAAAATAATCTTTTAACGTAGACAAGACACAGTCATTCGAGCCTCGCGGCTCGTTTTAATAGTTGTCAACATCTCGTGAAAGAAAGAGAGAGAGAGAGAGAGAGAGAGAGAGAGAGAGAGAGAGAGAGAGAGAGAGAGGAGAGAGGAGAGAGAACGAAACTACCTGGAAAGGCAGCAGCCGCATGCCGGTATACATTATTATGAATACATTGTAATGCTAGAATAAATACGATGACTTAACTTTTTTATTTCTAATTTTTTATAGATGAAAATTTTTTTTAATAAATTGGTCAAATTCTTCCAATTAAAATAATACCAAACACGACATACTTTACACCGTATTTGTTCATTATACGAATCAAGTAACTCATTTTATTTACAAAGAAAGCATTAAAATAACCGGTTCTTAACTATATATGAAGTATTAAAGGCAACCCTAAAAAAGGTGTGTATGTATAATTCGAAAGAAAATATCAGTGAAGTTATGCTATTTGGGCCTACGTTCGACAGACATTCAGAGTAAAGATGTTTCGATTTCGAGACATTCAGAGTAGACATGCTTCTATTCATCGACATTCAGAAAGGAAGTGCTCGATTCGACAGACATTCGCTGGAACGATTCCACGCATTTGACAGAGAGTGTAAAGGAACAGTTTACTTTACTTTTTTCATCAATCCTGGAATTTGAAGAGGTCTTGAAAATAGAGGAAAACGATGACTTAGGCCACGATACTAGACAATTCCAAGGATGATATGCAACAAAACAATTTAATGTAGAATATAATTTTGCACTTATCTAATTAGTATATGAATAATATCAATGCAGCTTTTTAATGTACAATTACTATTAATATGTATAACAATATATTTTTCTTATATAGTCGTAACGATAATGAAATAAAATGAATTACATAATGAGTATTAAATACCTAAATATTATCGAAATTATATCGTGTTTGATTTTATTTTAATCAGAAATACTTGTCCAAATTATGTCATGTTTAGTCTCATTTTAATGAGAAAACTATCATCAATATGTTAATTGTATTATGAGTTGTCTTCCAGGAATTCGAGTCAAAGGAATCGCGGCGCGTGCCGCGGCACACGTGTTCACCGACTCCGTCGAACCACGGCATCGGCGGAGCGAGAAAATCGATAAATTACAGTGGTTTAGCAATAGTACTGCAACATTCGCCATAGAGTACAGTTGCGACATTCAATGAGACGTTACTGTATTGCGAACATGATGTTCCTTCATGCAATTTTTTTTCTTCCATCGCGTTCAGATAAGTTTATCTTAGGAAATTTTTCATCAGAGTTTTTTAAAAATTTTTGTCAGAATTAACAAAAGTTTTAGAAAATTATAAACGCTTTTCCCTACCTTTTTTTTTTAAATGAAAGGTTTCTTTCTAGTTATTCTCCTGTTATACCCTTCTTTACGTAAAGTTCTTTGAACTGTTTCCACCGATATATTTTTTTTAAGCCAAGTTGAAACCTCCTTTGCTAAATTTTTCATATTTATTCCTGGATTTATTTTAACTTGCTTGCAAATATATCGATCGTCGATGTTCGATAACAACTTCTTTTAGAAATTCTATCTTTGTAACGATATTTATAATTTTTTGTATTGTACAATGTGTTCTGTCAACAATTTTATCCATTTCCCGAAAAGATTTTCCTTCGAAATACAACGTTATAATACGTTTTCTCATTGTAATATCTGTTTCTTTCCTTCTGTTAGCGATTTTGATATTAGTACCGAAACAATAGCTAACAAACGATTATTTGTTTTTAATTCCTTAGCAACGGTACATCGAGAAGTATGTAGTGGGACTCCCACCAGTACAGACCTGTGGAATTTAAAAAATTGACTATCTGTATGCGTAATTTTGTGTCGGCAAAACTCTATTAACTTTACATTTTCGGTGAAATATAAACAAATACTTAATGTTATTTCGTTTTCTTTTTGTTAATAATTGCCCGTTAAACTGTACTAATAAATATACACTGTGTTCTCACTTTAAAAAATGCATAATTTAATTCATATTCCTGCTAATTTTCACTATCAGAATAGCTGTATACTCAATTTTGTAAGTAATTATATATAGCTTCTTTCCATAAAAACTATCAGTAACCTTGAAATCTCATAAAATATAATCCATAGTATAGATTGCCATAATTACAGCTTTTTATAAGTAAATTCGCGTATAGAAATATGTATATGATATTGTATGAATTGTTAAATTTAATGTTTTAAACAGAATTTTTCTAAGTTAACCATGAAGAGAATATATGTATCATGCAATGAAATCTGCCAATTTAGGGCATAAAAGAATATTCTGAGTGTATAAGATATTCAGAAGAGTTTCCTGCATTTATATCATGCAAAATACATTTTATTTATTATTTCAAATGGGCGATGGTGGCGCCACTTGTGCAGTAGCAAAACGTTCAAGTTGCTAACCAAATTCTACTATTGGTAATTTTTTTATAGTTCCAGCGTTTTATTGTGTTAAGGCGTTAAATTTAGATTTGAATGAGTTTAATTTCGTGGCACCACCGACAGAATACTAAATCATCATAATGACCTCCTTTAAATAATTTTGACGAATTTATGTTGCAAAAGTGGGCAACTGATTATTCACGACTCGCGAACTATTAAATCACAAAATAGTTGCAATCAGTTAACAGAAAAGATTCCCATATTGTTATACCATGTAGTATATGTAATGTCCGAACGATTCTCTTCTACACTAGCCTAAAGGAAATCAAGTAACTCACCATAGGAGTAAGACTTTATGATGAAATGTCAACATCGATTGTTAAAGAATCGAGTAGCGAAGCTTTGTTATCTTCCATTTCTAGGGGATTTGAAGCGTAAAGACTGTTTGTTGATGCGTTGCACGCCGTACTAGTTTGAGGCGATGTTGCATCCAGGAACATGTCGTCATCAAAATCTAGTAAGTTTTGCGTTGGATTATATGCCATCAGTTCTCCCCCGACTGGTCCGTTAACGTTATCTGCGACTGCAACACAAACGTGCCCTTTGTAGAATGAAGCGAGATTATTTACTGCTTGTATCCAAGATAAGAACTGGGGCTTTTACGGTTAGCGTGTTCGTCATCTTCTCTCTCAGAATGTGGGTTCAATTCCGGATTAACAGGCATACTAAACGACATCGGATCGTCTGCTCCAAATAACTGCAAATACACATAATTAACTGAAAAATAAGAAAATCGAATTCTTCTAATAATAGTATAGTTTCAGTTAAACGATAGATTACTTACACCAAGTAGTGTATTTGCATCGATACTATAACCTTCACCCCGTAAAATATCACGTAGATTGTCCAAATCTGTCTGCATTGACTCGAGATGATTATCCATATCCTCCCTATAGACAATTGTTTAAGATGGATCAAACATGCTTAACAATACTACAAGATCACAAATTTATCCATATTTTAATGGATGAACAAGGAAAATGTTGATAGCCTTTTCCTGAAAAGTACAATCTTTCTATTTGGTAAAATGATAGCATAAGCAGTCCTTTATCATTTTTGTTCAATTTTGAAGAGTATTATTTATGAATACTGCTTGTGAAATCATTTTATTGGAGATGTTTCTGTGCACAAAACAAAGTTTCCATAAGCTAAAAATATTATATGTTGCCTTGCATTGAAATTATTCAAACTAAATTTCGACAAGATTTAACATGTATACATACAAAATCTGACATAATTTCATTGGTTCAACAAAAAAATTGTTCTGAAAGAAAGGAATTTTTATAATTTGTAATTTCTTTTTAGTTGGAAATAAAAACTGAGTACTAGATTTTTTAAATGAAACGTACTAAACTATCGTAAAACAACTTTGAAATAGACAAGAGATAACATAGGATACTCAGATCAAAGGCAAACATTTAGATGATTCTATGGAGAACTGTCCTGCATTATTGTTAGTAGAGTGTGCACTGTCAAAGTAGAATAAACTCATGGTTGGTTGAATGTTAAAAATGATAGAAATATTAGTTGGCTCCCACCTCTTTGGATTAAGAATTTCCGTTAAATATATGGGAAATTCACTGGACTCAACTTTCTTTAATCATGGATTTGTTGGAACTTACATTGATCCCAACCTGTAAGCAGCATCAGGCACGCCATTGACACAGCTTAAAGATAATTGAATACTTGTGCCTGCTCCATTAGAGTTGGCATTTTCTTTTTCCAGAGATTTTTTAGAACTGTTTGCGCGTGTACCTCTCTGGTTGCTTTGCCTGGCAATTTCATCAACGTCATTGAGCTGATCAAATGTGTTATCGTTTTCATTGATTTTTAAATTTTCATTATCCTCGCTGTGCTCTACAATCTCGTCGTTATCTGCGTTAATGATTTCTGGTACTATCAGAATATCTTCTAGTTTTATCAAATTGGAATCATTCTCCTGAACATCTTCCTCTATGTCCCCAGTAGTTTCCAAATCAAGGTCAGATGATTCTGCTTCGGTTCCTTTTTTCATATTAGCTGCCATAGCTGCGAGTTTCGAACTGCGTACGGTCGCAACAGGTACTGGCTTAGGTATTGTTTTATTTTCCAATATAGCGATGGGCACTGGTGATTCTTCAAGTGGGATTTCAAGCATATGTGTTTCTTCCCTAAAATAGTTAAACAAGATGTGTTGCCATTCTTGATCATCTTCGGATAGATTTCTGTAGCCATAATCTGCTTTTTAATAGGCTTTATTTACTTCAAAAGCTGTAATTCTGCTTTTGAATGATTCTTGACTACTATTCTGATTGATAGAAGTATTGCAAGAGCATACACATAAATATCTGAAGCATTATTGAAAAACATGCTCTCTAAAAATACAGTAAAATTACAACTGTTACAACACTATTCGACTTCTAATACATAATAGTAAAATGTCTACATCTATGTGCACAACGCATAAACTAGAATAGAAAAGGAGAAAACAAGCTTCCAGTAAAATAGTGCACAGATACTAAATACGGGCAAACAAGCTGAAGAAAATTAAAGAATATATTCCTGGACTTTTCTAGGATGAGAGTTGATAAATTGATAGTAAATTTTACACAGATTGGACTGTCACATTTCATGCATACATATTTACATGAAAAATAATATTAAACAGATAGATTAACATTTAAAACTGCACTAGTGCTTAGTGTATCCAAAAATGTGTTCAGAGGCATAAGTAAAATGTAAACGATAAAGTATCAGCAATAATACAAGTAAAAGATCATAGAGACAACTCAACCAAGGATTAACAAGAATTCTCTTATGAATACAAAATTCTAGAAAAAAATCTTTTTGTTTACGGTTAATTTGGTTCATCAAATTATATCAATACAATAGAACTAGAAATGCCAATATTTCAAAAGCAACTACTGTAACTTGGGAAAGACTAGTAAACTAAGAGAAGTTCATTTTAGTGTAATTCAAATTGGACAATGCTTCTAATACAAATATTATCGCAATGTTGTCGAGCGTTCATGCAAAGTAATAGAACAAAACAAAATTGCGATACTATTCAAAATTAAATTTCTAAAAAAAAAATTAAACCCAACACCAAATAACGACAAGAGAAAAATGTTAACCTCGGTTCTTCTCCATTTTCCGTTGATTGGATCAAAATTTTGACGGGCACCTTGTTTTTCCTCCTGGTAATATTTAAATTGTGGTGATATGAGTGTCACTGAGAATTAATTAACGTTACGAGCAATATAAAATAATTTTATACACGAAAATTTCCTGTTTTCTGATTTGAGTAAGTATAATCCATAAGTAGTTCTGCTACAATATGGTATAAAATTCCAACAATTTATGCCCCTGTGTCTTCCATAAAAATATGTAAAAGCAAAACTTTTCATTCTAATCAGTTAATTGTCCAAAATTCCATGCACCGAAAGTATATTGGAACATATAAACAAGAGTTTATTATAATTTGCTTCTTTTAACGCTTTTCAAATTTCAATAAAAAATAAGCATAAACGGAAACGTAGAAATGATACTAAACAGAGTGATAGATGTTCAAATTTTGTTGTGTCCACTGTGCAAAACTCCATCATATTACGATATCAAAATTGAAAGATTGTACATGACTCAGTTGTATACATATAATATGTGTATATGTATCCACATATACACATATCTATATAGGCATATATGTAGATATGCATATATAATATATGTACATATATTACTTGGCTTAACTTACTTTTTTTTACCCTTACATGCACGTTTTTTTCGAGCATCAATCTCTTGCGGATGAATCAGCTGTATGTCATCATGTAACTGCACAGAATCATCAACTAACTGAATAGTTTCCATATTGTTTTCATCGTTTATTGATGTAGAATTGTGTTCTGGGCTTTGAATCGCTGGATTCGAATCTCCTTCTAACATCCTGAATGACGAAAATTCATATGTAACTTAAATGTTGAAAAAAATATTCCATACTACAACACTGCATCAACATACTCTGCAACTATGTACTCTGAGTCTAAATCTGGGTCGGATGCATCAAGCTCGTGAATTACAGGCCCTGTAGGCGATGCCTGTGCCTGGAAAAAATAAAGAAATATCTTGACACAATAGTTAGACAACTCTAACTTATAATTGATTGGAATTGCATTACTACCTTTGATAATTTGCTCTGTTTACGTTGACGGTTGGAATCATCTATCATTAACGGATACCTCCTTTTAACAGAGAGACCACCGCTCCGCGATGGTTGTACCAAAGTTACTAAAAAATGTATGAGTTTATTGACAATTTGCTGCTGCTTCAGGTGCTTTTGCCTAAGCATCGCTAGTTCCCGCCACAAGGCTTCATTCTCTCTTTTCATAGCTCCAAGCCTAGAGTCTAACTGTTCTTGACGACCTCTCATACTTCTGACTTCTGTTAGCATTTTATTCATTAATTCTGGTTTAATGGGTGTAAGTGAAGGGTCTTGTCCTTTACTGGATGCAATCTGAACAAGTGACAGTAAAACATTGAAAAAAGATCAAATGGAATAACAAGGAAATACCTACTTTTCTTTTAATGTGTTCTACAAGATATGGGTGTCCTTTGCAAAAGAATTGATGTGCAAACTCCATTTCATCTCTATCACATTTTAAACCACCTAATTCCACAGAAACCTTCTTGTGGAAACCATCTAAAATAAAAGATGTGAAAATTTCATAACATATAAAAAAAGATTTATAATAATGTTGCTGTTTGTTGCCACTTACACATATTTAATTGACGAACAAAACTAGCCATGTTATTATGTTTGTAATAATGTGGCAATAATTCTCTGGCAAATTGTGCCTGGTTTCTAATGAAGAAGCTTCTCCCATTCTAGAAAGAAGTAATGAAGTTTCAGTACTAAATTGAATTGAATTTGCGGAAAGAACAAAAAATAGAAACATTCAAAAATACAATTATGTAAAATTCAGAATTCATTGGTTGTGTTCATTGAAGATGATTGATTGGCGCGTTGTTAAAGATTCTTTCAAAATAATAAGAAAAGAACGAGGAGACTGATAGTTGTTAAAATAATGTAATATATTATTACATACGTGTATGTACATATATATATATATATATATATATACATGTACATGTATATATGTTTATTTATACATATATACGTTTGTATATATATGTACATATCTGATGGCGCAACTAAGTACAGAATAAATTACACCGACAGTGTGCACGCAAAATATAGGTTGTGTACGTAAAAATGTGTACCACGGGGGTCAACGTTTCTCATACGTTTCCGTCGTTCACTTAGGCGACATTAACATTATACAGGAACTCATTCTAATAGCAGGAAAGGTAATTAATCGATAATCGGTTTGATTTTCGGCAGAGTGCGTATAACGTAAATGAATTCGAAAGAAACAACAAAATAATATACTCACGGGTGACCAACAAATAAGGTCGTCGGTTTCGGGATCTTCAACCAGCTTCCAGAGTTTGGCAAGGAACGCCGGCACAGTAGTACCTAATTCCGGGATCGTGTGCATCGCGTCGTCAACGGTTTTTCTTTAGTCTGTGATAATTCTTCAGCTTTCTCAACGAACAGACCACGAGAAAAATCTTCACATCTCACGACAATGGCTGATCGCTGACGATGTTATTCTGCTAGTAGCACTGACAGGTGGGGTGAGGCGGGGAATGATTTTAATCACGGTTTTAATGGAAGAAATGCGAGCTTTCCATTTCGAGTCACAACGCGACCGTGATCAGCGTTGGTCACCTATGATTGGTTCTTTGTTCAAGAATCATGTTGTCGACCAATCACTGACGAATGTCATCGATTTTGCAAGTTTCCATGAAAACTGAGTTTAAGGTTTAATTCAGGTTTAACAACCTATATCTGAAAGAAGATTATAAAAACTAAAAGTTCCTACAAAATATTACTAAAAAAATACTATATCGTCAGAAAATTTAATCATCCTATTCTGTCAGTGGTGTACGCTGTGGCAGAGAGCAATGGAAATTTGCTTCGGCAATAAGACAATGTTGTTTGAATTTTTAGATTAGTTGAAAGATTTATTATTTATTGTGCTCTGAATGATAACCATCGTTTCATCATGACTATAATAGAATATATACAAACATTGTCTGACAATCCTTACTTCGGAGCAGGCTTTGGCCTCTTCGGGTTAGGAGCCGGAGCAGCTATGTTGCGCAAAGGAATGCAAGTGGGAATGATATTCTTTAGGTAATGTTCCATTAATAATTACATTTTGATGAATGATGCTTTTTCGGTTGAAATTCTCTAATTGTAATGTTTTTAAATATAGACGACATTACATGATCACTTTGGAGGTTCCATGTCGAGATAAAAGTTACCAGTGGTTGTTACAATGGATCACGTACAAGGGTGCAAGAAACACACAACACCTGTCGGTTGAGACAAGTTTTGAGCAGAGAGAAACAGGTCACATAAAAACTAAATATGATTTCATACCAAGTATCGGAACTCATTTCATTAGGTTAGAAATAAGGGTACTTACTGTTTTGATACTTCATTTCACAATAACAAGTATGAGACGTTGCTGCCCACTTCTTTAAAGATCACTTAAAGCAATTCATTGTAATGTATTTATAATTCATCTTCAAAATTAACAGGTACCAAGGGAATTGGATAAAAGTAGACCGAACAAGAGAACAGCAGACATTGGATATACAAATGGGTATACCATGGGAAACTGTGCAATTGACAGCAATTGGAAGAGACAGAAACATATATTTCAATATTTTGGAAGAAGGTAAATTTTCCTGTATACCTGTAGTTATGGTTCAATGTTGTTTAACAAAATTGTATCACCTATAGCAAGACAAATGGCTTTAAAACAACATGAAGGAAAAACAATAATGTATACTGCAATGGGAAATGAATGGAGGCAATTTGGACATCCAAGAAAACGAAGACCTATAGATTCGGTTGTGCTGGATGTTGGTATTGCAGACAGAATACTAACAGATTGTCGAGAATTCATAAACAACTCTGCATGGTATAGTGATCGTGGTATGTAACAGATGATAGACTGAGTTAATGAGAAAAAGTAATAATCTGTTAATTTAATAGGTATTCCATATCGGCGAGGATATTTATTGTACGGCCCTCCTGGTTGCGGTAAATCGTCATTCATTACAGCACTAGCAGCAGAGTTAGAACGAGGTATTTGCGTCCTAAATCTGTCAGAACGCGGTTTAACGGATGACCGATTAAATCATCTGTTAGCTATGGCTCCACAACAAAGTATTATACTTTTAGAAGATATTGATGCTGCTTTTACTAGTAGAGAAGAGAGTAAACAAGGTAAGGTTTAAACATAAACAGTCATGAGTATTTCTACCTAGTATTATTACACAATCTAACACTAACAATAAGTTAAGGTTTCTATAAAATATAGATGTTTCTTGTTACATTTTGTCAATGCAATTTCATTCTAGTTAAAGCTGCGTACGATGGTTTAAACAGAGTAACGTTTAGTGGTTTATTAAATTGTTTGGATGGTGTCGCTTCTACGGAGGCCAGAGTTTTGTTTATGACGACCAACTACTTGGAAAGATTAGACCCTGCATTAGTTCGGCCAGGACGAGTGGATGTAAAAGAGTACATAGGTACTAGCATAAAACAAAACTATTGCTTCATTTAAAGAGGATGGAAATTCACTAGTTACAATGTATACTTAACTGTATATTTGTTTTCAGGTTGGTGTAGTGCTACCCAAGTAGAACAAATGTTTTTAAGATTCTATAAAAATAACGTGAACGAGGCGAATAAACTTGCTACAAAGTTTGCCGAAGGCGTACTATCGTATAAGAGGAACGTAAGTCCTGCACAACTTCAGGGATTTTTCATGTTTTACAAAAATAATCCAGACGATGTGTTAAAGAATGTTCCACATATATGGGAACTTACGTGATAGGATTAACAAGTGTACAGTACAATGATTACCACTATGATGAGATAAGTGTTATTAGGATTTGAATTCTGCATGAAACTGGGAAACAAACTGGGTAGAAAAACTGTTCACTGGTTGTATTCTATATACAAAGGTCGAAAATGAAGAATGACAGAATTTACAGATCACTTAGAACCACATATTTGTATTGGTAATGCCATTTACGCATATTTTTCAGTCATGATTTTCCATATTTTAAATTTCTACAATATAAACTTAATAGTGATTTCATACAAAATTTGTTGGTTTCACATTGTTCACTTTAATTATCACGTTACTATTGACAATATATTTTGACGGTGACGATCCGAAGACAAAATACATGATAGCAAAATAAACGTACAATTTTTTTTATTCTCGATAATATATATCCTTGACTGCATATATTTATATCTGTGTATGTATGTACATAATGTTAACGTGTTTTTTCACGTTCGTTTAAATTCATTTAAATTTGTTTAACTCGACGTGCTTTGATTCAATAAAACGGTAAAATAAAGTCATACTTTATTCCATAAACGATTTATCTGTCGAACTACGTTGGTATAACGTAATTTGAATTCATAAAAAATATATATTAATTAAGGGTGTCGGGTACCTCAAATTTCGGGTCGGGTCGGATTGGATGATTCGGGCCTTGAAATTAAAATCGAGTCGGTTCGGGATTCTGGAAGTTTATAAAATTCGAGTACCCGAAAAAGAAATCGAATCGGGATACCGAAAAATTGTAACGTTCCTCTATCCGAATCTAATAAAGGTGGTTACGGCAATATCGTACAATTAGAAACTTTTCAATGACAATAAATATCCTTTCTTAATGAAAGTTTCTTAATAATTTTCCATATAAATTTTCAAATTCACGCAGATCATTGTATTCTATATCTATTATAATGAAATATAAAATAAAGGAAGTGAAGCAGCTCACGATAGAAAGTGTGAATAATATTGTATTTTCAAATTGGCATATAAAAAATACAATTGATTTCAGGATCACGATTCGACCCGACTTCTCTTTCAGGTATCCGCACACCCCTAATATTAATACGATCTTTATATCGTTTCTTTATCGTACTGTTTACAACTCCAATCTTTGACTGATCAGAGTAGAATAAAATTTTGAAAAATGATCATGCATTTGTATTTATTAATACAACGAATGCTACTACATTTTCAATTGTAGTAACATTTTTTACTTACCTGTATCCGAATGCAGAGATTTCATCAAATGCTGTCTTTTTGTCAATGACGTTTCTGAATTTTCGGTACTTAAAAACTCCATATGTAGGGTTCGTAATTCAAAGGATCCGGTTGTTCCATACCGTGTCCGGTGTGATTGTCGTTTCCGACCATGCAAGACGCATACGCGACTCCTGTATTTCCTTGTCCTGACACTGGTGGTACAATACTCGGTGCTAATCGGCAATCCGGTCTTTGCTGCATCATAGGACCCATTGGTTGTATCGTTTGAGGAGCTGGTGGAGGTCCAGGTGGCGGTGGTGGTTGTGATTGAACAAGCGTAGGGGCAGTTGCAGGAATATTGTGAACAGGTTGCAATATATTAGGACCTGAAACGTAGTTCGCCACTAAATAGTGGTTTCCATAATTATTTACTTGTCTTTCTCCCTAAGAAAGCGATGTATCAGATTCGAGGAAAATTAGACAATTTCAACATACTTGTCGTTGGGTTATGGAAAGTTAATGGTTGTTCTGGTACTATACTTGTCGGTGGTGCAACCATTTTTGTCGTAGCACAGTCGACCTTTCTCTTTTTGGTGGATATTCGTTTTTGTGTATTGCACAAGGTTTGATCGCGTTTTTTATTACTCATCGACTTCTTTTTTCTCTCACCAGGTGTTTTCGGTTTATTTGGCCTATTTCCACTGGGTTGCCACAGATGCACCGTGTGAACAGCATTTCCTTCTCTAAAACAATGAAGAATTCGCTCACAAATTTTTATCAAAGTGTTCACCAGTTTTGTACACTAACCCCTGCTTCTTTCCAAGTTTCCAACTATGGATGCCAGCTTTGTGAAGCCTTTCCCTGATTGTATCTACGCTACATTTCAATCCCAGAGCAGGTGCAACGTGTTTAGCTGCGGTCAAAGGTTGCTGTGTAGCCATCGCAACGATAGCTTCATCTTGTTCTTTGGTCGTAATTCGACGTCGACCCTTTCTTTCCTTCGTCTGGACATTACCTTCTTTATGCCAACGTTCTAGCCATCGTTTAACAGTACGTTCCTATTTGATAATGAACATTGTAATATACGGCTATTATTCCTTGACGATCCTAAATTTGTTGGATCCAACAGAACAAACATTTCTTCTTACCGATCTGTCGATTGCAAGCGCGATAGACAACGTAGATAAGCCTGCTTCAGACATGCCAATCATACGGTTTCGTATTTCGACGCTGGTTTCCAAGGTTCCTTTCGCTTTCCCGCCTTTCTTTTTCTTTTCGTGCGATTCGTTCTTCACGTTACCATGTCTCAACGAGTGTTTCTTCTGACTGAGTTCCCCGCTGGATGACTGATCGCTGTCTTGAGAACCACAGGTATTAGAACTATCAGAATTCAGATTTGGATTAGCTTGCGTATGTACTAATTGTGTATGTAAATGATCCTGATGTTCTTGTTGCTGTTGGACTCGTCGTACTACGTCGAGCTGTCGTTGCTGTTGATGATCCAGATTATGCGTCTCATCGGAAATTGTATGTTGTACTTGTTGCATATGGTGTTGCTGTTCTTGTCGGGTACGTAACTCTTGAAGTTGCTGCGGTAATGATGGCTCGTGAGGTATCGCATCAGGTTGACCCTAAGAATTCAGAAAAGGTGTAATCAAGTAATGGTACGAATAACCATGTGATGAGTGATACAAAATACAAACCTGATAATGGTGTGTTCCTTGTACTAAATCTAATGGCCAACTTTGTGAAACATTCAAACCAGAATGTTGATACACAGGCTGTGGCTGTTGAACCAAACTCAATGGATTACCAAATTCTGTTTGACTATGTGATAAAGGCTGGTATGGCGCTTTTATATCACTGGCCTGGGGTTGAGGAGCATTTTCTTGTGGAAAAACAAATTGTTGCTGTTCGTTCGAGTCTTTTATATTTTCTAGGAGCGCGACGTCTTCGACATACACGTCCTTGTCTCTGATTTTCCGGGGAGAGCTCTTTTTTTTAACTGTACAGTTCTTACTAGAATCGTTTTTACTACAATCTATGGAAGACTTTTTTTTTCCTAATTGTGTTCCGGTGGGTCTCCACACGGATTGTTGAATAGCAGTACCACCTGTGTCCCTACGGATGCAGAAATCAATAGATGTGACCGAATCGTGCCAGCCTGGTTCAATAAAACATTGAATAATATCATAAGATATACCCAAGAGGAATTCTTTGCATATATTTTCGTGATGGACTCCAGTTATGTATTCCAGCTTTATGTAGTCTTTCCCTTATAGTGTCTACAGAACAGGTAAGCCCTAGAGCAGGGAGAACAGCTTTCGCAGCTGTTATTGGTGTTTGCGTTGCCAATTTTACTATTGCTTCATCCTGTTCAACAGTCGTAGCACGTTTGCGTCCACACCGTTCTCGTGTTTCTACTGTGCCTTCTTTGTCAAATCTGTTTAACCATCTCTTTACGGTACGTGGCTGAAATGATCGATTACAGCAGGGCATTGACAGGGATAAATACATTGACAATATTAGAGTATGATAAACACTCTAAAAAATACACTTACCGAACAATTCACGGCTGCCGCAATTTCCCGTAAACCTAAACCAGCCTCATACATTCCTACCATACGATTTCTTAATTCTGGCGTTGTTTCGTGAACTCCTCTCGTTTTCCCCATTTCTGCTCAACACTAAATCGACTTACCAAGAAGGAAAAACGATGAAACGAAATTGTGAACGATTTGAAATTCTACGCGAAAATTGACGTATAAAAAGAATAGATCACGTGACAATGGCAGTACTCTATCAGAAAGTTTTTCAAAATTTTAATTACTTTCATGTCATCATATTTTTCCGTCTATCGCGGAATCTTCGAACTGGAACGATCCACCAAATCATTCTATTCGGTAATCGAAGTTTCACTGTGCATTTTTCAGACAATATTGTTTCTTCTTCGCTTTTGACATTGTGCCGTATTAGATAGCCTAGGACGGCTGTGGATCTTGGCGTCGACGGAATTTAATTGCCTCGTTTATCGTACTCAATTTTCGTAGAAAATTTCACTAAATCGGCCTTCTTACCCTAAAAATCCTTCGATCTGCATTAAAACGAGTGAATGCGGAGTCATATTTTCTCTCACAAGACACCTTATACGATTCGTTTTGCCCGAAATGCCCTTGCTTGAGGAAAATACTGTAGTCAATACAACTTCGGCTGTACAGTCCGTCGAAATTCTTTTGTCCACGTTTCGCTTTCCGTAAACTTTTCATATCCATCTAGAGATTCCTCTAAAGTAATTCCTTCACGGTGAAAAACGTTTAAAAGATTAACTTTGAATCGTACAGACACTCGTTTTAAATTCGAAACAATTCAATCAAAAAATATTGTGATAATGGTTTGATATCGTCAATTTCAATTCGGTTGACTGTACCATGTCGACGACCATAGTCTCCTGAAGTCGTTCCGCCTTCATCTCTGTTTACTTTATACAAGAGAGCCGTAACTGAAGAAACGTGAGAAATGTACGATTGCACGAATATCGTGCATTCGTTTGAAATAATAGGCATTCATTATTCGTAGACTGTAAATGTCATCGTACTGTATAAATCTACCACGGACAAGTGGAATCGATGGAAAGGTTATGTCGAGCGAAGATCACATCGCGCGGCCATTCGCATCTATGAAACATTCTGTTCGATTCGATATTCGATAGAACTGCGTTATTTTACCATATGTCGATCGTACAGATCGATATCGATTGCGAGTTATGTATGTACATACACACATTTACTCGCGTAATTTAAATTTCAATATGAACGATACTGGTTAATTGTTTTAAAAGATTACTGTACTGTATACATATGTACATTCTCTCCGACACCGTTTAGGGTTTGCTTTGGCTGCATCTGCTTACGTTCACCGGGATGTTACTGACCCATAAAATCGTTCCTCCTGCAGATACATCCTATATGTACATAGATACATTCTGTACATAGAATATTTTTGCCGCTTTTCTAAAGTTGTCAGAACCGTGTTCATTTAAGAAAAAAAAAACGAATTTATGGGTTTCTCGAAATGGAAAAGGATACAAAACTAATGCGGTGAAAGTGGAACAATAATTGTCTTAGTTTCTCTTCACGCAGCTGCAAAACCTCTATCAATCAAAATACAATGTGTACAAAAATTACCTTAACTTGAATTATTTGTCATAATAAATTTATACAAAATTGTTCTAATATTGTATATGTATAGAAGGTACAAATGTTACTCTTTACTAGTAAGAGAACTATTAAATAAATTATAGAAAATCATTTGGAATTCGACAGTGTCTTAAAAAGCACATGTGCTGGTTTCTTAATCGTCGGATTCGAACCAGGTTATGGTCGTCCTGCAGCCGCAAGTACATAGGTAGTTATCCTATGGGCCGCGCCGGTTTAATGGCAGCGGAACAAGGCACTTGAATCAGCCGACCAACTATAGATGAGATAGGAGACAGGAGGGTGTGTAGAGGGTGTCGTAACATCCGCCAATCAAATCTGCGTTTAGGTGCGTTTATACACCCTGGCCTAGAAACAAGGGCTTCGTCCCCGTCCTCTCCTTCGAGTGGTCGCTTCGTTTCGCGTTTCGTCCAATGTCCAACGATGCTGAACGACGCGAAACGCAGGCAACAAGTAGGCTAAGATCATCGCGTGGCTCGATCGCTCGGAGGTTGATGAAGAGTAGCGAATCGAGGAATTTTGATTTGAATTGGTGTCGAGAGCTCCACGCGTGTCGTCGGTTGCCATACATCTGTGTGGAGCGTGGCGTGCACAGGTCTGGTTTGCCGCGGTGCTTCGAGCGGATTTGATTCAGTCGCGCCCTCGCGTTTGCAGTTTCCCAGTGAGAGTAGCTCTTCGACCCCGACTTCGAGTAACGCGCGCCACTCGCTCGAGCAGAACCACCCCCGGCGGACCTGGAACCAATCGAATTCGTGCTCTCTCATAGAGATCCCAGGAAAATCCGAAAACCTCAGTGTTCCTCCTGCAGTCAGATCCCGCCCTGTGCACAGTCGTTGTTCCTTCCTTCCTCCCTATCCGATATTGCATTTTCCGACGGAAGATCGATCGCTCGTCAGTCCCGACGAGAACCAAAACGAAACAGGACAACGTGATCGAACGCGGACCATGAAGCTCCTGGTAATCTTTCCTCTACTAGCTCTCTGCTTGATCCAGCCGTCGCTTGTTCATTGCGGGGTACGTATGCAATTCCTCCTGTCTCACCTGTTCATTCAAAATCTTCTCCTCTATCGAACACGGTAGATACACGAGCACTACTATTACTTACTTTTTCTCTATCTTTTATCCTTTTTGCTTGCATTGTCTCCATCGTCCGGTTCCATTGTAGTGATAATTCGCGGGCAGAATCAGATTTCTTAATTTTAGTTGAAGAACATCTTTTTCTTTGAATCGACAAATTTTTACGATATCAATATTATTTATCGATACAGTGAGCAACAATTGTATCTTAGTCGATTATGTGTTCGTTATTATTTGCCATGGTTTGCCGCCATTTGTTAGATAGGAATTGAGCGGGGAAGAGTAATCGACAGGGACCAAAGAGTGGAAATCAATACCGATCTCGCAGATCGTACAAATCATTAGTAACATTGAAACGGAGCGCGAAACGTTCGATCGAAATGAGTTAAGCGCTTAAGGATTTCGGTGAGTGATCGGACACAATTTTGTTTAAAATCGCGTATATTTTATAGACGCGGCCGAGTTTCGTCTCCGACAAGATGATCGCGAAAGCGGCCAGTGTGGTGAACGCTTGTCAGACCCAGACTGATGTGGCCACAGGTACCTGCGATCCGATTTTATGTTCCACTATTTCTTATCTTATTCTATCCTGTACTATAACATGTAAGAATCGAACATGTTTCATTTCGTTTCGATTTCAGTGGACATCGAAGCAGTTAGAAATGGGAAATGGCCCGAATCCAGACAACTCAAGGTAAATACATACACCTAGCATATTTAAACCCTGCGGCCTAACGATGGAACAAGACATTGACGAGATATTTTCGACTTGTTGTTTTTTCACGATGCAGTGCTACATGTACTGTCTTTGGGAGCAATTCGGTCTGGTCGACGATAAGAGGGACCTCAGTTTGAACGGTATGCTCACATTTTTCCACAGAATGCCAGCCTACAGGAAGGAAGTACAAGAAGCGATCAGCACGTGCAAGAGGATTGGTAAATATTTTGGTATCTACCGTGTATTTGATATTTTTCTATTTTCGCCTTCTCGATCGATCTGCCCGTAAATTTCGCCTAATGCTATGCAACACGCCTTACATCTCGATCTCTTCGCATGGTAGATACGTACGCCGAGCAACGTGAAGACAAGTCAAATTGATTTGAGAAGCAGTTTCAAATATAATATATATTTGAAGTGTCGTGTTAGAAGGAACACGATAGGACTACAATTATATTTAGTTATTTAATAAACGATACTGATTTTTTTATTTATCAACACATGTTCTCCTGGGTGTACAGAGTCACCCAGGGGTCAAGGGTATGTTAAGGTTATGTCAAGGTTATATATTTAACGTGAAGACAAGTCAAATTGATTTGAGAAGCAGCTTCAAATATAATATATATTTGAAGTGTCGTGTTAGAAGGAACAAGATAGAACTAGAATTATATTTAGTTATTTAATAAACGATACTACACTTTGCATGCATGCGATTTGTGCACTATTTTTTTAACTTAGTAGACACGAGTGCATCTATGTAATTGTTTTTGTCAACAATGCACTTTCAGTTGGTCGTGATCGATCGGGTTCGGTTCGATGGAACGCACGCTAATTAATTTAACAATCTTTCTTCCTTAGTGAAAGGAGACAACAACAACTGCGAGTACGCGTTCGCATTCAACAAATGTTACGCTTCATTATCTCCACGAGTGAGTATCTTTGTACCAATCCATCTCACTGCTTCAACGTGGTTATAAGAAAATCATCTGTCAATTAAACCTTCCTGTTTCAGACTTACTATCTGTTTTAACGAATTCTACGTGAAATAAAAGGAGCAATGGAGGAGCAACAAATTCGTTTTATCGTCCGTCGAGACAACAACCGTTTCCATGTAATCCCGTAACCGTTTCGTAACAACATCATAATAAACGAAAAGTCTGATTTCCGCCGTTGTATCTGATCTTTGAGAGACGTGTCGATTCGAAAATTTCAAGATTTAATCGCCTTTAAGCGTCGAGTTGATCGAAACTTCCGACGCTGGTCTGCTCCAATTGTCGATCGAGGTCGTGTACGAACGTGACCGCGCATTAGAAATAGAATGAGCGGGTTACTGCGATTCGTTGATTGATTAATCGCGTATCTACGCGTGTAAATTACTCGAAGGTGGAACGCAGCATTGCTCGTTGTCGCTCGATCCCAATCCCAACTAAATCGACGTAAGGTGACACGAAGCGACGCAAAGCAGAGCAGAGCGAAGTAGAGTAGAGCGAAACAACTCATCCTCGGCATTCGTCATCATAATAGATGCAGCGTCAAACACTTGTTGCGGACAATTACCTGCTATTAGATACACTGCGTACCAGTCATTATTCAATAGTTTTCACAAACTCGTGATCTATAACTAATTCATTTTAGTAAATTTTTAATAAATATGTTCTTCCGGAATTATTATTTAAATTATTGTTTAAAAGCGTCCCTATTGTTTTTCAACGAATTGCGTCATTTCCTCCGACATAACGCGTTTATTTCGTCTTTTAAACTACTGTGATACCGTGAACGATTGAGGTTATTTCGAGGATTATCGTGGCAATGATGTAAAAACAGTTTGTGGTTTAACATTTTAATATTTAATCAAAGATCGATTACAAAATGTACAGAGACGCTTTGTGGTGGATTCGCGTGAAATAAGATATCGGTAACCTGTGAAGGAATAATGATAGTACAGTCGGAGGAGAACGGAGCGATTGTTCGTTTGTTTCCTAGAAATTATTTGCGATATGTACAATTTACAAGAACGTTGCGTAAAACCCACGTCTGTGAATGGTAACGATAGAAAACAAAGAAAGAGGAAGGTGCGGATTACGTTTTACGCGGCTTGACTTTTCTCTTGTTGATGCTCATTATCTGCTCGACAATGATATCGTCCGCTCTCGGATCGATAGGAACAGCTTGTATAGGAGTGCGTGAGCTAGCGCTTGGTTTCGAACGCCTCTCGATAGATGAGCTCAGCCACGTCCAAATTTTCTCGCGGTTCAGAAACGCGAACGCGACTAGCATTATGAACGGCAACACGATTACGGACGTTTGGCTCATCTCATTCTGGTCGATCTTCCGTTCCGCGTTGAATGTCAGCTTTACGTGCTTGAACGACGAGTTCGCTTCGAAATAGAAGGGAAGAGTGCGATACTTGTGCATCGTTTCAGATAGCGACGATTCGAGTTGCACAAAGTACTTCTTTCCATCCGCCTGCAACGGCGGTAGGTGCACCAGGAACCCGGCGTTGTAATTGCTGCCAATCTTGTTAAGCTGCTGAGTTTCCAATTTGCTGGTGTGAATCGGCGAGTCAGGCATGTCCTCTCTGCACAACTTGACCTTCAGCGTGCGATAATGCTCCGGCTGTGCAGATACAACATGCACGGAGACATCAGTGCGCGATATCGGATGGAACGCGATTAGACGAAGACCACGAATGTCCTCCGAAATCTGCACTAGTATAGATTCGGGGCTGGTGCGTTGAATGTGAGCGTTGACCTCTGCGCTCGGCTTCAGTCGAAAAACATATGTGCACTGCGGAACAAAATTAATTCAAATCCTTGAAGAATCTATCATGAAGAGTCGAGAAAAATTGTTTACCCTTGGTTGAAGGCCTCTAATACGGAAATTTCCGTTCTCCTCGGTAGTCGCTTCTTCCTGGAGATTGCTGCAGTCGGCCTGCCCCTGCACCTCCATTAATAAACCAGCTTCTGGCTTTCCATTTAGAGATGTTACGGATCCATAAGCGCTGAACGCCACTCGTTTCCCGTATAACTCTACCTTGACGGTCGCGCCTTCCATCACCTTGATCATCTTCGATGGCGGATCGAAACGATATTCCTTCATCATTGGTCGAAGGTAGTATTCTCCCGGCGACAAAGAGTTAAAAACTAAACGTCCGTCCTCGCCCGTCACGCTATTTTTTCGATAACTTTGGCCACCGGATAAGGAGAGAAGAACACCCTGCGAAGCAAAACAACTGTACCGCTGGTAACTTGTTTCTTACATTAACAAGATTATTACGATAAAGTTTTTGGACACACCTGTAGCGACACGTTGTCGGCTTGATCAGAGACTTGAACGATTATTTCAGCCAATTTGTGCGCCAAAAAATCACCGCTGGAATCCGGTCCTGTGATCACGTATCCATCTTTCTCCGCGGTGACACTAATCGAAAGAAAGGCGGTGATCAATTAAAGTCAATCACTAAGAGTGAGCGTCTTTTACCTGTAGTCTACCTTCCTATCTAGTGGACCGACAACGTACGCTCCATCGTTTCGCGTGACTAGCGTATGGATCGGAGAAGTTTTGTCGTTTCCGAATATTTGGATGGTGACACCCTCCAATGGAGGATTAATCTTGCCTGCAATGATCTAAGAGATACACGTGTAAACGCTCTGGAGAATCTTTACGACGATGATGAGAGTCGCAATAATTGCCAGCTTACCTTTCCCATCTCGCCGATGAACGAGGCAACATCGTTTTGGCAATCGTTTACGGCCAACACTTTCAGCGACGGAGGACTGAACAGAAGAATATCCGACAACGGTGTTATCGTATAGACGTTATCGGTCTTTGCTTTGAATTCGAACTCGTACTTGTAGAAATTTCCCTCTTTCACGGGTTTCAAGGGTCCCAATCTGCGAAACAATAATTTATAGTTAGATTTCATCGACAAGACTGTTCATCTTGTGAGCGTGTATGCTTACGTAATGACGTCGCTGAGAGTTTTGACATTGACTTTGAGAGTGTTCAACGAGGAAGCGCTTTGAATGCTTCCTTTGTGACTGTGTTCGGACGAGTGCAACAAAATAGGAGAAAGACTATTGGTGTCCCACGCATAGAATGGCTGTTCATACACGTGGCAACCTTTCGGCACAAACGAGTACATGCCAGACTTTGATACGCAATGCTTTGTGCTCCCTTTGTTCAAAGCTAACGTCAGTTTCGTTGTATCACTAGGTTCCGAGTATATTACTGTTGTATCGTGAGAAGAAATAAAGGAAACGGAGAAACCAGTCTGTACGAAAGTGGGTACTTCTGCGCGTTCCGAGGTAACGGAGATTCTGTAGCTAGGATTTTCCCAGCAGAACACATCGTTGTCGATGAGCACCTCGTAATGACCAGGTAACACGTCCGTGAACTTATACTGACCATCTGTCAAACGAAAGACGACTTCGCAGGCAAAAAGAAAGTAGCATCGAACGGATTAAACGCGTATTGCTGCGATAACAAGAACACGCACGAACACTGTACTTCTTTCATCGTACTTTCTTTGCATGTACTTTGTGTGCCTAATCAATTGCTATGCGGTTTTGTTATCGCAGAAACCGTTTAGAAAATTTAAGCTGCGCTAAACCATAAGTGTATTGCGCGCAAAGGATATAAAGTAATTACCCTTTGCTTGTATAGTTTTTATGGTGATCCCATCGAGCACCTTTAACGTAACGGAGGCCTGACTACATTCAGTCCCTGACAAACATTTCACCGTGCCCGACAACTTAGCTTTCAGCTGCAAAAAGTTTACATCGTTCACTGGTCGAGATGATACGTCAATTGTCTGCTGTAGCGGGAAGAATCTGAAAGTTTCGTGATAAGTTGGAAAATTGAGGAAAAGATACAGGAAAACAATTTACACAACTTACTGCAAGCCTTTGTCTCTTTCTTCCGGAGTGACAACGACGCTCAATAGATATCGGTCGGGTGAGAGATAAATGCAGAACTCTCCGGTTTTTGGGTCCGTTTCGATTTCTTTAGTGAATGTGTTGGCAGTGTTTTGTGCGGAAACCTTACGATGATGCAACGTTTCTTTGGCCGATAGAGTTACTTTCCCACACACTTTGTAAGCCGACGGTGACAGAACCGGGAGTTCTGAGGAGCTCGGAGAAATCTTGACCAACCTCTCGATGAAAAGTACATTATCTGAATAGGATTAAAAAACGGTCAGGTAACGGCAGAAATTCACAAAAAGACGCGATTAGTAAAACAATACGCATACCGGCTTCGGCTTTCAACGAATACTGTCCGGCTTTCATATTGTCTAACACGTATTTTCCAGCTGCGTCCGTCACAGCGACCTCCTTTTGTGACAAAAATATTTTTGTGCCCGGTAGCGGATCACCATCGATCGCAATGCGAACGGATCCGCTCACTGTAAAACCGGTTACTTTAAAGCCTGGCCGTAATGCGACGCTATTGTGATTTACTTTGAACGACAGTTCAGCTGGTTGAACGTCGAATTTTGTTTGACCACCGGCATAATACGGGACCAATTTGTAATCTCCGGGCGACACGCTTGGAAAAAGAAATTTGCCGTTTTTATCCGAAACAACATGGCAAATAGGCTTTTTCGATCGAAGTTCTTTACTTATGGCTGTAGTGGCGCAATTTTTTGCTACGCCATTCTATACAATAGGGAAACGCAACTAAGATTAATAGGTTGAACAATTACTAATCGTGCACAGATAATGAGGATGAATCGATACTTACTCCAATGAGTAAAAAGGTCACACCACTGACTGGTTCCTCTTCGCTGGTAACTCGACCGCTTACATCGTACCCGAAAACCACCAAGGTACCATCCGCGAGTTCAGTGTTACCCTCTCGTACCGTTACTCTAACGGTATCCTTTTCTAGAACCCACCTGAAAGAACGAAAAAGAAATGTGTAAGAGAATTCGGATGTATTCAAGAGTGTTGATTCTTACGTTGGATGGGAAGCAACTAGGACATATTTTCCAGGCTGTATCGGCGTGAAATAAAACGTTCCTCCTTCAGCAGTGAGTGTAGTCTCTTCTGGAACTTGCTCGCTTCCTTCTTTGTGCAGTGCAATGTTTACACCTTTTGGTCCTGAGTCTGATCCTAATGCTGTAACCTAAACAAAGTTTTATGTGAGATGAACAATTTTGAGATCATATCATCTAGAAAAGACATTGTTTAAGTTTTTAATTTACTCTGCCAGCAATGCCGAATCCTTTAAAAGTAAAATTTATATCTTTTCCCAGACTACAGGCATCAGTTGTTCCATCCACGTTCAGCAAAACTTCCATAGGTTCAAAACTCCATCCTCTGGGCGGGTCTACCTAATATTTTTATTATGTAATGAATATAAATTGAAAACATTCTTATCAATTGATGAATTAGAAATAGTATTTCTATCAGGGTTTTCCATTACCTTCAGTATATATTCCCCTTTATCATACAAAGGAAGAAAATAGTACCCGTTGTTTGGAGCACATTCTGTAGCATCTTTAAGGCTTCCAGCTTTTGTGTACCTAATTCAAAGGAAAAGTTTGTGTCAATATTTTTATGATTGAAGACCTTTCAAAGAAGCACGTGAGTCGTAGACGAATCGATTTGCTACGGGTTTAATGGTAGGTGTCAGTACTTACAATTTTACTTGAACTTTTGCGAAATCAATGTTAGCATGACTTTTTAAAAATCCTCCGCATCCTAGAATATCTTGGGCGTTGGAAAACACTATGGATACACATACGTGAAATAAATAAAGCACAATCATTCGTTTCATCTTCGTCTTTTCGGATCAACGTCCATGTACTTCCATGCCTATCGAAAAATGATGATCCGCTGAATTACCACTATGTACCACTACACAGACACTGTATAGGTAAGAAATTTTCTCGCGCCCTCTACCTAAAGTCACAGTCGACTGTCGGTAATTTGGCTAACAGTTTGAGCGTTTTGTCACTACCCTAGTTGGCGCTCTATAGATCTCAGACAAAGCTTCATTTTTTCTCGAAAAGAGGCACTACCATCGCCCGCATGTGCAGAATGCTTCATCACTGAAAAACGTCAATTATTGCATAATTACTGCAAGAAAAGAGTAATTATGAACAAAATAAATGACGACACCGATCCCTGAATTGTCTATACGCATATGTCTGCATATAATGCAGACAGAAACATTAACACTGCAAGTATCATTCTTCAACTTGTATTATCTTATTTACGTATTTAAATACTGTATCGCCACATGTTTTATGGACTAATATAGGTCTTAAAGGTTAATGAAAAATATCCTTTTGTATCTTTCTTCTTTTTATCACTTTTACGTTACTAGTGGGTTCCTCAACTGGTATGGAAAAAACAATAATAATAATTCAAATAATAATAACAAAGTGTAGGTGAACGGAAGGAAATGAGAATGACAAATGGAATAAACGTTTCCAACGACGTAATATAATTTATTCGTAATCATATAAAAAAGGACCATTTAAATTCGTAAATGGCTTGGTAGACAGAAAATTTGCAACAATAATTTCGTGCCTCCGCCAAATTCGCTCCAAGTTGCCGGCAATCGTACCCTTATTATTTGCTCGTACGCTTGATCAACCAGGTGACTAGCATTTGTTTCTCGGCAGGGAGGAAAAGCTGAAGTGTGTTCTCGACAACCGGGTTTCGACGGTTCGACGATAGTACGATTCAACGATTCGACGATTCAACGAGCCATCAAGGACTTTGGAGGAAGCGTGTCACATAGTCAGGCTACAAATTCCATTTTCCCTACTTTTCCTCTTCGCTTTTGTTCCTCTTTTCCCCCATGCTCCGCGCCTTCGGAATGTCTCGATTACAACAGTTAATCGATTAAAATAATAGAAACCGCAATAATCGTGATTCGGCATCACATGGAATAATAAAAAGTAGATGTTCGTTCGATCGAAAACTAAATCTGTACATACACGCATCGAGTATAAAAAGTTGCGAACGAATTCACCTGAGCCGCAGCGTCGCGCCACTGTAAGACGGAAGGAAGGCGTTTCCCGCGCGTTATGGCGTTATTATGGTGTTACATGAAGTTATGGCGTTACGTTATATGCACGTACACGCGAAGCAGTGTGCACACGCTGCCGTACGTATCATCTAAAATTGGCCGAGGACGTTGCGATCACAGTTTCCAACGAAACGCGGTAATAAATCACAAGGGACGACTCGGAGAAACGATATCACGAAAACTTTATAATCGGTAATCGGCTACCTAGCGTTTACTAATTGTCGCTATCGCTATCATTCTCTAATACTTCCGTTACTACGGCCTCTAACATCTAACACAAATAAATATCGTGTGCGTATTACTATTTGCTGTTTCCGAAAGAGCTATTAACGTATAAATCGCGTGAGAATGTCACGCGAGAATAATTGGGGAGCGTGGAAGTCTAACGAGACAACAGTCGGCAATTCTATCAGTCTATTCTCGCGATCATAGTATCGCCGCGATCGTACACTTTTGAGTCTTCCTCGCGCGAGACGCGAGATGCGATATGCGAGATCGATCGCTCTTTCTCCTTTGTCGGCTGTGTCGTCGAATTTCTCTAGAAGAAATTCAAGGGAAAATATCCTAACGAGGTTTCTCTAACTTTTAGCTAATGCGTATTCTCCGCTTCTCAGCGTCGGTTCAACTAAACGGTCCTACCGTGCTATCGTGCTAAGACTAAGTTTATCTTTGGTATACTAACGGGAAATGATCGTTCCGCCGGCAGAACCGACTGCAACGATTCGCCTTTAGTCCGCTGCTCGAGCTTCTCCGTTCCGGAAGTACGGATTTCGCGTAGAAATAGGAACATTGCGAATTGCGAGTGAGATGCGCGCCGAACCGTCCGCGTGCGCGCACCTTTGCCCTGCGTGAAAAATATTTGCGGTTCGTGGTTCGCGATTCGCGGTTCGCTGATTGCCGGACCGCTCGCCCAAATTCGACGCGCGGGGACAGGGAACCGCGGATCTCGCAGCACACGCTCAACAGTTTCTGCGCGTCGAACGTAACACGCGAGAGAACAATGCCCAGAAAATATGCAACGTTCTTAATTTTGATTCTCTTACTGTGTAGACGCGGACAGAAAAATATAATATCGTATATCGATTGCCTCCTGAGGGATTTGCTGAGAAATTGCTTCGCGCGAGAATCGTCCCGGCGTTCGGCGTTTCGAATTTCGATACATTGGTAGAAACGGCACGCGCGAAATGCGGCGAGTGGAAAAGGAGCGGCGCGGTTCGCGGAGGCGTTTGAACAGCGGCCGCAGTTTCCCTCGTGGCGCGCGACAAGACCAAGTGCAACCCCTAGCGTTCGGTTCACGGCATCTCGGACATTACCGGTTCCAAACAAGTCTGTTTCAGAGTCGCCGACTGGTCCTCCAGGCTTCGTTTCAAGCCCTCTATCGCGTGCATCAGCATGTGCCTACGGAGCTGCGACATCTGGTGTTCTTCAGACATCTTGCGGCATCTTCTCGAGTCGTCTGCGGTACAAGCACATTAATTTCGATGTAGGATCGAGCATGTAAATTCGCGTTAATAAATTCTCTCCAATTGTCCTTCAATTTCTAAACAAAAATGGATCATTCGTGAAGAAGAGATACAATTACTCGAGTCGCGCGTCCCATTTTTATAGTCACCGATTTTCAAGAACTATAAAAACGATCCAGCTAGAATAATCGTATCTTGTTTTTCCAAATTGTCTATTTTTGTTTACAAGCTGAAGGACAATTGGAGGATCTATCATTTTATTCGAATTATTATTATCCTTGAAGAGGAAATATTAATAAAATATATTTGGAGCAAGAAAATAACCAAAGTTACGGAAAATGTAACAAAATTTTCTCGTTTCTCTAAGGAAAATATTGTAATTTCGTTTTTTAAGCAGCTCTTAGAGAACTGTCAAACATTTAAAATTCCGCTATGTATCAGCTGTTTAAATTTTGGGCCAGTTCTCGTTGAACGAAGTGCGCATAAACGATTCGAAAGGACGGGTTGCCTAGGAGGATTATAGATGGATATGGTTTTTGCTTTCTTACGTTTTTTAGTTTTTACATACCGGTGTCATCGGTCGCGGTATCTCCGTCCGAATTTCGAAGAGCCACGTGTTCTCCCAAGGTTTTCTGTATCCGGCTATGCGTGGTGCTGCTCACGTACACTTTCCTCTTGACCGGCTCGCTTTGCGGACAATAGAAAGAACCTTCCTTCGTGGGGCCCATGTCGACCGACCTGACGGAACGAATAAAACACGCGTGTTTACAGGAACAGCGGACCGATATAATACGACCAATATAATTGACGTGACCGAAGTACTAACTTGAATGTCATCACGGTAGGCCTCCTTCTAACGTCGCACCTGTCCTCGGAGTCCGAGGAACTCGACGAGTCCATTGCGTCCCTCCGCGGGAAGACTGCGCGAGGCCGATTCTGTAGACGAACCTCAGGCTGGAGGGACGTCGACGGAGGCGGTTCCGAGTCCGACGAGACCCGCTGAAAACCGTTGCAGGCGAGAGACGGAGTTCGCGATAGCTCGTTGACCTCCGGCTGCGAACGCCGTTGCGCTTCCGTTTCTGCATCCGCTTCCGATTCCGGTCGGCGATCCGGTTCGGCGTCCGACTCGCGTCGGCTCGGCCGAAACGTAGCTTTGCCGGGCGAGTGCAACGGCGGCGTTCTTCTCGCCGCTATCGGAGAGTCGCCGATGAAGTACTTGATCGGCGACGCGGCCTCTTGCCTGTAACGGAGCTCGTTGGTCGTCGGGACCGGAGAGCCGGCCGTCGGCCCGTTCCGCTCGACGAATCGGCGAATAGGGGAACAAGGCTGCGCGAACTGTCTCTTGGGGCTGGTGTGCTCGAGATCCCGAATGCTGCCGCTCTGCAGCTCGGGCTGGGAGTTCCTGCTCTTGGAGAGGGCCAGCTCGATGTTCAGCTCGGTATTCTTGATCAGCTCGACGCGCTTGTTGGCCAGGCCGTTGTGGAACTTTCGCGAGGGCGACGGGACGACCGGCAGCCCGCCGTTCTGGCTCTTCTGCATGGTCACTAGGATGTTCTCCACCTCGAGGATAAGCTCGCGATACTTTTTGTCAGCCAGCTTGTCCGCCTCGATTAGAGCGATTTCGGAAGCGAACGCGGTCATGTAGGCGCTGCCCGCCGACCCGATTTTTCGACTGACGACGTTCCCGTTCACGTAGCCCACCTTTGGAAACGCAGAGAAAACGTCGGAATTAGGAGAGCTTCCGGCTCGATACCAGTTGGCAAACTTCGATCCAATACCGAATTATGTCGAAGACGTATTCGGACAGCTTTTAAAACGTGAGAACTTTTTTAGAATTGGACTAAACGACTTGAATAGACTATAACTAGAATGCCTTTTTAAAATTTTTCCGACGGCTATAGTGGCAAAAGAAAGTGAGAAATTCTCATTTTTTAACCTTTTCAGTGTCTATATATGAAAGTTTAAAAAATGCGTTTTGTGGATCTTGGTAACTTATATGCTTGTTGAAAATTTCATCGGAATGGGTTGACTTTGGCACGAGCTGCAAATAATTAAAGAACGCAAAAATCACAGTGTTGTTTAGACTCTTGTATGTAACTTGTAATTTACTGAGATCTACAAAACACATTTTTTAAAATTTTCGTTACATAACCAGATAAAAAAGTTAAAAAACAAAAGTTTTTTATTTTATTTTGTCACTCGAGGTAATAGCAAAATTATAAAATAGGAATCAATCATATCTGATTTTTAAATACTTTACTTTCTAAATACTTGGTTTAGTCTTTACCTTTTTATTAGTAAATAATGTTATATTACATATACATATATACATCTGTATTATACATGATATCCGAAAAATGTCTAACAATCCAGAAATAGGAAATAGCTCAGATCATTTCAAGCAAGTTTTTCCTTTACAACAATGTTCTTCGAGACATCGTTAACGAGTTATTAATGAAAAGCATTGACCAATGAGAGGCGAATATCGCTGACGCGAAGCGCGCGAGCCAATAAGCGAAACTGGGCTCGGCCGCCTCGCACTAGAGAAGCTCGCTTCTCATTGATCACTGTTTTTCATTAATAACTCGTTAATGATGTCACGGAGAACATTTTCGTAAAGGAAAAAGTTACTTCAAATGATCTCAGAAACCTCCCACTTCCGGATCGTTAGACATTTTTGAGGCACCCTGTATGTATACATGTATGTTATCTTCGTATTCCTTTTTATAATAAAATACTATTAAGAAATATTATTTCAGTTATGGTGCTGTCTCTAATTTATTTTACTTAATTCCCGAAAATTAAGGAATGAAACGAACAGTGAAAATACTCCAGGTCAAAATTGACCCGGCCACCGCCTTGCGAGGATTAAATACTTTGGTATCTACTTATACTTCTAGTATCGAGGCTAGCGAAGTAAGAGTCGCGAAAGCTCGCGCTTACCGAATTCGGGCGCCTCTTGACAACATCAAGGTCGCCGCCGGCACCGGTACCGATTCCGGTGCCGACGTCGATGCTGTTAGGATGAACAGAAGACCTCTCCGTGGCGTTTAGCCTGACCGGCGACAGGTTCTTATTGAGGTCGTGCTTCTTGCGACGCAGACATATGGGGGTGCCGCCGACGCTCCTGCTGCCCTGCTGATTGAAGCCCGAGTTCTTCAGCAGCATCCTCTCCAGCAGAGCGCGGTTCAGATTCGCCGTTTCGTCGTCGCATCTGTCCGCCGTGGTCGACTTCCGCCGTTGGGAGGTCCGCTTCTTGCGCTTCTCGCTTTGCTGTTTCTCTTCGGTTTTCTTCCCGTGGCGACCGCTCGCGGACGCCCTCTTCCCGGAGACGTTCTTCACGCTCGCCATTCTGTGAACAGACAGGCGGAATTTTTCGTTGAAACATGCCGCTCCCAATGGGCTTCCAACGCGATCTCGCGGTATGGTAAATTCTCTCAAATTGTCTCTCACCTTGTTAACAAAAATGGACAATTTTGGAGAAGGGGATTCGATTAATTGAGTCTCGCGGCTCGTTTTTATAGCTACCGATCATTAGCAATTATTAGTTCGTAAATAATTAGTCATAAATAACTTCTGTTCTTTATTAGACAAAATTTTGTTTTCTCCTATTTATTTTTTCTGTCTTTTTATTTTATTTATTTCGAACCCTTACCTACAAGGTGTCCAAAATGTTATTTAACTTCAAATCACACGAGGAACCCGTCATTTTCGAATTTTGAGAAACATTTAGGACACCCTATATTTAATAAAAACGAAATCTCGTTTGTCACGGTGATTCGTAGTGGGTAGATATGAAAAATTGATTCTAAGTTATTTATGACTCGACATGATATATACCTTGACCTAAGAATCGTATCTCCTCTTCCGAAATTGTCCATCTTTTGTTCACAAGCTGAGGGACAATTCGCGAGAATTTATTGTATTACCTCTGAAGAACGGCGTTCGCGTCCTCCTTGGTCCTTCGTTTCGTCAACGATTCCCGCAGCTTGTCGCTTCGTCTGTCCAGCTCGCTGGTGAACGCGAAGTACGTGCAGTGGCCCGTGTTCGGGAACCGAGCAGAACAGTCGAGGTTGTCGAGGTCGAGGAACGAGCCATTGTCGATGTAATCGAACTCTGCGTTGCCCAGCGGGTCGTTGTCCTCGGCGTCGATGCGAGCAGCATCGGCGTCGGACAGCGAGTCTACGCAGTCCTCGTAATCGGTCGGGTCGCTGTCGGACAAAATGTCCGTCTCCTTTTCGTACACGTAGCTCTCGTCGAACTTGCCCATCATCTCGTTCAAGGTGATATCGTCCTCGGAAGACCTGGCGCTCCGCGTCACCGACGACGTCGGCGAGACGGTGCAGTTACGATTTCCGTGGCCGTGGCCGTGACCGCGGCCGTGTCCCTTGCCGATCGTACTCACGATTTCGTTTTCGAGCCCGTTGCCGTTGCAGTCGCTGCTGCATCCTCTGTTACTGCGACAGTTCCCGTTGCTGCTGCCGCCGCTGCTGCTCGTGCTGCTTCGGCTGCTGCTGCTGCTGTTGCTACGCCGTTGCATCGACAGAGCCATTTTCGATCGAATCTCCAGGCCCGATGCGATTCTCCAGTTTTGGTTTATGCTACGGGAGGAAACTGGATTAGGGTAGATGTCCCAGTTTCCTCCGAATTAAAGACGTGTACAGAAAGAAGAAGTTTTATACAGAAATCGATGCCTCTCCCTGAATTTTCCACGTTGATAGGTGAACATAATAGAAGATCTTACGTACAAAACTTCTCTTTTCCTATACATTTTTAATCCGAAGGCACGGAAACTGAGACAGTCACGGAAACTGGGACAGTTACCCTAGCTTCGGAGCTAAGAAGCCAAAGGAAAACACGATCGAGCGCGAAACGGTCGCTCGCGTTTCCCTCGGACAAGGACGATCGCCGGTGAACTTAGCGTACAAGTGAAGATCTTACACGAGACCCGGAGGTATTCGGGGTGAAGCAAATGTAAAGGAAAGATCCAGAGGAGAGCGGTACTAACGGGCTTCTTCCGGCGCTGAGGCTCTCCTGTTTCAACTCCCGTTTGGCTCGGGCCTCTCGCGCGCAGTTCACGTTCACGTCGCTCGCGCTCCCGGAAGATGCGGTGAGCTTGAGGGCCGAGCCGCTGCTCGCGTCGTCCAGATTCAGCCGGGACTTGAAGCCGGCGTTGCTGGAGCCGGACGAGTTGGCCGAAAGCCAAGGGTTCGTGCGAATGCGAGAGCGTTCCCGGGGCGACTGGACCGAGGGCGAGACCACTAGCGGCGGCGGGATAGAGGACGGCACGGCCAAGCTGCTTTTCGTCGAGTCGCCGGAGAACGATTCGGTTCGCCGGTGATACCTGTCCTGTTGCGCACGTGCTCGTTGCGACTGCTCCTCTTCGATAACCTGTTCGTTTGAGAAATCATGTTTTCACTGTTGTAAATAGTGCACGCTCTTCTATCAATATTTTCAAACATCCCTTGCACTCTTTAAAACAGAATTTAAGAGACTCGTGCGTGACATTTAAACGAGGGACGATGTTTAACCCCTTGCACTACTATTTCTTTCACGTTGCGTTGATTAGTACTTATTCGTCATTAATAATTTCCCTAATAGGACCAGGCAATTTTTGCTTCTTGTATTGTCTTCATCTTATTTCGTTTCTAGACTTGGATGACAGAAGAATGCAATTTTGCTTCGGCTTAAAAGGAATTAATAATATTCTGATCTTGCACGAAATCTGTATGACGAGTCTGACTCGTTATTATAGTGCAAGGGGTTAAGGGGATAAGACCTTGGGAGGGATAAGACCTTGATGGAATTTATCACCACTTGGCGTATGTATTCTTTAACGTTTCAAGATGTAAAATGCTTTCTTTCGTTATATTTTATCGGCTTTTGATGAAATTGCACATGTTATTCCTTATGGACAACCCCGTCGACGGCGTACATTGCAATAATTTTGTTTCCTTTCATTCAGAACGAAAAATCAAGCAACATTTTCTTCGTAATAATATCGTCGTACGAGCTGAAAAAATGCAAAATCGTTGGAAGGGTTTTGAATACAAAAGAATGACACTTTCCATTTTCTAATTTAATTATGCAATAAACAAAGTTTAAATGATTATTATTATAAAGGATGTTAGTTCATACGACACGTAATACTATTGCGAAGAAAATGAACTTTCGTTTTAAATCAAAGGAAAACAATGCTAAGCTGCGCGTATTTCATTAAAAGTCAATAAAATGTAACGGAAAAAAAAACATTTTGTATCTTGAAATGTTAGAGAATGCGTGTGCCAAGTGCCGATACGCTTCGTCAAGGTCTTATGTTATAAGAAAACTGCCAAATATTAGCTATCGTTGGAACGCTTCAGGTGAGTCTCCCCCCTTAAGGTGTATTACTTAATATCTCAACGTGATTATAGTCCGCAAAGATTTCTGATATTAATTTAAGGAATCGCGATTACCTTATTAAACCTCTTTCTTCGAAATTTTCTAACAAAAAGACAACTTTCCGTATGTACTCGGTAAATATTCGATATTCGAGAAAGCCCGGAGAATGTTATCATAGAACTGGGGATCATAGATCGGAGGGCGCGATCGCGATACGTGCCTTGTTCAAAGCGTTGATCCTCGCGAGAGAAGCCACCGCTTCGAGGATTCCGTGTCTGGCGAGAAGCGCGGGCCCGGGGCCGGGAGCAGGGCTAGTTCCTGGGCCGAGAACGGAGCCGGGGCCAGCGCCGGGTCCGGAACCCGAACCTAGCGGCCCTCCGGTCGAAAGTTCCCCCACTCCCGCGCCAGCGCCCGAGCCCGAGGATTTCTTCGGTCTGCCGTTGTTCCCGGTGCTCTGAAAGTAGTGCGTACCGGTCCTGATGTTGATGTAATATTCCGGCGGGAAGCTGGTTCCGGGCGAAGTGCCGTCCGTTGAGTATCCGGTGCTGTAGGCGCTCTCTGGGGAGGAGAGATTTACGCTGCCGGTGCCGGCGGACGTGCCGGAAGAGGCCGAAGCGGTCGCGTAGCTTCCGCCTCCGTGCAATCGAATCCCGTCCACAGCTTTCTCCGGTGACTCCGCCGGATGTACCTGTAATTTTCAGTAATGCTCATCTTTGCGGCGGCGTCGGCGACACGATTTTCGAGTCAGCTTCTCCGAGAGAGGGCTACAGGTCATCAAGAACAAGAGCATCGTCATCGTCGTCGTCATCGTCGTCGTCGAGATCGAGTCGGTGCCGTCTAATTGGATGCGAGGGAAACGAACGTGACGCTCGAGCGAAGAACGAGACGAGGAGAACTCGTCTTCCCATTCTCCCTTCTCGATCGCGACGAAACGAGACGACCGAAAGAATATAGGTACTACAGGTGGGCGGGTACCCGAGATTTCGGGTTGAAATCGGGTCGGATATTAACTTCGGATTCGGGTCGGGAAAGTTCAGGCACCCGTATTTGAAATCGAACCCCGAGAATTTTCGAGTACGCGGAATTATAAAGGAAACGAATTAGAGAGTTTATATTATATATTGTATATTGTATATTGTATATTATATATTATATATTATATATTATAACATATTTATTGCGTGCCTGAGGCAAACAACGCGCAATCGGGAAAAGCTAATGAAGTGTCTAAATATACCGTACCGACCCGATTTCAGAATTTCGTGTATCCGAAAATTGTTGAGACCCGATATGACTTCCAGTACCCAATATCCGGGCCGACTCGACCCGATCAATGACCGACTCTCGTAGTAGATCAAACGGGTACCGATCGAGCTCACCTGGTGCAAGCAGGGAGATCTGTTGGCGCTTCGATTTCTCGGGGAGTTGCAGTTCGAGTCGAATCCCTTCTCCCTCTTTTTCCGGTCCTTTTTCTTCTTCGACTGCAAGATATACGTCTCCATCCACGTGCGCAGTTTCGTCCCGATCATGTTGCACACTGTTCAAATCGATGAGACGGCGACGCGCGAAAAGTTCGGAGCAGGAGTATCGGAGGTTCGCCAATCAGTGCTGGCACGCACGAGCCTCGCGGATTCGAAGCTCGCGAGCTCGTCGCATCTACGTGGTCCTCGGTTCTCCGCCGGTTAACGTCGCGAATCGTTGCGGCGCCCCTTCGTTTCGCGGCGTTCGTCGCCGACGCGAGCCATCGCAGGATCTGAAACACGCGAGGACGGAACTCGTTAGCACGGAGCGACGGGAGTCGCGCAGGTCTCGTCCGCGGATCTCGTCGCGAATCTCTAGACTGCTACGGCCGCGGGTTGGCACCTCTATTTCCGGGAACTGAAACACCCGAGGGACTTCCGTCGGTGAAATCAACGCGGCCCCGCTCCGGATCGCAGCGTCCCTTTCAGCCACCGTTATAATTTCCGGCTCCTCTTAAATCCACTGCAGTCGTTCGGTGTCTCGAGGCGTCCTCTCGTTTCGAATCTATTTGAATTTCGGCCGGTCGCGATGCGGACCGGTTTACTATGCGATATACGCCGCGGCGTGACGCGTCGCAGACCCGGGGCGGAAAGGAAAAGAAAACGTTCAAGACTTTCGGAGCTTCCATATTTTATGGCAGGTGAAAAGGCCGCGACGTTTTCGCGCTCTCAACGTTCCGACCCTCGTTTCTGCGCCAGGTTTCTGTCGGCACTCCCCTCGACCCAGATCTCGGGAGGACCGCCGCCGGCGGCCGGTGACCGGCGTCCGGCGACCACCAGGGAAGATAAACGAAAAACGCGCCTGCTTTCCCTGGAACGTTGGCCAAAGCTAAAGGGAAATAAATATTCTGTTGGGACATAGTTCATGCCCGACGAGCTACACGACGAGCTTTCCGGAGGCTCGAGGAACGCAAAGACGATCGCCAGATCGTTCTTTTAGCGTCTCGCGATTGTCACGCAATGCCGACTTCCGGTCTGTTGCTAGTATTCCAATATAGTCCAGTTATGCGTCTATTATAACGACTCCTTCATTTCCACCACTCGGGACCCGATAGATTCCTACACGCGACGAGAACGAGACTAGGATTCCACGCGGTACGCCGGCCGGGAACGATCGAGTACACGGTTTTACCTGCCCGAACCCGACCTCGAGCTAATTTGCTCGCGTTACGGTTCCCGAGGCCGAGTCGTCGGGATATCGATTATCGCCATGATCCAAGGTGTTGGAGCAGGGTGCGTGGAGCTTCTGCCAAGGGACTGCTATCTCGGGAATGCAAATGAAACCTGGCAAGCAAACGGGCAAAGAGAAAGAGAACGGGAAAGAAGAAGGGACAGGGCAAGGAGAGGTGTTAGCCGCCACGTGGTTAGGGGTGGTGAAAGGGTTCGATCGAGCACCGCTGACGGTAGCCGCGGCTCGTGGCCCGCGGTGTCGTCGTCATGGCAACTATCCGAGCTCTCGCCCCAGGCGAGGCTGGGATCCACCGGCGGGATCCAACGATTCGTCGGATCCAACGATCCAAGATCGAAACGTCGACGCGACCGAACGCGGTTTTCACGGTCATCTCTTCTCCACCGGGATTTCCCCGGCTCTCCTATTCCAGCGAACGCGACGAGTCCGTCCTCGTTAGACCGCGTCGCGTGGAACGCAGCCACGGCCGCGTCGACAGTCGAATAAAATTAGAAATCGCGCCCCGATTCCACGATACCCAGCTCTCGTAGTCTCTCGATCATTCTCTGGCCGTGCCGTCTTGTTTTTATAGAGATTCGCAAAGTTCTGGCCTAATAATTCCTTGCCGATTTCTCATCGATAAGAAGCGAATAAGCGATCTGCGGTTGTTAATGTTGTTATCGGCACGAAAAAAGAGTCGTGGGTCGTGGATCGCGTCGACGTTCGCCGTCGATTTTCTCCTGTTGCAAAAATAAGGTTTAAATAAAGATGGAATGATACGTTCCTTTAAGTTATACACGCCATTTATCCTATTTGTGTCGGCGTCCTCTATTCACTTGTGCTTCTCCAAAAGCTCACGCGTATATACGATGATATTATTCCTAATATCGCCATCTATCTTGTAATTAACCCTTTGCGCTCGGAGCTACTCTAAACAATAGCCACGTTTAGTACTTTAGTACTTACATTTAAAATTTCTCTTCAAATTCGAGAGACAAACTTTTGAATGACTCCACTCCGAAGTCCTCGAATGCAAAGAGTTAACATATCGTTTCTATGGAAACTGATGCATGCTACTGAGTACCAACATGAATTACTCATAATCCTACCTGCACCAACTTCGATTGCCAGGCGATCCGCCGAAAGAAATGGTCCCGGTTATTTCGGTTCTGACGAAACGAGACCGACCGGGGACGGATTCGCCATGAAATTTTCATGGATTCGGGAAGGAACGCGACAAACGACGAGAAAGATGGTCTGGCCCTTGGCCAAGAGAACGGTGCCGTCCACGAGCCGCTGAGAGAATCCCGGCGACCTCGAACGCGACCCGATAGGGACGCGTTTAGCGGAATTGCGCTCGGTCACGGTCGCCGGGGCTAAAGTTGCTCGCGGGTTTCAATGAAACATTAATTGAGAGTCGCCGGGGAAAATGGCAAAAGTTAACACACGAGAAAGAGAGAGGAAGAGAAGCGAGAGTTTGTACGAAGCAAAACTCTCGGCCCTTTCAACGGCTGTCGTCGACGCACCCTCTCTCAGACCGGCTAATTCGAACGAGCAACCCTCGAGGTAGTGCGCGTCGTTGCTGAATCTAATCGAATCGATGCTCTTCCAAAGTTTTCCGACGCGGGATAAGGCCCGTCGGGACAGGTCGACGCTACGATTCCACGAGAAAGGTTGCGACGCATCCACGAGCGAACCGGCTCGATCGCGATATCGCTCGATCCGGCGACGAACGCGAGTAGGCGGGTCGAGTTACGACGGGCCAATGGGGCAATGGACCGACGTTTGCATTCTTTCGCTCGCCAGCTTTGATTTCCGAGTAAGTACAACGAGTCGTCGACAAATCGACGAGCCGTCGAGCGTAATCGAGCCCCGCGCCTCCTTGGATTTTTCTTCGAATCGTTTTATTCAGACCTCTAATCGCAAGTCCGCGAGAAAAACGCGTCGCTCGCTGAAACGAGTCTGCGAATCTTGCACGTCTCCACGCGACCCGGTATCGTTCCAGAGTACGTTTCGTCGATTCGACGATAACCGGCTGGAGGTGGCAAGAAGCCGCAACCTCGTGTCACGACCCGTGACCGTTCCATGTTCCATCCAACACGCTAAAAATCTCCGAAAGATGATCGTGCCCATCGCGCGCTCGCCCATTCGCGCGTTCGCGGCAATACACCTTCCCCAGCTCGCTCCTGCTCGCGTCGACTAGCCTCGCACTTTCGCGTTTCATTTTCCAACCGGTTAAACGGCCCGGCAAGTGTAAATTCGAAAGCTTCTAAGTTATGCAACGATTATGTCCGCGGCTGCTGGCTCTTGACTCTTTGCTCTCTCCGGTCGCGACGATTCTGAGAAGTCGTCGCTCGATCGACACCTTTTCGCGACGATCGCCGAAACGGAGTGTACACGCTGTCTGCAGCCTGCCGCTCGGGACGTGTTCGGGGCAGGTCCGAGAGAGAGAGAGAGAGCGAGAGAGAGCGAGAAAGAGAGAGAGAGAGAGAGAGAGAGAGAGAGATCTTACCTTTTTCTCCATCGAACGTCATCCCCCATCGGTTTCGAGCTGTTTTCGCGTCAAATGGACTCCGGCGATCTCGCTCCAGTGTTGTCGCCAACGCGAACCGAACGACCGAATGGGAACAGCGCGAACAGACACCCCTGGAATGCTAACGCGTACTCGCGTTCTCGCGTGCTCGTTTACGTTCTCGCTCTCCCTTTCGCGTCGTGTGTCCTCTCTTCGAGCAAAGTCGAGGAGCGAGCGAACGGAGAAACGTGCCGACCTCACCCGACCGGCTGTTCGACCGAGACTGAGCGCCGTCGAATACGCACCCTTATTGGGCGGACACGTTGCAGGGCCGTACCAGAAAGGGGTGCTTCCCCTACCATCCAGTCTATTCTCCTCTCCATTCTCCGCTCGCTACACTTTGCTTCATTTCTCTATTCTTCTCTTCTCTTCTCTATTTTACTCTTCCGTGCTATTCCGCGCTCGTCCCGTCCCTTTTCTACCCTCTATTCTGCTTCCGGCCGATGCGACGTATCCCGATGCAAGAGAGAGTATCGACGCGGAGGCCCGTGCTCCTCGCTGGAACCGATAGACCACCCTGCTCCGAAGCCCCGGCTTTTCCATCTCTCGGCGAACAACGTGCATGGAAAGGGTAGTCGCGCTACAAACGCTTTTCCCATAGTCGATAGCCCACAGCCGAAAGCTTGTAGATCGTAGCCAAAAGCCGATACCCCATAAACCCATACCCCGTACCCCATAGCTCCTCGGAAGCGCCAACCAACGACAACGACCGATGTTTAATCGTCGCGAGCGTGCTCCGATCGATCCGCGATAGCCGCTCGTTCCGTCAACGGCGAGATCCTCCACTAATCGGCGAAGTCTCGCCAGCTGGTACACGTTCTTGCAGAAGTAGTCTTTTTTTATTCGAATTATTAAAATCTCTCGGAGATTTATTCGCTTTACTATACACATTTAGGAAAGAACCGAATTAGCTATATGTTCACATGTTACTTTTTTTGTAACGCTGTAATACAATTCATTGTTCCAATTGTATGTACTCCGAGGATCTTGATCCGTTCATTAGTAAAATAAATAAATAAATAACTTAACAAGTATTGTAAGTACTAAACATTAAGATTATATTTTTATAAGAAAAGGCAAAATATATGAACATGCGAAAATATTAAGCTCTACTAACGAAATTTCAATCAATTGTCATACAGATTTCGTGCAAGATCTACTAAATACGAATATTATTAATTCCTTTTAAGTCGAAGTAAAATTGCATTCTTCTGTTATCGAAGTCTAGAAACGAAATTAGATAAAGACAATAGAAGGAACAAAAATTGCCTGATCCTATTAGGGAAATTATTAAGGACAAATAAGTACTGATCAACACAACGTGAAAGAAATCGTAGTGCAAAGGGTTAAGTTTATATATTTCCTATGCGCAATTACATAAACTTAAACTGCATCCACCAGTCAGTGTTGAAACTCTGTTATTTAAGTTCAATATTTTCGCTTTCCCATATATTTTGCCCATAATCACAGGACTACTTGCGTAGAGGAAGTAGTCCTTTGATTATGGAAGAGCGAAAGGTACCAAAGAATGTGTTCATTATCATGTATGACACTGTCGCATGTAAAATTTGGAATATCTACTACTAGACCAATCCGTGAAAGAGAAGCAGATTACAATGATTTTCATTCTCTTATGTAATAGAAAAAGAATAAACGAACGCAGTTAGGTCCCGAAGAAGCATTTCCCCCTAAAAGCAAGGGTCAGCAGAGTGTCACGGTAAAACTTTCGCAGAATCAGTTGAATTCGCGGAGTCTTCGTGGAAGACCGTGGGATCGACCGGTCGGAGAGGATCTCTGGAAATGTCTCTGATTCGCCGCGATCGCGAATCTCGCGGTACGGAATCGGGAATACGGGACCGCGGTTGCACGAGAACGGCTCGGAGCGGGAACAACGAAACGTGGAAAACGTATCGAGCCCTTGGGCCTTTCTGCTTTCGAATGAATACCTTTAGGGGCTGCACGGCGCGAACAAAACAAAAAATCATCGATCGCTGAAACGAATGCCTTCTGGGTTTGCATGCTCGACTTTGCCATTCGGCCAGGTTATTCGAATGTCTGGCTTTCGACGCCGACTCAATTTCGGTCGATCTCTTTCTTTCACTGTCGCCCCCCCTCTCTCTCTCACGTTCTCCCGACCTCGGGCTCGCGAGCCTCCTTTAATCTCTCGACCCCGATGCCGCTGGAAGAATGAAAACTCGGGGGGAAAAAACCGTAACTCCGCGAAGACGATAATTACGTACGTATCTCTCCCGGCACCAGGTATTATCCGTAGCTGAGTTGGCAACCTTTTCGACTTTGGATTCCTGCCAGGGTAAATATCAATTTTACGACGTCCATGGATCCTTTCTATTTGGTTTGGCAATTCCTGCACCGGCTTACCTCCCAGCCAACCTAGTAGAGCCTAGTGCCTAGCGTCGCGCACCCTCCGCTGCCGAGGGTCGCCCGCTAATCTAGCACCAGCCGTGATCTTCGGCCTGCGATTCCGTCGCAAATGCTCTTACTACCTGTATTTGCTCGCTCGAATGCGGCCACCCTCGACGTGGACTTCGACTCCGACTTCGATCGTGACCGGCTTATCCCGAAGCACGACGGGGTAATCGAATCAAACCTGCGATTTTCTACCAGCTTTCTATCAGCGGAGCGGGCTTTTTCAACGGATCGCCGATAGGAAACCGATGCCTCGGCAATCGGCTAAAAACTCCTCGTTAACGGATCCATCGTGGCCGGTCGGCGCGGCGTGCTTCCGCGCGGATCTCGCGCGCGTTTCGAGGACGCGGAGCGCGGTAATTACCGGCCGGCGCGTAATCTTCGCACAGATTTCGAGGAGCTTGTTGCCGCGTTTAACGGTTAATTGAATCTCCCTGGCATCCTTGTCGCCCTTCTTCTTTCACAGTCGCGCGTTGCTTCCCAGGACCGGTTTCTGTGTATTTGCAAACGCTGATCGTCGGCGAAGGCGCCGCGTCGGCTGCCCTAAGCTCGCGCCTCTTGCAAGCGTACGAGCGTACAGGCGCACGAGCGCAGAGGCGTAGAAGCGTAGAAGCGATCTATCGGTGCGGAGGCTCGTCGAGACAACGCACGGTTCGTTTCATGGTTCGTTAACGCCTCGTAGCCGTAACATCTATTCGCGTAAGCGTTTTGTCCTGGCACGGTCAAACGGGTTCAACGGCTAACGGGAACCCTTTTCCTCTGTGCGCCGCGCGAGGCTTTCGCTTCTGGATTTAACCCTTCGGCCTGCGGTTGCCGGGTCTTTCGTGACCCGATTTATTTGTTCGGCAATTAAATAAAATAAATAGGCTTTGCACTGGAAATAGCGGAAAGACTAATACAGTCTAAACGAAACATCTTCGAAAATATGTTTTGGAAAATTGTTGAGTAAAGCGTAGAACTATTGATTTTTATTTTCGTGTCATTCTCGCGAGATCCTCGGCGACGAGCACGCGACTCTGTCCGCGGTGGAGCAACAAGGACACCGTGTCCTTTGGAGGGCGCGCCCTCGTCCGTTTACCCCGTTCGAATCGTTTGCGAACGCCGCCACAGTGCCGCACCGTTTACCACCGGCACTCCCACGTCACCCTCCGTTCTGTTTTTTCTTGCCGCTGGTCGTGCGTCTTCTTTCTTCCATTCTTCGCGTCGACGAGCCTAGGGTTGTCGGTTGTCGGATGGCGGAGTGCACAAGCCCCTCGAGGGAACACTCTCGACCCCCGCGTAATCGTTCGAATTCGCTTAAACGAGCATCGTCGCGTAATTCACCGTGAAACGCAAAACCGAGCGAGATTCGGTTCCGGCTTTGCTTTCGATTCGAGTGCGGCTCGCCCTCCTACGAGTACCGGAAACCGAGCTCTGAGAACCGGGCGAAACTTCTTGCGGAATCGCGTCCTCCTCGCGCGGCTATCGGCGAGCAAAATATTTTTACAAGAGACGCGCCACCGATAACGCCTTATCGGTCCGTTGACTCGATAGCGCTCTCGAACCTTGAAAATTGCTCGCGATGAATCGCGAAGCTTGTTGTAATTGCAACGAGCGTTATCGAGCCGTTTCGATGCTACTCCCACCCGCCACCGCCGCCACCAACACCGTTGCCGTCGTCGTTGCTAAACGAATGCCGGCTCGTTCGCGCCCGTAAGAGTACATTTTTGCTCGCGAGCTTTCCGCGAACGTTATCCCCTTCGTCCCGACTTGGACCCAAAGTCGCCACAGTGGAGTATACAGGGTGGTCGAAAAGTCACTCGCAATCAGAATATGAGGAGTTCCTAAGCTGGTCTGAAGTAACTTTTTCCTTTACGACAATTTTGTCCGAGGCATCGTTAACAAGTTATTAACGAAAAATGGTGACCAATGAGAGGTGAGATAAGATGGCTCAACTGGCTAGCGTCAGCTAAGCTCGCCACTCATTGGCCCCCGTTTTTCGTTAAAAACTCGTAAATAAAAACGCGGAGAAAATTTTAGTAAAGGAAAAAGTTGCTTCACTTTTGGGGCACCCTGTATAGCTCGGAAAGTCTGAGAAAAGTCATTTCGAAAGGTTTTTATTGTCTGAAGTTCATGAATGAGAATCGAACGATGTAGTAAACTTTGTTTGTTCGTTCGTCATTAACATTTATTAGCGATTGTTATATATTTTGTAAACGTTATACAATTTCTTGTCTCATAGAAATAATTTAGGTAAGTATGTAATACACTTCCAAAGAGTTTTCACTTTTTATATCTTACTTATTTGTGTAGTTATTAACATTTTTATGTGATCAACAATTCAGTCACTTTTGTCACAATTTTAAGATTTCATTAACGATTTTATTATGCTTCCCCGTGAGACCCCGTGCTCTTTTTGATCTGATTTCATTCGGAAGAGATATCTGATTACTGGAACTGTTTAGGTTACTGGCATTTACATGTTTATATTAAACTGCAGATAAGGCTTCGATTTTAGGGTTCGACTGTAGGGTTCTACTTGTATGTGTATTCAGTCGTGCTGCCCGGAAGTTTTGAGCGATTTCCAGAGCGTGTTTTACATTCTTATACGTTATATTTTAGTTTTTATTTAGTTTAATTCCTTTTTATATATGTTATATCATATACATATATGTATAACATTTATTCTGCTTATATTAAGTGAATTAGTTTAGTACATATGTAAGTACTGTTTTTTATTTCATTTACTATATTATATCATGCACGTTTCTCCAAGTTAAAATTTAAGTGCTGCGATTCTTCTTACATTTATATTATACCTTACTTTTCTAATTATCTAAATGATACTTCGGGTATATTTTCCAACGAGAACAAATGGTAACGATTTAAAAATGTTCTTAGGATATGTACTTACTTATTAAAAAGTTTCGTGGTCTACATATTTTGCATTACAATAATAATTTGCATCATTTCAACGTAAATTACGTGAAAAATGTTTCGAAGAAAAGGTAAGCAATATTTGGACATTTACATCTCATTAAATAACATTCTAAAAATTTGTTTTTAAACAGAAAATCATGACAACTTGTATTTTTCAATTGTTAAAATGCATTTTTGATCCTATCATCTTGTAGCCGACGTTGAGACGAGTTCAACGAGATTCTTCTGATTCCTCAGACCAAACACCCCACTCTGGCGTCATCTCGGTTGGCTAGAAATTTCGCGACAAAAAACCGATGGGACGTGCTGCCTCCGTGGCGCAATCGGCTAGCGCGTTCGGCTGTTAACCGAAAGGTTGGTGGTTCGAGCCCACCCGGGGGCGAATATCTTTTGTCAGCTCCTCGATAGAAACGCTTCGAGGATGACGAACTCATCTCTCCAGTTTATAAAACGCGACGAACGAGTGTTCCGTACTCGCGCATCATCTTTTAAATTTTGTTCCCGGAACTCGGCGAGTTTCTTGAAAACATATAGTTTTCTGTAATAAGAAAAGGAATAAAAAAACGCAAAAGAGAAGACCGCCCAACGTGGGGCTCGAACCCACGACCCTGAGATTAAGAGTCTCATGCTCTACCGACTGAGCTAGCCGGGCAACTGTGTTAGCCAAGTTCTGCTATCACAGGGTCTTCTCCTCGGATCGGCTTCTCTCTTTATTCATCTTCCAGACACTCCACTATTATTTCAGTAACTGTCCACCTGTCTATAAAATAATTCTTTTCAATTTTTCCCCATTGTTTTTATGAATCTTTCTTTTGTATTCCACCTTCCATCGTAACAATATGTTAGCGACAGCTTCAACAGTAGTCCCTGTCGACGGATAAACCCCGGATAATGTTTGACAATAACAACTCGAAGTTGTTCAGGTACTCCATGGGGCGCGTTCGTTGATATACGTTTGGAAAGTTGGGAATATTTATGTATGACGGGTGACTCGACGTCGTACCGCTTCCTTAAAGAACAAGGATAGTTTTCTTGAGTGATCGGATCACGGAGTGGGGATGACAGGGATGCGTTTTGGTATTACTGACCATTTAACAGTTACCCCAGAACCATCGAGGCGAACGTTTCTTGCTTTGATTAAAAGATAATACTGGCACATGTTCAAACAACGATATTATTACTTGTATGTGTGATAATCTCTAATTTATTATATTTGCTCTACTATATGTATTTATTATATACTAAAGCTGTTACAAAGCGATATCACCATTATCATTAGCGATACTAAAAACTGCTAGAACAGATTGTATGATTCGAAGAGACACATATTGCGGTGGAAATAATTTCCTTATGTCATTTTCTTATGACGTGTATACAGGTGCTCAGCTAAGTGGTTAAAGGTGATATTTTTCAAGATTTCAAGATTATCGATGTATTTTTAGATAAATTTACATATTTCTATCATTATATTATGATAGCTAAGATCAAAACGAATTCAATGACCCTTAATACCATGACTATAGCGGGGATATTGCTTTACAACAGTTTTAATGAATCACCTTGTATATTATACTATTTCCTACTTTTTGTATTGATATCATCGTATATGTTAGCAAGTATATCAAAGCAGTATCATATCTTAAATTCTCAAACGTTCGTCCGTCAGGAGTCACAAATTCAGTTTCCTCAATAGAACATTCTGCTATTTGGATTTGGTAACCTCCAGATGCCATATCTAACGTTGTAAAATACTTTCCCTTACCCAAACGATCTAATTGATCTCCGATCAACGGCAGCAGATAGCAATCTTTAACGGTTACTCAATTTAGCGCGCAGAAATCCACGCAAACGCGACCCTTACCATTTTTTTCTTTTTACTGGGCGCGCTTTCTCGAATAATATTATTACTATCTAAATCTGCGACGATCGCGCACACCCTCTCACGTTCGCTAAGCGACAATTTATACGGGCATTGACTTACCACACAGTCCTCCTTAGTTGTAATTTTCATGGCTTCTGCGTTTACTTCTCGCATCTTATTCCCTGTTGCCATCACGTGTCCATAACAATCAAGAAGAACAGCCAGGCCATCCCTTACCTCGTCGTTAACGATACTTAACGCGTAACACATCGTATCCTCGGTCGTCTCTCCTGTTTCTCGATTGTCCCCACAGCAACCTTGTCAATCCATCGATGTCCGTGATAATTTGCACGCAACCAGTTCGTATCATCTGTTCCTGCTCCCCTGTCGTATTCGTCACAAAGTTCTCTCTAAATTTCGCAAACAGCGACTCGATAGATGGAGCACCCAATATGCCAGCGTCTACGCGGATAAACTATTTACGCTATTAACAAACTTATGCACTATTATAGCACTAAAATAACAAAAATACAATATCTCTTATCACGTGAAATGAACAATTCAGACGTGACTTTACGCTACGTTCTTGTACAAGCTGTCGTATAGGAGCAATATGGGATATCAACTCCGGCTTCTGATGTTAGCAATTTTTTGAGTCCAAGCAAGGAACGTTCACCTCGATGGTTCTGGGGTAAATGCTGAGCGGTCAATCACAGTTCTCTTACCAAAAGGCACCCCTACCATCCCCACTCCAGATCCCTCAAGAAAACTATCCTTGTTCTTTAAAGAAGCGATACGACGTCGAGTTGTTCGCTGTCATTCCCAACTTTTCGAGTTGTCAGACATCATCTGGGGTTTGTGCGTCGACCGAGGCTCGCCAACCCATAACCCTACCATAGATCGACCGAAAGCAGAATAACGTTAGTTGGTTTCTTTTAAAAACGAGCTGTCGCTAACATATAATATATTTTTTTAATTTTATTGTAATCGTGTAACAACTATACAAAATTTCTTTCTTTTATTGCTTTCTTTGCAACAGAGGGTTATTCAGCCGTATGCATAAATAAATTATTGCTAAATATTATTATATATAATAATATATAATAATATTATTATGTATTATTAAATATATTATTAAATTATTATTATTATTTTACGACGTTTCGACGTTGACAACAATACTGTTACATTTCATTGTCTTACACGTTAGGATTTATAAAATAGGACAGTCTCGGCCATGATGCAAAACGAGTTATTTCATCCACTATTCTATATTATACGATTTTTGTATCAACGAATTGTTTATACCATTTTTAACATTATTATTATTATTATAAAGAATCTGCTAGCGTAAGGAAGAGTGATTTCGGAATACGGTGGACGATTCTGTATATTTAACTAGTTTCTTCCTATTCGGCTTGAAACATTTCCTGCAACGTCGATTGACGCGACGCGACAGTGAGAACGCAAAAAATTTGAAAGCCACCGTTTGACGTTTCTCGAGAGTTCGTAGGTGTCAGAGGGGCGAACACAGTTTAATCGCGTACAAAGTGCATCCCGTCAACAGAGAAAATTTTACGACACATTGTTCCCGCCTCTTTCGGACACGTGAATTGTTCGTAATGCGACGCGTCGCGTAGGTACAGCAATGCGCCATAACTTTTCCTTTCGCTGGCGATTCGAATCGATAGCAATTCCGCGTTCTCCGATGCTTTTCGCTGAAAGAGTACCCATCGCGTCAAACTATGTATACGCGAAATCGTGGAACAGCCACGTATGACAGAGGGTCCTTTGCTATGCCTCGCGAACGATGCTGTTCGATATGGTACCTTAGCAGGGAGACGTGTCACGGCGCGAACACTATTTTATTTTCGCCGCAATTCGTGTAGTTTACGAAGCTTTCTGCCCAAGAGCCTGAAAGGAACACGCTCGCGAAGTGCCTCTAAATCCCGATGAATTTTTAAGATGATCTCTGCTTAAGAGGGAATTCTCATGTAGCGGATCGAAAGGATCGATTCCTTTTTTCACGCTAATTAATAGTACAATGTGTTAAAAATTTGTCTATGGCCTTGAAATAGTGGACTAAATTTTTACATAGAATTTTGAACTGTAAGTACCTTGTAACCTTACTAAGCTAAGTAACAAAAGTTCGATTAAACGAATTTTTTCGTATAGTTTTAAGGTTTCTTTTTACGCTCCCGAAAATTCTAGAGCAGTATGACTTTTATTTCTACATAAAAAAATTAAAAGGAAAACATTTTATTTTCACGTTTTTCAACGAGGATTCCATCTTAACGCTACTTCCTGCAGGGAAAAAACGGGAGAAACAGGTTGCTCCCAGTGTGCGCGCGGCACTGTCCACAATCCGACTGGCACGGTCATTCAAAGACAAGATCAGAATCGAAGTAGGAATCGGTATAGGAATCGGGATTGGGTCGTAAATCTTTCGCGTTCTCTCGAACGTATCCCCTACATTCGGGCACCGTTCACTCAGAAAGTTTATTTGACCGGTGCAGTCGCGTTCGATCGCATGCACGCGTACTCGTATCTCGCGTAATCTTGCCGAATAATACGTACAAAGAAAACCGAAAAGTCAAACGCTCTTGTGTTCTCTGGGATTCATCAATTTCGATATAACGCGTGTTGCTTCGAAAATGCGACAGACGACCACGAGGAAAAAATGGATTTCTCCGAAAATGCGCTTTCTTCGGCCAATGGAATGTGCGTCACTTCGTTGCCGACCGACGACGTAAGTTGCCGTTCTGAAATATTTAGCAATTTTCACATTCTATTCTACTCTGCGTGTAATATCACATTTTGCGCGGATCATAGATCGAGCTTTACTTACACGTCTAGCGAGAGAAAATCAGTGAGATTTGAAAAAATTCACAGTTTAGAAAATATTTAATATTTTCAAAGCTAACAATAAGATTTTGATGAGAAGCATATAACGAGAGTTTTTAGGATTTCAAAGGGTTTTTCTTTCAAATATATAACATATATATATAAATTTATATAATTTTAAAAAGTTTAAATAATATATAATAAATTTAAATAATATATAATAAATTTATATATATAAATTTAAATAATATATAAATTTATAAAAGTACATTTTTAGAAAGATATTAGCACCTGCCCGTATATAACGTGATACAGTACCTTAGTGATCGGATCGATAGCAAATTGATACTTATCGATACCAGTCCACAAATTTTAATACCGAATCGAATAGTAACAAAGATGTAGGTATCAAAAATGTCGATACCTGTTTGATATGTTACAAAATTATCAAGTTCGACAAGCATCTGAAAATTCACTGAAACATATATAATTTCTCCGATATTCAAAATTAATATTCGACGCACCGTATCCGCGTAAACCGAGTTCCATCGCAATTTCTGCGAGCGTTAACGTTGCAGATGCACGGTTACAGCGACTAAATCATTTTAATATCATGGTAATGTGTTCGGAGTAATTGTAATGGTTCGATGTCCAACGCGTGCTTGCTGCCCCAGCTCGGCAATCTCGTCTCGCTATTAAATGTTCACAATTTTCGTACGATTGTAAAATGGTGTCGAGAATCGCTCGGACAGAACGATAGAATTTCGAGGAAGGACGGGGAGAAAAAAAATTCGTCGACGAGGATGGGATTCGAACCCACGCGTGCAGAGCACATTGGATTAGCAGTCCAACGCCTTAACCACTCGGCCACCTCGTCTTCGGCTGGATCTGGATCCAAATATACGGTACACATTGTTGGCCCGTAAATCGACGAAACAATCACTCGTTGTTCGCCGAACTGGAAGAACAATTAATCTTTTACTCGCGGACGCTATCGCCTCCTCCCGCCGTGTCACGCGGACGCGAAGAATAATGAACTGGGGAGGAAGAGAACAACGACGCCGGGTATTAAACGCGATAACATTCTAACAAGAAAACAGCGTTTTATTTCGATATCGGTGTTTATTTTGACCGAGCATCGCAGCGGTCGTACGTCGTACATATATGCGCAACGATGTGTTTGTTTCACGCAACTTTCCCCGACGAAACTTTTCCTCGAGCAAAAGCTGACGACCGGTCTCGGTAAATTGTAAATCGTAAATCGTAAGTCGCTTTCGGGGCAATAAGCGGCGAACGATCGATCGCACCGACGAAATCGTTATTGCGAAAGTTTTGAGCGACTTATAGCGGCAATAAGGGCTGGAATTAGCTTACGCGCAATCTTGACGCAAGCTTCGGCGAAAGTTCCGGCGCGTTGACTTTGCGTCTTTCGAACGGGATCCAGCAGGCGTTCGATCGGGAAGATCGGTTGCGATCACTTTTGGATAGATAAAAGGCGACTGCTCCATTTGGAAAGAAAGAGCGCTCGATGCGGTTCGCCGGTTGTCCATATACGCGGAGGAAAGGTCGCTTTGATTGGCTGATCGCCAGTTTCCGTTTGTCCGCACTGCGACCTGGACTCGGCCGTAGTTGCGCACGAGTTCGCGCAAAGTGTGTTTTCTTGCTCCTTTTCGCGTCGACGTGGACCTTGCGCGAGTCCCAAAACGGGCTGTTGTACGGATATGTATACATAGGTATACCCTATGTCCTGTGCACTATGGAGATGGACTATTCCGGTAGAAAGACTCCATACCCAAAAATCGATTCTTATAAAACATTGGAAGCGATTATTTCTAAGAAGAATCGAAGACTCAAAATGCTATAAATAGCCAGCAGTAGGAAAAATAGCATAGTAAATCCAAGTGTGTAAAACAGTAGATGAGAGAACGTGGTTATGTCCTATCCTTCATTAAAACAGAATTGACGTATCAAGAGTCGACTCTTAAAGCAATCGGTAAAATAATCGATTCCGTAAAAAAAGAATCAATCGATTTTTTCAGAATCGAGTAGAATCCCATCCCTATTACGCCCTATGAACTATACGTTATGCGTCCACGCGAGCATGCAACATGTGTGCGTGTGCAGAGCGCGGAAATGCAAGGGTCGCGCGAACGAATTGCGTGGGTAAGATAGTATACAGGACACAGAATTGTATACAGAAATGTTACAGTTGAAACAGTATATAGAATTATCGATGCCGACGATCGGTAATGTTCAACGATCGCCCATCACCAGGAAGCAACGGGAGGGTACTTTCTCCGTGAGAGACGTGGTCTCGTCCAGGGTGCCGAGGTTCGCTCTCAGAAGAACATCGGCGATCATCTTTTCGGCGATGATGCTCTGCCGGGGCATCGATTTTCTCAATTTGTTGGCAACGTAGCGGCCGAAAGTGTCGAACTCGTCGTCGGTGACGCAAGTGGCGAACGGTCTCGGAGACATTTCGCGCGTAGGCTCTTTCACGGGGCGATCCGGGTAGTTCTCTTGCTGGAGCTTCCTCTTGAACACGTCCACGCCGGACACGGACGACGAGATCCTCCTCGCGTACGATCCCTCGGTCTCCAGGATCACCGGTTGAAAAGTCGGCTCCGGACTGGCTTCCCGCGAAGGCACCGGGGACGGTGGTTCGATCTTGTCCACGTCAGCCTGGACAAACTAAACGGAGAAAAACAGTGCAAAGAATAAGTTGAGACCTACACGGATACCCTGGGTGGTGTTCAAAGGAAACGAATCGGTGTTGTCTAGGGCCGACGTGAGAAATCCAACTTCTGTGTCGTACGTAGACAATTTCTATTGCTATCTTTCTTTTTGTATCATCTATTGTATCTTTCCGTTTATCGTTTCGTTCCCGTTTTCTTATTTCGTTTAATTAGTTACTCGTGCGACTAATTATGTAACACAGAGACTTGCTCCCATTGATCAAACAAATTATTATTTAAAAAAATACTTTGTACGGTTACATCTACAACTAGGGGATCGAGAATGACAGAAATACTCTAGCTAGCCTGTCGAAATATGTTCGAGTATGCGCGTGTTGTCTCGAAACCTCATCGACTCGACGCGTTGAGCGAAGCGCGATGCGCCTCGACCGTTTGCCATCCGACGCAATGTGTCGTGTCCCGTCGTCTCTCGTCGCCTCTCGTCGCACGTCGTTCGTCGCCCACGCCACACAGCGCCATGCCACGTCGAGCTGCGTTGCAACGCGTCGCATTCGCTTTCCTCGCCGTGGAAATGATGCCGCGAGACGCGGGAGAACTCGATTACGCGAACGCATCGTTCTCGCGCCACGGAATCCGGGCTAAAAGCGAACGTCTTTGTCCGGTTTCCGATTGGAGCCTAATTTCCTGCAACGCGTACAACTCGGCGACCAGGTTCCGGATCGATAAAGGTCTCCGAAGAGAAAGAGAGTGGGACAGCGGGAGAGGCAACGAACGACGAGGAGCGGCGAGGAGAACGAGCAAAACGAACAGACCGGAGACAGAGAGAGAGATTACGAGAGGGCGGGAGAGAGGAGAATTGAAACGGTGGGAGAAAGAGAGAAAGGAACTCGATCGTACGTCGTATGTATGCGGTGTCGAAGACGCTTCGTTGACGACAACGACGCATCGACGCCGTTCGCAATGTCTCGTACCCAAAGAAAGAGCGCGTCGCCGTTTCGATCGATTCGGGGCGATCTAGAGGGGCAAATGTCTCTTGAGATTGTCGAGATCGTACCATTGGCTCGTGATAGCCGTCCACGGGGACCGTCGGGTTCTTAACCATGTCCCGATCATCGTCCGGCGAAGAGCCCTCGTTCTGCTCGGCGACGAACTTCAGAATGTCGTAGTACCACAAGGACGATCTGTACCGCATACGCGGATTCTTAATCATTCTCTGGGAGCTCCGCACCTTCTTGTATTCCCGCCTGAACGCTGTCCGGAGTGTGTTGATCTTTCGAATGACGGTCTCTTTGTCCGCGACCGGGTTCACCTCTCTGAGCTTCTGTACGAGGGCGTCATAAGCGCGGTTCCGGAGCAGCCTGTCCTTGTACCCCTTGTACCTGACCTGCCACAAGCAGGGGAAACTTCGGTACAGTTGAATGAACTCGGTGAGAAAGTCGTGCGTGTAGCCGACCAAATCCGGGCTCGCCATGCTGCTCGTGATCCACCGATTCGCCGCCACGGTCGTTTGTGGTCGCGTAGACGCGTCCAGTCGGAATATAATTACGAGCTACGGTCAAGTAGCCTCCGAATCAAACCGAGCCCAATCAAGCCGTCTTGAGTCGGGCCGAGTCGAGTCGTGTCGTGTCGCGACGTGTCGGGACGAGTCGAGTCGTGTCGCGTCGTGTCGGGACGAGTCGAGTCGTGTCGTGTCGTGTCGGGACGCACCGAGTATCGAAGGCAGTCTCGGGATCTACCAAGCGATACGAAACTCGAACACGCTATGAATGACCACGCTCGACGACCGACGAAGAGCCACTGCCTCCGACAGCGATCGCCGACAGCGGTCGGTCTCGTACACGCGTTGAGAACGCTACGCGTTTGCTCAAACCATGTTGCCAGATCTCTCCAACGTCGAACCAGGTTTGGCGGTGCTTGCGCAGCCAACGCTCGATCGCTCGTCTATCCTGTCCGTCGCTCGCCCCGTGATTTCGCGAACGCGATCACTCACCCACTCTCGCCAACCAAACGAAACCAGCAAGTTCCGCCGTGCGCGACCAAAATATTCCGTTCCATCGCGCCGAAGCGACCATCGTCGATACGACCCGCGGACCGCTCCCCTCGCTCCACCAGCTCGACAGGTTTGTACAAACTTCCGTGATTTCAAACTTTCTCCTCGACGCGACAATTTGCGCAAACATTGTCCAGTCGCGCGACCAACGCCGTTTTCAACGTGACCATGTGAACACGTTTCGCGGGTTGGCTGTGACGTTTGTCGTTATGTGTCGGCATGATTCGATCCGCCGTGCTTATTGGTCCGCCCTCCGCGTGGGAATTAACAAAGCTTTGAACCGTACTCCAATTTATTGTCGCGGCAAGAGTTAACGCTTTACTCTTAAAGCTACGCTAACTCCAAAAACAAGATGTTCTCTCTAGGCTACATTTAAATTTTTCTCTTTTTAATCGTATGATATTAACTCCATTTGCTGCTACGATTATTTATATTTTCAACAATTTATTAGATACGAATTTTAATAACGTAGAAAAATCTTTTCAGAAATTATGTAAAAATTTGTAACGGTGCTCTATTCGAGTGCAAAGGGTTAATCCGCTTGCGACCGACTTGGAAGAATCGTCGACGGGGCGACCATTGATTCGGAATTCGTGATTCTTGCAGCATTCGTTCGAGCAGGTATTGCGAAATTTCGGAAAGGTGCCGAGAAAACGTTCCCTTATAAGGAACTCGTACGCGTGCGACGAATTCGCTTGTCGCAATTGGTCTCGATCCAGCCCGACTCACTAGTCGGAATAAATGAACGCAGGAAAGATGCCATTAAATTTCCAGCGCACGCGATTAATCGCCGGCCTCGTATCGTTTGTCGCAGTCTCCGACTTTAATTGCTCGCGCACAGATCGCGGCGAGCCGGGGACTCGCGAGAAACGTTAGCGAGGCAAGGCGAAGCGAGGCGAAGCTAGTCGACTCGGAGAGTTTCGTTCCTGTTTCTCCGTCCATTTCTCTCGTTCGCCCTCTCCGTTCGGCGAGCTCCGATTCCGCTCGCTCGCTCCCGCGCCTCCAGTCTCGCGAGTGTCAGCTGCGAAACGACTCGCGTTCCCCGTTCTGCGCCAGCGGTACGCCGCGAGATCTGTGAAAATGAGTTTCTACGGTTCCGACGCGGCGGTTGGTCGATTCCTTTGTATTCTCGAGCGAAAGCACTTTGTACTCTCCAATTTAGTCGATGACTTTCCGCGCACGCTATCGAACGCAACGTCCCGGGCTACGAAGAAACAACTTCTCTTCGCGGAGGGGACGCGAGGAGACGTCGAACAATTGAAAGGGGGTTGTGGATAGAGGAAAATTCCTATCTCGTGTATTGTAGTTTTCAATCCGGAAGTTTTTCCGCGAATATTTCGAAGCGCGTGCGAGACGCGAGAATAGCGCGAATGATGGACGAACAACGGCGACGACAACGACGAAAAGAATCGCGAAGGTATGGTTGGTTGGCAAACAATAAGACGAAGATGGAAACAACGCGTTTACGGGAGTGAACCGCGCAAGGCGCATGGAAGAGAGAAAGAGAGAGAATTGAGGGGGGAACAGGGGACGCGGAGGAGAAAAGAGTAACAGGACCGATGCTAATCCTCTTTGTATGGAAAAACCAAGTGGTCCGTCGAGCCGACTACCAAGCAGACTTTCGAACAAGCTATTCAACCGGTGCAATATACCGTGCAAGTATAGCGCATCCCGTCTAGACGACGGCAGGCTTTTCTATGCGAACGAAAAGTTACCTCGTTATTTCGCTTACGAACCATGGAGAGCAGGGGAACGGCCAAGAAAAAGGAAAATCGAGTCGGCGCGGCGCCGCATCGGGCCGCTCCCCGTACCGCGCGGTCCTCTACTCTCTTCCGGTTCTCGAAGACGCGCCCGCTCGCTCGTATAATCGCTCGATGGGTTCTAATCGGCCGATCGATCGTTCCCGGCGACGTTATCGCGTGCGACGATAAGAATGGTTCGGTGGCCGACACCGTGCCGCTTCGATCGCTACTTTGCTCCGCGTCGCGTCGCTTCACTTCGCACCGCTTCAAAGCCGTTCCGATCCGCGGCGATCCCTTCGTCCGAACAATCCCTCGGCTACCCAATAACCTGGTTTAATTAAATTCAAAACGGACGGACTGTCAGCCGTTTCTTCGATATCCAATAACCGCGACGTACAAGCGGTTGGCAAACATCCAGGAAACTGGTGCAAACTCCGTTTCAACGACTTTATCTCGTCACGAAGCACACAATGCTGTCCCTATGCATATACAGAAATATCGGTTGAATATGCGTCCCAACGCGACGGACGCACGGTACACGCGCCAGGCCCTTCCATTGTTTCGAGTTCGAGACTCCGCAGTAGAAACTATGCGCGACGTAGGCGCCGCGGCGTTAGTTTGCCTCGTGTTCAGTGTTCGGTGGATCCGTTTATCGGCTATCGGATCGAAACTGTGCTCCGTTGTACGTTCGAGAACCCTAGACCGGCAATGACGTCTCGGAATTTTGATCGCAACGACGACGTATCGCAATCGTCAGACCGTTTTGGAGGAAGCGTCGGTAATTCGATGGCGATACCGAAGACGCGACGCGCGAGGCTGTCGCGGCGAGGTGACGATAACGCGGGCTCGTTCGCCCGTAGCGAATGGGGTCGACGGTTGGCTGTCCCTGTAGGAATGGGGAGGAATTGGCAGACGCGGGGAGGAGTTGCAGACGAGCGACGTACTGAAAAAATACGATCCTTTATTTTCTATTAATAAAATTATATAATAATTCTCACGGTTTAGAATTCGAAGGTAAATTAAATTAACCAAAGAGGGTGTCGTGAGCGGTGCCCTCTGACGCGGAATTATGGAGCATCGACGCGGGGTAGTGAGAGACAACATCGCCAGTCCCAGACTGTTCGGATCCGTCGATGGACATTCCGGGATTCCCGCCTCCTCCTCCGCCCGGGCCAGGACCAGGACCCGCACCGGTCCCAACGGCGGGCCCGGACACCCTCAGAGGTTTCACGTCCTGCGAGACGTCGTACATTGTTCGGTTCTGCAGATTCTGCGAATTGATCTCGTTGTAGACCAGTTCCTGGATCTTTAGTCTGACGAACATTTGTCTGTCGAGCGGCAGACTCTTAAGCGGGTTTCGAACGCTCATCAGGAAGTGGTAGGTGTCGTCCAACTCCTCTTCCTGGGACACGCCCAATCTCTTCTGCAAGGACTCGTACCGTTCCCGATCGATCTCGCAGTAATCGTTGTCCAACATGTTCACCAGGCTCCTCTTTCTGCTGATCTTGTTGAGTTTCGGCGGCGGCATAACGTGGTGAAGACCGTCGTCGTTCGACAGCAAGGACTGGCAAGAGTCGCCGTCCAGGTCGTCGAACTGGGTCTCCTCGTGACCCTCGAGAATGTCGATCTGCGGCTCGATCTGCGTCCCTTCCGGCGAGCATCGAAGGATCGCCGAGCATTTCTGCGAAAGGGCGCAACCGATCACCCGGGAGTTCATTTGGTCCCGCAAAAAGAACAGACTCTTGAACCAAACCCACTTGGAATCGTGCTCGATGCCGCCACCCTCGCATTTCCCTCGATAAGTCTTCTTCAGTTCGTTGCGAAAGTTGTCCCGCAAGTGTTTCCATTTCGATTTCGCGACGTCCGCTGCAAAACCAACAAACGATTCTCCCGTTAATCTATATCCCGTTCGAACCAGGGGAACATTCGGCAGCGCACCCTGCTCCCTTCCATTTGTCCGCGACTAATTCGATTACTCGTCTCGCGTCTCTCGTCACTCGTCCCTCGTCTCTCGTTCCCACGGCCAGCGAACCACGCGACCCACACGAGTAGTCGCGAGCTCACGGACCGCTACCGCCTATCGATCGAACGAATGCCCGGTTAATTTCGTGGCCGACGCGCAGGCGTTCCCTTGCGCGTTCCCTCCGGTCGGCTCGCTTCCGATTGATTTCGACTCTCGATTAACGGAATTCTTTTCATTCCTGTTCTCGTTCCATTCGACAGGGAAAGAGAATTTGATCGACGCGGCGGCTCTCTCGATTTTCGTGGTGCCGAGTAGAACGGAGCGCGACCTCGCGCGGAACGCGAGCCAAACCGAACAACAGCGACGCGCTGGTTGCCTGTTATCGATGTTGCAGCTTGCTCTCGCCGGGATCGGCGTTCGAACGACTCAATTCGACCGGACTCGGCTCGATTCTCGAATCGAGCCCTAGAGCAAATCGATCAATTCAAAGTCGTAGAACAGAGGGGACGGGTGTGTGCGTTGCCCACCGCCCCTGCCGTCACCACCGCCACCGCCGGTGGTCTAGCGCAGAGGCTGGCAGAGGGGGGAGGTAACGCGTACCCGTAAAAAAGGGAGAGGGTTGGATGGAAAAGCAAGCGCGCGGAACGGAGAACGAAAGAGAGGGAAATGGAGAGGGAAAGAGAAAGAGTGTGGGTCGACGCAGGCGCGCGCGTACCTCTCCGAGAAAGAAGAGAGAATAGAGAAGAGTGAGAGCGAGGCGCGGAGTGTACTCACTGGAGACCTCGCAAACCCTCGCGATCTCCCGCCACATCTTCTGGATGACGTCGCGATTGTGGTAGTTGACGTTCTTCTGGTCCCAGATCGCAGGCCTGGCGTGCACCTCGGTGATCAGTCTCTGGAGATCCATCGTCATCGCGTTCCTACGAGCGCTCGCGTTGCATCTCCTGGACGATCGCTTGTTGGCTTGTCGACGGTTGAGAAGCGTGATGCCGGAGCTGATGGAGGAGGCAGCCGCGCGCGAGCCGCTTCCTCCTCTGGATACGATTCGTTGAGACTCGTTGGTGTTGTGCGAGGACCGATTTTTCGAGGACTGCTTGGTCGATTCCTCGTTGGGAATCGACGCTTCTCCTCCCGGCAGTAGTTGTTGTTGCTGGAGTTGCTGCGAGAGTTCGAACGCGGGAATCGCGTCGGTGGTTGTTTCGCCGCTATCGCCGCCGCCGGCAACGACGACGACGAGTTCGTCTTCGTCGTCGACGTTACTGTTTTGTCGCTGCTGCCGCCTCCTCTTCTTTCTCTTACGCTTGGCGATACGAGAGCTGCTGGCCGAGGAGGAGCTCGCGAAGCCGAGCCGAGCGGAGGATCGCAGGCGAGACGAATCCAGGGCTTTTTCCTCCTCGACTCGTGCACGCGTGCCGCCGTCCATACACGGCCGGTACACGCGCGCGTTCAGCCGGGAAGACGCGCACCCGCTTCAAACGATCTGCTCGGACCCGAACTCAGACTCGAAAGCGGATTCGGTTTCGGTCTCGACTTTGCTCGCCACTTTGGTTTCGATCCCGCCGTCGGTCTCGGACTCGCTCGCGGTCTCGGCCTTGTTTTCCGCTCGGACCGTGGCCGTCCCCTCGTGTAGTCGTCGCCGTCGTCGCGTCGTTGTCGCCGTCTTCGTGTTCGTTGCGGTAGGTTGACCTGCGGTCGCGTCGACGGGCCGAAACGACACCAGCCTGGATTATTACTAGACGACACGCGCACCTTCTCGGCCGTCCGCTTGCTCGTCGTCAGCTAGCGTTTCCACGGCGAGCGAGCTCGAGTCCCTGCCTTCCTTCACTTTTGCCCACGGTTTCAGCTTCGGCTTCGGCTCCGCTCGGCTCCGCTCGGCTCGACCCGCACGCCACCGCTCGTCACCGCTCGTCACCGCTTGCGATCCGCACCGGGCTTTCCTGCTGCTCGCTTCGCGATCGCTTCTTCGAAACCAAAGCCGAGCCGAGCCGGGCCGAGCCGAGCCGTGTCGAGCGGAGCCGAGCCGAGCCGAGACCTTCGTCTCCTCGCAGCCTATTGCTCGACCCGCGTCACGCCGCGCCGCTCGGCGCGGCTCCGCTCCGCTCGGCGTCTCGTCTCGCCTCGCCAGCTTCTACCGTACCCGACGCCTTTTCCTCTTCGCGACAAGACGCGATCACCTCGCGTTTTCCTTGGAAAAACTGCGAGAGTTCGCACGCGACATCTCAATCTACTGGTTCACACGCCTGAAACGGTCGTTTCCGCGCGCGAGCAGCTGCGGCCGTGCGCTCGCGACGCACGTTCGCATCGGATCCACGCGCTAAACGGCGCAACGCTGTATATCAACCGCTGCGACTTGCTATGCGGAGCCGGCTGGGATGGTCGTCGAGCGTTTTCGGCTCGGCTCGACTCGGCCCGGCCGACACGGCTCAACTCTGCTCGACCTTTCGCGATTCGATACGTTCGAGGCCCAACCACCTTGCGCCCGATCCGCCCGATGCGCCCGCGTTGCCTGTCGAATCCTGCATGACCTGTAGCAACCAACGTCTACCGACGTGTTGACTACGCATCCTTGCCTTCTATCGACCTCTCCGCGTTTCTGTTCCTTCACAGACCCGTCTAGTCTATACATATGTATTCCGTCGCCTAACTCCACTCCTGATTGCCTCCATAACATCTCGGCGAAATCCACTCGCGCATTCGCGGAACAACAGGAAGCGAATCGTAGGATGCAGGGTGTAGGGCGCAGGGTGTTGGGCGCAGGGCGTAGGGTGTACCGCGATCGATAGCGGAGAACGCGCATGAATCGCGACGGGTATAGTTTGCTCGTTTAAACATCATTATTTTTGTAGAAAGAGTTGTCCGTGGCTTAACCAATAATCCGTGCTTCACCTCGCTTGTCAAATCCAATGCTGCTTCTCGATTTGATAGGTCAACACTGTCCTTCAGAACCTCATTCTACTGATCAAGATTTAGCGTTAACGACAATAGCGACAAAATAGACATATTTGCCAACAATATCACAAAATTCAAAACGGGTTTACATAAGCTGTTTATCTAAACTGCTGATTTTGCATTATATTAATACTAGCTTTTGGCAATGTATTGTAAAAGATGGGTTTTACACGTATATGTAAATAAATTGAATTAAATGAAAATGCGTTTCGAAAGAAAGGTTCATCGGAGATTATTTATTGGTTTGCTGTACATTAAAGGGGAGGCCAGGTCGACGAGATCCGATCTCTGAACTACACGAGATGAAACTCGAAGAAAGTTGGTATGTTGTCCACCATTTCGCTGTTGTAGAATAACGCACGATCACCGACGTCGGGCTTCGGTATTTTCTCGTTGATTTTCTCCACGAGCTTTTGCATCACCTGGAGACCCTGCTGCTCTATCGTTTGGATCACCTCTTTCCGGAATACGCCGAGGAAAGCCTTGATCGCGGCGTTCAGCACATGATCGACCACGTGACCCTCAAGCTTCACGACCATTTTGCTGAAACGCGAGAAAACAGAATTGAGGAAACACCTGGTCGAACGCGATCACACGACAGAATCGCGAACGATAATTACCTAACGGAGACGACTTGGAGCGATTCGAGTTCGGCCTTGTAAGTTTTCAGGTCTACGCTGATCAACAGCCGCAAATTTATGCCGTTAAGTCTAGCGCGGAAGCCACCCTTTCGCGTGATTAACGAGTACTTGAAGTAGTAGTCGTAGGAGAGCTGGAGATTCGAAAAACAGAGATAACAATCAAATTTTCGTTTTTATCGAGACGTTATCTTGTTCGAGATGAACACCTGTCACCCCGATAATCCAATTATATCGAATCTTACATCCATAACGTCGAGTTCCAGCTGAGCGTCTATTGTTATCTTCTTATCACCGAAAGATAGAATCACGTCGCCGCCACGGTTCACCTGGGACATTCCTTGCATCCAGCCGTTGGTCAACTGGAGCACTCCATCGTGGCTGATTATTCCGGGCTGAAAACAATTCGCAAAGGTTTTTGCTCCGATGAATGTGTGATTCGTAAAAATCATACACGCGAACAGAAAAAAATCATTTGTACGTTACAAATATAATTATTAGACTACAAATATTATGCATAGTGGTAAGAGCGAGTGACTGAAATACAAAATTGTGAGGACGCAAGAAGAATTTCATGATATTATGACGATACTTTCAACTTACTAACATTATTTGAAGAAACAAATTATTTCTATTGAATGTCTATCTCTTACAATCGTTTTCGAAAATTTTGATTTTACATAAAGATCCGCAGTGTAATAATTACGTATAAATATTATATACAACGAGATCCATACGTTGATCCTTGAGATAACGAAGTAAGGCAGACACGAGTATGTAGTACAAAGTACAGAAGAGAATATTGCAGGAAAATAGGAGAAAGGAAGCTGGAATAATGATCTTGAATAGATTTAAAGATGATGGAACTAAGATTTTCATTACCTTTGGTAGCGGAGCGTTTTAAAGCAACTACGGAGGTAGGGAAAATATCAACAAAGTACAATGCAGAATTCGAGTAATAGGTTCATAGTGTGCAAGATTTAAAAATGAGAAATTTACGTAGAGTTCTAGGTATTACATCGAAGTGAACGCATGGCAGAATGGAAGGGACAGTAGCTGGCTATTAATGAATTAATAAAGAAAAATCAGATGATTTGGACGATGTATCGTCCTGGAAGCATACTATGCATAGACAACGATACATCGAGCGGCACAAAAATAGATACCAGTTCGTGTCGGATGTTCTTCATTTTCAGAGGATCCAGTCCATTTTTTATGATCATCTCCCGTGCTGACGGGAGCAACTCGTCAACGATTGTGTTGATATTGGAGGTCAGGTCATCGAAGACCGCGATCCCAATATCCTGTTCTCTGTAAGCACAAACGAAGCAGCCGTTATTTCGTTGGTCCGCGAACTCGCTTCGCGTTTTAATATTTCCTAGTCAAAGAACAAAAGGTAGATGGAACACTTACCGATCGGAGACGGGAACGGCGACGCTCGCGTCCAGAAGACCGAACGCAGCAACGAGCAAACACACCAGTCGAATCTGAAAGGCCATGGCGTATTTCGTCGAATGAACGCGCGGACGACGAATTGCAAATGATCTCTGACTACCGATTCCTCCCGGTTTCTCTAGTTTTATTGACAGACTGTCAGATTATCTCGTTGGTCTTATCTCGATATCGACTTCTATCCTCATTATCATCTTTAATAAGCATGATACGAGTGGCGATACGGATTATTCTTTCTCAAGCAGAGATACAGATCTGAAAAAAATTAACAATGATTGCGGCCAATTCTTTTCATAAGCTAGTAGTTTTCTTAAGCAAAAATGTTTTCGCACCGTAGTTGTAGAATATTTCATAAGAATGATAGCATGTGCTTCTAGCTGCAGCTGTTCAAACAATCAACGATACGCGACAGATTTCGATGCGCTGAATATGAAAAAGAAAATAACAATCGAAATAATCCTTACACCCTTGACATATTCATTTTCTCGGACATTTTGCCGTTAGTTTGCTGCGCAATCGAACTGTGTCGCGCCGTAGAAAAGGCCTCTACGCTCGTTATCTTGCACATCATTGAGATTTATTATATTTTTAAAATCTGACCTTTGTCTCGCGAATGCGAATGATAAACGGTAAGAGATCAGTGATCATTCAAAGTCAACAGTCGGTCGAATCGATCAACCCGATCAATAGGATTATCTTATTTTGTTAATAAAAATATCTTCTTTTTATGAAAAGAAGTTCAGCTCGAAAACTTTATTGTTATGTTCAAGTTATATCAATTTTAGTGACAATTATTGGCATTTAATTCGGATGACGGATAAGAGATAAACGCTAACGTTTATTTTATGTTATTGAATAAATGTCCAATGGAATATAAATTCATCTGCATTCTTATCGATTTCTGCATGGTGACAATTCGATCGCGGTCGAAGATTCTCTCCGGGGAGGAAGTTGAGCGACCGCGGTTTTACGATTCTGCGAACCGCACGCTGTCGCTTTCGTTCAAGGTTGAACGCTCGCGAAGCGAGTTTCCTTTCGCGCCGCGACCTACCGACCGAAAGTGTCGATTTCATCTGCAGGTTATGCGAAGCACGCTTTCCTATATCCTACAGTTTGTCCAACGAGGCGAATACAACGGAATAGAATGAACATTTAGTGTTCGACTTCCCGAACTCGGAACGATACGGCGAGCGCAACGCAGTCACCAGAAACGTTCGCCAACGGAAAGAGCGGCAATCGATCAACTTTATCGACGCGAACGACCGCGGTTGGCAGCGTGGTGCCATCACGGTGGCGTGTCCACGGCTAACCAGCTGATCCACTGTTCTACGTTAACGACTTTACAAAAGACCGACGCGTCGGTCGTCGACCGCCGCCGTTGCCCATTAACAGCTGTCTCCGTCTTCTTTAAAACTGTCCCTCCACTATCCCATTTGCGACATTCTGCAACTCGGAAGAGCAATGATCACGAGTTCGTTGCCGAGTGGGACTTGGCGTAAACAAATAGACGATTGTTGCTACACTTGTTTTCGCCTGCTGTCAGTAATACAGACCGGAGTGTCGCGCGTCGCGCCGCCTAGTCAACTATTCGATGACGCGCTTCTTGTTTACAATAACAAGAGTAAAGTAACATCGTCGACTCTATGAACGGTCACTGTTTTCGATTGCTGCTACGCACCGCGTTCTTTACCCGGTATCGGTTCTCTCCTCCGACGACCTTGATTCTGTTATTCGAGGACCGGTATCCGAACCGTTCCGAGCTCTGGGGTCTATTGCTTCTCGCGTTCGCCGAGTATTTACACGTAAACAGCCGGAAGCTATGGGAATCGCGCGACAATGTCGAGGTTAAATCGCCTACGCAATCTTCTCGAGCGATGTTTTCCCAACGATTCCCCCGACTCGATACCGAGTAAATAATCTTGTTTGCTCGCGTTATCCGCACGATCTTCCGATGGAGCATGCGAGCTCGTAAATGTAACTATTGCCAGGGGTCCATTGTGAAATCCGTCTCTTTTTGAAAGCGTAAAAGCTTCGTCCCCGTTATCGTTGATCCGAGTTTCGACTTTCCCGATTAAACTTGCCCCCAGCTGGTGACACACGTTGACGCAATTCCCTTTCAAAATTTCATATTTCTTCCTTTTTCTTATGCTAGTCGCGCGACGTACGTATCGTTGTACGGTAAAACCTTTGCTAACCGAACTAGATTTCCCTCGATCTTTATTATTTAGATTTATCCAAGTAACAACGATGAAACTGTAGAAGTACCTCGATTAAAAATTTATCGAAAATTAAAAGAAATTAACTATACTAATACTTATACTTAACTGAACTAATGGAACATTGAGTTTTCTCTTGTTATTACTATAAAATGAAAGTCGTTGAAACAACCGGAATGGCTGCGGGGATGGTCGGCTTCGACGATCCATCGGTCTTCTCAACGAAGAATGAGTTTCTCGCGTAATGTTTGCTCGCAATCTCTACGTAGATCCCAAACAATCTGAGCTGATTCCTTCAGAAGCAACATAATGATTCATTACACAATAGTATTGATTTTATTCAGGTACACACAACTTATCTAAATGTTTTATTAGCAGTGCCTTTAAATATGACCGCTCCTAATCATTTTCCGTAACGTTTGTTTTCGTACAGACTTATCCGAAAGTTTGTTTTCTTCCGTTTCCTCGGAACCTAGATTAAGATCCAGGTCAAAGTTTCCGTTTCAGTCTGTAAGAAATATAAATTAGGTAGAGATTTCTCTTCCAACAATTTTAATTAGCTGAAAATAATGTGAAAATATCCTTAAATTCATTTTAATGCAATTTTAGTTTTGTATTAGATCTGTTCATTTTTGTCATAAATGCATAAAATACGCAGTCCAGTGTTTAATATATTATCCTCGACCATACATCTTATAGTTTCTTTTATAAATTAGCTCTGATGCATCCCATATATTAATAACAATGATAATAGTAATGTTTCGGCACCGTTGAATCGGTGGACGGAACACATCATCGCCTAGAATCGGGTAGAGTCAAAAGGAAAGTATCGTTGTGCCCAATCCGTTCCCTTTCGCTGTACAATTTCCTCTCACGAATTTCGTAACGTAGAACGCAGCGCCGCTGACTCGGACAAAAACAAGTTGTCTACCACTGGCTGTTGGACAGGGTGGTGGTCAATATGCATATTCCTGATTAATCCCTCTGTTTTTCTCGATTCCTCGTGGCTGCCGAACGGAGCTTGATTCGCTAAACCTGTGTTCGTCATACACTCGATGGTCGATCTGGGTCAACGATCCGATACTCTTGCGACGCGCCTCGACGCCTGAACGCTCGAACGGCTGTACGCGACGCCTCCGCAGTACGACGAGTCGACGCTTCGCTTCCTGTCTTTCTCCGACGAGCGAGCCAGATGGCAAAAGTAGGAGGCTCGGCCTCTGGTCCGAGAACGGTCGACCAATCAAAACGTCTTCTGCCGTAAGGCTCACGCCGACGAAAACATTGCTCGCACGTTTTCTCCGTCTCGGCTCTCTGATGGCGCGAATTCTGTTTTTCCGTGTGCGCGCGTGTACACCGTATACTCGCCGATAATAAACAATGCCGTCGAAACTCGTTGCCTGGTAGGAGGCTCAGTTGGACTCGGTACTTGGCTCGAAGCGGACGGCGAGGGAACGGGTACCGCGAGCTTTCTTCGCGCTCTGAATCACGGAATATTCCGAAAGGTTGGCCGCAAGCCGACACGAAATCTCAACCAACGATATTTACTCGGCGGACTTTGATCGCGCCCTCCAAAGCGAGTACACACCAGCAGCGTCGCTGTATCCTCGCGGAGCTTTTAACCGGACAGGACGGAGCTTTCAGCGGTCTCTTTGCTTCGCTCGGTAAGTGTCGGTCGACGCCGACAGTCCTTTTGCGAATCTCTTCTGCGACCGGCTGGAGCAGCTACCAATTTCAAACGCATCGGGATCGAGAGTATGTATCGTCGGAATATGAACGCTAGCGTCTCTCCGCCCATACAAAGACGATTCGCACCGTGGGAGACCGAAACGATTTAGTGACGATATCTAAACGCTCCAACGGCCTAACAGTTTAATAAACCTATCGAATAGAAAACAGGAGATACAAGAAGGGTAACGCAAATTCCAATTATGCAATTTCCTTGCTCTTATTCCGAGCATCGATTGGCACTGCTCGCGTAAATTTCATTTAACTGTCCCTCTCTCTCTCTCTCTCTTTCTCTCCCTCCCTCTCCACCCTCTCCTTTCTCCCTCTCACTCTTTTATTTTCCGTCTATCTTATTTTTGGTGAGCAAACAGCTCAGACGGTAATTTCCATTCAGCTGTTTTCCACTGCAGTGATAGCTTGCCCCATCGGTATCGATCGGTGCGTGTTCGCGAGACTCGTCGAAACCTGTGTCAAGTCCATGGTCGAGGAATAGTAAAAGACTGGGCGGAAGCCAGCCATCGAGAATCGTTGTTACTCGTCCGTGTACGGCGCGTGTGGTTGTTGTTTGCTTTGTTAAACGACGAAGCGGTATCTACATCACCGATATAGCGCCTAGACCTGCTATTCCAAAATTGGATTCGCGCGGACGTCCGCGTTGCTTGTTCATCGATCGTGTCTCATCACTTCTCATCCCGTCTCTTCCCGTCCCGTCCCGTCCCGTCCCGTCCCGGCCCGTCTAGTCCCGTTCCGTCTCGTCGCATCGATGTGTGCATTCGAGAACATTCCACGTGCAACAACCGATTTTCCAATCGAAACTAATCATTTCTTTCCATTTCGAAATTCCAATCGACGCGACGCCGCGCCGCGGTCATCCCGGCGAAAGCGAAAATCCCGGTGCACACTGGTTCGCGTCGATCACGTAAAAGTACAACATGAAATAGCTGTTTCATCTGGTACGCGATTAAACGTCAGACCGGTGTTACATAATCGTACGGGCGCGTGTATGTGTCTGTATTTCGCAATACTATGTAACGAGCAACGCGCTCGATCGCCAATCGTCGAACCGATTTGCTCGTAAACCCAAGTCCGCCGGAGATGCGCCCTGAAAATTTTCACGTGATACGTACACCTTTAGCTCGGCGACGGATTTCTCGTTAATTTTCTCAGAAGAATGATACGATGGGCCTTTTCTAGATTTCGAAGTTTATCTAAACGACTTCCAGGAACGCGTGTTTATACCTTCAGTCATTGTAATACGGAGAATCTGATGCCAATTATTTAACCGGTGTTGGTAGGTTCCATACTAACCTAATAATTAGACATCATTTTAGTATCAATTAGTATCAGTTACAAAACGTAGGAGCTAAGTGCAATCTTGCTTTTCTCTTAAATAATTTTAATACGTTGTAATTAGCACATCATCATTTTTAGTTTCTTTTAATTTGTCCGCGGTCTACTACTAAATATTCTGAAATACATTATTTATGTCCGTAAAGTTAACTGGAAAGATTTACATGAAAATGAACTTGTCAGTGCTGCGGCTTTTTTGTCATTCCGTGCGGATAAAGAGAGATATTACGACGTTACGAACAATTCTTGGACGTCGAATATCGTCGGATTACACGTTGCAAAAAAAAAGTCCGACAACAAGATCTCGCATAAATGTAGGTTTATTTTTTTCGATCGAATTCCTCGTTCGATCTGTCCGAAAGAATCCGATCGTTTACAAATCGATCCTGTAAGACGTTATTACCCTCGTCTTACCCTCTACTTAGACCCGTGATTACTTTCGACACGGTCACAATTGCATAAGCTTACCATCGAGATAAGCAACGATTTCGAGAGCAGATCGAGTGAGAGAGTGTGTGGAAGGGGGGGGGGGGGGGGAAAGGTCGTAACCGAATCACCGCGTAAACAAGCTTTTACCGTTTGAAAGTTCCGCATCGCGAAGGAAGTTCTCGAAAGTCGTTAGGGTTTAGGACAAGCTCTGCAATTACGAGAGGGAATGATTCTGATGAATGTCGCAGGCGCTCGGTGATCCGATGAATCGGTCACACGGCGGCAACGTTAACGACAACGAAGACTAATTGCCGGAAGAATTTTTCCGTGAAAGATCTCGCGGTGGGCCGTCTTGGCTCGAGCGACACTAGGCGTTTGGCGATTCGCCGAATCCCAGACACTTCGCAACTCAATGCACACGACGAACATCTGTTGTCGACTTCCGTTTTATGTCGTTCCGAGAGTTCCGTTGGCCCTCCCTGTTCCTCGACGAGCGAATATCCCGCGAGACGAGCGCACCTAAAAAGTTAAGGAGAAAGATGATTGATGAAAGAGAAAAAGAATGTCGCCTCGACGATGAGATTTTTTGAAATTCGTCCAACCGTCGCCGCGATTGGAAGAGTTTGCGGACAGTTTTGTCTGCCGTGCAAGGTCGGATCTCCTCGCGCCGAGAAATCTCTCTCTCTCTCTCTCTCTCTCTCTCTCGCTCTCTCTCGCTCTCTCTCTCTCGCTCTCGCTCTCTCGCTCTCTCTTCATTTAAATTTTGGCTGAAAATATCATACGTTCCTTGGCGATAAAACATAGTCATTCTTGCCGTTCGACAACGTATAAATCCATCTTCCTCGAAAGCTTGACTCATTTTCATTGCCTTGATCGTTCCGTCATTTCAAAGATAAGACGGGCGATTCGACAAAAAGTAACCCGAAACAAGCTTGAAGGTTTTATCTCATTCGCATAAAAAAAATGATTAATCGTCGATATTATTACGAATCGTGGTTCATCGATTACAAAAGACTTTGAACTGTATGCGTGTAAAAACTGCATTCAAGTCGATCGATTTATATTATTTTTCAAATTACTCGTTGCTCATCACGAACAATCCACGTAATTTTAACTACTGTAAAACTGTCGTCCTATGGACTCGAGCCGAAAATAGTATCATTATGTCTGACAGCATGATTAATTGGCCGGTCACGCACCACGCTACTGTCTAACATGCAATCTATACGACACGCAACCATCGAATTGATAATTTGCAAATGCAATCATTAAAATTGTAAAAATACGAATTTGCAAATACGATCGTTGAAATTGTAAAAATGTTATCGTGAGAATGCGATCGAATAAATTTAATCTCATCACTTTTATAAGGCAACGTGATTCAGTGAGTTTTATTGACCGGTAATAAATACAGCGTTAATTCAACGGATTTCGATTCGCAATTTGTTATTGATATCTGGGAAAAACGCATCCGATATTTTTCAACCGATTGCGCCGGGTTACGCTGGGCTCAAGTAACGATATGCTTATCCGCGAATCGTAAACTCGTTGCCTCTGGTTTACTAACACACAGCCGCGTTCAGCTTGCGTAACCGTAAGCTCCGCTTAAATTTCGCGGTTGTACGATTTCGCTGGCATTGAAATCCTACGCGTGACGTTCGCTAAAATTGGATTCGCTTTGTACCGTTCTCAATCGTTTTCTTTGCGAACCTTTGAAAACCGATTAAAACCGGAAGTGCAAGCGGCTGCGTTGCTTCGCGTTCGCGTCCCACGTCGCATGCTGCTTGCATGCAATAATGCGCGATCTATCGGTACTTGCCCCGTCTATGTATACGAGCAGAGAGACTCTCGAGTTGCCGTATCGGGTATTACGTATCGAAAGTCTTCGAAAACAGAGTCGATACCACGAGACGATCGAACAATGTAAATGCAATTAATCACCGTGACCAACCGAGACTTAGAACAAAGTTCGTGTTTATCTCGGAGCGTTGCTGGCGATGTTAGTCATCGTTTATCATTTACCGTTTACTTTTCAGGTTCGCTGCGTTTCGAAGAGCGCGGTAAACGGCGGTCCCGATCACGTGATAGCACGCGTCTTATCGAGCGACGCGCATCGGGCCTGGTATTGGCCGAGACGAGCCACGTGACCCATTCTAACGTCAACTTGGACCACCGTCTGCTGGTGCTTGATCGGATTTCTCAGCGAACCTTCCAGGAACAAAGGATACGGGATACGCTCTCCTTTTAGATCTGAGTTGCGGATATCCTCTTTTCGAGAGTTCGCTTTCGCTGTCGACCGTCAACTCGTAACGCCACGGACTACGGCGCAGTGGTCGCGTCACAAATCAAACGTTCTATTCGTGTCTTTTTGGGACAATTCGCCGGCGATTCGTTGACAGTTCGCGATCGTTTCGAGTCGGTGACACAGCTCATTCGTAAAGCTCTCGAAATTCGGTTCCAAAGTGCATTGGATAACGATCGTTTCGCTGTCATTAAATTTCATCGACAATCGTCGTATTTCGTGAACTTCGTGGATCCTGTTGAAATTCGGCTGTCTAACATGGTTAAGTAAATATCTTGGAACCAAATACACGGTAAATCGTGCAGTTTTGGTCTCGACGTATTTCTAGGAGGACACGCACTGCGTGTGTCAATTTCGTCATTCGATCAACCTGGTGAAAACTGTCTTCTAAGTGCATCTTTTGAGAACGAATTTCATCACAACTCGGCTCAAAGATGTACAGTATGAACTACATTGGCAAATTTATTAGCAATTTTCGAGACTTTTACAATGAGATCAATGCAGCAACGCTTACCGGTGCCATCGACGTTGTCGTCGTCGAGCAACCGGATGGTTCGTTCACCTGCTCGCCTTTTCACGTGCGTTTTGGAAAATTGGGTGTACTTCGTTCTAGGGAGAAAGTGGTAAGTTTTTCAAATTTCTCCTTCTATTCTGTCTTACAGTACCAGTTCTCTTTAATAGTGTTCACTTAAATGGCTTAGAGTACGATACAAAAATCAATGTTAACTCACCTTGATAAATATTTGTAGGTTGACATAGAAATAAATGGTGAACCGAGGCAGATTCACATGAAGCTGGGTGACTCTGGAGAAGCTTTTTTTGTGGAAGAAGTTGGCTCTGATGGATCTCCGACTGACACAGAGATTCCTCCCCACTTGGCCTGTTCCCCTATTCCAGACAACGCTTGTTTTCCACCATCCAGATTCTATATTCTTTCTGATGTACCCAGAGAACAAAGAGACAAGATTCTATCAGTTTTGTCCATTGAAGAAGAGAAATGGGAAAAAATGTCTGCTTTACCTCCGGACCAACGGGAAAAATTTTTGATTGAACAGTTTTCAGATCTACCTGCCGAACGCAGAGAAACATGGCTTCAAATGGCTTCTTTAACCACAGAGGGAAGAGACAAGATTCTTAAAGAATATTTTGGAGATGTATCCACATTTCAGAAACAAAAACTGATTCGAGAACATTATTCGGCTCTAGCAAGCGAAGAGAGGAAGAGATTATTCAAGGAAAGTTTTCCAGAATTACCTATCGAACTAAGATATAAGTTCGAGATAGCGCTGACGAGCGACTGGAAAGAGAAAGAGGAGGAGAAGCAAGACTCTCTGAAAAACGACGACGAAATCTTCGATATGGAGGGTATAAACGAGGATAAGGCTCTGCCTGCTGCGTCAACACCCAAGTCATTTGTAGCTGAGACTTCCTCGGAGTCGATTCGTATAATTAGCGTAGTCAAAAACGACTTCAGACCGATCACGGACGATGCGCAGAGCAGTGCGAAAGAAAAGTCCAGCGACGAATCAAACTCCTCGTTAAGCAAGAAAAATTTGAAAGACGAAGCGGTTGAAGAAAACAAGAATAACAATTCGACAAAGAGGAAGCGGAAAAGGAAGAGTATCATGAGAAAGAAGGGATCTCACAGGAAGGCCAGCAACGGCAGCAGCAGTCAAACCGAAGTCAGCGAAAACGACACCTCCATCCAGGATGAATCGCTCGGTGAACCTGTAAGTTCCATGAGATAAAGGTTAACCCTTTGCACTTCCAATCATTCTAGAATGAGTTCTAGTGCGAAAGGTTAACATTCTTTTCCTGGAGGGGGTCGTTCATTGATACATACATTATATGAAAGATGTTAAAGGGGCCGAGTCCGGTTGCAGAAATGGAGAAGAAGAACACAACCATTGAACACGCTGCCTCAATGCAAGAACCGTCTGAAACCCGACCAGAGACGGACTTTCATTTCTTCAGTGACACCGAGGTTACCAAGTACGTGCATACACCACGTTTCCCCGAGATTTCACGATCAGCCCCTTTATTAATTGCGATCGTACGTGAACAGGAATCAGGATTCCAGGCCGTGCTCACCGGTCCAGTCTGACACAGAGTTCGAGATGCGAAAAATCACGCAAGACAGCGTGGAAGGGGAAGATAAGAGTCTTCAGCAGAGTTGGAGATGGGGCGAGCTGCCGAGTTTACCCCCAGAAACGGGACACGCGTCTCATAGAAATTCATTGAACTCATCGAGCGCGGTTAATCAGCCGAACAATAGTTAGTAAATTATACTTATATTATCTTGAACTTACACCATTCCCGACACTTTTTTGCTAGATTGTTTATTTAATTGTAGCGGAGGCACATCGCTCCATGCTCAGCGGAATGTTCTCCTTCATGAAGAAAACTTCTCGTGTAAGACACAATCCGGAATCCGAAGGAATTTATCTGAGTGACATCAACGCCGACGAACTGGACCCTGAAGTCGCGGCGCTCTACTTCCCCTCTTCTCACAGAGGTCCGGCTGCCGTGAAAGGTATAAATAATTTACTAAGTTAAACCACTAATATACGATCTAAGTAGAATGATCTAATTGTAATATCGTTTCTAGACAGAAAAGCTGTAGACGAGGAAGACACCGAATCTGGCAATGGACCGAGTTTACCTCAGAGTCCGAATAGCGTAATGGGTGCTATCGGAGGGCCAAAATCGTTGGATAGCGATTTTGAGGAACCAAAGCATACAATATTCGACAACAGCATGGACATCAGTTTGTCTCTATGCGGTGGTTTGGATTATGAAAATGGTCCTTCCAAAGAAGCTTTCCATCAGAATTTACTTCAGTTCGAGGACATTTGTTCCGATCCGAAATTGTATGAAAATCCGAATCTAGTCGTGAAGATTAATGGAAAATTCTACAATTGGACTACCGCTTGCCCGATCGTGATAACCTACGCTGCTTTCCAAAGATACTTGCCGCAAAGTACAATAGAGATTCTATATGCTCAATGCATGTCCCTGCCAATGCACGAAGAAAAGAAGCAAGAGAACAGTAGTGGCAAGCCTGAAAGCCGCAGCGGTTACAGTTCCTGGTTCTCGTGGAGACGTTCAACGCAACCTTCTAAAAAGCCGCAAGAGCTCAGTCAAGGTAATACGTTTTTACTGCAATTCTTATCTCGATGATTCACGATACTAAATCCTCATCAAAAACGTTACAGTCGATGGCGGAACAGTAAATCTACAATCATCGGAGCAATTGGTCGATTCCAAGGAGAGTACTCCAATTGATGAAACAGCGGGTAGACATGGAACCACCAATCAAATTGCAGAGATCCCGTCTGTGATCGAAATAGGCGAAGAATGCGCTAAACCAGCGACAGGTTTTGCTGAAGCCGAGAAGAATCGAGAAAGGGAGGGCGAAGGTTATAGCGGCAGCGAAGACTCCGACAGCAACCAAAACAAATCGCAGGGTATTAAAATACCCAAAGAACGGAGACCCTATTACGAATCCACCGAAAAGTATCGTAAAACTTTGAGATTGTCATCTGCCCAAATAGTATGTATTTTTGTTGTTGCTATTGTTGCTGTAAGATATAATACGATACCGATACCAAAATTTGGTACTCTGTTTATTAAAATATTTTTGTTCCTTGCAGGCGAGCCTCAATTTAAAAGACGGTCCCAACGAGGTCGTTTTCAGTGTGACCACAGCATACCAAGGCACAACCCGTTGCAAATGTCACATTTATAAATGGAGATGGGACGATAAAATCGTTATTTCCGATATTGACGGCACTATCACGAAGTCGGATGTCCTTGGTCACATTTTGCCCATCGTAGGCAAGGACTGGGCTCAATCAGGAGTTGCTCAATTATTTACGAAAATTAAGAACAATGGCTATAAGCTGCTCTATCTCTCAGCAAGGGCGATCGGGCAAGCCAGAGTAACCAGAGAATACCTGAAGAGCATCAAGCAGGGCGACCTATCGCTACCAGAAGGCCCATTACTTCTCAATCCAACGAGCTTGATTTCAGCATTTCATCGCGAAGTCATTGAGAAGAAACCTGAAGAATTCAAAATATCCTGTCTTAGCGATATTCAAGCATTGTTTCCCGACGGCTCAAAACCATTTTACGCGGGTTATGGAAATCGAATTAATGTAAGCATTATTTTTCCATGATTAGCAAAATGGATCACTTTCGTTGCTTATCATTTGATTTCTTTTCGTTCGCCTTTTAGGATGTATGGGCATACCGGGCTGTTGGAATTCCTACTATGCGAATATTCACTATAAACCATAGAGGTGAATTAAAACACGAATTGACGCAGACATTCCAATCCTCGTAAGTAAATCTACTCGTTTCTATTACTCTCTTCGTATCTGTTTGAAACCTGTTCGTATTCAATTAATTAAAGTCTGACGACTTCGTTGGTAAACGATATGCGCTGCGACAAACAGGGTTGGTTCTTCGTAGGTTGAAAATTGTTAAATGCTTTCTATAATTATTGCATGTCGCCGCATTAGTTTCACCATCTGTAATGCATCTGTTAGTGCATTCCAACGAGATGTATAGAGACAATTGCAGACACACTAACGTTTAACGAAAACTTTGTGATCGAGCAACAGTTTTATTTTTAAAAATTTGACAACTCGAAGACGGAGTCTTGTAATTGGAAGGAAAGACTAAGCGGGTCTACACGGTGATTCTTGAGAAAAAGATGTACTTACAGGGTGGATATTTCTGTGATTGCAGCTACGCGTGTCAGTGCGATATCGTCAATGAGTTGTTCCCACCACTGCCCGTACGAAACAGCTACTGATGGCGGCACAACCATAACTGTGTTATTCTGTTGATCCACTTAGTCATGTTGCGATAACGACGCCTGCAAGGCAACATTACTCGTGCTATTGGCCCGGGAATCTATCTCGTAGAAATAAAAGTTAACTACCTCACTTCGGGAGCCATTAGGTAGAACAATGTATTTTCTACATGTCATGGGGACAACAATACATATAGATTCCAGCTAGTTTTTTAACGGGTAGATTTCGAGAAATTTTTATTTGCTTTTCTGCATACACGTTCCATAATGTGATACATTGCGAAACACGATACAAGAAGAACAGATTCCGCGCGCGTGCGTGCGCACATTAAACCGAAACACGTTACTTCGTCCAATGGCAAATTCTTTCGAGGCGAGACATCTTGAGATTTATATTCGCCCCGACAAGTCAACGTCATTAGTACATGTGTTGTATGATGTGTTTGGTTGTCCAAGAACATCCACCTGTCTTCTTACGATTTATAGGGTAAGCACTTGTTGTTACATCCTGCAGCCGCTTCTTGTCACTTACATGTTCACCGGCTCCTCTCATCTTCAAACAGCCTTAACGTCGTCATCGTCCTAAGTTTTGCGCGCGCACTTCGCATCGAATAGACCGCCGCTTCACATTTTTCAAGATTCTCTTGGAAGTAGAATTTCAAGAAATATCAGAATGAGATTTGTGAGAACCACACGAATCTTTCATCAAATGCACGAAACATTTTTCCCTCGTTCCGTCAAATACTCTTGTGGTAGACATTCTCGAAATTAAAACTTGGAAATTAACAACTGTCGCATGAATGTTCTTTTTTTCATTCGAAAGGAGGGAAACTAGTAGCCTCATAGTCTCTCTAACAGTTGTACATCTATGTGTGTGCATTTCAAGACCCACGCCTTAATCACGATGTACGATATTCAATCTGTGTATCTTATCTGATGTTTATTCCCCTAGTTTGCGAAGAATATAATGCCGTGCCTCCGTAACATCACTGTAACGAACAATTCAACGGCTCTTGATCCCTTTGTACCGTTTCTTTCATTGATCCTTCGACAGACAGACCAGCACGACGTTACCGTTGCAGTTTTCTACAGAAGAATGTTTGCATTATTTTTTCCAGATACTCGAACATGAGCTACATTGTCGATCATCTATTCCCACCGTGGAGGGTAGATGCCGCTGACGAGTTCAGCAATTTTGCGTACTGGCGAGATCCGATACCGGAACTGGCGTCGCTGGAGGAACTTTATGCTCAAACTCGGACTGTCTACTAAGGATAAACGTGTGTACGTGTTTTGCACTGACGCAAAACGATAATCTATTCGTAATAAGAAAACGATCGTCGTATTTAGCTACTTTTTATACTCCCACGTATTATCGGCTATAGCATTGTTGCTTGGTGCGACTTATTTCTCGATGTGTTTGCAACGCGATCGTAAGCTTGACGTTCGGTGTGTTAGGTTCGTTGAAAGATACTAAATAACGATAAATACTAAATAACGCTACGCAACATCGACGATTCTTGCAATTGTTTCGGACGATTTGCGAGCCGTACGAGTACGTGATTGCATTCTGTGCTACTCTATTCTATTCTGCTCTACTGTACTTTACTGTACTGTACTGTACTGTACTGTACTGTACTGTACTTTATTCTATTCTATTCTGTTCTGTTCTATTCTTGTCTATTCTACTGTATTCTATTCAATTCGATTACATTCCAATTCCATTAGAACGAAAGAAAGTTGTTACTTAATCACTTTATACTACAAGAATAACGCGCTGTTAAGAAGCAAAGTGAGTTTCCTCTTAGTCGAAAGATTGATTTCGTTGTTTCTCATTTCAAAGCTATCAAAAAGCTCGTGCGATCCATGATAAAACCATGGATAGTAGTTTGTTGTTGAAATGGCCCATTGGACGTAATCTATCCAACGGCTTTACTTCACCATTCACTTTTATCGGGAAACTTTGTTCCATTCTGGACCAAGTTCATTGATGGTAAAAATGTTTCAATCTACAACACGAGGGTCTAGCGTATCGTATGTAATATAGTTTGTATACCTACTTTAGTTTTATCGAATACTTCGTTTAAGAAATCCTTATTTATTTTTATACGAGATCTCTGTTGAATTAGTGTGCTGTGAGATTGCCATATTCTTAGACTCTTTACCTCGTTTGTGTATTGTGATATTTCGGTGGAAGTAGTATTTGTCGAACAGACGATCAGGAAGATCTCAGTGTAGAAAAGCGGGCTCGTAATTCGCACGGAAGAGAATCGCTTCCGAGTATGCACTTTCTTACACCGAATTATATCGGGAACGCATCGTCATTTTTGCGATACACATTACGTACACCTTTGTCTTTCAGAACGCATCATCTAGGTACGCGTCGACATAATAGAATAGATTAAGTTTATCTAAGTTTCCTGCAACAAAACCATAAAAAATATCTACGCAAGAGCAACGCCAGTTTTTATGGTTTCGTTTGCTCTTTCTTTTCCCTGCAATATAATCTTTAACTTATACAATTGAAAGATACAAAAGTACAATTACGTTTAACCAAAGAAGAATCGAGTTCATAGTATTTTCAGTTTCGTTTGGACTGTTATTACTCGAAGAAAACTATTATGCTACAATATACATGTAAATGGGAATACCAATAATCGGATTATTGAAGACGACACCATATATCGTATTTTATCGTTTCCTTCAAAAAGGTCGATACGGTGTTGAGAAACCATGATTGGAATGCTATTTTTTTCTTTTTTTTTTAAATATTACCGGGCGTTCCGTTTAGGTTTCAAAGTATATTAATTAATGCTTTGTAAAGAGTGTATATAATTCTAACGACCAAGAAATGGTATCTTATAAGTTATTAAATATTTAATTTTTAGTATTATTTTATCTATTCTTTTAACCATGATATGCATAGTACAAAATAAATTTGAATCTATTTATAGTTTTGTTTATACACATTTTTTTTTTAATGGGAATTTTATATGCTCTTGTGCAGGTGGCACTTCGCATATGTTTACTCAGATATTCTACCAAGTAAGCGAATAAAACGAAATCGTTCCTTACATCATTATCAATATACAGTCGAAACTTAAACGTTCTTGAACAACAATTGAATAGTGCAATCAAAATTTGGAAGCTTCTTTTGTAATGAATACAAGTATACTGCTTATCTCAATACATACAAACATTTATCGAGTAAATTTAGCTTCGCGCGACAACAGTCGTGGTCCCCAACGGTTAAATTGACCGATCGATTTGTTTTTGTTCTCGTATTGAATAGCGAATAGTATTCATGTATCGGTAATCGTGTGTAAGCACTGTGTCTACGTAGTAATTTCCATATTTCTGTATAACTGGTGTAATATTGTCTGTTACGATGCAATTAAACTCCTATCTGTAGTAATCGTCGTAAACCTTGTAACCAGCTGAACAATAAATGACGAATTAATCGGCTAATTACCACCAGATTGTCACATTTAGATTTTCCCACAATAAGAATGATTATGATAATAAATATCGACGATAATTATAAAAGAAACGTCATTTTATTATCTTGTCGTGTATAAGGTGCAAGGATGTTCAATAAAAAAGTAGGTTCCTCCTTTGTAATTCTATTATTCCAAGTTTATCGATGTTCTGCTTGGCCAACGAGTTTTCATCTGCAATTATATGTACATACGATCTATGTAGGTATGCACAATTTTCGTAGATAAGCTCTTTTATTAAATTCACAACATGAAAATGTACCTCACGTTTAAGTATTTCTATATTACGTTTTCCGTTACGTTCACTTTCAGTTAGATCCCAAAAATCTACGACTGCCGTGCTACCCTTTATATTGGAACTTAGCCTAAATATAGGTGTATGGTTTGGACTTTGCAAAATTTTTGAATACAAATAATAAGCGATCTACGCGTAGGACGAAAAAAACATCTACATTAACCTTTTAGAAAACTCGGAGCAAGTAGTACTTTACGTAATCGTTTAATAGCTCACTTGTAACATTCCAATTATCCAGGATATAGTCAAGCATAGTGATATTAACATTTTTATGGATGCAAAAAGTTTCAAAACACTACAGAATTTGTATAATAGGAAATCCTAACGATCCATAAAGTCGCGTGTATCTATTGTTTTTCAAAGCAATACAGGGAGAACTTCATATTCTTCTACAGAATTAAATAACAGGATGAAAAATTTATTTTTGTACACAATGTGTGGAGCATGTATATGTATATACAAATTCACATAAATTTTATTTCATTACAATAATATGCGATTCACGTATCACCCATTTCTTCAGTCTCTTCCACATCCATTATATTTTCTTTAGGGTAGTCTTTAGATACCAATTGCTTGTATCCGTGTTTCTTTGAGAATACTCCTAGTGGTGTCAATTTAAAAGTAGCCAATGGTTTGTCAAGTAATTTCTAATAACAAGAAGAAGCATTAAGAATTGTTTATTTACTTCATGCAAGCAACAGGAAATATTTACCAAAATTCTTGCTTGCTCTGGGGTCAATGTTTGTCCTTCTTTGCAAACTGTGTATTCCTTAATCAATGTTACCACACCTTTTTGCAATGTTGTAGGCATTCCTAATTGCCTCAAATGAGGCTCTATACTATGTGCAAATTCTGGCAATGGTCCTTTGGGTAATATTATAGTTTCGTCCACTACAAATCCAGATCTAGCATAGTCAGCTTCTTCGTACGATTCCATCGATTCCAACACCTAAACACAATAGGGATGAGTTATTTAAATGGTTTTATACTTAGAAAATTGCAAAATTAACACGCACCTTTTTCTTGGGTCTGTTTGTAAACAGCAAACCACATTGTCCTTGTAACGCTTCAGATAATTTATGTAACCCTTCGGCAACTTCGGTTTCCGGCGACTTTCCTAATGCCAGTGCTATCACCTTGTTTTTACCAAAGAAATATCGACTATCCTTCCATTCTGCTCTTAAGTCTTTTAATTTATTATTACGCATATTGTGTACAGACACGAGGAATATGTTCGTGTATTTTTCAACGCAATTTCGAACATCTTCGACGATTTGTTGCTTTAATACGAGACCTTTCTTACTCGTTTTCGTAAGAGATACTGTGAAGTAGAAATTTACTAATTACTTTCTAATACCATTAAATTTCCAATACAGTAGCAATTCCAAGCAGTAATTTGAAACATTATTCTGTTAGGTTAGCTTCGAAACATTACACTTGTAAAGAATACATTAACAAGATTACATATTTGAATAGAAAAACATTACTTTTCTTATCCCTCTTTGATTTTGGCATTTTGTTGGTATGATATGGTCTATTTCACCCAAAAATATTCATTAAAAAGTCAAATTACCAAACGGGTAAACATGTGCTGTGACACCCCGCACAAACAAAATGGCTTTATGTAGTCACATAACCTACACATAATATGTACCGGCTGAATTGCCACTAAAGTCACTTAGGAAAATATTGTTTCGAATGAACGCTTAAATCTCTATTTTTTTTTAATTAAAATATATTGCATATTGTAATCTGAAGAAATATTTCTATTTGCCATCGCAATTATGATTTGAAACGAAATCTGATTCGGTACGAAGCATGTCGGTTAAACATATCGCATATTATTCAATTGAGAATCAATGACTCCTTTTACATACTCCACTGTAATACACATTTTATCGAATATTTGCAATTTGAAAATAGCGAATACCAATAAGCCGATTGACATTAAAACAATTAGTAGATGGTGAAATTTGGAAAGTGGCGGGAACGCATGAATATTTTTCGAACGAGCGGAAAGCGTCAAGTGAACGCAGTTCAAGATGGCGGTTTCCGCTCGTTGCGCCAGTGCACTCTGTGAGATCGTAGTGGACGGGAGCCGTTGAATACGCCGAAGCCTCGATTTTCTAGGCCGCTTACAGCACTCCAAAGGTGAGTCTTTTTTCGTTCTAATCGTAAACGTGCTCAAAAGTCGAGAAAACTGACGAACACGGTAGCTCAGGAAATATCAGTCGCAATTAATACGGAATGTATCCGACGACGAGTTGTGTGAACCCCGTAGCCGTAAAACTCGCCGATCCTTGTCTCGAGTCCATCGAAATAACCTGCCAAATCGACTGATTTCGTTGAAATCTTACGATCGAAGCTACTCGATTCGACATTAGAATACCATCCACGTACCGTGTCGGTCATTCTCGTGAAGCATATCATCGTTTTAATAAAGTTTGTTAGGTTGTCGTCGTCATAGGTTCATGCGAAGGCAGTTTTGCTCGTGTTGCCGCTCGCACAAATGTACGCGACCCAGACGTACGCAACCAAACGTGCTAGCCTTTAAGCGTACAATTTTCTCGCCGCCATTTTAGTTACATAGCCGGTATTCGCTTTTATCCGCCGCAAGATATTTCAAACGATTGCTTTTGCCTTCTCACGATCCCTCTGTAATCTAACAATCTCGCGTTTCTTCCGCGTTCGTCGCTTTCCTCGCAATTTTCGACCAATTAATTTTGAGGCAATAGCGCATACCGGGTCGACATTTTGCCGATTGATTTTTTTCTTTCTTCGATATACAATTCGTTGTATTGCTCGGAGAGAACGGAAATACACCGCGTGGCAGATCGTTCTTGTTCTCTCATCGACGATATCCGACCTGCTTACGCTTGAGATCGTGATAAACGATGGGCACGCGATACGTTCCTTCGTAGCAACGTGTCTCCGCGTTGCGGCAGAGAGTACACGCCCTTTGACAAGCGAACCGATCAGAGGTGTTTTCGATATCACGTTGACACGATCAACACGATAAATACCACGGGACCCACGACCTATACCGTATTACACTATAGAGTGTGTCTTTCAGTTCGATCGAACGTTCATTCATTTTCTCTTCTCGTTCTGCCGTATCGATTGTCGATAAGTAGGATTATTATATCTTTCTCGTCGTGGATTTCATTGCATTGAAAATCAAGATCTTTTAAAATCTATCGGCTTGTTCGAGATTCACTGTGCCTGTCGCGATTCATTACGGTAGTGGGGTAGAGAAATTGGTCAAGGCTGCAGGACTCGCGACATTACATTTCGGAAGCTCTTCACCGGTGATCGTCGACCACGTAATCACGACTTAGCGCGAGAACAACGTAAATCGCGAATTTTAGCGGAAGGTAGGCGTTTGTTCACGGTGGGGGACCATGAACTCCCTTTCTCGCTGTTTTCCCCTACTTTTTGTTGGTCATCGAACAACTCGAACTGTCGAGGTCTACTCTTTTCGCCAAGGCCGACGAGAGCAACCCTCCTCTGTCTTTCCGTGGATCGCTCACTCGCACGTTTGGTCGATCGAGCTATGTCTCGTCGTGACACGCCGGTGACGTTCGTTGTTCCTAGTTTCTTGTGGCTCCTACATACATATTTGCGTAACGAGAGCGTAGCAGCTTCTTCTTCAGAGAGCGCCATATTCTTTTCTATGCTACGCTGTTGCGAATCGTTGCTATAACCGATCGCCGCCCTCGCTATTCATTCCGATCGACCATCACCCCCGTTTTCCATTATGAACATCCCGCATCAGTTCGAATGAAAAGTGAATTGTGTCGACGCTGTTACAATCAATCGGTTTCCCTATCAACCCACGATAACAGTGGCCTACTAAAATAAACTCACGACAGGTACATGTACCTACGCGTATCTCTCTCGAGGCAAATGTCGCAGAAAATAGTATTCTGCCTACCTTTGATGCGTTGATCACGCGTCGCGCCACGAATCAATCGCGAATACACGGCGGAGCAGGCGGTCGATAAGCTTTGCCGACTCACTCTGTGACAAGTTTTCCACGAACTATGAGTTATGAGCGAAAGATTAAGCTCTCGTGGTTCCGTTTCGTTGTTAGTTTTGCGTGCGGAAAGGTGTAAAGATCGATGACGCAAGACCATAGATTTGCGTCGGGTCGCGTCGGTTCGCCTCGCCTCGCCACGACTTGCTGCTGCTCGGACTTGTTTCGCCGCCCTCGCTTCGCCTCTCGTCCATATAACCTCTCGATCAACCGAGATCCACATATACCCATATATATACATTGTAGTCCTTTAGATACTTTCCACACCGTGCTCTGCGCCCTTGATGGCACGAATTCGGTGAAACACTGGAACGAAAGATTCATTTTGTATACCACGCTGCCGGAAGCAATACGAATCAGGTAGAGATGTATGCGTTCCGTAGCTGCTGCGAGTTCGCGGCCAATTAGTCCATGAATCGTTGACGTTTCAACGTCACGAGTCGAGGGACCTGTATCTGACCGTGTCATGACAGTGCTGTCGTGAATTAATAGCAAGCGGCATCGATCGTTCACGCATGATTAATAATTAATAGATGAAATTAATTAGAAATTAGAGCTGCATTGAATCGACCAGAAGTTCGCACATGTTAATTTTTTCAGAATCCACGAATTGAATAAAAATTTTGATAGTAGAAATCGTGATTATGCAGCCGACTGTTCCCGCGTTTTGATTCTATTGCTTGAACAATGAATGTGGAACAAGGCGAGCGAATCTTTTTAGCAACCACGATCGAGAACCGCGGATGCTTCTCGTTTCGTGCTTCGCGTTGTATACGCGTACACGTGACGTCGGAAATTGAATTTTCCTCGATAATAAGATCTCGGTTGGGACAATGTCACCACCGTGCGTCGTGTGTCGCGTGTACTGTTTAATTGTTTCGCGTTTCCTCGTGGCCGCGGCGACGTCGTGGTCCGTTTCCTCGGCTCTTTTCCGGAATTATTCGTATCGTTTACGACCAAGAAAAGTTTCCACGCCCTGAAACGTGGGGATCGCAGCGTTGGTCGTTCGGATAATTCGAGAACAGGGATTTACAGCGGGGGATCCGATCCATTCGTTTTCTTGCTATTCCGTCGTGACCGTTTTCCACTTTCTCTTCGTCGGTGACTATTGTGCTCACCCTCTTATATTGTACGTGCGATTCCTTCTTCGTGGACGCACAACAGTCTCTAGAGTACTTCATCGCAAGTAAATGGTCAGAATTGATTTTCCATGCATTTGATCTTTTCGGTCGACATAAAGAAATTATATACAGTTTCTCCTTTATTTCATTCTGCTTTAGCAGCAATCTTTAACGATTTAATATTTACTTAGCAACACTCGATCAATTATTTGCATACGTTTCAGGAACAGGAATTGTATTTAATTAATAAAAATACATAAAGCGAACACTGCAACAGAGGGAATATTTCTCACCCCTGCACTGGAAGTTGAAAACATTTGAACGGTAAATGTTGACTACATCGAAGAAGTTTCAAGTCCGTTTTCGAGTCCAGCTCGGTGTCAAAAAACAGAAAAATATGGCTTTGCTCAAGCCAGCTGCTGTTTGCAGATACTGTGTGGGTCGCCTCGGTCGGACGATTGGCGCCTCTCCGTTTCCTCGACCCGACCTCTTTGATGTTTTTCGACCCAAAAACCTGATCTCGATCTGATTTCCAGGCGACCCAACAACGACCGAGTCGCGACCACGTCCTTCGGGAAATTGCTGACACGAATCCGCCCGCAACTGCTCCCCGGCCTTCCTCTTCAATTCGCTCATTATTCGTATACGCTTACGAAAGTTTGCGCGTTTCTGCGTGCTCGACGAACTACCCCGGTGGTCGATTCGACCCCGGTGGTTGGTTGAACCCTGTTTGCCGTCGGTATTCTACACGGCGCGGCTCGACGCGGTGACGCGTCTGACCAACGAACCAGGCAGCTTGACATCAGTCGCTATTCCAAGACGGCTGACGCACAAACTCGAACCGCTCGCACGATTCCGCGTACGACATACGTTCCGCGTGTCTATGTGTGCACGCTGGCAACGTAAATATACTTCTCGCGTGCAACTTTTTGCCGGTTCGGACATGAGCGAGAGAGGCTCGGGATCGCGCGACCGCGAAACACACCCTTCCGATTCTTCTCTTTTGCGATCGAGAAATAGAGCCGCGTTCCGCGGTCGAAAAATCGTCCAGGGCCAAAGTTAAACATATCCCTCTGCCAAGCCCCGAAGCCTTTTGCCGTGTAGGTCGCCCTACGACGCGTCAATTTTCCACCCCGGTTTTCCCTGTTTCACGGTATCGTAGAGGAAGAATTCGCAACGATTGCGTCACGTTCGTCAACCGGACACAATGGTCTTTCTTATTGGATTAATATGCGGACAGTTTTCAATCCCGGGATGCTTTGCTTTCTGTTCCTATCGCTTTCTCCCGGCGATTCAGACGCGAATCAGCGTAGAATTACGTTGTAGGTGAATGAAAGCATAGGTAGGCGGTAACGGCAGCGCGTATTAGGCGAGACGGAGTGAATGGCATTGGTAGAGTCGCACGCGCGTTTCTCGCCGTGACGCGTAGCGCTGGCCTACCGTGGAATGTACAACGGATCGGTGTATTTCGCATAACGTCGCAGTTTCGAAAAAACTATAAGTTACCGAAACTTCGAACGGAGAAGACTCTCGTCGGAAGAATATAGAGATCAAAAGAAGCAAGAAAGAAGAGAGAGAGAGAAAGATTTACTGTCTCCCTGAATGTCGCGAAGTCGGAATCGAAAATGATCTTTTAACATAGGCAAGACACGGTCATACGAGCCTCGCGGCTCGCTTTTATAGTTGTTAACATCTCGTGAAAGAGAGGAAGAGAAAGAGAAGGGGTTGCGGCAGACGTAACACCTACGTAACACCACCCCTACACTGCCACCTGTGGCACGCGGTCTGCCTTTGTAGTTTGGATCGTTACGGTTTCACGGAAACCAGTTCCCCGCCGTGACTAGCCAGCCCCTTATCGATCCTCGAGTACTCGTTTCTTGCTTAAAACGGAAAACGAAGAGAGGAGGCGAAGTTCGGTCTCGGGCGTCGAGAAGGATTCGATCGACGCCCAGACGTCCGTGCACCTGGACGAGATTCCACGCACCTGGATTCGCTGCGCAGCAGGCTGGTTTCGTTTTCTCCCTGAAACGAAACTTGTCTCTCTTATTGGATGAGTGTCAATAATTCGACCGTTATAAAAACGCTGGCAAGTCTAATCTATTGTCCCTACGGATCGGTTCCATGTTCTCGTTGAAAGTAGGATTCGATATAGCAACACTAGCTCCGAGATCCAGATACGTTCGTATAAATTTGAAATATATAGGCTAAAGAGTGGATTTTTCTTGCGTATTTTCGGCCGACTGAGCACCGTTGAGAAATTGAACGTTAATCGATATCTGTGTTTCTACTGTAATCTGTCGATTGTACGGTTCCGACATCGCTCGTCGACACCGACCTGGGCGATATGTGTCGTGCACGCGAGCTGCGATCGATATTCGCACGAACACCTTTGCCTGGAGGCCTGGTCCCCGGCGAGCTAATCGACGTCGATACGAAGGCTTCCTGTATCGCCTTGAAACTGTTTTGCCCAGACTTTTCTTCTCGGTACGCGTCGGGCCGAAACGGTTCTCGGCAACGTTCCCCCAGCCGGCAACGCGTCGGCCATCTCTCTAAAATCGCACGGCGCTCTTTCGATCGATCGGCCCCCGAGCCTCGGCGAATCTTCTCGAGCGCGGAAGTAAAAATAGTGCTTGTTTCCTATTGAAAATCAATAGCGAAATACCCTTGGATGCGTTCCGTTCCATTCCATTCGGTCGAACTCACCCCTCCTGGTCGCGACTACGAGGAAAAGCTTTTTAGAGCTTCGGCTTGGGGAAACTCGCGAACGCTGCGAGCTGCGGCGCGAGGCGACGCGGAGCAGCGCGGCGCCGAGCGAGCAAGGTCAGTGTCGTAATAGTTACGCTTCCTTGCCGCTCGATAGTACGCGCTCGTGCTTTATTTTTCGTTGGACGTGTTCGAGGGAAGATACGTATTGAAATTGAAATTGGTATGGCGCGGGAGAACAGCCGTCGACCGTCCACCGTTGGCTTTATCGGCTTCCACACATGCTCTCCAGATCCAGCTCTCGCGTTTAATTTCGAGCAGTAGAATCGGAATTGCGAACTTCGAACGATGTCGGCGTCCGATCGTTCTATCGCTTATAGCGTTTCGAAGCACGTGTCGCTTTATCGGCGAATCGAGTGACCGACGTCGCGACGAGCTACGCCATGTAGTTGCCCGTTCCGAGTAGATGCTACCGTTTGCCTTTTGTAGCTCGCAACCTGTTTGCGCGACATAAAATGAGAATAAACGCCTTTCTATAGCAGCGGGTCGGAGCTGTCACGCGCAAACCGCGAGCTAATATTGATCTACGTGTTACTAACCTAGCGTACGCGCTCGTTTCCGAGCGGAACGTTAAATATCGCCGGATAACCGCGACTCGACGTCGTCAACCTCCTTTGCGTTTCCATCCGCTTCCGGTTACTGCTCTGCGCGTTTCTCGGGGTGCTGTAAATCCTCGAAAACGCAAAAAGGCCAGTCTATTACCAGCGAAAAGTCATTTACGTACAACAATCTCAGATATCTGTTGTTAGCCATTTGGTTGCGTACCTCGAAGTGGGGGCGAACTGTCGAAACCGATTCGGAACCGTCAATACGGAAATTGGTTCCTAAGACCGGACTCTATCGAATACTATTACGCGCCGCGACGCAACAGTACTCGAGGTGTCGCACTAATCCGCTTCGTCCTTTTACTCTGTATTTCGTATTAATACTTTGGCAAACGCTGCAGCACTCGGTTGGTCGATGCAGAACTATTTCCTTCAGCACGCAATACTCCATCGAGAAATTAACGATATTAATCAGGAATCTAAATGCTCCGTACATGGAATCGAGACTCGTTGCAAATTTTTACAACTATTGCCAAGAGATCAATACGATCGAACACTGTGAAACTCTGGTCGCATCGGACGACCGAACAAGCTCGTTGCGCGACATTGCTCCATATCGATTGACGGGGTCATGTATGTATAGTATTTCAGTGCTTGGTTCAGGGGGCGAACGAAATTATCCATGTAGAACAAAAAAAATAGTAGACTGACTGAATCGTTTCGTACGATTTCTTATCTTTGGTGTCCGAACGTTCGCTGAGCACCGTTAAACTGAGAGGCAATTAAATGTTGCTGTAGAAGTAGGAACGGGCAGGGTTGAAAAGTTCGGAAAGCGAAGGATTTGAAGGAGAACGGGGCGCGTGAAAACGATTATTCGTGGTGGGCAAGATATTCTAGGAGAGCCCACTAACGAAGGGCCAGTCTAAGACAAAAAAAGAAAGAGAGCTAGAGAAAGTTCGAGCCGGAAAATGGCGGCCAAGGAAGAAGGAAGGGCGGGTCGGCTGCAGGGGTTGCGCGCGCCTCCGCAGATCAATATTTCATTTCAACCTCGCCAGCCAACCCCCTACTTCTGCGCTCGTCTTCTCGATTCCACTATTGTAGCCTTGTATAATTACTTCTTTTTCTATTTACTTTGTATCTCTCTTTCACCCCCCCCCCTCTAACTACTGCTCGTCACTTTATTAAGACGGTTCGAGACGCGAATCTTAGGCTTCTTGCGCTTTCCTTTTAACGAAACGGTAAACGATTTCCAACCTCGGGAGCCTGATATCTGAGAAAGAAAGACCGATGGCGTTTCGCAGCTACTTACGGCAGGACCAGCCAGTTGTCACAGTGAAAAATTCCCTGGGGATGTACGCGATCTTTTCATTCGATGATCTGGAGTTAGATGCGCATTGACTGTACCCGAATAAATATTTTTCATCTTCCTATTCGTGTCGTATATCCTGCAAGTGTCGAGGGTGTATTTTCTCCAGAGCATAAGCAAGAATCGCTTGGATCAATATGTTCTCAACCACTACGAAATAATGTCAAATGCGCATCGAATACTATTTTAACAATTCGATCTTTTCGTGAATCTTCATTGACCGACGATTTATTTCCAATTGTCCGGGCACGTTGAATGCGTTGACCGATCGATTAATTGATTACTTACCGAATCAGGTGCCCATGGAGGAAGGTAAAGAAAAAAGAAAATGGGATGGCGAATGCTGTAACGTGAAAATGTATCGCAGGGATAGAAATCCCGCGACGCGCTGCAGCGCGGCGCGACATGGTAGGTTGGTGGCGCGTCGCGACGCGGATCGGATCAGCTCGGTTCCGTTCGGGCTAGCTCGCCGCGGCGCATCGCGTTCCATGTCTCTGGTGTCCCGGGACAGTCGTGTACCGCTGCCCCACCCAACCTCACCGAGCCGACCATGCTGGGCGAGCCGATCAATACCTCGGCTCGGGCCCGAGCCGGCACGAGGAGAACCGACGGGGCTCGAAAGCGCACGAGAACCGCCGAGTCCTTGCACGAGGTACGCCGAGTCCCCACCACGAACAGCGTTGCCGGCTCAGTCGCTGTGCGGGAGTGGTCACCGAGGGATGTGTGGTATCGTAACCGAGTGTGATTGAGGAAAAAGACCCGGCGTAGTTTCTCCGCGTAATACGCTCTCGCTCTTTACCTCCGGATCAAAAGAAACACTAGCAGTACCGAGAGTCTAGTCAGTTTTCGGACCCCCTCCTGTTGCCGCGCGATCCCACGGAATACGCCGAAACCGTGTATTTATTTAAGTATTTATTGTACAAAAGACTTTAACTATAGGTAAGACTGCGACGTTACGTCGCCCCGCATTGCTCTCTTTGCTTTTTACACCCGGCTCGTATCTGCTAGCTTCTATTCGCTGATCCGTGTAGATCTAGACACGCGTAACTTTTACATTCAGTCTGCGCGATCCTTCTTGCATCTCTTCTCCCGTCTCGCGACTCTTCGTTCTCAGACTCTAGTCTCGTTCTTGTTGATACATACTGCTACGCATTATCTTATTTCCGAACCGAATTCTTCGAGAACAAACCAGAAATTGTCGAACGATCGCGTTTCTAGCAAATAATTTGGGTCTAACGACACTCGTTCGATCTCCTCCACGGCGTCGCGTGACTACGACGTAGAAGAATGGAATCGGTACGTGGTCCCTGCGACGACGCCGATTAGTCTCGCCGGAAGCAAAAGCGATCCGTTGCGTCGGTTTCTTTGTTCCTCTCTGTTCTCCGTTCTCGTTCCTCGTGCGTATCGTACGCCATGGAATCGAGTACCTCGAGGACGGGGCGTGTTGCCTGAAAGAGATAGAGAGAGGGGGAGGGAGGGACAGAAAGCGTAGACGAAGAATTTCGCTCTCGCTTCGTGAAAGTAGCGCCGTGGCGCTCTGTCTGGCTGCCTCTCGAATCGTGATTGCGATTGTGCCGACCATAACCTCAAATCGTTACTGATATACTTACGCGATGAGATTGCTCATCGGAATGACGCGTGTCCAGCATATAACCTTCGATACAGAAACGGGGTCGTGGCTCTTCGCTTTCCGGGAAAATTTCGATATTTCGTCTCCCTTGTACGTGATCGCAGTCGATAAAACATTGTTTCTTCTCTCGTCTCTCGTCGTCGCGGCCGTATTACGTTTTCGCTGTAGGATCTCATACTATTTTTGGAAATCGAGTAACTTTTATCGACCGGTCGTTCGGCCCGCCCGCGAGATATCGATTCTCCGCGATTCAATCGTCTCGCGGTAGATGTGCCGCGAGTCATCGAACTGAGATCTATCGAGAGATGTAACGACGGTTTAAGTGCGATATAGTCGCAGATAAGCCGTAGTAGTTCGATAAAATCGTTATTCTCGTTGCGTTCGTGTTTTACCTAAATCCCGTACAGCTTCTGTTCCGATGATAACCGGTAGCAGCCAGCATCATTTTGTTTGCACAGTTTCCGTCGGTGAACTTGGCACGCAGTCCAATTCGAGATTCCTCGGAAGACGTCGTGAATCATAGGTATTCGCGACGCGTCCGCGTCGGAAATTTCGCCGACGGTGTTGCAGAACCGTCGTATTTTATTGAAAATTATCTTAGCCGGTCTTCGGGACTAGATAAGAATTTTCCTTAGAAACACGAAAGAACAAACCGAAAAGAACGATTTGTTCGTGTCTCGTTCTATTCGCGATATCTGCTCGAAATGTCTACGCCGGAAATATTTTAGTGGCAACGCGCGGTGTTGTTTCTCGTTGGTTCACGTAGATCCGGCAACACTGTCGTCTGTCCAGGCGTTTGCAAACCCAAAGCCAGGTGATCGCGCGATTAAATATAGGACGTCGAATACACCTACCGGTTTAATATTTCTGTCCGGGTTTCTTCGAGCGCAGGAATCTCTCGCCTACCGACCTTTCCTTCCGTTTGCCTGCTTATGCTTACGTTTATATGTCCATAGTCGTGCTCATGTTCATGCTCATGCTTAAGCTCGTGCTTATTCTCGCGTTAACGCTTACACTGGCCGCGTATAATCGCGTGCGCAGTCTACGCGTCGCGACGCGCGCGTTAATGTCCCGAATTAACGGCCAGTGACGGCCATGCAAGCGCGATGACGGCGCCTATGTCTCCACCTGATAACTTCAATCGGATCTCTCTGATCTATATAAGCCGTGCGGTCACGGAATTTTATCGGGGGCGCGTTCTCGCCCGAAAAGGAAAAGCTGCTCCTGAATATTCCTGGCGGAACGGATCTCTTTTGAGACGGCGACGCCTTCGTTCGAACATGAGGGAAGCGCTTCCTCCAACCAATTGCTCGAACCGTTCGCAGCGCGCGCAAGACGATGGCCGTCCGAAACAGATATTCTCGAAATACTTTTCTCCAGCCGTACTGCTCTCGTCTCACGGTCGTTCAATGGTCGCGCGCGCGTGGAAAACCTAGAAAAACGACCCATCGCTGTTCTGTATATTTCTCCCTCGTTCGTAGAACATGTACTCTGACCGTGGTTCGCGCACGATTCCATCGAGATCGTCGTTTGTTTTTTTGTATTTTCGTATTTCCTCGCGGTTACATTGTACGCGATTGATGCCGCAAACATCGTCGAGCAGCGCGGTGATTACAAACGCTATCGCGCCGATAACGATTCGCTGTCGTCGTTAACTGCCGCCGCTCGTAACCTTCGCGATGTCATTAGCGGTAACTCAGTGGCCGAAACCACGCTGAAATTTCACAAAGTCATGTACCCTACTTGTGATTAGAACATTGGTCTTATATTTTCAATTTAGTAATCAGATCGTTGAAGACTCATCGTAGAGATATAGGCGCAATTTCTTCCGAATTTCAAATTTGACTCGCAATGGATTCAATAAACTCAATGTCCAATGGACGTATTGCCATTTTCATTAATAAAACCCGAATTCGTCGACGTGTTCGTTTGGTTTAAATGCACGATTGCAAGTGACATCGGCCAATTCGTGATTTCGTTACAAACTGGCCAGTTGTCGAAAGCATTATCGACGGGACTACGTCTACCGCTTGGATATCGATCGCAGCTCGAGTTAGACTCGGGCCACCGAGCGTCGACGGGTATAGTCGTGTTCAGAAATATTAACCTCTTTCTCATCGCGTTCGATTCGCCGTAGTATTCGCGCGATCGATTCCCGTCCGCGACACATTTTTCTCAGTAGATCGCGGACGTACTATTCCCTTCGTTATGTCGCAAGCAAAAACCAATGGAGTGACGCGCGATGCTCTCGGCAACAGTAAAATTCGGATAATTTTAGAAGCTCGTCGCGGAAGTTGACTCGATTGAACGGAACCGGGCGATAGTTGCCGCATTCCACAGGCTGAGCCAATTCTCGAAACGCGGGTGGACGGTTCGCAGCGAGAACCGGCGAATACCAAGGGGCAGCAAATGTCTCGGAAATGATTTGGTTTGACCGAAAAAGGCCGGGCTCGTTCGCTCGTATACTCTTTCGCTCTTTCTCTCGTTCGGCCGCGTATTTGCCGTCGATGGCCGACCGGTGTCCATCGTCGGATACCGAGGGAGCGAGAGAGAGAGAGAGAGAGAGAGAGCTAAAATGGTGACTCACCGCGAGAGAATCGCGTTACGTCGCTGGGAACGTGTAAAAACTGGCCTGTCAATTCTAGGAATTGTTTCAAATTGAACACGGCCACAATAAATCACACGCGATATGGCTTTATCGTACATTTCGTGAAATTCCAAACCACTTACTCGTCGTTGTCGCACGATTTCGGACTCGTGTCCGCGCGTCGCCCGGCGCTGTGAATACTTTGTAACGATCTCGAGACGAGAAGCCGTCGGTGCCCACAGAGATCGATGAAGGAGTTCGACAACCTAGCTATGCTTTCGAATGACACCCAGAGTCCAATGATATTTTATTGGATCGATGCCACGGACGGCTCGCCGAAAAGCCCGTGAAAGCGCCGTCGTCCAACCTCCGTTTTAGGCACTTGTGAATTCGGTTTTTCCGAGAGTTTCGAAGGTCCCTGGGAGTCTCGGCCAAGACCGAGTCGGCCATCTGTTCCGATCCGTTGGGAACAAAGGACAGAATGAGAAGCTTCGATCGCGCTCTGTCGCTCGAACCGATAGTCTTTTTTTCGGCGAACGTAACTGGCCTCATTCGACGCGACAAGTCTAGTGCGTCACCCTGTTCTAAACGCGACGGTGAAATCTATTCTCACGTACGATTTGCGCGCATTCGCCGCTGCCGGAACACTCGCATCAACAACGACAAAACTCGCGCGAACAAGATCGTGTGATAAGTAGCGTTTTAGAACGACGACCGTTGCGCTCGACTAGTAATAGTAGCGACCGTGTTCGTTAAACAGCCGTTTGGGATTTTTCTTTTTCAGCCAACACAATGTCCGTGGACAAGGAGGAATTGGTACAGCGTGCGAAGCTCGCCGAACAGGCAGAAAGGTACGATGATATGGCAGCTGCGATGAAAGCGGTTACCGAAACGGGAGTCGAGCTGTCGAACGAAGAAAGGAATCTGCTGTCGGTAGCGTACAAGAATGTCGTTGGCGCGAGACGTAGCTCGTGGCGAGTAATATCCTCCATCGAGCAAAAGACCGAGGGATCCGAGCGCAAACAGCAGATGGCCAAGGAGTACCGGGAAAAGGTTGAGAAGGAACTACGAGAGATCTGTTACGACGTATTGGTAAGAACTCCGATTCGTTTCCGATCAGCGTCTACGAGATTTCCCCCTTAGACCAGTTTCCATTATGTCGAGCTTCGACTCGTTAGCGTTAGAGCATAAGCTGATTATGAAGTCTGGATCCATTTTAACGAAAACGACGTATCACTTCGATAGAACATTTATCGAAATAATACACACAGCCATTGAAAAATCTATAAATAAGTTTTCCATAAACAGAATTCGACAAGCGATTAATGTTGTTCCACGGATCAATTTCGACGGATCGTTGGCAACGCTCTAAGATAGTTCTAATGCGTTTTTCGTACCTTGAAGGTCATTAGCCTTAGCTTGGCAAACACGAGGCTGTGTGTACCCCATTTCGTTGAAAATACAAGCTTATGGGTCCAGACTTTTTAATCGCTGACCTGCGGATTTTTATACATTTCCAGCATCTATAGTTTTCTAGTGCGTTGAACTTTCGTATTCTGATTTCCAGTTGTTATAAATTCGCTTACGTTTGCATAAAAGCCGCACAGTCTATAAATCCGTCCAACAAGACGAGTCAGTAAAAGTCTGAATAATTGTACGGCGATCACGATGAAACAATCTCGATCATTTAGAAAGCGTCAAGTTTTCCGGCAGCTAGAAGCCTAATTTGATCTCGACGTTCAACAGTCTGTGACTGCGATCGTCAGCTTCGATTAGACTATTTAACTATTAAACGATTCTACTAGCTCGGTTTGTCAAACAGTTTATGGTAATCTTCCTGCTAGAGTCGTTACGATCTCGGCTCAGGCAGGATTGCACGGGTATTACTGGCCAGTCTCGTTTTACTGTAACCTGCGATCTCGTTATGAGTCGCGTACGCGTATTCGAAGAGCTGGAAGGCAGAGCGGAGATCGCCCTACGGCTTGAATTTCACGCAGGTCAATTACGAGCGCTTTTTACTGGCTCGTCTTACGCGCGTCCATCCCTACTTGTTACGTTTCGTCCAGCGAACGCACTCGGGAATGGGAACTCTCAAACTTGAACGCGCGACAAAGCGTTTCAGGAAGTGAGCGTGTTTCTTTATTTACACGCGAGAGAAAAACGGGTGCGTTCGCGTCGAACGATCTCCTCGCTCCTCGTGTACGTCGCGATCGCTTACGAATACCGGCGAGCATCGTATCGCGCGAGCAACGGTTCGAATGTCCGGAAATAGACGGGAAGCGGAAGAGGAAACGACACGCCTGCGCCGGATAGCTATGCTGGATATATTGCGGCTGCGACGCGTTTCATTCCCGCGATCGGTCCGTGAGCACCTCTCGAACGGTTCTTATCGGGGATTTCCAACTGTTCGTGTGGCAACTCGTGTTGCTGACTCCGTCGTTGATGTTGTAGGAGCTCCTCGACAAGTACCTGATCCCTAAGGCTAGCAATGCCGAGAGCAAAGTATTCTACCTCAAGATGAAGGGTGACTACTATAGGTATCTTGCAGAAGTCGCCACTGGAGAGACCAGACACGGTATGCATCTCACAGATTTCATCTCATTCCATTTGTGTAATCTTTGTAGAATCGCGTGATCGTTACCAGCATCAAAAACACGGCGCAGTTGATCTCTATCTAAGCACCAAAATGTATAAATCATTTTAACGATATTCTTGTTACTACAGAGACCGTTACTTGCGTATATGCTGACAGCGAACGCCATATTCTCAACACCGATCTAATCGATTTTCGAAAATAGTCTGACGCTTTGGGAAAGACTCGCGTTTGACGTTTCTCGAATTTTTTATATATAGGAGACGCGCGGTTACTTGTATTTGAAATTGTTTGCATGAGGTCGATGCGCTTCTTTCTTGGAGCGGAAAGGTGCACGATACTTTTGTCGTACCTGTGCACCCCGTGAAAGAAGAACCACAGCTGCTACGGCAGATGTTCGACCCGAAACGTGTCGGTCGCATTGTGGGATTTAGATGGATTTAAAAAATTCCGTGACGTTCGGTTACAAGCGTATACCTGCAAATTCCATTCTGAATGCTCACGGTGTTAGAGGGTTATTCGACCGAACGTTTCTTTTTTTAAAAAATTCTGTCCCGAACATAGAATTTGAATAGCCCCACCGAAAAGCTTTCGATCGTCGCTTACACGAAAATCTGATAATCCAATTTTCCACGTAATATTTACGCATATGCAGCCGTGGTAGACGACAGCCAGAAGGCATACCAAGATGCGTTTGAAATCAGCAAGGCAAAGATGCAGCCTACTCATCCCATCAGGCTAGGTCTCGCCCTCAACTTTTCCGTTTTCTATTACGAGATTCTCAACTCACCAGACAAGGCCTGTCAGCTGGCAAAACAGGTACAATTTAGCGGAGATTGATGTCGAGAGGATGCAAAAGGATACACTATGGTGGTAGAGATGATAACGATGATGGGTGGTGGTGGTAGCGCTGCAGTGGAGGCATAAATATTGTGCTTGGGTCTCAATGGTGCAGAAACGTTTATTTTCGTTTCGCAGGGACTAGCAAAAGTTGCTCCTGTTTTTTTTTCAGATTCGAATCGATACGCTTTCGTGAGAGAAAAAAAACGGTGTAACATTAGTTAATTTGAATTATCCGTTTGCATTGCAGCGGTTGTCGAGGATTCGCAGAAGGCGTACCAAGAAGCTTTCGACATAGCAAAGTCGAAAATGCAGCCGACTCATCCAATTAGGCTCGGTCTTGCTCTGAATTTCTCCGTTTTTTACTATGAAATTATTAATTCTCCGGCCAGGGCTTGCCACCTGGCCAAACAGGTTAGAAAATGGTTGCGCGAAAGTTTTTTTTGCGTTTGCGAGATTTTTTCGATACACCCGAACCACATAACCGAGAACGATTCTATGTGCAAACGATTGACAACCGTTGCACCGGAATCCCCTAACTTACCAAACGATTAACCGTTTTTTTTTTGCCTGGTGTGACTACAATAATGCCTCCACTGTATCTGTGTCTATATATCTACATGATAGTTCTCCTCTTGTATCGCTCTTGTTTTCGCGTTGCAAATTTCTCTTTCTACGCTTTTTGCATGTGATTAATTCGCTTGCTCGTGAGAAGACAACGAATGCGTCGGCGGAATGTTTCGAAGCAGGCGAGAGCCGATACTAGATGTGGTAATGGATTCTTGTTGGATTATTGCAGGCGTTCGATGATGCGATCGCAGAGTTGGACACACTTAATGAAGACAGCTACAAAGATTCCACGCTCATAATGCAACTTCTGCGCGACAACCTCACCCTTTGGACCAGTGACACGCAGGGTGAGCCGGACGAACAACAGGAGGGCGGCGACAACTAACCTTCCTAAGCTTAAGTCCTTTCTAAACCTAATAAGAACATCCTATTCTCTATCGTCCCCCCGTCCCTCGAAGTGCTCACCAATCCATCCACCTGAGATCGATTTATCCATTTACCTGTCCTCTTTCGTCCCTGCGTCCCTCGCGTACCACCTTGTTTCCTCTTCTTCCTCCCATCTGTCCTTCTTTCCGTTCTCCCGACGCTAATACTGTCTCTCATTTTCCCTTCCTCTTCATTTCCCGTGTCCCTTTCATCGATCGACCTCCCTTTCTCTCTTACTGGTCTACCTACCTACCTGTCCATCTTCCTATTTCCCTTCCTACCATTCTTCCTGTCACCAGTCGTAAGACCATCGCCCCGAGAATCCCATCTCCCTTAATTTTCCTCCCCTCGAATACCTCGAGTACATCTTTGTCCTAAACGCGACCGCACACTGCTGCCGACGCCACCGCCACAGCTGTTACGCCCGGTTCGAAACTTCGAACACGGAGGATCCCCGCGTTCTCGACCGTGTTCTCCCCTCAATCGCCAATCGAGGAAGAACGGCGAAGTGAGAGAGAGCGAGCGAGCGAGAGAGAGATTGAGCATGTGTGTATACGTACCGAGTGCGTAAGAGAGATTAAGGAGAGCATGAAAGAAGGTTGGGAGATCTTGAGAGAGAGCGAGAGAGAGAGAGAGTACGAACGAACGAACGAATGAATGCGTTCCAAAGCCCACACCGTCTTAGACGGTGCGCCGCCTGTGTCTGCGTACGATTCTCGATGAAAGAAAACGGTCGAGTCGCGCGAGAATTGTCCAATTTCGAGCACGAAATTTCTCCGGCAAAAGAAAAAAAAACAGTATATCGACTCGTGTTTGTACGGAAGAATAGGAAGGAGCAAATTGTGGATGAACAGAGGAATGGACAGGAAGAGTATTATTGTTTCGCAAACTTTGTCTCGTCGTACGACCCTGCTCAGATACGGTGAAATTAATTCTCGAGTAACTAGAGGCCCGAATCAACTTATATGGGGACACTGTAACATGAAAACGAAGAGAACGTTAAATCGAAGGAATAAATGTAGCGTTTGATGCCACCGTCGCGTCGGTACGAGACACGGGATGCGAAGAATATAACCCGCGAAAAAACACCACTGTCACTCCCAGATCTGCTCACTGTTTACCATCTGAAATGCGAGCGCTGTCCGGCGACCACGAGTCCCTCCGCGCAACCTGCTTCCTCTTCCAACCGTTCGAAACCGTTCCCCTTTCGCGTGGCACAGCACATATTGTTACTTATATCTGTACTCTCGTGTACTTTATGCCGACGGGATAGCCACGCGACGACAAAGAGACGACCTCGGCGAGACAAAAGATTGATAAGAAAGTTTCTCGTAGGATAATAATGGCACGTAGCGTAATATCGGCTCGGCCCGCTGTCGAGGACGCGTGTCGTCTCTTTCGGAGTCCCGTGGTTTCCTCGAGAACAAGAAAACTAGAACGCGAACGGGAGCACAGGAGGGCCTCGTTGTCAGTGAAGCGAGCATAATTGCTCGGACAGTGTTCACCTAAAATATTTCGCTAAACAAAGGAAAATACAGACGTTCAAGAAGAAACGAAGACAAAGGGAAAAAGCACGCATGAAACTAACTACATTATATCCAGTTGTCATTAAATTAAATTTCACATTGTCTAGCAAGTACGATATTATTATACGAAGGGAAGAACGTAGGAGGAGAAAGGAGAGTAAAAATACATTAAGTTATTAAGTTCCAAAAAAAGAAACAAGAACATCGGTGGTGAATTACTTTTTACATACGATACTTTTTTTTCTCATTTCTTTGGATATGTGTGTACTGCACGCTTTTCGTCTTATTCGAACCAATTGAACGTGTAACGTTTACCACGTGATTTTACGTTTCCGTTTTGCTTTATCGAAACGCAGTTCTTTATCGGAAAACGTCGACGCGATCAGTTTTCTTTTAATACGGATACGTGTGTAATCGTTGTGTTAAGGTTGCGTCGTGGATTATCGCGATCGCGCAATCACGCTACTACACCGAGGTGAGTGAACCGTCGTGATTTCTCTTAATGCTTTTCTGTCCTCCTCACGTTACGACCGTCCGTTTCCAATGCACGAATATCGAAGAGGAAAGGAAACACTGCTTTTGCGTTCTTTCGAGCAACCGATCTATTACACGACGATCTCTGACAAATTCTTCCTTACCCATACATCTCGTGTCTCCGTTGCTTGACTATTTGATTTACTCTGGCATTCTTCGGGACACCAGACGTCTCTATCTCTCTTTCTTACTCACACTCTGCCTCTCTCTTTTTCTATAATTTCTTTGCTTATCCTTTCCCGTATGCATTACGTGCCGCGCACACACTCGCGCAATGTACAGGTATCGCAATCGATTATGATTAACAAATCTTATCGTAATTGAAAGAAACGAATGAGTATTTCTTTTTCGGATTCTATCTACGGTATACATCCAAGTATACGAGTGCGTGCGTTCATGTGTGCGCGTTCATTCCATAGCCATGATCGATCTCGTGGAAATTGTCGATAGCTCGAATATTCGTTGTATTTTCCATAATTTTCCATCGGTTGTACGATCATACCTAGCGGTACGTGTGTCGCGTTGAACGACGTTCCTGAATTTGAACTCGTGGAGGTAACGACGCCACTTATAACGCCATTTTGCGTTTTCGTTTCATGTAATCGTTGTGATATATCGACAGGAATTTCTTCCGGTTTCTCGGGGTAAAACAGCATTGTAAAGAAACGAGATAAAAAGAAAAAAAGGTTGTTCAGAGACGCGTAAAAGGTGGATCCAATTGCCTCGACCGAAATCTCTCGAAAAAAGCAAAGGACGAGCGTAACCATTTCCCGATAATGGAATATAAGAATCCGACGATAAATTAACATTCGACGCGTCCGAATGCAGCGGATACATTCGGTCCAGGGGCGGATTGATATGTATATATGTACGAACTAATTGCTTCTAATTATTTGAGGGCCCTGAAAAGTCATTTTTACGTTTTTACATATAAATTCTATGTGAGAAACGTTAGCTTTCTCCAACTAAATAAAAAAACTATTAAGATAGACGATCCGATTGTTTTTATGTTGAACACACGCATACACTCACCGTACGCACATACATATAGTCGCATTATACAGACGGGCACACACATTACACAAGACAGACAGACATACAGATACACATCAGTCAACTCTTCTTCTTTTTCTACGAGATATACAAAATAAATGAATGATCAAACAGAGTTTCTCTCAGTTTTCATTTTGCTTATGTTGTTACACGATCTTCGATCGATTAATCAAATAAATCGGCTCCGAGGTCCTTGAAGATCCACCGTCCGCCTCTGGTTCGGTTCACGTTTCATCCTTTCTGCCACTCTTAACAAACATCGATTGTGTGTCGCACAATTCTTCGCCTCGTGTGGCATTTCTATACTTTTAAGTATGTGTGTAACATACACGAAAGCTCGCGCCTACTCTTTAACAAGAGACAGACAAAGCACACATACCGATACGTAAATGTGTACCACAACAATACATACTACATGGCAAAACAAGTAACGATTATCGATATTAAAAACGTGTGTGTGTGGGTAAACGTGTCCCGACGTACTATACGTTCGATGTGTCCATGTTTTCTGTCGTATCGCGAACGAAAGCCAACCAAAGTGAATAACGATGACGGTGACGATGATGATGATAATGATGATGATAATGGCGATGATTAGATCGACTCGCGCGGGACTCTGGAGTGAACCGATTGTTGCCGAGGTAGTCTTAAAATAATCGGACACTCGCCGATTGTCCACTTACCGATGCAAGAGAGACCAAACGAGTGAGAATGAAACGACGAAGGGCTGCGAGAACAGGTCTTCGAGAGAGAGTCTTTGAAACGATCATAGGGATGGGCCGGCTGAGCGGGACCGGGTACCTTTTGCGTGCAGAGTCTCTCCTTGTTGGAGAACTTCGACAACCTCCACTCTACTAGATTGGACTCGACTCGTTCCAGTTTTCTACGATGAATGGTCTCGTTTTCGCGCAGCAGGTCCAAAACGATGTATTTATACGATCCCATCGTTTTCTCGCTGAACCAATATCTCTCTCTATTAATTTCCCGCTGATTCCGCCCATTTCAAATTCCGAACCTAGATCTTCTGACGCGCGAGCGACGCACGCTTTATCGACGTAAGTTCAATACGAGAATATCTTTGTTGTTGTAGCTCGCTCGCGTTCGCATCTTCCTGCGCCATTACCCCCTTCTTATTTTCGATTCGTCTGAAATACTTTTCGGTACCGTTTCGTAACGAATCGTTTTATAAGTCATAATTACGCGTCTTTCATTCCAATTACAATTATCGGTTCATCGCGCGTATTTCTTTTTCTCTCTTTCTCTGTTACTTCTTGCCTCCATGGCTATCTCCCCTCCCCCCTCTCTCTTTCTCTCTCTGGCCCTCACATCTCTCTTTCCATTCATCGAAGAAGCTAGCCTCTGCATACCACTTCCACGTACCTATCTCATCCATGGAATCTCCCTAGTTTCCCCTTCCCATCTTCCGTTGTTCTATTTGTATTTATCATCAAACATCGTAATTGTAAATTATAATTATTATAAACGTTTACACGAAATAATAAATTCTGATAAAATGTCTGAAAAAAGAGAAAAAAAAAGAAAAACAACTATAATAACCTCGGTTGCCTTGCTTCCACGGCATCGATCGAGCTCTAAGACTACTAAGCGAGTGTCATTGGGCTCCGCGTCGATTGCAGTATTTACGGCATTTACGGCATTTGCGGGTGAGAAACGTGAGAAGGTACCGGGTCCTGAGCGACGACAGCCAAAGTTCAAAGTCGTCGCGAGATCATGCTTTCGCGGATGATCCTCGTAATTGGCGTACGATTTATGATTGGAGCTCGCTGTGAAACACGCTCGAGATTACTCGGTCGTGGCTTAATATTCGTTTGGACGCCACGCTGGTTTTGCGATACGAATAACCGCTTTGACGTCGTCCCCGTTGGAGGAAGGCGACGAGTCGAGACCGATCGAATCGGCTCGACATAGATTTGAGAAAAGAGTGTCGCTCGAGGAAAAAACTCTCGAACACCACTGCTGCATGAAAATATTGCGGCGGACTTTATGGGGTTGCCTACATGTATACAAAAGTTCTATAGATATTATACACGCGTATGCGATATGTCGCGTATGGTGCGTGCCTTTACGGAATGAAAGGGCCTATCTATATCTACCTATCCACCTATCCATCTCTACCTACAGTGCTATTAATCGTGCTACGTTTTTTGCACAATTTATACGCGATACTAGAGTATGAAGACCATTCACAAAGTCTTGTAAAAATTAATTAACGTTGATGCTTCGCGTGGCCTGAAGCTTAACCGAACGAAACAAAATGCTGCATACCTAGCGGTACGAGATCAACGGAAGATGAGAGTTAACATTCGGAGCATGATTGAGAATCGCGCATTGTCTGTGCGAATTTCATGCTACTTTATCGTATGCTACATAGATACGTATATTTATATATATATATATATATATATATATATATATATATATATATATATATATATATATATATATATATATATATATATATATATATGTAAACCAATTATATATATGTATATATATATTTATCGTTCTGTCACTCTCGATCGAGTGTCGTCGTCGATTGTTTCTCCACTGCTCCATTAATAGCAGAAGATACGTCGTTGCATCGTCAATATTCCGACACGTGCGATCGCAATCGTACCACAATCGTTTGCTCCGCGTTAAATACGTTACTTTCGTTTGGTTTTGTATCGATTTCGCTTTTGACAATTTTTCATTGAAATCGTGAATCAGTTGCGGATTTTTGACGCAAAGCATCGCGATTGCATAAAAATGATGAAATCGTGTATCATACTGAAATCGGCAATTGTATATTTCTATCATATTCAGAAGCTCCCATGTTCCTTTGCGTAGAACGCACACGTTTTCGTCGACGACGAAAAACATCTGTGATACGGTTCAACCGAAAATTTTCATGGTTGCACGGTGAAACGATGACTGATGAAATTCTTTGACGAACCCGGTTACCGTGCTATAATAAAACTACGCTTATACGCGCGGAGCGAACGCGATGCGTCATTCTCGGCACGAAGGGTAAAACGACTCAATTATTACGGGAGGCAAGAAACTTGATCTTTACAACCACTGTTTCTGTCCCACATTGCGGCATATGTTTCTAAAACATCTTTTAGATCATTGCATACACTTCATTGTCACCTTTAAATGAAAAAATTCAAAATCAATGCATCGCACGATTTTTAATTTTAGTGTTACATGTCTTGAATGTGTACAGTTAATTAGAACGAATTCTGAATACCATAATTTGGGACACGATGTTGAACAGTTATTGAAACGATTGATGCATCCTCCTTTTTGATTTTCTCCTTATGAAATGGTCCGAGATTGTTGACTCTCGGTGACGTTACCTTCTAGGAATCGAAATACCTACGAGACGACCGACACGTAGATTCAAAGTTTCCTTCCTCGATCATTGCGTAAGATGGATCTAGAAGTTGTACGAATTCTTCTGAAATAGCTTCTTTTTTTCTTCGCGATGTAGTTCGGAACGTGAGTACGTCGAGACAGGACCGCAGTGATTTCGAATGGAATTCTAGCAAAGCAAAATGATTTCCATGATTATTTTTTTCCTGTACCTATATGTATTTATTTACACTGTTATTTCTGCTAATTTTTGTCCCTATTTTTTATATGCTTGTATGTCCAAGTGATTGATTAGAAAGGACAATTTTTAGTTAATATGTAGGAAAGAGGAATTGGATGTAAGGAGGTCAATTAATATTCTATTTATGTATATTAAATACATTTATTGATTATTTGCTGAGCTGCTGGTCTATTTATTCGTAAATTTGTAATAAACTAGTTAATACTAAACTAGAAATGTTTGTTGCTTAGCTAGAACTGCATTTTAGACCAATGCGACTGTGTTTAGACCCTCGAAATTCGGCTTTATCGACGCGCAACGTGTTGCCCGCGAATCAGCTACCATATTTAAACGTTTGAATTCGAAACATTTTTCGTACAGCTTATGCGATATATTTAAATATTACCGTTGAAAAAGATAACATAATTAAATACGCCACGAAAAACTCACGGACTAGTATAGCCTACGTTACTTCCAGCGGTATAGACCATTCTAATGATGGAAGTTTAATTGGAATTGGTGCAATCGTTCCCTAGTTCCGAAGTATCGTACATACGAACAAACTAATTCATACATTGCACTAGATCTAGACTTAGATATAGGTCAGATAATGAATATGGTACAAGGTGCAACGCTGAAATGAAAATGCCGTTTGTGCGGGTAAGATTCGAAAAAGTTCCGGAAACACGATGGTAACGACGAAGGCTGGTTATTGGCGGACGAGCGTCCCACTAACACCATCTACAGACCTTTCCTAAATTTGATTGTCTGTCGAGCGGGGTGTGGAAAGGCAACCGATACCGATGGTGGGGGCTGCGTGCAGAAGCACACATAAAGGTCACCTTCAGTTTTAGTCAGACACAGGACGTGGAAGCGGTGTCTGACGTTTTGCCGGATAACCGCGGGTTTCTTCGTTTGCTTTGAAACTGAAAGGATTGTGTCCGCCCTTCGATAACCATCGAAACTAATATTTTTACTCGGTGAGTCCACAAACCATCCACGAATACTTGTTTCCTAAGAAATCCGGATTTCGCGCTATACGGTATATACGCGATCGCGCGTTAACTAATTGTCAGTGACAGTGTGACGTTACATTGTATATACATTTCAATGGCCAACTATTTCTGATCGTGTTGTTTGCGAAACGCGATTAAATGCCTGACGATGTGCCCCGTTGAATCACCCGTCTTTGTAAATTACGTTATGTCTTCGCTCTGTTTCACGTAACGTGCCCGCAAAAAATTCATCGCTCGCTCTATGAACGGTGTAATTCGAATGATCTATACTGTACGATTCGCTGTTGTTCTAATGTTTTGAAGCGCGGTTCTTTGAGACACTGCCAGATTCCATTGATTCTTTGCACGTACACGCGATTTTATTTTAAAATATGAAGGACTGCTCGAACAACTTCTGTGTTGCAATGCCCTTTGAGAAAATAATTCTCTGCGCGATTGTTCGATGCTCTTCGTCCTATTAACGAGATTCGTTGTCAGTCTATGCTAATTTTATTTTAAGATTCAATATTCTGTCTTTTATCGATATGGCATGATTTATTTTCGATACGTATCATTCTTACATGTTTTAATATTGCGGGACCATCATCGTCAAACATTTGATTTTCATATTATTCGAATAACTTATGGCTTCACCACTGTGGAAACAATAATTGTAATATAATCAGTTACGATGTTCATGTGTCAGTGTTATACTTAATAACATCTATAGCTTCTGTACCTTTCAAATTTTAGCCTCAAAATTCTTGTTTATTTTTCATTGAAAAATGTCGGAAATAAATAATAATTCTTCATGCTCATGTGTCAGTGAGGAAGATGTACATATCAAAAGAGATATGGATATTGACAAAGAACCTCAGACTGCAATTCCTACAGAAAGTAACCTATTAATCATGAAATCGTTTTTACAGTTTGATTAAATTTTGTAAAATTACCATACTGTGCTTTGTAGTCTTTCGATTAGATGAAGTAGATGTAATATCCATTTGTACATCACAAAAAACATTATCAATGGATTATGAAAAAGCAGAACGTGTTGATAGTGACCCTAAATTACAATTACAAGAGACAGTACATAAACAGAATTATAGATTATCAGTTGTATTTCCACAAGTGAGCTAAACTTGTAACGGCCATATCAGACATTGGTTGTTATATTAACAAATATTTTGACCAGATGTTTGCAAGAACTTACTTTGACTTCATACCAAACATAGATGACAAAGTTAATGCTAAGGCAGCAAAGAAATCCAGTAGTCACTACATACATGTCGAACCTACCAAGGCAAAGAACAAAGTTATAAAATATAATGTAAATGCCCCAGTGCTAAAGACCATTTATGTTGCAGGTAAATATCCAGTATTACAAAATGGCTGAAGACCTGGCAGCACAAAGGTTTATAAAACCTGGTAGCCATAAAGGTAAAGGTCTTGCTGTCTTTACTAGTGGTGGTGATTCCCAAGGTAAGGGATTAAACTATTTCGGTGGAAAAAAAAGATGTTATATACGTTTTTATATTTATACTATGATCAACTTTTCAGGAATGAATGCTGCTGTTCGAGCAGTTGTTAGAATGGGTATTTACCTAGGATGTAAAGTATTTTTTATTAAGGAAGGCTATCAAGGCATGGTAGATGGTGGAAATAACATTGTTGAAGCAACTTGGTCCTCTGTGTCTTGCATTATCCATAGAGTAAGCATAAAATTCTTCCTTTCTGTCGCGCAATTTTGAACGTTAATAATTTTATATACATTTTAGGGTGGTACAGTAATTGGTTCTGCGAGATGTATGGAATTCAAAGAACGTGCTGGTCGTAGAACTGCTGCCAAAAATTTAGTAACTCGTGGCATAACTAACTTAGTTGTGATTGGTGGTGATGGTTCTCTTACCGGTGCCAATCTCTTCAAAGAAGAATGGGCCGACCTGTTGAAAGAACTGGCTGATTCAGGTGAGAAAAATGTATTTCTCTATATATTGGTTGCATTTTTAACACTGCTCCTTTATCCTTAGGTGAAATAACTAAGGAACAAGCAGACAAGAATCAGCACTTGCATATTGTTGGTTTAGTGGGTTCTATTGATAATGATTTTTGTGGAACTGATATGACCATTGGTACTGATTCTGCTTTGCATCGCATCATCGAAAGCATTGATGCAATCGTTAGTACAGCATATTCTCATCAAAGGACATTCATTATGGAAGTTATGGGTCGCCATTGTGGGTAAGAAAACGATACAATAATCTCTTACAAAAACATGTTTTTTTTTTATTGGTATTACATTATGAAAATTTAAAAAAAAAACAATTTTTCAGCGATAAAGGAAAGTTTACTACTTATAGGATAGATTATAATAAATTGCATAACTCTTTAATTCTCTAGTATTGTTTACAAGTGTGATAAATTTTCGGATAGGTATCTGGCCATTGTGGGTGCTTTAGCTGCAGAAGCAGATTTTGTTTTCTGCCCGGAATCACCACCGCCTGTTGACTGGCCTGATAAACTATGTAAAAAATTGGAGCAGGCATGTTGATTAGGAAGTCCCAAGTTCTTTACCATACTGTTGTCTCTCACTAACTAAATTTAACAAATACAGTAATTTATACAATATATTCCCTATATGTTTGGTTGCTTACTTCTGTTTCTGGTATCGCAAAGGAAAGCAGCGTTACTTCCTATTTATTTTTATTTTCTCTTTTTAATTATGTTCAAAAGAATCAAATGGCCAAGTCTGAGATCGACTTTTATTTTGGAGAATTTTCCATTTGGTAGACAGATACAAACAATTTTATCAAGTCGATGTAAAGTAAAGTTAATAAAACTAGAGCCTTTCAGGTATCTGACGTTAGCCTCGAGTTTATCTTCAGAAGCATGCTATACTTTCATACCTGAAGCACCGACAGCAGGTGATTGGGTCGAAGAGGTTTGCAAAGCTGTGCAACAGGCACGTTTCGAACAATCATGCCATTTTTAATTGATTATCTTAAACTATGACAAAACTTCTTTTATGGCCAGATTTGAACACATGCCATTGAATTCATTATATTTCCTAATGAAAGCGTGTGTCTGCTCCTTTGCTACTGTAGTTAGACTTGCCAGAAAAAGAAAAGTATGCTAATTTCCGAACAGCTGAATTATATTAGTCCAAGTAAAAGCTGTTCATTAAATCAAATACGTTGAGTGTGAAACATGTAATTCGATGTCTTTTGAAACATGTAATTGTAATTACTCGACTCGCCTTTTATTCATCAAACTTCGAAACTGTTGATTCCATAATTTTCTTCTTTACTTTGATAATATTTTTAGTTAGCTTTTGTATCATACTATTCCAGTTACCTGGCTCTAGTGGCAGCCATATGTTGTGAAGCTGACTTTGTATTCATCCCAGAGTGGCCACCTGAACAGGATTGGCCAAACAAGCTGTGCAAAAAGTTGTTGCAGGTTCGCAATTTAATTTTTTTTTTATTATTTTTTATACGGTTCAGCAAAATTAGCTGTATGTACATTCCACTGTTTAGCACAGTCAGACGCAAAGCAGAAATTTCTTTTGATAATTTATGCTTGATTCATTTAGCTAGGAACGAGTGGTGAAGGTTACTCTTTTTTTCATTTCAATTCGAACTCTTTATTTATCTTGGTAAGCTTATTCGCATAATTGCACTTCATTTCTCTTATAATTTATACGCTATTTGATTGTGCACATTAGTCACATAATTTTAAATCTAACAAATGGTAACAAATTGTTTTATAACAATTTAGTTGACATTAGCCACTATACTGACACTCTGTTCTTTTATTTAACATTTTAAGTTGTCCACGAAATCTGAAAGTCTTTTCTAACACAAATCATTTCTATGAATAGCTATTGATTTTTCCGTTCAGGTACTAAAATTGTAACGTTTATTTTCCAGGAAAGACTTACTGGTCAACGTTTGAATATTATTATCGTAGCTGAAGGAGCAGTTGATAGAAATGGTGAACCAATTACCGCAGAAAAAGTTCATAAAGTCGTCGTTGATAAGCTACAGCAAGATACCAGAATTACTGTCCTCGGTCATGTTCAAAGAGGTGGTAATCCATCGGCTTTCGATAGAGTTCTGGTCAGTTATTTTCTATCGTGGGCACCAAAACTAGTCTCAATTAATCGACAAAATTTCAAAATTGATGTATTAATGTAATGCCGGTAATGTAAAGGGTTGTCGAATGGGTGCAGAAGCTGTAATGGCTTTAATGGAGGCAACACCGGAAACAGAGGCATGTGTGGTAACACTAGACGGAAATCAGGCTGTTCGATTGCCGCTGATGGAGTGTGTACGTCGCACCAAGGCGGTGGCACAAGCCATGGCAGACAAAAATTGGGATTTAGCTGTCCAACTTCGTGGAAAGTAAGATGAACCTTATTAATGGAACAAATCATCAGATTTACAGCACAGAGTTTCCTTACAATTTATTTCAAATATCCTAGGGGATTTGCTCGCAACTTGGAGACATACAAGATGTTGACTCGCCTGAAAGCACCGGTTGATCATGATCCTAACAAGGTATGATATTGTTGTCCATGTATTCTGAACAATTACCACGAACTTAAAATCTTTCTTCGAAATTCAAGTGAAATTTGAAAGAATTTAACAAATATTGGATACGAATAGAAATATTCGAAGGTTTTTAGTTCGAAATTTTAATAATTATATCGAGGTAAAGACTTATCTATATTACTTTTATTGTTTAATACGGCTGCAGGAGAGTAATGGCCCCACATTAACGAAGGTAAATTTGTTCAGAAAGAAATTTTCATGTACATTTTTCTGCTAAGTATTGTATTTTGACGCCTCTGTAGCACAGTTTTGCTAACACCTCCATTTCTTTCTTTCTAAACCAGCAATTCACTTTATGTGGACAAGTAAGTTAACAAAATCCTCGAGTCATCATTTTATTACTGCCACGTTTTCATGTCTTTTTTTTTTTTAATTTGTAGCAAGCGTTTTGATGAGCAGATGGAATTCAGAACTACGACATGTGTTCATTTTTTATGTGCACGTTGCATGGAGCTGCAACCAGTTCTTCCAAGATATTATTCGAGAATTTTGTTTCAGGATCATTACACGTTAGCCGTGATGCATATAGGATCGCCATCCTGTGGTATGAATGCAGCTGTGCGTTCCTTCGTTAGAAATTGTATATATAGAGGCGATAAGGTATCATCATTTTACAACTAGCGTTTTCTTTTATACCCTGAAATAGAGATTTAATTTTAGTGCTTTTCTTTAGGTTTACGGCATTTGCGACGGAATACTCGGTCTTATGGCTGGGAAGTTCAAGCAGATGGATTGGCCTTCTGTCACTGGCTGGGTTGCACAAGGTGGTGCATACTTGGGGACGAAACGGGCTCCTCCGAAAGACGAGCAATTACCGCAAATTGCTCAAAAATTGAAGGAGTTTGGAATTCAGGCGTTACTTATTATTGGAGGATTTGAGGTAATAATTTATTGAACAACCCATGTCGAAGGAATTCTAACTATCTGTTACCCTCCTCTGAAAAGGGTTATCAAACTGGGCTTACATTCTACAAAGCCAGAGATAAATATGAGGAGTTTCGAATTCCCATTGCAATGATACCCGCAACTATTAGCAATAACGTGCCAGGAACTGAATTTTCACTAGGCTGTGATACTGCTTTGAATGAAATTACGGAGGTGAATTGGATTCATGCTATGAGATGATTATAAAAGCATAGTTGTACCAATCTGACTTTCGTGTTTATATGTGTGTATTACTTGTAGATCTGTGATCGAATTCGTCAGTCGGCACAGGGTACAAAACGCCGAGTATTTATTATCGAGACTATGGGTGGATATTGCGGTTATCTGGCCACTGTCGCTGGATTAGCTGGTGGAGCCGATGCGGCGTATATATTTGAGGAAAAATTCAATATCAAAGATTTGAATCAGGATGTGATTGCAATGGCAGCAAAAATGTCCGAAGGTGTACAAAGAGGTCTCATTCTAAGAAACGAAAACGCCAACTTGAATTATAGTACAGATTTTATGCAGAGACTTTTCAGCGAAGAGGGAAAAGGTCTCTTCAGCTGTAGAATGAATATCATTGGTATGTGTTGAACAGTTCAATTTTTTTAAATCAGTTGACTAATACAAATAGTATATTGTACGTTTCGCAATTGATTGTAGGACACATGCAGCAAGGTGGTTCGCCAACTCCGTTTGATCGTAACTTGGGTACGAAAATGGGCTCTAAAGCGGTCGATTGGTTCAGCGACCAGTTGAAGAAACACACAAATGCCGATGGCAAAACGTTAACTACAGATACCGACACTGCGGTGATGATTGGTATAGTACGGAGACAGTATAGATTTACACCGTTCTCCGAACTTCTTGATGTCACCGACTTCGAGTAAGTACACGCAAAGACGTAAATAATCGATGTTGTTTAGCAGCTACAATTAAAACTTTAAATCGTTCTCTGTTTTCGATTTTGAAAGCTTCGAATAACATTTTTTGAATTGTACAGACATCGCATTCCAACGTATCAGTGGTGGATGAAGCTGCGGCCGTTACTGAAAGTTTTAGCGAAACACGAGTCTACCTATGAGGAAGAGGGACTCTACATAACCGTCGAAGAAATGGATCTCGATAATGACCCACCTCTTGTCTAAGCTACAAATTTCACGTCACGAATATACAATATAAGGTAATGTTCCGTAATAAACTGTACAATGTTAAACGTACGTTGATCGTAGATGTTTTTGAAGAGTATGACAGTATTGTATGGCATTATGTTAATCATGTTACGTTGTTACTTTTGAGAAAAAGAACAGATAATAGGTAGTTGTAAAGTAGAACCACGACATTCTACAAAATTTAATATAAGTTGGCTATTACATCGACCACTGGAAAAATCACTATGTATATGCGTGTACCTGTCGTCTACATATTTAATTAACTGATAACGAGACGCGCGTTGAAAATTTGAATGTGAACTATCTAAATAAACGACAGATTACTATACACTATTGCCATGGATAAGAATGCAGATAAATATATATATATATATATATATATGTATGTATAGTAAAAGTATAAATTCGAATTTATGTATCGAATTTATGTATTTTAAATGCGGTTTAAGCTCAGGTGAGAAATAGGTACAAAAATAGTACCTGAAAAAATGCGAAGGTAAGCTATCATATACCTGAATAGTATAAGAAAGCAAAACAAATTATTAGAACACCTGCGTAGAACAACATTTTCGTTGATGACAGTTGAATCGTTATAATAGTGCCATTTTCAATTCAGAAATGTGACATGCGCATCGTGTATGCGTAGTTTCGAGATTAAAACATATTACAACAGAATGGTATATATGCAATGAAAGAAGATGCATTAAAAAGATACGTTCATAGCCGAGTGGGATAATCGCTCCATACGGTATTCGAATCGAATAATTTGCAGACTTGGTACTTGTTGAATCCTGTGAAGCGCTTAGCATACTTGGCATCGCGTTCACCCTCATTCGCATAGAACATTGAACCAATTCGAAGAAATTGAAAGACAAACAAACGACATATTTAGCACTTATTACTTATCCACTGTTAAACGTTGACCGAAGTTGATTAGAATAAGAATGCGTTGTTCTCATTGCTTCAACAGTTTAGTTGCAACACGAATCACGGAGTCATAAACAAAATCATGAAATCACGAAATCGGACACACCATCCTCATGAATCGCTAGGTTGCGGATAAAGTATACTAGGCTATATTTGTGGTCTACTAAGATATAAAATTAAACATAACGTGGCATTTTCCTTTGATGAAAACATTATCTTTTGGTTTAGCTTTACCAATAGCTACGAAAAGCTATTAAGAAGAATATACTTGTCTACCTCGAAACATAATTTGCAACGTCGGACGACGTAAAAGGGTATGCCAAAAGCCCGAGTCGTGCTGGTTGCGTGTAACATTAAAAGATTTCTGCTAAGATTTAAGGCTTGTGACCACAAGAGTATTTAGATTTAATTCTATTTATCTGAACGAGTCGTCGTATAAATACTAAAAGTAGATTATTATTATTATTATTATCATTATTATTATTGTCATTGTCATCATCATGATTTATTGTTGTTATTGTTATTATTATTATTATTATCATTATTCGTACTGAAATTCTAGAGAGAAAGGCACGTCAGTTTACATTATATTTATAAATTTATCCAATGTTACCTATACGAAATAATACCGATAACAACGCGGGAGACGTTTTCTAGCGATTGTCCACTTTTAATGTAAAATACGAGTTGCGTGTCGACAAAGCAACGACAGCAAATAAAAGAATCTTCCAATCTACCGTGATTAATTGAATCTTTCAAATGTAACAGTTCGATTGTACGATAAGTAGCAATAGAGGAAGAACTACCGAATTGATTCGAGCCGTAAAATAGCTTTCATAAGGCACATATTAATCGTTCAGGCCTGTTCTGAAGCTTCGAATCCTAATTTTAAAACTATATTTGTAAGGAAGATGTATACGTGTTTAACTAACGATCATGTAAATTGCTTGTTCGAAGATGTTGCTAACAATTGCGAGTCATCTAGGATACTGTAAAGCTAATAAGTGTTGTCAAGAAGCAATTAAGTGAAATCACCAATCGTTCTAAATGGATAATTACTATACAATAAAAAGTGTTTCGTGAAAATATGATCGCAATAACAATAGAAATTTAAAGACCTCCTGTTTGCACCGTCGACCGTGTAAAGTAGAAACTTATTTTGGCCTAATTATACGACGATTGGACTAGTATTGTACTACTAACCGATAGACGACTAAATATATAACAGTGAAAGATTATATATGTACATATATATATTTTTCTTAGTCGTGTATATTTAGTTGTATATATATATATATACAATTAAATATATACGACTAAGAAAAAAAAAAATATATATACATATATATACAACTAAATATATACGACTAAGAAAAAAAAAATATATATATATAAATAACGTTTATATATACAAATACACACACATATATGTATATATTATTTTTACGATTGCAGATATACATACATTATATTTTCGACTCATTGTTGATCAATGAATTTACAGTTTATCTGTGACGTATACATATAGCGTAACAGATGTGTTATTTTACTCGAACATCAAATTGTTGAACATATATTTTCACCTTACCATCGCATGACTATATTTATCGTAGTTATATTCATTCATCAATAGTTCAAAGCTCGCGCGCGAAGTATTTGTGGTAATTGCACAATTTCAGAAACAGGTGCATAACGGCACACGAATAAGTATATATGTATCGTGATCACTGAGAATGTACCTAATGCTCTCAATAAAGTGTATGTTATAATTACTTGTACTTCACGTACAATATAGCAAATTTTATTTGATACCAATTTCTCGATAAATGAACACATCTAGTTTGTAGTGATAATGTAAATCAAATAAGTTGCATCGTATTTTGCACGCAAGAGTTTCATTCTTTATTATTTTTCTTATGATCAATTGGAGTTTCTGAAAATGAAAGTTTTTATATTTACATTAACACCAAAATCCCATCCATTCTATGCGTACTATTAATTGCGGATCTTTACGTATTTATAGTTCATTAAAATTTCCAAGCAAATCATTGGAATACAAGCTTCTATAGAAAATAATTTTCTAGATTTTATTACTAAAGTATAAATTGTGTACATAAAAGTTTATATGTTGTACATACATATAAACTCCTGTCGCTCTTAATGACAACACAACGTATAAGATTATGTCTCGGAATTTTCGTCTATCAATGTAATCGTTTTCGCGTCGAATAAAATTGTACTTTTCATTCGTACTACACAAATGTAGAAGAAGCACTAGAATATCTTCAGATAAGTTTTTGACGCGTGATTTGATATTATTTCGATTCACGTGGTGCCAACGAGTATATAGGCAAGTGCCACATTGCCCTACGTTGGCCAGTTTCGTGCCATACGCTGTTGGTTCTATGTGTTGGTTTATCGGTGTAAGTGAGAAAACTGACATTGTCGTTCGATGGTGGAGTTCTTCGCGTCATTCGGTTTCATCGGTTCGAACACTTTCCCGGTGATAGATCGTCGATTTCGTGACAGCCGTGACAGGGAATCGGTAACTTTGTTGCAAACATGGTTGCAATAAAAGGACGCAAGAACTCGAACAAAAATCCTCCAATACTCAGTCATGAATTTGTCATTCAGAATCATGGAGATATTGTTTCATGTGTGGCTTTAATCTTCGTAACTGGTCTAATGGTGCAGGTCAGTGCTTGGTTTTCTCGAGATTTATCAATTATCTTTCTTTACTTTTTTCATTAAACACGGTTGAACAAACGATACCGAATAGTTCGAATGGTAAACGTTTTACTAATTTTTCTATTCGCATATGTTGTTGGCAGAATAACCATATGTTACTATCGACGACGCTGGTTTAGCGATAAATTCGATGTTTTGATAATAGACAGTATCTTTTAACTAACAGTTTCTGTTAGCGATAAATTCGATGTTTTGATAATAGACAATATTTTTTAACTAACAGTTTTTACTAGCTATGACGATCATTATATACTACATTTTGGTTTACTGCTTCGTTCCATATTGTTGTTATATTCGTTCTTTTTATATATTTATTTTTATTTTTTTTATATATATGTGTTGTTTTATAGGCCACATCACCATGGGCATATACATTCATTGCTCTCCATCACAATGTGACTTCTGACATAGACGAGCCAACAGCAATGGTTAAATATGCAACTGGTTGGAAAGATGCTTGCGCAGTATTTTTCTACTTTTTAATTACAATTGTAATGCATGCTGTGTTTCAAGAATATGTATTTGATGTAAGTAATGTATACCTTTTTTGTTCATTTTTTTCAATATACATATATTTTGAATGTATCCTATGATTTCAGAAAATTTCTAAACGTCTACATCTCAGTAAGGTGAAACTAGCTAAATTTAATGAATCTAGTCAATTAGTTTTGTTTTATGCTCTGTCTGTTATATGGGGTACAGACATAATTATCAGGTAAAAAATATGGCAGTAATCTTGCAATAGCTTCGTGCCTTTGTTTCAATGTATATTAAACTTATATTCTTTCAGAGAAGATCTGCTGTTAAACATGTCATCATTATGGACAGATTATCCCATATTGTTAACCTTCTCCTCTAAACTATTCTTCATTGGTCAACTTTCTTATTGGCTGCATTGCTATCCTGAATTGTACTTCCAAAGAGTGAAGAGAGAAGACATATTGTCACGTGCTGTGCAAGCGACAGTGGGATTATTGTTCACTCTTGCTGCTTATATGTTCAAGTATAATTTAAATATTATAACTCCCTAATGAATTAACATGCCACTACTACTTAATTAATTTCTTACAATTCACATGTTGTTTACAGCTTCCAACAAGTGGGAATCTTGTTATTAGTTTTACACTATGTAGGAGATGTTATGCTTCATGGAGCTAGAATTATACACTTTGTTAGTAAAAGGGAGAAGATGGCAAAACGTAGGTATTTCAAATCTATGGGAGTCAGTGTATACAATGTATAAAATGGCATTGTTTCTGTTTACAGTGACATTTGTTATTGCAAATACGATATATGTTCTTGTGCGTGTTGCATCACTCGCAGTTGCACATTTGTTTTTCCTGTACGGTTTAAGTCAAGTGGAAAGTGAAATTGATTATGATGCTGGAAACTTCAATATTCCCCTTGTACGCTTCTCAGCTTTAGGTGTCATTGTTGTTTTCGAAACGTATCTTTCTTACGTCTATATTACAAGACAAATTAAACGCACTCGAGAAAATGCAACAACTGTACAAGTAGTAACAAAATCGAAACAAAAATCGAAGAGAAAAGAGGGTAAGATAATCTTGAATATTATTTTTCCAAATGCTACTAAATTATAAGATTTTAATTTAAATAAAAATTTTGCGTTTTTTAGGGAAAAAGCCTGCACTATCAGAAGATGATGATTTACCAGAAGTTGATCAAGCCACTAAGAAAAACTTGAGATCCCGCTCTTCCATGAAAGCAAAATTTACTTAAATTATTTTATTTAAATTATTCAAGGCTGATTAAAATAATTATTTTCGTTAATCTTTAACGGAAAATACAATTTTCGAAATATTTATTTATCTTTACCAGATTTGAAGTAAACGATACATTGAATATTTATGTACATTACTTGAGACTGTTACTCGTGACGCCGCCTTCCACTGTTGTGAAATTAAATATTATAGTTTAAATTTCCTATCCATTGTAGACAAAAGTTACTCTTGTGAGTAAAGAGACATTAACATATTGTATATAATGTACTATACGTTCTACTATATAACGTTGTATACAGGAACAACATTGTAACTATAACTTTCAGCGCAGAAAATATGAAAGCATACAAGACAAAATAATAGTTTATTTGAAAATAGTGGTATATAATGTAAAACACATGGAGCGAATTCATAATTCATTTATCATACATCAAGTTAGTTACAAATTACTTAAAATGATAAAGTCATTTTTATTTCAAATGTAAACTGTATTTTTGTAAGAGAGTAAATTACACATATGTTTTAAAAAATATGTTTGAAACTTAATTTTGTTGTACATTCCTTGGCATTGTTTTAAAGTTGGAACGTGGAGTAGAGAATTTTAAATTTAGCGCCATTCGTAGTAAGAATCCAAATATGAAATTCGTGAAACAATAGCTTAAATTTAACATTCAGTATTAGACTGTCCTTAATGATCCTGTGAGTCGATCATGCATCTTTAGAACAATTTTGTGTTCTATGTGTATATGTGGATGTTTTGCTTAGGGGTCTGTATAGTATCAATTAGGGTAGTCATAAAACGATCTAACTGTTAGCTAAAATCGACTGTTGGTAATTTGGCTAATAGTTTGAGCGTTTTCCCACTACTTCAATTGGCACTGTAGGGATCCCGAACTATGATTGTCGTAAAATATAATTCAACTAATTCGTGTCGAGATTTATATTGTATTTTATCATTAATAAAGCTAGCATCATGTAGTTGGCTGTAATTACATATAACAAGTGTTCAATAGAAATGCCAGTTTAAAGTCTAAATTAAAATAAGGATTGGTTTTATTCCGTTTTATTAATATGTTCTGAATACCGAATCGTCTGAAACCTGAGACCTCTGTAGAAAAACCGGTGAAATACATATTATGTTTAACGTTGTGAGTTCTGAACGTTTGAAGAGAAATTATTTGCTAGAAATTATGGAGAAACGAAAAAGTATGAGTATACGATTAGACAGACATAGCAGAAGGGGCAGTAAAAGCAGCCGTGGTTCCGGCGTGTTGAATCCTGATACGAATAACTTGGGGGACGGTATGTACTGTTTGTGAAAGGTTATATAGGTTAGGTATTTGTATATTCATTTGTTTATGTATTTCAGAGTATCCGTATTGGTGGAGAAATTTAGAAAACACTACAATAGCCAGATTATCTACCGATTCTACTAATTTTAATCAGACGAGTCGTCGCTTGAATTCCAATTCATCTATAAATGAGAATGATCTTAAGGATGGCTGGTGGAAAGTTTTGGAAGACACACCGGCCGATTCAAAATCTCACCAGAGGAACAATGGTATATCGGAGAAAGGTAAGATAGATTTGTTACGTTAATATTAGTAGAAGTGTAAAAATGCTTTTACTGAATATTATAGTAAATTGTTTACAAAATTGTAGTACATACTAACTTGTTATTTGTATCAGGCGAAACAAATTAGTCATCTTTGATATTGTGTACTTTTATTTTGCATTGCTACTGTTACTGTATTTGTTAGGACCAAGACGTGTATGTTAATAGGTACAACTATCAGCACACCAGTGATGTCGGAGTCAGATGAAGAAGGTATGGTAAAAAAAATGAGGCCTCCTCTGAGGCATGTAGTAAGGAAGACAAAGAAAAGCATCGAGAACGCGTTTTTGGACGTTTTAAAAAATGCGTCTGATTCCAAAATATCAACAACATCTTTAAAAAGGAAGCTTTTAAAGAAAAAAAGATTTTCCACTACGGCAGACTCTTCTGTGATCGCTGCTCCAACAGATCTGAACAAAGTTCAAAATTCGTTGACCGAGTACGAACACGATCTGACGACCAATTCTCTACCAAAAGCAAGTAGTACGCTATTGGAGAGCTCTAACCTGTCCCGACAAGACAGTCAGGGAAATAGCAACAGCGACACGGAATATATAGTGATGAAGCCAAAATCGAAGCTGCTGAGGCGACACAATATAGAAATGAAGAAAGAGGAGAAGAATTTGTTCGAAGATGTTCTATTTCGAAATACGATCGACAAGGACACAGACCGAACGATTCACAATATTAGCACAGAGGTTTACGAGGCAATAGAAAAACCTGAGCTGCAGACAACCCATAGATGCAAACCCGTAGACGCAAATGCAAAGGACTCCTTTGAGACTTCGGGAAGTTCCGCCACCACGATTCACCCCACTTTTCAGGGGCTGAAGCCGAAGTCCAAATTCCTGAGAGGATCACAAAGGAATCCTAGGAAGAACATTATTCAAAATATTCTCGATGACAGTGATTCATCGACTACGATAATTATCTCGAATCGTTCGGAACATGAAAAGAATCAAAGCAACAAAAATGTGCGATTTAGTGGTAGATCCCGGGTGATCAGCACAGAAAGCACCTCCCACTCCGAGGAGGTTCATCTGAGACTCTCGAACAGTTCCGACTTGACGGACACGAATGTAACAAGAACCAGTACCAAGAAGATTTTTAGCTCTCAGAATAACGATGATGTAGTTCCTAGTTCACAACCTCCAGTTGCGAGTGATCGAATTTCTGCCGGTTTGCATCTGAAATCTGTTTTGCCAAAAGAAGTCGAGAAATGCAGAATGACCCATTCAGTCGTAGACGACTCCGATGAAAATGCGAGTACGGGCATACGATCACAAGAATTCGATTCAAGAAGGTCGCAGAGCGTTCCCCGAAATTCGAGAAAGCCGTCGGATGTTACTCAAACGATAACAAGCAACAGTCAGAAAATTGCGAATGAGGGAAACGTAGCATGTGAAATAGCGCCGGAGGAATCTGCGATCGAGTCGCGAATCGCGCGGGCAACGAAATCGCAAAGACAATTGATTTCGGCTACGATCGACGATGAAAAAGCCGTGCAAGACGAAGAAGCTTCTCTGAGACGAAGCAAGAGTCCAAGTAGACTACAGGGGAAATCGATTTCGCATGATAGGAGTGCCTCCAAGGCGGAGCAATCAATAGAAACTCCTTCGCGAAGGCAAACCAGACACTCGGCTCTGGTTCAAGAACGAAATTCGACTCCTGTAAATGACAAGATAAATGACAAGGTCTCAACTATTACGCCAAGAAGAAGCAAGAGATCCTGGACGCCTCAAATATCATCCGAATTGCAAGAATCGGTCTCGCGTGTTAAAAGTGTCACCGAGGCAGAGCATTCGACAGGAACTCCTTCGCAAAGGCAAGGCAAACACTCTGCTGCGGTTAAGAAGCGGATTTCAACTGCCGTGGACAATGAGAAAATTCGCGAGATGAAAAACATTGTGGGAAGACGAATCCTGAAAGTATCGTTGACGCGTATCGTTATCGACCCAAAGACGGCAGCCACTGGATCTCCGACGAAGCAGAGTAATCACGTGAGTGAGTCGCAACCGCGTGTTCTTAAATCCATAAAAGAGAACGAATTGGTCGAAGTCAATAATGTCACGCCAAGACGAAGCCAGAGAGTGAGTAGAAATCAGGAAGATGTCCCAACAACTAAAGGCAGACAGTCTCAGGTAAAAGACAGTCAGTCCCGCGCGAGACAGCAGAGAAAACGAACGAGCAAGGTTCGAAAGCATCATTTATCTCCGGTGACAGATGACAAACTGACCATAGCGGAGGACATCGCGTCACCAAGTCAGAGACCGAGTGCAACAGGTAAACGTGTTGCGCTAGCAATAGCCGACGAGTCTGTAGTAAAAGACAGCCAATCTCATAAGAAAAGACAGAGTAAACGTAAAAGCAAGGCGAAAGAGCTCGTTACTCCGAATCCAGTGGAAGTGAACAAATTCCTGAGTACTAGCCAGAACCAGAGGTCTAGCATATTCCCAAGTCAGGTGGATGGCATTGAGTACGAGTCTATACTTTCACCAACTGAATCTTGGAGAAGAGAGAGCGAAACTACCGAGTCGGAAGGTGCAGAATCTCCTTCGAACAAGCAAAGTAAGTTAGTCGGCAATACGGGGGAGAAAACGGTTCCGATTGCTGCGACAGCAAAGGGAACGAAAGAGGCTGAAGACACTGGTCAGAGACGAAGCCAGGATGATTTGGAGAGGCAGCGTAAAGCTCGCAGTATGATTTCCTTCTTCTCGTACAGCGATTCCGAGACAGAAAACGAACCAAGAGAAGCTGAAGACATTGGCCAGAAACAAAGCCCTAAAGCCTTGAAGAGGAAGAACAAACCTGGAAGAGTAACACTTAGTGATTCAAA
>CM052168.1:6345359-6522987 GCA_028455555.1 Augochlorella aurata | reverse complement strand
AAGAGTAACACTTAGTGATTCAAAGACGGAAAATGTTGAACCTTCTACGTCAACGCGGAGCAAAAGTATCACAAAGAAGCAAACGGTTGCGAACGCTGTGGCAGAGAACGAACCAAGTGAGACTGAAGACACGGAACGGAGACGAAGCCGAGGAAATTCGGGGAGACAGCGTAATACTCACAGTGTAGTACCCTCCTTTGCGGCCAGCGATTCCGAGACAGAAAACGACCGAAGAGGGGCTGCAGACACTGACCAGAAAAAAAGCCCCGGAGTCTTGAAGAGGAAGAGCAAAAGCATCAGCAAGAGACAGACGGTTGCGAACGCTGCAACAGAAAACGAATCACCGATGGCGGCTGAAGTCGCTACTCAGAAGCAAAGCCGTGAAGATTCGAAGAGGCAGAGTAAACCTCAAGGTGTAATATCGTCGTTGGAGGTCAATGATTCCAAGACAGAAAATGCCGAATCGCCAACGAAGAAGCGGCACGAAAGGGCCAGTGAGAAACAGACGATTGCGATTGCTGGGACATCAGGGGAACCTGTCGAGGCTGAAGAGTCTGTCAGAATACGAAGCCGCGAAAAGAGGAGGCAGAGCGAATTTCGAAGAATAACGTCCTTGTTGTCAACCAGCGATTCCGACCTGGAGTCTATCGAATCGCCTAACAGAGGCAAGAGCAAAAGTTCAATTAACGCCAAGCCGACATCGGCTGAGAAGAGACGAAGTAAGAAGCGGAGCAGCTTTCGGAAATCATCAAAGCTTGTTTTTGCCACCACATTCGATTCGGAAGACTCGGTCAAACCTCGGAAAATATCGCAAAACTTGCACCAGAGGCAGAGCAGTCTTCGAAAATCGGACTCGTTTTTCTCGGAGGACGAACGCATCGACGTAGCGGATCACTCTATGGAAACGTTACGCCTTTCCCCGATAGACAAGGAGATATTTCCGTTTGGGACCTCCACGCAGAATCGGAGCAAGAGCTATGCTCAAAAAGAAACATCGTTGTTGAACTCCACTTTTTCCGCCGCGGAGAGTTCGTTTGTAAGAACCATAATGGAGAGTCCCAAGTTGGACCAGTCTAGAAACGACGTTAATTCCCAGGTTGAAACATCATCGACGCTTTCAATTAGCCAAGTAGAACCGGTAAGCAATAAACTATCCGAAGGGAGGACCCTCGTTGCAACGACAGAGGGCGTCTCCACTCCGAACAAACGGAGCAGAGTCGTGATTAGATCGATTGAAACGAGCAAGATCGGAAATCTCAACGCATCGACCAGAAAGATCGGCGATGACCGGTCTCGGAAGCGATCGTCTTCGCGTGCCATTATCGATCGCAACACGGAACCAGTCGAGTCTCTTACGGAGCAGAATGAACCCGGCACGAGCAGGGTGAGTGGACGATTATTTTTGAGTAGTCGGGTTCATAATGAATCGGACCAAGAACAGCTAAGGCGTATCGGGATCGATGGGAAAGAGAAGGAAGCCAGGTCCGAAGTCGAGAAGGGCTTGTCAAACGTCGGCAACAAAGCCAAGAGTTCCTTGACTACGTCGGGGGTGGCGAAGATCCAGCAGCATATGGAGGACTTCTTCAAGGTGAAGACAAGCGCGACCACGATGCTTTCTAACGTCGAAACTGCGCAAGAGATTCGGAAGAAGCTAGACGAGATGAAGGAACAGGTGATCGCGGAGGTCAAGACAATTTTTATCGATAACGGGCCGAAGTTGTCGGGTAGTAGGAAGAAGAAAGGCGTGAAAGTGGCGAGGTCAAAGAAGCCGACTTCTGCCCAGATACAGGTGCAGAAAGCTTTTCTGGTGAACGGGAAGGTGTACAAGCAGCCCCGGCTTCCACGCCCGATGAAATGGGTAACCGATCGGCTGTACCATTTTCTGTGGAAGCGGATGCAGCCGAAGTTCGAGCAGCAGACGAGGGCGCAGTCCGAGAAATTCGTCCGCAGGTTGTGCGAGGTGTCCACCTTGATAATGAGACGCAAGTCGTACGTTTCGTACAAAGTGGAGATGTACGCGTTGATGAAGGAGATGGCGCGACTCCAGCTCATACGCACCCGACACGATTTCTATAACTTCTGTTACGACTACCTGCCCTACGAGCTGCGTATCAAAATGGTGCCCATGCTGCTACCCGGAAATCAGAGGAACATCCCTTACGAACCGGACAAATTGTACGAACCCTTGCTCGACTCTTGATGGCCACGATATCAGTAGTCTCGAACGTTTTTCATCTTTCAGCCAGTATTAAAACGACGACGATTCATTGATGCATTCCTCGGCTACATTCGCGCTATTTTAAAAATAGTAAAGCGTTCAATTATTTTCAATTGTCGTATAATACTGTCGCTCGAGTCGAAGCGAAAGGCGGAACTCCTTTGTTCGTGTTTCAGAGGAGTGTCGTTGAACGTCGAACGAGTGCGTCGACGAACATACTGCTCTCGTCTAAGAATCATTGCATAGTTTACTTTAAGAGAGAGTCTATTTTCTACTCGATTGTAAGAGTTACGCAATTCATATGCGATCCAAAATACAAATATTTTGATCAAAGTCGACCAAAGATTGCTGTTTCATTTCGACCAGTCGACCTGATCCTGCGTGCGAGTTTTCGTCCGAACCGTTTCCCACGCTCGACGGATTAATGTCGGCACCCTTTCTTGCGCGTAGGTAGCGGCGGCTAGGGTGGGTGACCGGCAAGTGTGCCTACAATCGACGGCGAAAACTCTGGACACGAGTTTCCGTATGCGTAATTGCAGTCGACGATCTCGCGGCCGATTTTTTCCATAAAATCGCGGCAATTTCTCCCACCACCCCACCCTCTTTGTTCCACGTGCGCGAACAGCTGTTCGCTGGTTCGTCGAGACACGCCGCGCGTGACGGAAATGCGACCACCACGGTTTTACAAATATTTGCGAGAGATCGAGCGTCGAATTGACGCAATACGATACGTGACCAAGAAAATACTCGCTCGAGATTAGTCGGCTAAGCAGCCTCGTTACCGCGACATTTGACCCTCGGTCGACGGGCAAACAGATTCTCCGTCACAGGTTTATCCTCTTCTCCCTCCTCTCTCTTCTTTGCGCCTCTAGTTTCCCGGGTGATCGTTCAACTTTTCCAACGGAACGGAAAGCGTATCTTCGATCGAAACTTGTTCACACTCCAAACGATGTCTTCTCAGGATGAATACCGAGTGAAACCGAGCTGCGAAATGTCACCCTCTTTGGCGTTAAAAAAATGTTTTTTGTCTCGAGTCTTTTTCCTTTTTCCCTTGTTTCTTATTTGGCAGCTACATTATTATTTCTTTCTCTTCCTCTTATTGTAATAACAAAGATTATTATTACAAAGGTTATTATTACTATAAAGCTACTTTTTTGCCATCAGTACTTTCCGTAGATTTTGATTAGTCTCGTCCGAAAGGGCATCGATTAGCTTGAAACTCGAGAAGAGAAACTCGCCCCAAGAGAAATCATGTCTCTCTGCTGTATCGAAGTTAGCGTTCGCGAGAGAGCAATAGTCTTGGGGTGTAGGTCGTCGCCGAACGGTCGCGTCGGGTGTTCGGCGAACCGCATCGATTAACCAAACGAATTTCACCGGGCCTCGTTTGAAGTTTAATCTCTAATGGAACGGTCGTCGCAATTAGGCCAGACTTATTTCCACGCGCACCACCTACGCGGTAATGTTTGAACGGGCATTTGTGGACACGTGACGGGGCACGCGGCGACCGGCACGCGTCGCTCGTTATTCCATCGCCAACGGCGATTGTTTCCCTCGAAAGCGATTAGGTTTCGTTCCCATCGCCGCGAAACGTTCGAGCCCGATCAAACCGCGGCCTCTTTTTCGCGCGTTAAACGCGTCCGAAAGTCTGAACTTTCTTGCAGTCTATCGCGTCCTCCCTGTCACCCTCTTTCTCTCTTAACCCTTCGCGGTCGTATCTCCACTCTTAGCCGCTGAAGCTATTTATTTATTTTTGTTATTTTTACATAAAATTAAAATTTTTTTTCTACTTAATCTTACATATTATGTATTACTTTTCGTCCAACGAAAATTAATTTCAACCAGCGAAATACCTAGGTATAAACTCCATACGACCGCAAAGGGTTAATATTGAATCTACCAAGCTGGTCAAAATGATCTATCTTACGTTTTGTGTTTTAAAATCTCACCCCCCCCCCACCCTCAAGTATTAATTGCAATAAAAATTATAGAACATCTAAATAAATTCAATCTTATCACTCTTACAGAGCAACTCATATTCGTCAATTTTAATGCCCAGTAGGTTTAACGTTGCACCTTCTTTCCCTTTCCTTTTCTGTTTATTCGTATCGAAGCTCGGGAAGGGTATTCCAGTATTTGCGAACGAAATCATTTTATTAAATCGACATATTTATTTTATTGTAACCGAAGTTATTTTATGTCGACTTCCTGCACAGACAATGACTCGCCGGTAACCCGTCTCTGATTTTCCGAAATCGATTGAACGCTAACGAAATGGAAATATGGGTGGTTGGCGGTTGTAAATACGGGAAAGTGTTTTATCGTCGTATAAAATATACGACGTAAGAAAGCATGCACCGATCGTAAGAAAGCATGCATCAGTACCGGGGGTTGTATCCGTGGCGCATTGCACTCGCATTCGTGTGCAGGCGCGCCGTACCGAAGCTATCGAACCTAGTTTAAACGCGGGAACGTGTCCTCGCTGACGTCATCGGTCGAATTGCCTTTTGCTGACGTAATCCGAATGACGACATTCTCGAATTGCTTAATTTCGCGAACCTGCGAACGATCGACACGGCGGTCGTCGCTCCATCTCGCTACCCTTGTTTATTATTGATACCGAACTGCTACCCAGCAAAGCCAATAAATATTAGATTTATGACAAAAACGAAACTGAACATTCCAACGAAGAATTTAAGGATATCGTTTCATTATTTGCAACGTATTGCAATTATTAAAAGGGTTTTGTCGGCTTCGTTTTCATCCCCGCGTGGACAGCAACCGATCGAACGATAATTTCCCAAGAACCGTTTGTCGTAAGTTTGATCGCGCAAGTTTGATCAAGACCGAGTTGTGTAACTTGAGTATGTTTCCTTGTTAGTTAACGACCTAATATGCATGGCTTATTGTTAGAGCGGCGGGGGATGGAATGGCTCTTTCGAGACGAGTAGCTGGTATTGGTGTTTGGTGGAGCTAGGGGACCAATGGACTGGGTGCAGCTCGAATGTTATGACAATTATGAGTTTTCCGTGGGCGCATGGAGCCGGCACGTGGCGGCACGCACCCATCGAGAAAGACACGGGGCTCTGGCCGCGTGTCGACGCTGGTCGACGCTCGTCGCGTGAGAACAGCTTCGGTCACACGCGTTACGCCGTGCACGTGCACGCTGCGTAAGTCCTGCGTACGCGTTTGCGCAGTCCGCAAGCAGACACGCGACCAACACGCTCCGATTTTTCAATGAACGAAAGAGACCTTGCCGAGCGGAGCCGCGGTCTCACCTCTTTCAATTCCCATCGATTCATACCGAGATTAGGGCAATCGATGCGCGGCCAATGTCCAGAGAGCACCAAAATACTTTCGTCGTTTATGCACGCGTACATTAAAAACAGCTTCAAGCTGGATCCCTGAGAAATCTTCATCGCGATCACTACCGTCCCAAATTGTGCTCTAAAAGTAAATCTACCGTGCCGGTCAAAAGGACCGGTTACACATTTTTTATTAAAAAATTATTGATATTACGAAGACTATCTTGTATAAAACGGCTACAAACTTTTCAATTCAAACACACGCTATAATAAAAATGGCGAAAGGTCTCAGTGATTCTTATATAGCAACACACGTTGGCCACTTTTAACCCTCTATGGGCCCGTGTAACTTTCATGTCACGTGCTAATATATCGACATTTTACCAAATAATTTTAGCGATTTCATAAGATGACGTATATGTCAGAGACAACCAATAGGAATATTGATGACAGTTGGCAGCACCATTTACCTGAGATATCAAAGTCAATGCCTTGCAAGTTGTCTGTGAATAGATATTTAAGAAAATAATTCGACCCATGGAGGGTTGAAGCTCGATAGGGTTAGTGTTAACGCGGAACCTACCGTAAAAAGACGCTGGTTATCTGTTTTAAATTTAACGCAATTATAAACTCTCTTTTATAGATAATGAATTCGGTCTTGTCAATCTTAGGACAAGGTTGTGCTAGTTGCTGTCAGTGCTCTGTAGGCTTAACGTTAAGATAGATTCGCGTATGCAATATGTCTTGTTTCTGTTGCCGAAAGTGGAAAAAGATCCTTTGAAATACAGACTCTAAAATCGGGAAGCTGGTAAAGAAAATAAGAAAGGAGTTGCGATCGAAGACCGATCTTAACCATGACGATCATTTTGACTGGTTTCACATTTTTTATTTTAATATTATCGACGTTGTAAAGACTCTTTTATTGCAAATTATTAAATAGGATTAAATAATTAATAGGATTATGATTAAATAAACGTTTACATGAATTCAGTCCTGCCATTCTTACATGTAGAACAGAAAACGTCGACCCACTTTTTGTGCTCGTTAATGTTAACACATTGACGACGGGGCATTTTTATTAAAACTTTCCTATACGACGGGTTTTTTTTCGTGACATACTTTCAGGAGTTATGTACAATTCAACTGTGATAAAAACACTAATAAATATATGTTATATAATAATATAACAATAATATATATATATAATAATATGTAATAATAATAATAATATATATGCGTAGAATAAAACCAGAATTCTCGTCTCCCGTTGGTAACGTAAAGGAGAAATCGAATCTAATCGGTGACGAAACGGTGCGAGTCGTGCTAGGGGTAACAGCTAGGGGCGGAAGGGAGGGGATGTGCAGAATGCAGCGAGGAGCAGCGTAGTAGCGTGCGGCGTGTAGCGTGTTACGATAAGGCCGGGTGGGCAGCCGAGGTGATAAATAGGGCAGCGCTGTGCTGCCGAGCGGTATTTGGTCGCGTGACGCCGACCCGTGCGCATCGATCCGACCCGACCCGACCGCCTCGGCGAGTGAGAATTCGCGGCCGCCACGAAAATCAATCCCGCGACGCGTTCACAATTTTCTTGGCTCGGCCGAGAGTCCGAGAGCCGAGACCAGAGGCTCGACGCACGGTTCCGGCCGAATCCGGCAGACAACCACGGAGAACCACCGCGACAGACGTCGAAGCCAGCGCGAGGAGCCACTCGCCTTCGTGATGCTGAGGAAATTGCTGAGCAAGTCCGGACGCAGACTCCTCCGGGTAAGACGGCCGGCCAATTATCCCGCAGCGTTTCGTGCACCCTTGTTTCCGCGGCGCATACGTCGACCCAATTCCGCCCGATCCGTAACCTGGCCACGCACCCTTCTTCCCTCTTCCATCTGCGTCGCGACCACTTCGTATATTCGACCAGGCTCGTCATATCGCCGATTTTCCGACAAATTTTCTCTGTAATCTTCTGAAAATATTCAGCGCGTCAAAACTGAGGTTTTGAGTATCAACATTCGCGTTCAAGCAGTGGACAGTGCTCTCAGATTTCGACTCGTTAGACAAACGAGCCAAGTATAATTTTTATTCTTTCTTTAATAATGTTATTAAGTTGAAATTAGTAGGTTCTTACCATCTTTTCGGCCTCACTTGCCTATAATAAATATAATTGCGCAAAACCAGCAGCACAGTTATCATTTCCGAAACGTCAAGGGCGAGACGGTCGTTTACAGTGATCGGCTCGTGTTATTCGTTCGTCCAAGTTGCGACATTACGAGTTGCGTGCCGTTGGTCAGTTTTCTGATTAGACGTCGATCCGTTTGCCTCGCTCACGTATACAGGATTTTTCATACTCGACTAAACGATACGGTCGACTCGAGATTTCGATGTTTACGTTACCGACGAACTGGATAGAGTAAGGCGTTCGGCAACAGGTGCGAAAATATTTAAGGGATGTTTCCGAGACGGGAATCGTGAGTAAAGAAGTTACTGTTTCCGGGCGCGTGGTTCCGTTTAATATTTCGAGTATCGACTTGCACGCAATTTCTATATACGAACGCGGGTAGACCAAAAAACCGACTCTCGTACTGCGGACTTTCTTCTCGCGTCGGATGAGGTAAAAGGGAAACCGTGCCAAATGTGTACGCGAAGCGCCGAGTCAAAACGAACCCAGACACCGCGGCGCGAGGGTTGATTTCGTCGCGTGGATCGTCGTGGATCGGGAGTCGCGACACGTTCCCCTCTTGGTCGCCCCCTTTAAATTCGATCAACTATTCATGACCGAGTAATTTTGATCGGCGTGACCTCGCTCAACATCGATTCGTTTAACCACCCCCGCCACCCGTTTCGGACTCGCGAGAATGTTGCGACAGCGGATACAGAGCGCGTACAATCGACGCCGCACAGTCGACACGGTCATCGAAACGTACGATCTAGTGTTCGGACTTGCACAAACCTGCCGAGTAAAAGATCCGACATGCTTCCATCGCGGAAACAGACGAACCTCTTAGTTGACATGCTGGGTAAATAAAGATCCTCGAGGCAACTACCGCTTAAGCCTTCGAGACAGTCTATCTGCAGCCTACCGGTAGACTACATGCATACGTAGTTAACCCTTTGCATTTGAAGTTACTTTAATCCGTCGCGGTCGTATGCCTACTCTCAGCCACTGAAGCTATTTATTTATTTTTTTATTTTTACATAAAATTAAAATATATTATTGTGTTACATATTTAATCTTACATATTATGTATCACTGTTCCTTCAACGAAGATTTATTCCGATCAGTATGACACCGATGTATAAACCTAATACGACCGCAAAGGGTTAACTCTAAATCCAAAATAGTTTTCCTGACTTAAAATATTCCAATTTTAAATGATTCCTGCGCATTCTTGTGCAACGTGCAACAGTCATATATAAATAAATAAATTTGACAATGTAAAAATGACTTTGGAACGTGATATAATAAACTTTAGCGGTGTCTCAGAATCATAATTCGAGTGCAAAGGGTTAACTGTCTTCATAAAATTAATTTTACCGTCGGTTTAGTTTCGAAAATACTAACGGAAGCTTGGCTCGTGCATGAACTATTTTTTTAATATCGAGGGAATTGCGTACATCGGAATATTCTATTAATTTATTTATTTGTTGAAAAGTTACCCATTAATTATAAAATTGTAAAAAAAATAAAAAATAAGTAAAAACCTTAGACCGATTGTTTCGAGCACCGTGCGTCCCCCGTCATCGCGTATCGATCCTTCGATGGTACCGACGACTAGAACGTTGTTGTTTCGAATCCGCAGGCGATCAAAAAGCTGTCGACGAGGAGCCGGGAAGCGAAAAAGTCGCAGAACTTGACCTCTTGGCACTCGGCCATACCGGACATCGAGACCGCCTCTCTGTCGTGGTCTATGCCGTCGCTGGATGCGAAAAGCATCGACACCTACACCACCTACGTGGCCGAGAATTCGGAGGACTGCGTCTCGACCTGCTGCTACTGCGACGAGTACGAGGAGAACCAGAGGAACGAGAATATCGAGAACGAGATGATTATGTAACGCGAACGTTCCTCGATCGGAAGTCTCGCGACGCGATCTCGACGATGTCGAATCGAAGGGAATCGATTGGCTTCGGTCGACGACGCGTCTGGGCATCGAGCAGGGTAACGCGGACCTCCTCGACGAATCCTCCTGTAATCCGTTCCAAAGAGTACTTGTCATTTATTTTTCGACAATTTTCGTAATGTCTACGTACATACCTGCGGCGAACACCCTTGACTCGATCGGCTCGAATCATGGGTGGTCCGACTGAGAGTTTCCGTTTTTCGAAGGACACGATTCGGAGGGACTTTTCGGATAACTACGACTCTATATTTCCGTTTTAGTCTTTTCTAGATTGCGTTAGGCGCTTTACCTGAAAGCGAGTTTACCAAAAAGCGCCGAGATGTTCCCAAGTATTTATTTGCGATCGTGTTCGGACGCGCGCTTCGATGCTCGATTTCGCGTAACCGAGTCGAATGTCTGTCCACGGAAACCTGTCGTACTTTTCACGAAAGAGCAACGTACAAAAGTGTAAAACGTCCTTTGTCCAGGCGCGTGGATCGCGCAGTCGTGCAAGGGCGTCCCGGCTGTTGTGCAATCGTGCGATCGTTCGATCGTACAACCCCCGGGCTCGGATTCGAGCGGACTATTTTCATTGTCTCTCCGAATGTCAGAAAAGCATTTAGACGAAAGTGGAACGATGACTTCAAACCGATTATCTTGCTGGGGTGTTGTCGACTTTCGTGTGGACGATGATCCGTGGCGATACTTTAAAGAGAGAACGGTCCATTCGGGCTCGAGCCCGGGTTTTCTCCTGTCCTCCGGCGTTGATCGCCGACGAAACTAGCTCGTACAACGAAACCGTGCGGTACTCGTGACCCGAAATCTCTCGTACGTTAATAACTAACAAGTATCCGTAGCATTCTTCTCGAAATACTCGGCACTAGAGGTGGGCGGGGACCCGAGACTCTCGGATTCAAATCGGGTCGGGTATTTTCTTGGTGTCCGGGTCAGGACTCGAAACTTTTAGATACCTGGGAAGTTCGAGTACCCGAATTCGAAATCAAACTCCGAGAATTTTCGAGTAATTCTAAAAACGGATTGGGGAATGTTGATATAGGGTCACTGAGGTCGTATCAAGCAACTTTCTCCTTCACAGAAATTTTCTCCGACTCATCGTTAACGAGTTATTAACGAATAACATTGACCAATGAGAAACGAGCTTCCCCAGCGCGAGGCGGCCGAGCCAACTAGCGGACAAAGCCCAGTTTCACTCATTGGCTCAACCGCTTTGCAACAGCGGAGCTCCCCCCTCATTGGTCAATGTTTTTAGTTAATAACTCATCAACGATACGTCGCAGAAAATTTTTGTAAAGGAAAAAGTCGCTTGAAATGACCTCAGGTATCTCCCATTTCCGGATTGTTAGACATTTTTGGAACACCATGTATCTCCAGAAGTTTTTCAGAAATGTAAGTACATCCCTCTCCGAAATTATTAGAACACTTACGGAAAATTAAATAAATATGATAACCGGTTAGGAAATTGTTGTAGTTTAAAAAACTGTTTTCAGTGTAAATAACGCTAAACTGCAACAAGTACGTAAATATATTTTACGTTGTAATAAAAATAACGTCGATTTTATGAAAGATAATTAAAATTTTCTTTTCGTATCCACCGCGTTTTGCTATTACTTCTTGGACTAATTTCGGCATTCGTGTAAATTAATTTTTCCATTATTTCTGATGCTTTTCGGTTCCATGCACTTTGTAGTACGCTTCGCGTATTAAGAGAACATATCGGGAATCGATGCGTATCGCTCCCAGGATACATCTTCCGAATGAAATATTATAATTTATACGAAATAAGCAGGTGTTCTAATACTTTTGGAGGGAGGTGTACATATAGAAAATACTTGATACAGAATCGGGAAAATCTAATGAAATGCCTACATAAGCCACCCTGATCCCATTTTAGAATTTTGGGTATTCGGAAGTTTTCTGAGCCGAATCGACCCGATCAATGGCAAATCCGACCCGAGGCTGAGTATCCAAAATTTCGAGTACCCGTACACCCCTACACGGCACACAATCGATGTTAGAGTTAACCAAACGTGGTCGCGAATTGAGAGAGAAAGAGAGAGAGAGAGAGAGAGAGAGAGAGAGAGAGAGAGAGAGAGAGACATTCCAATTATTTACTTACGTATAGTCCGTAGAATTTCTATGTATATATGTACACGAATGTATATAACTATAAGCGGTGGCAGCGTGCGAGCGCGCACGGATACGGATGAACGATGCGTCTCGATCGCGTTCTTACCGCATGTCCGACGAGGCTGTGACTTTCTAATGAATGCGCGATTGTCTTGAATAAAATAGTTTTATCGATTGATTTTCGTGTTTCCCTGACTCCTGTCACCCTGGCCGCGGTTTCGATCGCTCGCGATTGCGCGCGACGATTTTAATACAACTGCACCAACAGCTTCACGACACTTGCTCAACATTTTTGCAAGAAACAACGCGTCACGCAGCGATCGACACACGAAACTCGTTCAAGAGTGTTTAAACGGTGATCGATACTAGATCTACCGATCCTTAAACGCGACTAATCTATAGTTTTTGTTCTATAACGTATAGTTCTTGTTTTATAACGTTGATGAGATCGAATTTAATTAAATACGATTTATATTACACTATATTCTCGAATAAAGAATTACGATAACGAGAAATGAAACCAGATATTTTCACTTGTTTGCTAATTCTACGGTGAACAGTGTTTTTACCGATTTTTCGGACAGATCGACTTCTGGCAGTTTATATTTCTAATCGTTCTAAGAAAAATGGTTCTTGAATGGAGGGGAATTTATAAAATTTGGAGAGCAATTCTCGAAGAAAGTTTTCAAAGTTGTTCTTTAACCTTTCCAATGAAAAATGTAGCAACTTCTCCTAATTTCGCGCGTATAGTGCCGCGAATATAACCTTTCCACAAAATCGCGCGTCGTCGAGGCAATCGATTTCGCCTGTTACACGTTTCGCGACGAGCTTCGGCTTTTCGCGGGGAACGTTAGAAACGAGGCGCGAACAACTACGGGGCAATTAGTGATGGTTCCGAGGGAGTCGAGGGGCGGTGGGGTGCTAATTCGGTTACGAACAATGGCCACGTGTTCGCGGGCCGTTACTCCCGTTCTCGGGAATTAGTTTTGCCTCCCCGTGGTTTCTGAATATTCGTGGAAAAAAAAGAAGAGCCGGCTGCTAATTGTACCGCGCATATTCCCGTTTCGCGGAAGCTCTTTACGAGAGGTTTAACGAGACTGGCTAAACTGGTTCGCGTCCCGCGTGGCGTCGCGACGCCAAAAGAAACGCCCCGGGATCCGAGACCCGGTTTCCCCGCCGCGGCTGCTGCAGCCGATTTTTGCATGATAATGCAAAAGCTGCGGGTTTAAGGATGTTCCGGATTTAAAGGACCAGAGGCGAAGGGAGCGTGAACGCTTGCGATCTATGAAGGCGCTCACCACTGCGTATACACAGCGTCGTACACGAAATTCGCATGAAATCGTATTTATTTGAAAGACCGACGGACCAGCACGCGTCGTCGCGGCTTTGTTCCCGCCTCGTTTCGGTACAAAAGATACGGTGCAAAAATATGCGAACGTCCACGCGCGTGGCATTCTCGTTTTTTCTTTCCGTTGGTCGCATTCTTTTTCGTTTGTTTATCATGCTTTTTGACACTGCGATGATCGGCACCCCACAAAATCCAGTCGATTTTTCAAACCAGAGTCGAGCATTATTTAGAGAAAATAATATTTAAATAATGATTCGAATAATGGGTATCTGTATTCAGCATTCCAGTGTTCGAATGAAAAAGGTATTTTTATTCGACTAAAATGATTTCATTCGACGAGAATTTATCCGACAAATAGAGGTGCTTTTTTCATTCGAAGCGCCTTTATTCATAGCGTCGAATATAATTTTCATCCTTTATCTGTGCCTTTATTCGAAGGCTTCGCATAAATCCTCCAATAAAAAATGTATTTTTATTCGTCGGATAAATTTTCGTCGAACGAAATCATTTATCCAGACAAAGATTTTGCCCAACTCTGTTTCAAATGAATCGGGCATGCCTCGTTACAAATGATCGTTCTCTTATTTACAAGAAAAATATGTATAATATGTACACTGTACAGTATCGCTCGCCATCCGGCAGACTTCGCGAGCCAAGGTAATAGAATAAATAATATCGCGCTAATATCTCGCTATTAGGTACTCGCATGACTATCAATGGTATCACACATAGAGAAAATACTTCGGAGCGTATTTCGCTGTCTCGAATTCAGATTTCGATCCGGTTTTGGACCAGTTCCTTGCGACCACTGAGAGACCGAGCAGCTTTGCAATCAAAGAGGCCAGGTCGCTACCGTGGCGGCATCGTCCTCGAAGGGTCTCTGCTTCCGTTTGGGTTCGTGCTCAAAGGGTAGATCCGAGAGGCCAGGCCTCAATATGCTAGCTCTGCTCCCCAGGGCCTATAGGGCTTGCCATGCTGCTGCTGAGGGTACTGTCCTGGATACTGGCTCCATCCCAGGGCACCGCCGCCGAGAAGGGGTGGCATGGTTCCGGTGCCGGTCGGCATCCCGGAGACGGTGCTGGCGGGCTCGTAGCTGCTCGTCGAAGACGTGGACGTCAGAGACGTTGGCGGGGGGACTGCGGAGGGAACAGGTCCGTGGCCACCTGGGCCAGGGCCGGGACCCGGTGCGTGCTCGCGGTGGAAGCTCTGCAGGTGAGAGAGCAGTCGCAATCTCAGAGGGTCCCTCTCGTCCAGGCCCTCCATGGTAACAAGGTAACGGCCCACTTCCGCGGCGCACTCGCCCCAGCCCACCGCGTGGTAGTCCATCGCCAGCTTTGTACTGTCGTAGCCTTCGGGTCCTGCAAAGATCATTGGTAGAGTCACTTCTCAAACTCGTCCTCGAAGAGGAGGATCGCAGGCGATCTCTCACGTAGCCGGCTGTCGGCCGCCGGCTGCCGGCTGCATTGAGACGGTCAATGGGACAGGTAGCAGCGTGGGAACCTTATTAGACCCCCATAGCGCTCCATGCAAATATACTCCGGTGATCTAGGATCTTAGACATCGCTGGATCTATACCCACTACGAGTCACCGGTGACTCGTACTTAAATAGGTAAGGGTTCGAAATAAATCAAATAAAAATACAGAAAAATAAATAAAAAAGAAAATAAACGTCTGATATAAAGAAACAGAAGTTATTTATGACTCGACCTAATAACTTCCGATTGTCAACAACTACAAAATGTATACCCCGGCTTGTCTCGTAAGCTTCTACATTCATTTTCATAAGCGCTCGGATTAACATGAAGTTCACGATTGAAAGTCTCCTCTTAGAAACGACCCCCATGAAATTCGATTCACTCTTATTCCCGTTTCACGAGTGAAAGGTGGTCGTCGTTAATAAACGATTATTCGTTTAGGATCGTTGAATCTACTTTACGGATGTGTAAGGGTATATAAAGTGCTCGCTATCGCCGGCATCTCCGGAGGTGCTCGAGGGTCGATTTGGCAAATACTGTACGCATAAGCGTACACGGACACGGAATAGGACGGAATGGGACGGAACGGGACGCGAGTCGGTTTCCCACAGAGTTCGACATCTGTCCCAGCCGTGGGCATGGGAGTAAGGGAGTAAGGGAGCAAGGGAGTCGGCGGCTCGTCCGCGAAGGGTGCCGAGCTCGGCGCGGGGTACCCCACCACCTAGCACCGCCACCAATCGTGGGAACAGCGCCTCGGAAGAGTCGTTGACTTCCTATCCTTCCCACAGGATCTCCGTTTCGGGTCCCAGCACCTGCTTCTCCTCCGGGAATATCTCGACTAGCGGTACGCTCTCCGGCCTCGATCCTCTATTCGGGATCACGGCCGGGAGCGGAGATTCCCGCGGTATTTTCTATTTGCCGTGAATACTTTCTCCCCGTTCGACACCGTTTAGGCGTTCATTATTCAAGCCTGAATGCGCTATAAATATTTTTATCTTCTCATGTAATAGAATAATAATAGTATTCGAATAATATATTTGAAATGCTATGTGCACCACTTAAGAAAAATTTATTTATTTATTTATTTAAAAATTAGAAGATCTATTTACTATTTCGAAAATCTATTTCCCCAAATTATCCATTATCGTTCCCAAGCTGCAGGACAATGCGAGTGAAATTACTATACTCCGGAGATTTTTCGAGCAGGCCTGTCTCTGCGTCTACTCGACTCAGAAATGAGCAACAGGAGTCGCGAATAGGTGCGACTAGGTGCGGTATAGGTGGCCGGTAATTAAACGAGGAGGGTGGAAAAGCGTGAAACGTGTGGCGGACATCGTTACGGAGCGACGTAATGCGACAGATGGTTGTTCGGTTGCAGAGTTACGCCGGCGGTCGCCGAGGTTCGCGCGACGTCCCACGGTCAACAGGTGTCTTCCGGTCGCGGGTAGGGTCGACGTCGACGTCGGATCGACGAGGACCGCGACGATTCGATCGAGAAGGCGAGAAAAAAGCCGAATATCCAGAGGACTTACCTTTGTTTCGGAGCGTTCGCAGATGCTCGACGGTCAGCTGCAGGATTTCCGCCTTTTCCAATTTGCCGCTGTGCGGATCCCTCGCCGCTGCGGGTACCAATCTCCGCAGCTCGCCGAGGGACGCGTTTATCCTGTCGCGACGCTTCTTCTCGATCATCCCTCTCCTGCGCTTCCGCGACGCGTGCTGACAGGAATCGCCTCCGGGCGAGTTGCAACTATATTGAACAAAAAACGGGAAACAAAGGCCGGTGAGTCGGTGTCACAGACGGATCGGATCCGCCAGTTATATTTCAAATATTCGTGCGGCGTTCTCCTCTGTTCCCACCCCTTTCGTTCGATCCTGCCCCTTCACCGTCGCGACTCTTCGCGCGATCGGAGACGTTCGAGCGAACGCTTTTAACGCCCGCGACGATTCCGACAGCTCGAACCGAGCCCCAAGACAAGCAAGGTCCTAAATAATCAATGTGGCTTTGTAACTTCCAGTCAAAGAACTCGGCGCCAGGTTTGAAAGCGAGACGCGCCTCGATCCTGCGGAACCGGAGAACAATCGCCTTTTAATTATCCGACGATTGTCAACGTATTCCGGCATATGTTGCCAAACTCTACAATACGGCTAATCAAAATTCCCCGCCGATTATAAACATTGGGGCTGAATGTGTCGGCAACTAAATACAACCGAGTGAAACTAAATGTAACTAAATACGACCGACTGAATATAAACGCAACTAAATGCAACCGAAAACGTTGCTACTCTTATTTCTGACAACCGAGTCGAATCTATAGATGTACCATTAGGAGTAGTAAAAAAAACGTGACGGTCGTTGCTCGGGTACTTACGGTTCTTTGCCGCTCTCTTCCGAGAAGACGTCGTCACAGTCTGAGTCGCTCATGGCTCTCTTCAGATTCCTCTGCTGATGTGCTTGGCCCTGCTGCGACGACTGCTGCTGCTGCTGCTGCTGCTGTTGTTGTTGCTGCTGCTGCTGTTGCTGTTGCTGTTGTTGGCCAGCCTGTTCTTGGTTCCTAATGTCCGCCACGTCGATCTTGAGATCGAACTCGTGTCCGGGTCTCATCTCAGTAGGGATGTCCTGTCTCATAGCCGTCATCTCCTGATGCCTGATGTCCTGGTGCCTTTGCATCTCGGCTCTGTGCAGCTCCTGGTGCCTCTGCATGTCGGGATGCCTGAGGTCAGGTCTGAGATCGGGCCTGAGGTCAGGCCTGAGCGAATCGTGCCTGATCTCCTGGGTCCTCGGGTCCGGACCGGAAGGGTGGCGAAGGTCGTGGGGCGGCCTCATGTCGTGATGGTGCCGCATATCGGGATGCTGCGGCTGATAAGAGGGATGCGGTGGCGGCGGGTAGCCCCAGTGGTGGCCGGAGGGTGGTCCCGGCAGGCTGGGGATGTGACCGGCGGCCACGGGACCCGAAGCGATCTCCGACGACAGCAGGGTGCTGTTCTCGTCGGACCGTGCGACCACTACTCTCCACATTTTCTTGGCAGAATCTCGCGGTCTCGAAAATCACGCACACTCGAATCGTTGACACGGAAAGACCGCGGAACGTCGAACTGTTTTTATTCTTTTTATATTTTGCACCAAGTCGGTAACGCGAACGTGACGGATTCTGCAGGGCGAAACGTCATCGCAGGAGATCGTCGGCCGATGTCCTATGGATAAGAACGCGTGACACGTCGATGGACACTTGTTACGCGAGAACGTCGATCGGATTCACACGTGCCGGAGGACATCCGCGGTCGCGGTCGCGTGCGCGAGCAAATGCGCGAGCAAATTGCGCGACCGAAGAAGCAGCGACCAAGTTGCTCGGTGGAGACACGTCGGTTGCTGGCTGTTGGCTGTTGGCTGCTGCGAGATGCACTCGCGTGCGTGTGCACTGGTCGCGTGGCGGCCGACGTATGTCGTGTGCGGGAGGACCGGGGACGACACACGACCGCGTGCCCCGTTCCGTGCCCTAACTCCCTGCCCGGAGTGGGGAGTCTTGCTCTGCTCCCCCGTTAGGTGGGGGCAACTTCTCTCTTTCGCTCCTCGATCCAAGGTGAAAAGCAACCTCGAGTCCCGAACCCCTGTTACTTCGTCCTGAGAGGGTAGCGTAGGTTAGACCGAAACAGGACGAGACGGGACGAGACGGGGAGGGGGCAATCGAAGGGGGCGATTATCGTGGGAACGTTTCGTGTTCGCGGCGCTAGCCTCTCGCCTCGTTCCTCTCTTCCGCAGGCACGAAAATCATTCGTTTCCACGATCGATTGCCATCGAGCTACATATTCTAGACGTCTGTCTTGATTCCCGATAAGGGTACTTGCCGCTCCCATCTGCTTCCATTATTGCTAGAATACGGATTTTGGACACTTACGTGGACGATTTGTAGATAGGCTTTTACTTCTATTGGGATTTCTATTTGTTTCTGACAATCAATGGGATACAAATCGTATTAACCCTCGGATGGTGAACGTCGGGTCCATTGGGACCCAGAATTGCAAACATTTCGCCTAAATTCTAATTTTCTCGCAGCCGTACGGAATTATTATCTATTAGTATTGTAACTAATGGAAGGTTTAGCTTTGGTCCCAACAAAGAGCTTTTAATAATATAAAAACGAAAATTCATCTTAAAGATTTGAATGGATCTAGCCGTGGCTACCATTCTCAAAAATGACTGCCGTTCAAAGGATAATTCTTCTTCTGCACCTGCTTATTCTTATTGCAACTCGAGCTTTCAAAGGATCGGTAGAAAGAAGGTAAAGTGGACTGTATGGTTGACAAAGTAATAAATTATATTTAAATAAACAAAGGTTAAATACAAGCGAAATATAACGATATTGAACGGGATCATAGAGATGAGATAAACTAGATCGAGCGATCAATGGTAGTTATAAGGCTGTAACGGTAGCTGCCAACGCAGAGAATAGTTGCAAGCGTGACGAAAGGAACAAACGATAAAGTGTAAAGGCAAATCTATAGTGAACACTGGCCTATTTATACCGTAGCGCGCTATCGGACAGGAACAGGAGCCGGATTTTTCAATATACAAAGGACTAGATAGCACAGAACGTTCGCTACCGCGGAGGATAGTGCCCTGATGAAGGGTGCTGCACGGGAAACAATGGAAAATAGGTAACGGATTTGACATTAGGATTGATGAAAGGATGGACCAAGCAACAAGTACACTATGACGCTGTAAATAGGTAGTCGTTTGGTTTGTATTATTGCTGGTGACAATATTATTACCATTACTATTGCATGGAACTCGATCAGCTGAGTTCGATGCTAAAACTATACATAGTTCTTATACATACGCCTAGGTGAACGTGCAAGAAATGGTTTCACAGCAATATTCTGAGTTGAGGAAAAAATTATCTGTTATAATTTAATTCCTATTTGTTTCCTGCATTCAATGGTTCGCCATAACTTGCAACAAGAGGAAAATAAAGATCGTATTAATTCTTCTTTTGCTTCTCAAATGCACCGAGTAATCCTCGGCTCGCTTGGTCCAAGGAGGACACGGATCGAGGAAATCACGTGACGGCGTTCGCAGAGAAATACTTCTGAAATCCAAGCAAATCCGAGCCGTCCCACCCACTTCATCCCTCGATCCCGTAAATTGATACGCGCGCGCCACCATGAAATCACTTGGCCACCACCCTAGCTTCCCCCTCGGAGTCGATTCACGCGGCCACGAAGGGTGGGCGTTTGAAGGGAGAGCGAGGGAAAGATAGCGGGAGAGCGAGAGAGTGGAACAGGGAGGTTTGGCGACGATAAAGTTCACACAGGAATGGTACGAAGCACGCGCTCGCACGATTATCGTCGCCCCGCGCCTGGGAACCGAGCTGACTAATCGTATCGTTAACTTTCCGCCGTGGTCCCACCAGCTGGATATTTCATTTATTTAGACGGGAAACAGATTTCCCCCTTATTGCTCCGATTAAGAATTCAAATCTTTCCCATTGTTCAGCGATTATCACCATTTCCGCCGATTCTGGACTAGTCGCGAACCGTTCGTCGGCCGTTCGCGCGACTCGGCGTCGAAGAAGAGATAAGGCGAGTGAATGGAGAACGGTGTCGCGTGGCCGATCCTCTCGCGAGAGGATCCGCACACGTCGGGCACGCGTGTCCGACGCTTCCAGAGGGGATAGGGGAAGAAAGTGGATCGCGTGGCTATTCTAGCGACTAGCTGGTGTCATTCTTACTCACCGTTGCGTCGCGATTCAAATAATTTTGCCTCACCCTTCGGAAGCTTCGTACGTTCCTCTCTTTCTTTTTCGCTCTCTCTCTCTCTCTCTCTCTCTCTCTCTCTCTCTCTCTCTCTCTCTCTCTCTTTCTCTATCTATCTATCTATCTATCTCCCTTTCCCTCTCTCTCCGTACGCATTCGCGTATTCCAATTATCCTGTGCATTCTGCGCATTCTACTTCCTGCATCTGTTTTCGGCTCCTCTCGAGTGGCGTTTGCGTCGACGAGGGGATTACGCGTTCCCACAGGTACGACTGGAATAATGCTTCCCCCGATTCCACGAGAGAAAGTATGTTCGATCGAACTTTGTATCCACCGTCGTCGAGCAACTTCTTCTTTGGTACTGCACGAATGTGTTGAATGTAGAGGGGTTGGACAAAACGTAGCAAACGCCTCGTGTATCGATCCTTTAGTGGGCCATTTGCGTTTTCGCAGCTATATGCATATTTAAATTAATTATTTAACGATTGCGAGTGTTTCCAGATGTCTTCTAATTATAATTATTATAATCGAGCTTTATAGTACTTAGTAAAATTATTAATACAATAGTATAGAATGATAGATCGAAGTTTAGTCGTGATCCTTCAATAGTTTCCTTGCTATTAATTCTCAAAAATGTAAATAACGAAAATGGAGGGTAATCGAGTTCGGTTAATCGGGATTCTACTGTATTGCCTTTTCCAGTATCTGCAGACTTCACATACATTGATTGAACCGACCTCAGCATGAAAAATATTCTGCTGAAAGAGACTCAAACGGATGCGGTAGTCTAACTCAGGTAAATAGAAAAAGAGGAAGTGGGAATAAGAAACATATGTAGAATGTAGAATGTAGAATGTAGAATGTAGAATGTAGAATGTAGAATGTATTGTTAGATTAAAATAATACAGAACTAAAGAGAAATATTTCAATTGTTAAGTTTCGTACATATTGTTTTTTCTTATTAGTCAATTTTGTAGTATAAAGTTATCTTAAAGTTTTCGTGAACAAGACTAGTATATCAAGGAAAGCGAAGCAAACGGATCGCCGACGATAACCAGGGCTTAGAAAAATAAATTTTTGAAATAGTTTGTCTCTTCTCATATAAAATATTTGGCAAATAAACTTTCCTTGAAATAGCATTTACATATGGAAATAGCATATTCAAATATATTTAACTATATCATTTTCATATGTAATTACTGTTTCAAGAAAAGTTTATTTGCTGTTCTGTATTACATGAAAAGAGAAAAATATTTATAATTCATTCACTATTTCAAAAATCGATTTTTCCCCAGCTCTGCTGACAACTAAGTGACTCAAAAGGAAAAATACTAATGTAAATAATAATATAAAGACTCAGGTCTATTTCTAGACCAAAGGGCAGTGATAAAGATTCATTCGTGCATACACTGATTGCTATAAAATTTCAGGTAATTCGTCTGCTTGCCGAGAGTGCTATAACACAAGGCCGGGATACCGAATGGTGGCAATAGAAAATTTAAAATCGAACTCGAATACTTTTGAATGTCGAGGATGTGTGTCCGTGGAGACACTGGAAAACGCTACCAGCGTGACTCAGAATCGGTAAAGTAAACGCGATTCCGCGGGACCGTGTCGGTCTGAACAAAGTATCCGGTCTACAGCTTCCGGCGGGCACGCGACTTCTGCACGTGAAGTCGCGTGCCGTTCGCCGCGAATCGAGGTGCTCGCGCGTGCTCGCGTGTGCTCGCGTGTGCCCGCGTGTGTGCTCTCGTGCGCGCGCGTGCACCACCGACACGAACCTAGGACACGATTGCAAGACGATTCCACTCGAGAACCACAGTCGAGATACAGTTTCTTTCGGTGAATGGTGTCTTCCTCATCTTGCCACCATCCAGGTCCATTTCGGATCTTCCTTGCGAGTGTAAAACGTGAACGACGAGGGCGAGCATCGACGCGGACTATGTCACCGATGCGGCAAATATTTATTCATAATTTCACCGAGATCAGCGGGTCGGGGTTGAGTGGATTTGTCCGGTCCATCTTCTGGACAAATAACGACCGAGGACCGCGTGTGTAGCTAGTGTAGCTAGTCCTTGTCCCCGGGTGCAAAGCAAACACGCATAAAATTACACGAGCACGATTAGGCAGGCGAGCGGGCGCGTGGACCGAGGCAAACGGGAGGAGACATCTTTCTTGCGAAAACAAAAGTGCCGGGCCGGCCTTGCGATACGTGGTTGATCGATTCGAGCGATGGTCACTCACTCCCCCGATCGAACGGTTGACCAACGCTGACAGTTGGCACCGCGGCACAATCGTCCGATAATTGGCAGATATTGTTCGGGACACTTGATTTTCGACGCGACTCGGCGCGCATATGCACGGACGTCTGTGTTCCTCGGGCCGGACCACGAGTCGCGTGCTTTACGATTTGTTGCTCGTCGACTGGACAATCGGAAATATGAATTTATCGGCGATCGCGTTACCAGAACTCGGCCGAGTCGGTGCCAATGTCCGTTTCACCGCCGCCATCGAATATGAATTTATCACCGATCGCGTTACACAATGGTCAACGCGCGGTGGTAATAGCGGTGGACGCATTGTGCGCTCCGTCCTTGTTTGCGCTCGTAAATCCGTGGGTGAATCCGCGGCGAAACATCGAACTGTCAGCAAACTATTCTATTTGCCGCGGCAACTTTATCTTCGACTTTTCTTAGATTTAATATCTGCTTTAATATCTGCTCCATCAATGTCACGGATGTCTATTTTACAGAAGCTAGTCGCAACGGGACGACCGCGTAGGCTTGCGTGATTCGAAGGTTTGGGAATCAGCCGAGTCACAGTCGACGTTTCCGCGCACCATCTGTGCCAGCGCAACGGCCCTTTTCAATTAATCAGCCATCGGATAAAAGCATTAGCTCTGCAGTTAACTACCGTCAAAGTACTCGGATTACAAGCTGATTAAACGGATTGCGAAGTCGCCGGGAAAAGCGAATTCTTGCGTGGAGATTGATTGGATCGGGTCGGATCGGTTTGGGTCGGCGCGGCGGTCGGGGTCATGCTCTGAAATCGGTTATTGACCGCCCTAGATGCGGACATCGGCTATTTTCGTCGTGTTCCCACACGCTGCGAAACGGTTTCCCGATTTCGCGACAAAAAAAAGCCGCACCTGAACGCAAACGCGGTCACGCGGGGGTGACCGCGCAATTCAGAAAGGCCATCGATCGGATTTTAAATGAACGCGCACGGTCGCGGAGTCGGATGGGAATGTCCGCACCCTAAAATTATGGCCCCATTTGAAAATCACCCCAATCGTCGCGGCGATTCGCCGCGGTTCGCGACTCGACAAGTGCCGTGGAAAACAGTTACGGAACCGCAACTGAGTCATATATTAAACATTTTTTTAGGCGTGATTTTAAAAGGTGACAGCTGTCAGGCCGACTCGCCGGACCGGAACCGGGATGAATGCGAACGCGCATACGTGCGCGCGTTCGTGAGCCCGCGTTGGGCTTACCGGGACATTTCGACGAAGTCTGAAGCGCGGTTCATTAAGCCAGCGCATTCAGCCTCTGTTTCGACAACAACGCTTTGACGAACCTCCCACCCCTTAGACGCACGTGCTGTCCGCGCTTTTTCTTATTCCTTGCGTTCGCAATTAATTTGAAATTGAATTGCTCGCGGTTATATACTATTTTGTGAATCGCTCTGAGGGTCAACATCCTCGTTAACTGTCTCTTGATGCGAATCTACGATCGATCACAGGTTCAAATTTTACAATATCATGCAGCATTGTGCGAATTAAGATGCGTTTGATCGATCACTTTCCAATCGATGTCTTGTATTGTCTGGTTTTGAAGGGATGCGAATCTCCCCCTCGATTGCATATAACTATATCGTACCATTAATTCGAATTGTAGCTCTTATCCCGAGGGATAAAAGCTATAGTGGATTAAATTCTTCTTCGCAGTTACTTTCAACCCTTTCTCAAGATGTGTGTGCGGTAAACAGCATGAAATCTGCTAATATAGCAGTCAACTAATAGTTAGAGAGTACAATAATGTTCAGGAGACTTTCCTACAGCTGTATCATGCAAAACAAGTTTGTTTATTACTGTAAGTACGCAGAACAAATGATGCGCACCGTTTTTGCTGTACAATTTGGCACGGATCATCTGCTCCTGAAAATGTCAGAAAGTGGCGCCACTTATGGAGAAAAAGTAAAGCTCCAGTCGGGGTTCAGTGCCAATGAGGGTAGTGGCAAAACGCTCAAACTGTTAACCAAAATCGATTATCAGTAATATGGCTAAGAATTTGAGCGTTTTGTTACTACCCCAATTGACACTGTACGAACCCCCGCTCCTTTTACCTTGCAGTAACAAGTTTATTATTGCAAGCATAGGAAACATTTTACCGCAAGGATTCTTATAACTTTTGCTATAATCCCATAAGACGACACGGCAATGTACATAAATGTTTCAAAAGTAATTCTATTTACAGCAGTAGTAGCAATGCCAGCTTTGTATAGATTATGTAATGTTTTAATTTACATGTATTTTAAACAGCAAATTTTTTAGGGATCGTAAAGCCTGTTGGGATAAATAAAGAACAAATGATGTAAACTGCAAATATATTTACCATGCCATAGTTATACAAAGTCTATTCTAAATGAATGTTATACATATAGAATGATTTGTTGACTCCCAATAAAAATGAAAACAAAGTGAGTATAAATTGAATAATTAAATGGTCCATACAACTAACAGATTAATAACAGTTTCTGTATTCAACGTATGTAGGCTTAACTTCTATTCATACGATTGCCCCACCCTCTCCTGTATACATCTTTGTATTCGTCCATGGCCCGCATCTGTCTCAACGTTTCATCATCGTCATCTTCGAGCAGTTCTTCTTTTTTAATCTCTTCCTGTTGATCGTTGGCACTTGAGTTTGCCATGTCTTGCAAACATTTTGTGGCAGCCTTTGCTGGATCCGGCCAGCTTTAATAAAGAAATATTAACACGATTAAAATTTATCGATAGTGCAAAACAACTTTAATGTTTTATACTTACTCTCCGTCCTTCACACGCTGATCGTAAAATTCTTGAACCGTAAGAACGGGTAAACTGGGATAACCAGCTCCGAATACTTGTTTCTGTACATCGTCTCGAGTAATAATTATTGGCTGCAGTTTGCTAGCTGATGGTTTATGTTTCCGTGAAGTTTGAGAGCTCATGTTTTCGTTTTTTCCTACATTTTTCATGTGTTCTAGAATCGGCTTCTCAGCCGCTAGCATGCTCAGCTCTTCTATTGCTGAGTTTACATACAATTTAATGAGCGTCGTGAAGTATTCCCGTTTTTCCTCGTCGTCGATGTTTGGGTTGTCTAGATTATTCTTCAGAATCTCCAAACGCGATTCTAATTCCTTCTGCTCCTTATATCTCTGCAGTTTAGTGTTTCTGCGGTATACCTTGAAAATGTACAAAATAAACAATAGTTTCGAGAGCAACTAGAATTTTAAAATATACCATTTCAGTGATTGCTTCCGCGTTTGAGCGATTCCTCCCGGAATCGTGTTCCTTATCTTCATTCGATTGGAGTTTCGGTAAGTTGACGTCTGTCAAACCGTACGATTTCACGCGATTCAAAAAGTCGACGAAATAAATCTCGGCGACGTTAATGATATGCATTCGATCATCCACGTTACAAATTTTCGTGGCGAGAGTACCAAGAAGGGCTGGTAGCAACAAGTACTTGATATTTTCGGTGGCTAGTTCTTCGAAGTTTTCGTTCTCGCTGAACATATCTACTGCGGAAACCAGCCTCGTTGCGTCTTCCATCATATTCATGGCTCGTTTGACGTCGGACTATCATAAAAAAAAAGAAGAAATGTAAAAAAGGGACACATTACAACGTTGAGGAGTTTCGCATTTGCTACCTGAATTTTTGTACTATTTGTAGGTTGATCCGTCTTATTGATATCGTTGAACAGCTCGAATGCTTTATCAAACAATTCTGACAGTGTCCCGGCATCATTATCGCCGGATTTCGATTCCATTATATGTTCTACCGAACTCATAGTTGTCCGTTTGACAGCCCTTGTTCACCATTTACCACTTTCTCGAACCGGGAAACAGAAACTTCGTAATAAAGGTTATGGTCAGCGAAAGCTTGACCCGAAGTTGGCGCTAACCGTCAACCATTTTCTATAAGACTGCGATATTATCGACAGAGTTGAAAGCGGTTCTTTCGAACTGACGGAACAAACTCGAGATTCAAACTTTACAAGTTGATGTCAATTAGATCGTTTGAAATGAATTTTGTGTCGGGTTTCAAATAAAGCAAATACAATTATTTCGTAAAGGTTCATTTCTTTCATGTTTCGCTACCTTTCTCTGCGACAATTACTTTGCTTTCGTAGCGAAATTTCCACGTGTTTGGAACATTTAGTCGAAACCCTATTCACGAAGAGTCACCGTTAAAATAAACAACTGTACTGGCGCGTGACGAGTTTGGAGATTGGCACGACCACGATAAAACGGAAAAGGCACGATCAGTTATAGATATGTTTTCAGATATACGGTTCGTACTTATCGAACACATTTTATGCCTCATATTTCCGATTAGCAGTCGTTTTAAGGAGTAAGTTCGAACTTGGAAACACGCTGGCGAGGACTATAGCAAAAGACAGCACGCACGCTGTCCAAATTGGCAGATTGTGATCAGGCAAACATAATTGCGGAAACGATCACTACGGCAACGCTCTGCACTGTTTACAATTCTCCATTTGCTCGTCGAATTCCTCAATTTGGAGGGTCATCTCAAAGAATCTGTACTTGTCGTGGATGTTCCTCGTGGCGATGCGCAATATATCCTGGGGTCTCGTACCTGGTTCTAGAAACGAACAAGAAAGTTGCGTTAATTTCAGCGATTGATAATAGTCGACGATACGATTCACGTAATCGCATACTTATTGCTAGATGCGCGGATAATGCAGTTTTGTCCAGAGAAAGCGCCCATATTCGAAGATTGTGTACTTTGACGACACCGTTTATATTCATAAACGTGCTCTCAACTTTGGAGTAATCGAATCCCTTTGGAATTCCTTCCATCAAGACGTTCATTACGTCCTTAATTATGGCAACCGTGGTCAATATGACCAACAGCGAGAATAGAAAAGTACAAATTGGATCTACTATCCTCCAAGTCGGCTGAAAAATTATATAAGTTTAATGGTATGAAATTTGAAACCGTTTACACGATTCTATGAAAGTTTAATGTCTCGTGTACCTTGAAGTAAATGATTATCGCCGCGACAAAGACGCCTATGCTCTGAATGAAATCTCCAAGAACATGAATGAAGGCGGCACGCACATTGATGTTGCTCTTGTCGTGATCATGAGCTTCGGCCTCGTCAGTTTGGTTTTCCATGTGTCCAAGCTGACTCGATTTTGTCCGCTCGTATTCATCCTGATGACTGTGGCCATGGCTATGACCATGCTGATGTAACGATACGCCCATTCTGCAGCATAATGTCGCTTAGATTTAGAGAACGCACGATTTGGAGGGAAGGAATTTTATCTGCATATGTATATATTCTATCACTGACACTAGATTTACCGCAACACCAACGATGGAAGAGATCAACATCACGGTGGCATTCAGTTCGAAATCTTGGTTGATGATTCTCTCTACTGCCAGGTAGAACAGAATTCCAGTAACCACCCATATCAATAGGACCGAGGTCAGAGCTCCGATCACCTGAAACAATTCCATCGGTTGGCGGCTCGAACCATTCGTTTTCAGCAGAAAACTAATTGTAATAGTTCGAAACGAGAGATACTATATACTCACTTCAGCTCTATACCACCCGAACGGCATTTTCCTAGTTGCTGGTCTACTCGAGACCCATATCGAGAACAATGATATCATGAACGACGCGAAATCAGTGAGTAGGTGCGCAGCATCCGTCGCTATGGCTAAACTGTGCGACAATATTCCACCTGGAAGAAAGAACCAATCGTTTCATTGACAAATCGTTCTAGTTTTCTAGCAATCAGCTGCGCGGAGTATTGTTGTATTACCTACGATTTCTGCGATCATAAAAATTACACATAGCACGCTGGCGATCAGTAATTTCTTTCTTGCTTTCTTATCGATCTCTTCGTTTCTTTCCCTGTGACAATGGTCGTCTGGTATCACTGTAGAAGCGATAAGAAGAATCCGATTATCATAAGCAATGGCAATTGTGCCGTTTGCGGCGATTGTATTATGTTGAATTCGAAAGTCCTACTCGAGGAATGTTTTCGGTAACCGGAAGCTGTCATTTCATCGACTGGACCACCACTACCGCCTTTCACGACCGTGCAGCAGCCGGAAAGCTTCCCGTGAACACAAAAGATCACCTGCCTAGGGGACGTTGCTGCGATATCCTCGGGATCGTTATTGTTTGGCGGAATGCTCGTCCCGTATCCATACACAGCCTTGTCTTTGAATCTGTGAAACATTCAGAACCAATTACCAATCACCGACGTTTATTATCGGATATCGAGAAGTAGAATTTTAAACAACGCCTAGCTAGATTAACCGGCTGTTTATTTTATTAAGGAAAAATGCTTCCAGCTCTTTACTTATGGTATCAGACCGTATGAAGTACTTACGCTTCAGCTGTGCACCTTGGTAAAGAGAAATAATATTGACAACGAACATGACGAATATCGTTTTTGTTTTTCGTATGCCATTCTTACTAATCGATCGCAATAAATACAAGATTTCTATGGGCAAATATTCATTTGTTCAGTCACTTGTTCACGCTTCAATTTAGAACGGCTTTAAATTTCTGATAATAGGTACGATACGTTCATAAAAAACGAGCATAATAATCTTTTTTCGTTATTATTATTTATTATAGCACTTTGGTTGGGACGATACATTTCGGACGCAATGAAATATAGAAATTCAGGGAAATAATAATTTTCATGAAAAACGGACAAGGAACTACCTTCTTCCTGTTGTTAACTAAACCCTTTCGCTGTAATATCGAAGTTAAAATGAAATTAAATGAAGAAAATATAATTATTCACGATAGTCACATATCCTTGCGTCAAACTCCGCACTAGAACATTCACTATGTACTCCTTAAAGCTTCATGGCATGTACCCCATTTTCATTTCCCATATTTTACGGCTTCAGCCATCCTCTTCGTCATATAGATTTCGCTCGACATCCTCGACATCCCAATAATAAATAAAATATAAGAAATACGTGTAACTCAATTGTGCACTATCGAATAATTGAATCAACAGCGATCGAGAGTTATATTTGGAATTGCACGGTGTTAAAATCATGGTATTCTATTTTTAACCACACACGCGCACACATGATATTAAAAATAAGCATGAATATTAAAGGCAGGTATTTTCACAAAAAACACGATTACCATATCTCTGGCATTCACTCTGCTAACGAATCAATACATTCACAGCCTCGAAGTTAGTGAGTTCGACAATTCCTAGTCGTTTCACCAATATTAATCTGTTAGATTCTTAAGAATAGTACTATTCCATTGTCAGTATCTTCTTCCAGCTACAATTTTTATAATTGCATCTTTGTATTGTATAATACTCGACGGCCGTCTTGCGACTAAATCAAAAAATAATTTCTCAAGGACTCGAGAGTACCATCCGTTTCACTATTAGCGTATACGCGCAAATATACAAGACTAATCAATGGCCAGAGATTCTGTTAAAAATTCCGTGATTGTTAACTACGTTTTGTGAATAGTGAATATCCAACGTTTTCCGTCCCGATTATCCGTCGCTGATCCGTTCAAATTTCTGAAATTCTCGTCTCTTTCTCGCGCTCGACAGCGACTTTCTACACATCCCGCGTACAATTAAATACCCTTGCATGCGCAAACGTCTGATCAAGATACCATACTGTTCGCGAAGACAATGGTATTCAATGACAGTGGTTCGCGAATCTCAGTTATCCATCGCATGTCGTCTCCAGATCCTAATCGATCAAGCACGCCTCGATCGACCGGTTCGAATTTTGGACATCGTTCTTGACAAGACAGAAGAGATTCGCTCGACCGTCACGAATCGTAAATTTGGTATCCCGATCGTGATCTCGGAATCGCTGGAATCTGGCAAAACCGTTTACGTGACTCAATTTGTTGTTGGCCTGTCGCCGTGCGATTGCCATCAATGTCGTATAAGTCTTTTATCCGACAGTGAGATAGCCATGACGCCGTGTGCAAAAGCCTATTCCTTGGATCGTTATCGATGGTCTTGATCGAAAGCGGTATACGCCGCAATCCGATCGAGCCTGATAACGCGGGACGCGATCATATAATTTCGTACGAGCCGTACGAAATTACGTGATAGAGAGAAACCGATCCATCATGGAGAAACCAATTAATTACACGCCTCTTTGCGTTTCCTCTTTCATTCGCGATACGCGCGACTTGCTATCTGCTCTCTTCCTGCCCCAACCCCGCCTCGATGGTCCGTAAACGGAGAAACAAAACCGTGAAAACACGAAAACACGAAAACAAGAAAACACGAGCTAAGCTTTGCGAATCCGTCGATGCACCGCGTCGATTCGCCGGACAGAATTTATTTTCGTCCGAGGTATACGTCGCGGTCTAACGATGGCACTGCGGTACCCTTGCTTCAAGGTTTGGCTACTCTGTTACACGCAATGTTACTGGGGTACGCGACGCCTGCCACCGATTGGACAAGTATCAATGAACACACGTAATCGTCGTTAAATCGCGAACTCAACCGCATCGCCGACGATCGTGGATTATTACCAATCGTAACCTGATACACACGTTGCGATCGCGGTTCCCACAAACTATCCCGTTTCTTCCTTCGCGTTCCATTACTTCCGATCCGATACTAATGATAGTCTCGCATACGTATTGCTGAGGAACATCATTTCGATGGTTCGTTAAAATAATGCAGCAATTCGCGTTGCAAAAGTGATGGAAAAATGCTTCCTGAATAGACAGATCGACGTTGACATAATTGGCAATTGTTTGATGCGAGTTTGCAAAACAGTGGAGAATAGTTTGATAACGTGAACGACTTAAAACATTGTGATACGGAAAATAAGAAATATCGGGATCTAAGTTTTTAAATGTCACGAATAAAATGATCGATATTTTTTAATCAGTCTATGCGTGCTTACGCGTTGCACGTGATTTTCTTCACGCGACGCTTCGCGACTAAAGTACCTCGTGTCTTATCAAAATTTAGGACTCGCCTTGTCAAGCGACCTTTTCTCTTACCGTACAACTTCCACCTAGAACCAATAGGTTGAAGAATACAATGATGCCTCGATAACGGTAATAATCTAACACACTATTACAGTCTTTACTGTTGTAATAATCTTCAGCGATCGTTCGAACGGTCTCGTATACCGTTCTATTTAGACGGTCGTCAACATCGACGGTCTAATTGTTCAAAATAAAATCATTCTGAGATTTACCGTATGAAAATCTACCGCGAGCCACTTGTTTGGATACCGGAATGCGAAATAAGTGGCAATGTAGTCGAGGCATTATTGTGCTTTACGATCGGGCATTAAGATCGTCTACGTAAAAGAAACATCGGTAACCTGGAACGCGGTTGTAATTCGCAAAGTGCACGCTCCGGAACCTCGTTCCGATGTATTTATGTACTTGGTGGGGAGAAGGAGGGGATGAAGGCTTGGTTCGATCGAGCGATCGAATCGACGCCGAAACGGATCCGGAAGATAGGATATTCGAACTCACAGCTTAATAGTCTCGTCGTCCATGTTCCTGGATCCGATGCGCAGTGGGCGCAGTCTCCTTCGATCGTAAGGTTCGCCACGGAGAATCGATTCGACACGATCGACGTCGGCGATCGATTGGTGTGAAAATATGGGAAAAAAAGAAACGAAGACGCGAAAGCAAGGGCGAAGGCGACCGCGAACGCTAACACGAATACGGAATTCGGAACGCGGAATACCAAATACGAAATATAAAGTACGACGGGGAGGGGGCCGCAACTCTAGAAACGAGCTACAAAGTCGGCCGAGGAAACGATTTCGAGAGCTGTTAGGTCTCCGGTCGACCGGCGACCAACAGACACGGATGGACTGCACGCGCGTCACTAGTTACATAAACAAGAAAACCCGGTTGCCACTTCATGCCGACGGTCTTTTAGTAGAAAATCCTCTGTCCAGTCTAGTCGGTTCGTTTTAACAGATAACTTAACTTAACTCTCGATGAGTTTCTCCCACTCTCATCGATTCTCTGTTGCTCTCGCTCACCTCACTTCGCTCCTTGCCCCTCCGTCCTATCGCAATTCACCGAGCTGATTCCTCTCTCGTCCTCTCCCGTTCCTCCAATCGGCATCCGCCCCTCCTCAACCCCAACGGGCCCACCTCACCCTCTCCTTTTCGATCCGAGCAGAAGAGAGTTAGCTTCCTCTATCTGCTTCTGCTTTTCGAACCTGCTATCTACCCATCCTCTCCCGTCCCTCTCCCACTACCGCTACCGCTCCTTTCCATTGTCAGCCGAAGTGTACGCGTTCACTATTATCTGTCTCGTTCCTTCACACGCGTACCAGTATTCATGCAGTCCTCGTATCGTGCAATGCCGCGGCTTTCTTTTTCCTTCCTCGTCCGTTTCCTCGTTCACTTGTTCGAACGAACACTTCCGTTCGAACTGTAACTGCGCGCACGCGCCAACGATCGATTCCGATCGACGCGGATCCATCCGTTCCACGTCCTTCTAGCGTGCGGTTCTGATCGAGCGAAGCGTTTGTCACCGCGTTCATTTTTAGTCGCAAACATTCCATACAATATTCCTGGGTTTTCGTCGATGGATTCATTGTAAATTCACAAATAAACGGTTTAGTAATTACTGGCTAACTTCGTCGCGTTAAATTCTTCTCGGTTGAACGTTAACGCTGCGACTACCGCAAACCTATTAGCAGGCGTTTCAATGACTGTTATATCTAAGAGAAACTCTATAATTTCCTTATAAATTATAGTCTCCGGAGAAGTAATTGCTTCTTATTGCTCACTAGAACGCTAGAATTGCATTTCGAGCCACCATGCGTCTATTCAACTTTTCGTTTGAAAATGGAAAACTCGTCTAGAAATATTCTATGTACATTTATCATTTTCAAAACTATCAAGAGGTAGCCAACGAAACGAGATAACAACCGAAGAAGCGTGATGCATCCGCCTCGTCTTAATCCCACTTAATATCTACGAGATGTACAGATATTTATGATTACACAGAGCCTTATCAATATTCATATCTAGATACGAAGCAACGTAGAGAACGTGAAATCATCGATCACCGAATTTCTTTCGTGACCGATTCGATGCTCGAACTTTGCGATCTCCGAATTGTTTCTTCGATTTAGAACCCGTGGAAAGTTCTATCGGTCATGGTTTCGAACATAAGTAAACATAAACTATTCTGTCCCAACTAAATTTCGAAGCCACTAAAAATACTGAAATAATTAAACTATGTACGTACGATAGTGGAGCAGCTTCGGTCATCGTTGGTATGTGTAGCTTCTCGTTCGTAAATATGAAATCGCCGATTCTCTCGATCGCGACAAACAATGCGGCCGTACCTAAGAAACAACAAACGCGCCGAATGGTTTACACGCTCTCGCGTGCGACGAATCACGACACGATCTAGGTGTTTTTCTATCAGCAAGAGATGTCATTAGCAGCAAACTAACCACTGTCGGTTTCTATTACCGTGAAATCGTAACTAGTTTACCAATCATAGAGCGAAACTGACGATGCGCCGTCTTCTGTGTCGGGACAGTTCTTCAAGCCAACGAAGATCAACCTTAACGTATTTGTACTGCAAACAGTGTAATTTTTAATACACTTCTAACTAACACACGCGATCATCGGTATTTAGGTGTCTCGTATGTTTCCTTTCTATGAATATTGTCGTTGTAGCCGTTGTCGGAGTCGAACGCAAGGAATGAGTATTCAAGAAAACCAGTTAGAAACGTTACGTGTTTATTTCTTACAACTATGCAGTAGACGATACAAAATCACAATTGCGTTATCCTTGCGAACACGGATCCCCGTGCCCACGACGAACCACGATACCGCGAACAACGATCGACACGTTTTAATTCATTTAGATTTTAATTTTCGTACGTATTCTTTGATCCTTTAACGGATATAAGATGCGGTGCAGAGATTGTACTATGAACAATTTAATATTGGGAATCAAGTTAGTCGCAGACACCAAATGCTTCCCAATGTCGACAAATTTTTGTAATAACGTTCAGTTACCTTATTGCACTTCGGCAATACTATTTTCGTGACTGGTGCGCTGGCACCGTTCTCACAGCTCTTCGTGTTTCGCGTCTTCCGCAACCTCTTCCAAAATTTCTGAAACGAAAAAGACCATGAAAGAGTCTGTATCATGATCGCGTGTACATATGTATACATGTATGTGTACCATGCTCCTCTTTCTCAGTTTGTCTATTTTGGTTTTCCACTTTTTGTTGCAAGGTCTTTATCTCTTCGTCATATCCCACCCATTCCGGTAGAATGCGTATGGCGGCTTGCAGCTTGGCTTCCTTTGTCATTGGATTGTTACACTGCCATTTTAAAATATCGCGGATCAGCATTACGCTAAATATTTGTGCATTTGATCTTCTATAAATAGGAAAAAAGTTCATATTTGATTTAAAAAGGTTGACTTTACCAAATCTATAGTCTTCGCGTATCTCTTGGACGAATCGTCACACCAAGTCTCGCACCACAGCCACTCCTGGGGTAGCGTTTTTATGGCCACTTGATGAATCATATTATTTGGGAGATCCTGAAACGGGCATTAAGAACGTTAAATATTTCGTTAAGTAAGATCATGACGTCATTGTTCTTATTATAAGATACAAACTTGATCTAAATTGGCCAAGCTATTAGGATCTTGACTAAGGGCTTGATACTGTCCCCTCAATCTATCACCGGCAGCGATGCGTCGAAATCGTTTCAAGTGCACCACATACAACGCGCTAATGTGATAAGCGCGACCTTGCAAATGGCTTCGCCAATACCCTTGCTTCCAGAACCTAAATCCGTCCATTTCTGTCCTACTGTCGCAAAACGGAGTGTACGCGTACGGTGCTCCTCCCAGATCCATCGTCGCCAATTCTTTCAAGTCCGCTCTTACCACCTAAACAATTGGAAAATGGGGAATCAATTGAACCTTACTTTTTTTCCTCTGATTACTTTATCACTGTTAGGGTATTCTCTAATACCTGATCGGCGTCCACGAATATAATCTTTTTGACGTTTAATGGAAACAGCACGTCCAGAAATAGTATTTTGTAGCCCCATATCGTCCTCTGCTTCTCAGTCTGTTGAATAAGCCAACGAGGCCACTTATACTGTACCAACTCGTACTCAAAGCCATACTCTTTGGCCATATGCGGCAAGAAATCCTAAAGGCATATATTTCAGTAGATTTTCGATCCCACGCATGCATTTTCGTATTATCTTGTCTTACCTTTAGCGTTGGCGAGAGATAATTTTTTAGAAACCAGAATTTAACAGGAGTCTTTGTGTGTTTTATGACGCTCAACATCATGATCTTTAGGAACCTTTCGTACAAATGACCTGACGCCAGGGAAAAGATGTTTAACTTCTCGTCTTCATCGTCGCTCTCTTCGTTCGCGGTGAACGGCCTAATTACAAAAAGGTGGAATAAACAAAGAAAAGAACATTACATTCCATAAGCGGAAATTAAACGTTGCCGTTCGAATATGTGCCAGACAACATTTAAAACTAGCAGGGTACGTTGTGCGATGCAATTTATGTAAACGTGAAAAGCTTACCAAAATTTGGAAAAGCTAAAAAAACAGAGAATAAGTAAAAGTTAAAGTTCGAGAGCAACTGAACGACGTGTTCGTATAAGTATTACTTAATTGATCTCAGGTGATCTTTCAAGCAATGCAAGACTACGTGTACGTGTTGGGCGAACTATACGCGAGATCGCTCGATATAGATTGGATAGGTCCAGAGTACCACCTACCTAGAAATGGAATTCCAAAATCCAGAATTCTTTTCATCCTCTGACAATAGATCCATTCCAATTTTGTCCGGTTTCTTGGATACTTTAACTTTTAACACATGACTTCTTAACGAACTTATGACGACTTTGACATCGTTACCCTTTTGTATAACATCTTGACCACCGACGGTAGTGAAATCATATATTTCCGCCGATCGGCCTTGCCGAAGCCGCAGTAACCATTCTCCTGGATTAGCCTTCAGTTGGAAGTATCCCAAGTTCGCCATGACTATGGTGTCTACCATTAATGGTTGCTTTTCCGTGCCCAGAGTGAATTGCAATCCTCGTGGTGGATTTCCCATTACCGCTTCGAAACAGTGTCCTTCTAGCAATAAATGCTCCAATTCCAGCTCACTGCAAGAACCAATGATTCAACATTGATTCAACATGATTTAACAATGATTCAAAGACATAGTGGTAATTTCTAATCTGAATATGTATCAGTTACCTGTGTACTCCAATCGCGACATTATCCAACTTAATATTATCCAAATCGTAAACGCTTCTGACAACTTCCACCAACCAGTTTTCGGGTGCATGGATGTTCTGCGTCAATAACGAAGAGGTGGGCAATTTCGTGAACTTCGCCATTGCTCCATTGATGTGACCATCAGCAGAAAACTGTAAATGCGGCTCGAACACGAACCGATAGAAACTGAAATAATACAGATGCGTCAAGTAAATGAAGAAACAAATAAGAAGAGGAAGGAAGATATGTTTACCTTTTCAATGGCATATCGCTGTTTTTATCTAAACAGTTCAGAAAAACTTTGATGTTGCAGTTAAGAGACTGCTGTAGAGTTTTTAATATGGGACCCAGCTTTTGAGCACCGCGGGACACAGGATCTACGATGGCGACTAGAGAGAATGCCACTTCATCTGGTTTTGCTGCAGGGATCTTTATAGAGCTAAATATCACAACTTATTAAGTTTCGTAATGGTTCTTGCGTCACAGAATTGGCTTGACCTAGCCGTAATGTAACTCACCTGTGATCGTCACCGTGAAAGAGTACGTCGAATCGACTTCGTGTCTGAGGATGCGATACCAACAATGACGTGATTTTCATAATCATGTCATCCGTAACTTTGTTCTTTTCTATAGAACAGAAAGTACGTACATTATTTTTCGTGAAAGTACGTGTCTGCCAATAACTTCAATTATCATACCATATTCGTCATCATCGAGCAGCTGTTCTTTTATTAACTTTTTAAATAACTTCTCGCCATAACTACTGTGGCTGAATCGTTCTAACAGAGAGAGATCTTCGCTTGTAAATCCCTCATTATCATCAAATGGTCCAACCAGTCTTCCATTGCACACAATTGCTCGAGCACCCTCTTCCATGTTTAATACAGCTTTAACGTATTGTCGATGTATAGAAAGTTCGTTCACTTGCTTCTTCAATTGTTCTGTTACAGCTTCTTCCTAATTTTCATTCATCACATTCTTTAGTAGTTCGGAAACAATATAGGAAAACACTTATTTGCTCGTTCTTACCTCTATTTGGAAATTCCCCTTGGCAATATCGCTTGCAAAGTTTTCCTGAATTACGCGACGAATAAAAGGTTTAGCCTCCTCTACAGGTAAGCTATTCAATGCAGCCAATACAATCTCATTAATGTCGGACTTGACGTTCTGATAGTTGTTATTTTCATCAGTTGTAGGGTTAACGATTATGGTGATTCTGATATGAACATTGGATTCCTGATGAATTATAATTGACAATTGGTTAGGGTTTTTTCTTTACGATTAAATCGTGTATTTATACGCAAATACAACTTTGTATGACTTACTAAGTAATCGAGAGTCTCGCGTAACAATAATCTGCCTGCTGGACTTTTTAAATCTGTTATGACCCAAAAGCTATACAAATGGTGTACGCTTGTGCGACGTGGCATGTAAAGATAATGTAGTCTATTCATCAACCATGTTGAGTAGTCCTCGGGACTCCACTTCATGTAATTTTCATCGCTGGGTGCTGTTCCAATCAAGTTTAACCATGTATGCTTCTCTGCTTTTAAAATTCGTTCGTTTAAGCTACAAAATGATAAAGAATAAGTTATGATTGGATATTACGGCTGATAGACAAAAAGTACATACCGTGGCATAACGTTTGGTTGATTCATAATGTAATCGACAACATCGTCTCTTTCGGTCAATTCGCCCCGATACACTGCTTTCTGTAACGCCGGGGTTTGCGCCATGATAGTAGAGAGAACAGCTTCTTTGAACGAATCGGCGTTCAATTGGTCCGAGGACAATGGTACACCGTTAATTAAAGCTTGCGGAAATTTTTTAAAGCCTGATCGTTTCACGAAATCACTGGCTAAATGACGTCCAACGTCGTACTCGGATTCTTCGCCCAGAATATAGTTGATATTAGCAGACGCATCTTGCGCTTTTATAGCTTTCTTTACGCTGTCTAAGGTTGCTCCTTTTGTCCCGATGTGATTTCCCAGCTAAAACAAAACGCTACACCATAGTATCCAACCGTAACAAAACCGAGAATTGAAATTCCAAGAAAACTCTTACGTCTATCAAAAATTGTAGAGCCTGTATCGATCCTACAACCTCGGCAAAGTAATGATAAGCACTGTTCACTGCAACACTAGGATCTGTTAATCCGATTTCCGAAGTATCAGAATTCGTTACAAATACAAAACCCACTCGTAATGGGGTGGCATGCAAAAGTAAAGACTCTGCGAGAGATACCAGAGGGGTAGATTCCGCGCTTAATGGATCGATTATTAAAACCTGTGGAAAAATTGCATGAAATTCTCTGGAATCAAAAGTATCATTTTTGTTCACGAGTTTACGAACCAAATTGTACAAGTTTCTTCGAATATTCCGTAGCATTCCTGGAAATGTTGGCCTCAGTAATTCTGTTAACCATGCCGACCATCTTGCATATGTTGAATCCTGTTCGATATCATTTACCCAAATTATAGCCGAATCTCTTATATCCATTGCAAATTCTTGCTTATCCATATTTGTAGACAAATCTAGCGATAGTAATTTGCTCATCTTCGTATTGCTGAATCCTACCAATGAATTAAACGATACATTTAGTAATTACAAAACAGCACAGCACGTCAGATCCCAAGAGAAGGTCCGTTATACCGATTTTACGAAGTGATTCCATTACTCTGAGCTCGCTTCTCAGCGACTCCAGAAGACTGAGAACATCTACGGCGTCCAAATCAAAGAACAATCCATTCACAAAGAGCGCGGTATCAGTGGGTTGAATGTTCAAATTTAAAGAAAAAATTGCTTGATTCAATTTCATTTCCTTTTTCATTTCGTTGTTGACTTTCGTCCTGATCAAAGACTTCGCCTATTAACGAAAGAGGACCAAAAATCAGTGTTCACCAACTCAAAGGGAACAAAATCTCGCTTGTCAAGTTTGTAGAGATATATTTACTTGCATGGGAAAGTTTTGGGAAATATCAGTCAAAACGTTAATAGCCTCGCTCATTGGAGAGTTCATTATCCTTTCAGCTGCCTGGTGACTTAGCTCTTGAAATTGCCATACTTTTAAAGCACCAATTTCATGACTAGTTTCCAGCAAATGAGTTTGCAATTTATCTAACTCGGCTTGCTTATCAGGATACAAATTCCTACAAAGATTACAAAAATGATATCAGTCTCGATAGTCGTCACTATGATTTACAAAAAATATAAACTAAATACATATCCACCTTACTTTAAAGTTATAAAGTTGATTCCATCTACTTCTTCCGTGCCATCATCAGACGTTTCGGAATCTTTGCCAGCGTTATCTTTAATATCCGAATCATCCGTGGCTTTATATTCTGTAGACTTCATTTGTAATTCCACACCATATCCCGATAAACGTACATTCTTATCTACTCTATCCTACAAAAATCGTATAAAAAGAAGACATCTAACTAAGACTACAACAAATTTAGTAAAATAATTGCTATGATCTTTGGGTAATACCTTTAAATAATGCCTCAAAATGTAATTGAACCCTTTGGTTTCTGCAAGGTGTTTCAATTTTTCGTGGAAGGTTGCAAAGTTTGGAGTTCCAACTTGTCCATACAATATAACAACTTTTCCAGGCTGCTGAGACACACGATAGCTATGATCTACACTGTAAGTATCAGGATTCAACCATGTCTCCTGCAAAACACATGCAAACTTTATACTTTGAATGAATACAATTCATGCTATTTATTTATTACCTGGTTAACTAGTTTTTCCAATTCTTCTATTGAACATGTGAATCTTCCACCAATGTCCACTACATTATAACAGTCAAACTTGGAAATATTCTTATTTTGAGCCATCTGGGTAAACATTTCCACTCGTGCAGAATAAATACGCAATGATAGTCCTAATTTAAGTAAAGCTACCTCCGACAATGATAAAAACTCTTCAGCAAATTCAATAATGGCATTATAATTATCTCTCTCTGTAGCTACAATGAAAAATTATAAATCATAATGTGGTAAAGAATAATTGCAATGTACAATGGCTCAGAATTACCATTCCTAAAATCATTATCAGCAAAAGTGTCTATAAATTTCCAAAAATAATTTGGGCTTTCATCATGTAGATACTCAGCTGCTTCAAGTATCAAAGGTGTTTCTCTCCATTTTGCATCTATTAAAGTGGTCACATATTTATTGACTTTTTTATCTGCTTTGAGATGCGTTGTACATAAAAGTAGCAGACAAAATATTATATTTGACCACATCTGTAAACAACATAAGTATTGTTAACAATAGTAACATATCACGAAGAAAATAAACGAAAGACGACATTCAACTGACACATCTATAACGATTGATAATAACTTTATGTAAAAGTATCATTATTCACTAAGAATTTAACTTAACAAATTTTTCAACGATGCGGAAAATTACCGATAAATTAGTTGTGTATTGGCTACGCGTCCAACCGAATAAGCAACACGTCAAACACGTCTATGGTAAATATCAATTTATGTCAGAGTTAATATCTTCCTTTTTCGAATTCAAGTGTTAGAAAAATGAAAAAACTGGTCGAATTTCTCATTATATTAATAAATGCAATTGACTCAAGTTTACAATCGACGAAAACCAATAAAAGTAATACACACTAATGTTGCACAGCTTTAAATACTAATACTAAAATTATACGTAAAAACGGTTACCATGATAGAATTTACATACCTTTAAAATTGTAATAAAAATTATATTAACGAAAAAGAATCAAATAACATTGATAGCCAATCCATGCATTGCACGTGCCGGTAAATATCACACTGGTGGAAGAACTCGACGAGTTTACACGCAAATGTACACGTATTTAGACACATACACAAGATTACCATACGTGTGGCTTGGCTATACATTTACGAAATTTATATCGGTAACTCGTCGCAACTAGAGCTAATTCATCAAAGAATCTGATCGCTATACATAAATATCAATTAATGATTAACTCTATATACATTTACGAATCAGTATACGTATAATTTCAACGATAAGATTTATTTAAAACAATGAATGAACATGTATGTATATACATACAGGCATATGTATGTATGCATCATTTATGAATTTTAATCTAGGCTTACCAACGCGTTTCTGATAAAAGACCGTAAAATTTCCTAGAATTTTTTACCAAGAGAAATATCGTGTAGAAATTTTAATCACTGGTATGAACAACATTGCAAGCCGCGAGCTCGACTAAATTCCTCCTCGCATCTGATTGGTCAAGACATTGCAGTGGTGGTGTCCTGTACCCTGTGTACGTGTACGTCCGTAGCAATTCCCCTTCGCACTTGTTTTAATTAAAATATGAAAATGTATCCTTTCTATTCCAGGTAAGAGGGTTTCAACACTTAACAGTCTTCTCAAAATTAATGATTAACAAGTAATTTTCCAAATTCGTAATTAATTCTTCAATTGCAATATAAGTACATTCAATCATTGACGAAGAAGTATCCCAGCAATAAAATCTGTACAATATATAGTACGTAAATACATATACATATAGTACCTTCTTTTAGCATTATTATACAAAAACAAATGATTAGAAGTCTTAATACCGATAAATATTTTAACATTTCCAAGTTGATTGTAAACTGAATATAATCTAAAAACGATTAAAAGGAATATTTGTATGAATGATTCGCTGCGTAAGAAATACAGAATTATCGAATATTTATTAAGACAAATTATTTTATTTTCTGGAAGGATGTGCAACGTAGAATTGCGTTGTTTTTTAGAAACTCGCATAAATGTATTCCACGTCGAATATCGTTGCATAAATGTCAATACGGAGCATAGTTTTATTAACTTTCTAAATACACATACCGGATTCTTCAAGCGATCGTTAATAGATATTTGTCATTCCGAGAGTTACCATGAACCTTTTCACAATATTAAAATATTTAACTCTTAAGGTATTCATGATGGACAATTATGCAGGTTTGTGAAACAATTTGATTTTCGTTTCAAAGTGTAGCTATGTGCATAATCATAATCTTGCGAAGCATGCGCAAGACTTCCGTCTATTCCGCATTTGATCGCTTTGGGGAATTTTAAGCGGTAGCAAAGAGAATCTTCCGCCATTCTATATTCAAAATTTTTGTGAAAGTGAGGTACATTCTGTTTTTGCACAGTCCGTCCAAAAACACAAGAAACAATGACGTCGATGACTCCTGTTGTAATAGCGGCTACGGCCAGGCACACAGCCACGGTAAGGACAAAGATACTATCATTTTTGGTTATTTCTAGTGCAAAACAGTCTTCGATTAATTTTAATTTTATTATTTCTGACTTATTATCGTTCTTGAAGTATCAACCGTAATTTCATTATATATTAGGTTTTACTCATCATTTGGCGTTTCTATCGTTATCGAAAGTTGAAACATTTCTAAACAGTGGATGATTTGTTGAGTAATGTTTGTTGAAAGTCTAAAGTCTAAACCATCAATCAGCAGCATATGTAAAAAGATATTAGCTTCTAAGATGTTATCAAATGCAGTTTCATTCATTAATACACTTTTGTTTGTATTATTATTATAGCTGATATTTTTCCATGGACTGGGTGATACAGGGTAAGTTAATGAATTATGTAATGCTATGGAGACAATGTAACTTTGCATAACATGTTAATTTAATTTCCATTTGTACTTTCAGGCATGGCTGGGCCAGCTCAATGAGCGCAGTACGATTACCTCATATGAAAGTTATTTGTCCTACTGCGTATGTATAGCTTCATTTAAAAGTAGTTATATATATTCATTTTATAAATGCATAATTTAGTTCTATTATGCTAGGCCTACAATGCCTGTGTCATTAAATGCAGGATTTATAATGCCATCTTGGTAAGTTTTCAAATTTATTCTATAAGATAAGCTATAGCATACAGGGTGTCTCAAATAAATGATGTTCTTAAAGTTATTTGGTTATTAGATTTCAAGGTCAGCAGTATTCTTTAAATGTGAGAATATATATATATATATATATCTTTTCAATGCACGCATAGAGCTTCTACCATTATATGTGCCCTTTGGGACACACTGTATATTGCTCAGTTGTAAAATTATAAAAAAATAAGTTTATAAACAAATTCAGGTTTGATTTGCAAACACTGGATCCTAGTGGTCCTGAAGATGAAGAAGGTATAAAGAAAGCTGCAGAAATGGTACACTCTTTAATTGCACAAGAAGTTGCAGCAGGGATTCCTACAAAGCGCATTGCACTTGGTGGTTTTAGTCAAGGTGGTGCTCTAGCTATATATAGTGCTCTTACATTTCCAGAACCCTTAGCTGGTATTGTAGCTTTATCATGTTGGCTTCCTTTACATCAGAAGTTCCCTGCTGTATGTATATCATGGAAATTATAATAGAGTTAGAATGTTTCCATGCATCTATATAAATATTTTCAATATTTTAGGAAGCAATAGGAAATAGAAATACTCCATTGCTACAGTGTCATGGCAATTGCGATCCAATAGTTCCATATAGATGGGGACAAATGACTGCATCTTATCTCAAACAGTTTATGACAAAAACAGAATTTAAAACGTATAGGGGAATGATGCACACGTCCTACGAAGAGGTGAGCATATTTATATATAGTCTATTAACACACTATATATCAACTATTGAGAAATATTGAATAGTTTTAAAGAAATCAGTAATGACTGATAATGACTATTACTTTTGCAGGAAATGAACGATATGAAGAAATTCATTGAAAAAGTATTGCCATAATAGTTCTGTGAAACACATCAATGTTTTAAGTGTTTGCCCTTATCTTATTGTTCTTTATTAAATTAATTACTTCCAACATTACTGCTACTTAAATCTAGAGCTTGGTGACAGGATAAATGGAATGCAGTAGTAGGTAAAAATAATTAAAATATTAAGAAAAAGAAATCAATATTAATAAAAAATTTGATTCCATTGTGGCATTTGCTAATTCAGTTTATTATTTGCTTCCTTCGTATGCCGAAGTTGTTACTGTGACACTGTCTGTCCTTAATTTGATAATGAATAGTTATACTCATTGGCATTTCTAAGCCTAACTATTTTATTACATATAGCAGATACTAATATTGGAAAATATCAAATTGTCTTCTATGTATTCTAAATACAGTTCGATTATTTCTATCTGTTTTTACAAAACGCGTGATATTAATTTAAAATTAGTTCGATTATTGAGAGAAAATTCTTCCATTCTATCTTCGAATAAAGATTCTATCATTGTAAATGTAACATGTGTAATTCGATTTACTTTTCTTTGTAAAAATATGTTTAATTTTGTACCTTAATTTATGTATTAAGAAGTATTTAAGCATTTAGGAATGTTTTGTAATATTTCCATTTTATGTAAGTTATATATAATGTACAAACATTACGGCGTATAAAACAATGAATTTGTAGAAATGTTGTCTAGAAAACAGTAATATAACCATGTATTTTATGGTTATAAAATATAGTTTTTAAATCAACATCATAATTTTTGGTGGATATTGTAATTGCGAGTACCAGTCGAAAAGGAATATGTATATTAATTAGTAAAATATCACAAACCTGTTACTATATATAGGGATATTATCTTCAGAGTATTTATTTTAAGTCTATCTAAATAGTACTACTAAAAATAAAAAATGTGAGTACTGTAAGTTGTAAATTGTATGACTGAAAAGCAATACTATCTATGAAATGATACATAAGTATAATCTTATGTATCATTAATACTACATACCATAAAAGCTTTTAAATTGTTTTAATGAATATTTTTATTTGTTTTATAGAAAGTTTTATTATATAACTAGTATTAATTCTATCCAAAATCAGATTGTACAGTTGTGGATTTTTGTTAAATTAATCTATTTAAAATTGTAGTAACAGTAATTTACTAACGTTCTATCTGCAAGAAGTAAATTTCTTAGCATTGTATAAAGTTTATGCATCAAGTGTATTTAAAAATATCGTTAAGTAGTTTGCTCCTATGGGTGAACGTTAGAAAACGCAATGTTTTACCGCATATATTTAAGACTATCACTTATATAACTTGCTATCTCCGTTATTGATACCTTTTTAATTTATTGTCAAGAATTACGACGTATTAATAAACTTTTTGTTACCACTTCCACTTATGACATTAATTTGTTTTATGACCTGATAACAATGTATAAGGGGATGAAAAAATTCTATAATTGGAACTCAATTACTTAAAGCCACATATTCTACGTTAAAGGTAAATAAGATACAAAAGTAGCATTACTAAATAATTTAAATTTGATATTTTGGCAAAATATATTTTTTTTCTGATCACTTTTGATATAGATCTTCTTCTGATCATTTTTTCTGATATCTTCTGATATAGATCTTGAATCTCTGTAATCTAAACACAGCGAGATACTGGAGAACAGTGTCGTATCGTTAAAATTGCGAAGGTCACTACTTAAGATGACAAATCAAGATTCGTCAGATATATTATATAATATAGAAAACAAAATTTTAAAAATTGTATTAAATCGACCAAAAAAAAGAAACTGTATCAATATTTCTGTAAGTATATTTCACAAATTCTACCGAAAATTCAACTTTTAGGTTGAGATGCTAAAAAATTTGTTTGTGTTATAGATGTACAATAAATTGTCACAGCTCTTGCACGAATCTATTCAAGATAGTAATGTACAGGTAGTTGTTTTAACAGGAACTGGAAACTTTTTTACTGCTGGAAATGACTTTTCTTCAATTATGCCTAATCAAGATGAAAATTCTTCCAGTGTTGAAAACACAGTCTCTAGTTTCACGTAAATATTTATAATGTAATTTGAGACTAATTAGAAATCGTATTTCGAAATTAAACAAATCAAATCTTTCAGAAATTTTGTGGAAACTTTAATTATGTACCCTAAGCTGTTAATAGCTATTGTAAATGGCCCTGCGATTGGTATTGGAACCACTATGCTACCATTATTTGATATGGTATATTGTTCTGATAAGGTAATATTTAATAATTTAATATAGATAATAATATTCTTCAAATTGAATATATAATTTCTATATTTTTCACAGGCCTACTTTCACACGCCATTCTCTAATTTAGGTGTTGTTGCGGAAGGATGTTCTACATATACATTTCCTAAAATTCTGGGACCTTCTAAGGTATGTAAAATACTATTACTAAATGTATAAGCCATAAGTTTATAATGTCTGCATGCACTTTTAGGCTGGGGATATGTTGTATCTAGGATATAAAATGAATGCTCTTGAAGCCAAACAGTATGGCTTTGTTAGTGAAGTATACAAAAACTTAAACGATGTATGGACATATTTGATAAAAATATCTACACTTTCAGCAGAGGTATTTTCCTCCAATACTATTTTTACATATAATTTACTAATTACATTATTCAATGCTAATTTTAATAAAACGTAATTTGTTTTTAGTCGATAATGGCGACTAAACGTCTTACTAAAAAATGGAATAGGAAACTCTTATTGGAAGTTAACAGAGAAGAATCAAATGAATTGTTGAAAATTATAGAAACTCCTGAATTCTTTGAAAGAATTATTAGTGTAATGTCTCGTAATAGCAAACTTTAAAATGAGCTATTTCTAAATATTTTTATACATATTTTTATAAATATTTTACAATGACTAATAATTAAGCTATTTTATTTACAATAGAATTCTTAAACATGTAGGTTATATTATTAGATACTTCTGATAACATAAGTTCCTACAAAAATAGATCAAACAATTATGAAGAAAGGTATATTGTAATATTTACTATTAAACTATGATGCGTACCTGCATTATTTTATTTGAAATTGGATGTTGATAATGTTCCCACTCTAAAAGCTGATTTATCGTCAAATTTCGTTGCGTTAATTTGTCTTCTAAAAATAACTGGTGTTCTCGTTCGTTTTCATTATCATAGTTCTCTGATTTTGTCCCTGATTCTTTGTATCCATTACAAGAACATTTAATTAGATCATGCGTTAAACAATTTGTATCTGTCGCCAATGTAAAAAGGTCCTGAAAGTATTGAAACTATTATTTTCAAGAACAGTAATTCTTTTAAGTAAAAATGATTTACATATCAAGCAACAAACTTTCAATTCAATTGTAGACCATTTCAGAGAAGCAAAGTTGTTCACATCCACAACAGTCTCGCTTAAGCTTGCTTTACTAACTTGTCTTTGAAAAATTTTTTCTTCAATTGTTCCTGTTGTTAGTAAGCTAAAAATATTGTTTTTTACTTCTTACAAATCTGTATTTTAGCAAATATTTTATATAAATATAAAATTTTCAAACCGTAATATATAAACATTCTTTTTTTGGCCCTCTCTCCAAATTCTTGCCATGGCTTGAGAATCGGATGCCGGATTCCAGTCCGAATCAAACAATACTAATCTAGATGCCCCAGGAAGGTTCAAACCAACTCCGCCAGCTTTTGCACTTAATAAAAGTACCTCTAAAATCATTATTTTAGAAGTTACAATACTCTATTGATTTACTTAAATGCTCTATGATGTATACTAACTGTGTTCATCGTTTCCTGAATTGAATTGGTGAATAATTTTTGATCTGGAGCTGCTTGCTGTACTACCATCTAGTCTAAGAAATTGTAAGCTTTCATTGTTGCAAATAGTTTCCAATAAATCAAGCGTTTGCGTATAATATGATATTAATACTAGTTTCTCCTTAGTCTTCTTTAAATTTTTCATTAAAGTTTGTACAATTGATATTTTTCCTGAATAAGTACTCTTTGAAACATTTCTTTTTGCATTTTTGAAATCATTTGTCAGCAAATCATTCTTTTCGTTGTAGAACAAACTTGGATGATTACAAATTTTTTTCAACATTGTTATAACTACTAAATGGGGTACTGCGTTGTTCGGAAGTCCAGTTTTGTCAAACCACGCGTTCGTAACACGTGTATACAAATCTTTCTGTTCGTCCGATAAACGGCAAAAGAGGACTAATTCGTGTTTAGGCGGTAGATACTTATTAATTGTATCCTGCGTACGTCTTAAAATAAACAATTTTGTTTTTTCGTGTAATTCATTGGCTCTTTCTTTACCCAGAGATATAACACTATCAGATGCATGAGAACATTGCGATGCCACAATCGGATTTTCATAATAACTTTTGAATTTACAATTGTTATCTAATATACCTGGATTTACAAAATCAATTAATGCAAAAAATTCTTGTAAATCATTTTGTATGGGTGTCCCACTCAAAAGGATTCTCTTTTTACAACTCATATTATTTAAGATCTAGAAAAGAAACATACTGGTAAATTACTTAAATTAAATATTCAAATATGAATAAATAAAACTGGTATTACCTTCGCTGCTTTAATATCATTATTTTTTAGTCTGTGACCCTCATCACATACTATTAAGTCAAACTCTATCAGCTCTAGTTCTTCTTGACTTCTGATAAGCATATCATAACTGATTATCATTACTGAGTTCCGTGATTGCTTTTTGAAATCTTTTAGCTTATTTTTAGCATTTACAACATACGGAGAAATTCTATGGGAACCCAACCAATTACTGAATTCCTTGCTCCAATTATTACAGAGACTACTAGGTGTTACTATTAATACATATTTCAAGATTGGCTTTCCATGTGGTCCTTTTTTTAATAATGTCCAAATGATAGCAATGCACTGTAGTGTTTTACCAAGACCCATTTCATCAGCCAAAATTGCACCAAAGTAATTAGGTAATTTCAGGCCCATAATGCATTCATAAAGAAATATAACACCTTGGCGTTGATGAGGCCTAAGTGCATTTACTAAACAAGCATCCACAGATACTTCTTCTTCTTTTTCTGGTGCATCATTGTCCCCCCAGTTCTGTGAGGTATATACAGAAGGCATAATCAGTGGACTCGTTAATAATTTGAGTCCTAGAATTATGACAAAAATAAAATATCTTGATATATCATCTATAGTATTATTAGATTTTAGAATTTTAAATAAATTATATGTTGAACCTTTTTTTAAAGAGGTCAAAGATACATAATGACCAGACTTTGAAGTTTTTAATCTTTTTGTGGGTGGTTCTGAAATTGTTTCAGCAACCAATTTTTCTGGTATTGATTGGTTACCTATTACTTTATCAATAATCTGTAACACAAGCATATATTCATCTTTCATAAATATTACCTATCTACATAAATTAAATTCTACTTTACCTCAATTTCTTTACTATCTATATACATCCTAAATCCCTCCACAAGAAGCTCTGGATTAACTACTGTCCTACGGATAATATTACCTCCTGAATCCTATTAAATTAATCATTTAATTCTTAATTATTTAAATGATATAGAATCAAACATGTCTTGCTTAAATAGATTACCTTTAGGATGCCAAATTTTCCTGTGACTTCCAATGTCCCATCATCTTCCCATTTTTTATGTTTCCTCATGGATTGTTTACCCATTACCACATTGTAAATACTAAAGGATAATGTTAAATAAATAATTCCTGCAAATTATCGTGATATTAAATAAGGAATTAAAATTCATACATTTTGCCATCGTTAGCAGCAGCAGATGATTTTTCTTCGACGACACTCGCATTGTTTTCATTCGGTTCGACTGGCGCACTTTTTTCAGATATTTTTTCGTGTATTTCTTCATTACATTTTGCGATTGGTCTTTTGAATAAATTAAGAATGCTCGTGGTACTTCTGTGATAATTGTCTTCTGAATTTTCAGTTATTTTGTTAATAGGTTCAAGATTATCTTTCGTTTTGCTATTTGACGATTGCTGACATTTTAAAACAGATTTAAAACCCTTCACGTGAGTATTTCGATACATATTACACGTGTTTGGAACACTTTTTTAAAAGGATCACGCTATTGACTTGTGTGACACTCTACTATTATTTTTACAGAAGCATTATTTATATGAATATGTATGTATATTATTTAGACTTACAATTCAATTTCAACCTACCCCACTTCTGCGTTACCAAGGTAACCAGGACGCTAAGATATATGTAACGCCATCTACTATTGTCACAGACTAGATACAGTAACAGGGCCTACTCCCGTACACTTTCCTCATTCCCTAAGCTGGCGCGTACATCCCCACCATTTTACTGCGTATTCTTATACTGCGAATCCAGTCTTAGTAGTGAATTGTTAGCCAATCATGGCAAAGACAATTTCTATATCGACTCTCGCTACCAAATAAAGTTGCAACCTGCAGGTGCGCAGGAATAGGCTTCGCGCAATTGGTTTAGAAAGAGAATGGGAGATAATCGAGGGAGACAGAACGAAAGCGGCGGGCTCTATCGAGTGTCCACACGGACGAGAAACCTAGGCCGTTTCACTCATCCGTACTTACGGTCTCACTCTTTTCGCGCATCCGTTTGCCTGGTGCTTCATCTGAAACACTCGGCGCGATATTCGACTTGTACTTTTCGCCAGCGATATATCACCATCCATCACGAATACGAATATGAATGCTGCATCTTCCTACATGTTCAATATAGAAGCTAAGGTTATAACCAGTGAAATATAAACAACACATATCACCATATTCCTATTAAGGAACACAATTAAATTTCTATAAATTAATAATCAATGAACGCAGCATAATAACATTATTTATAACCAGAAAAAAGTAAGACAAAACAAATACATAAATCCACACACTTCATTTAAGAAATATGTAATACATTTGCTATAGCCTTATACTTTACTGTACAATACCAAAAAGATTTTTTTATTTGCAGCTATTAACTCGGTATCATCCTCGACTCAAATATGGTCGAAAAGTACAAGTCGAATATCGCGCCGCTTATTTTAGGTGGAGCATCAGGCGTACGGATGAGCGAAAAGAGTGAGACCGCAAACATGGTAAAGGGAGACAAGCTACATTGGCCGTCGGTTTGGTTGTTCTGATGTCGGGCTCTCTTGCTCACTCGCCACTTCCTCCCTCTGTCTAAAACTGTGATGGTAGCACTGCTTAGCTGTGGAGCGTCAACCAATCAGAGAAAGGCAGTTTCTGTACCATATGTCAAATTTCTGAGTCCTTTACTCCTAACATGGCGCAATATGGTGAGGCACTACATAGGTACTACTTAATATTATGACAGCACTACACATATGTTCCAAATAAATGGCGACAGGAGGGAAATTTGAATGTAAAACGTAACATTGAGATTGTATATTTGTATAATCATATATTTCATAGATACGCATTACTGTCCGAGAGCAATAGCTGAGAATAGGTAAGAAGGAGAGAACAAGAGAAGAACTTTTTTGTTAACAAGATTAATTGAAGAATGCAGAGGAAGTCGCGTAGCCTCTCGGAAGATCTTCTCCAATTTCACATAGCAAAACGAGTCACAGTCGCAAACCCTGATTCCTTCAGGACAAGAAGTCGTCAATCCTCAGTTAGGGACCTCTCTCTCTCTCTCGTTTAGTTCCCAACCTCAAATTTTTCACGCATAACATCTCCACAACCCTTGTTTAGGTGGGTCTTTTCTATAGGACTCCGATAATCTCCTACGCATCTTTACCATCGTGTGCGCGCCGTCGAAGCACCACCAACACCACCAATCATCATCGAGCTACTATCGGAAGACAGACCATCCGACGAATCAGTATTCAGCTAGAAAGCGATTCAAGACTCCGCGAACAACAACACATAATTCAGTAGTCAAAGAGTTTATATCTTAGAGCTCTAAAATAAAGTTCATTTTCCAAAAGTTATCGTAGTTTTGAGAATCGTTCAAATCTGTAATGAGCAGAGCTATTCAGCACTCCAAGGGCATTCGAACCACACAAAATTCCCTAAATCCACCAATAGCAACGTACACTGGAAACAGCAACGACGATGCATAATCTTGACTTCATCATATCTGGTAATAGTAACAAGGATTTCAAACAACGCCGACGAGCAATTTGTATAGACGTAAGGCAATTTATCATCTATAGTTTATAAAAATGTCGTCATAACGTGCTAAATATCAAAAATGTCGGAAAATTTGTAAAAGTAATCTCAGTAATAGCAGAGTATTTATAGTTGAGGATATTCCCGTAGTGCAATCCAATGTAGGAAATATGTAGTCATTCTGTGATGAGTACTGTCAAGCCCATTATCTATGCAATCAGATTCACCAGGGGTTGATTTAGGGGTTGTCTCGTTGTAATCTTCTTTTCCCGTAACTTCAATATATAATTCTAAAAGGGAATCAACATCTACTGGTGACCCAATAATTCATAATACGTTTCCTAACTTTCTCGAATCCCGTGCAGCAACATAACAGATATTAGGGATTTCTAGGAATATTGTTCTAGTAACTACAGAAACGATTGAAGTGCGTTGTATGCAGTCGTATGTTTTCTTAGTATTTAATTCATGGACGTCGTACGTAATCTTGTACATGCAAAAATTCACAGTTAAAATACTTGCTTTAGCATGAATACATATCGTTGAATCGTTAAAATCGGCTGGGAGAAAATGGTTCGAAACGTTTACAGTGCTTCCAAATAAAATACCTAAGGTGACATAAACCGACGCAACAAATTTATAAGCCAATATAAGAGAAACTAATTACGTTTGTTTCCTTTCCAGAAAGATTCTGTCATAGATGAGAGAGCTAGACTGACTAAAGTCGAAAACAGAATTTTGACAACGAAATAAAAAAAGGATGTATTGCCTACAGTGGTTGATTCCATTATTGCTAATACCAAAGCCAGTAAATCCGACGTTACTGCAAACACACGCCATGTTCGTGATGCTCTATCTAATTGGATTCTTCCTCGAACGAAAACCATGCACTATATGTAGTTTAGCATTTTTTGCCGCGGTTTTATTAATTTGTTACGGTGGCATAGGTAATTGTCCTCTCTGGAGCACAAATTGTGATACAGTGAGATGCGATAATAGTTAAGATTATTCAAAAAATTGGTTCTAGGTTCTACAATTGTCATTACTTTTATATTTCTTTTAAATGAACAGAAAATTCTTTTATTTTATGATATAACCCAGTAGCAAACTAGTATATATACACACACCTACTTCAGCATTGTGCATATATGATTTTCAATGTAGTTTTTATGGATCGTGTAATTGATACACATACATGTTTATATATGTACATATGCGATTGGTATGTGTACGTATACACTCATTTATAGATGTATGTACACGTACAGAATATAAGAATCTGCAAAATTACTAAGCCATAACAGAGTTTACATAGAGCTGAGGAACTTTTGTGAAAATTACAATATGGCTAAAGTCTATAATCTTTGTATATATAATTAAATTTGAGTTTAATTTAAGTGTATTAGCTAATCATGTTGTGGTGTATATAACATTAATTCTCAATCAGGATTCTCTTGTGAACTTTTTTGTAAATTGTATACTTCAAAAATCAAGAGTATCTTTTTTTTTTATTTTATTTGAATAAATTTTTGTTATATGAGTTTCATCATTAGCTTCATTTAAATGTTATATAATGTTTAACTTCTCCTACAATCTTATAATGTGCTAGTATTTCTCATATATACACCATTTGTTGATACAACTAAAATGTAACCAATGATGTTCCAAAACAAATACATGGTAAATTGTAATATCAAAGTATGCATATATTAGAGACGAACTGTATTTCTATTCGTTGATCGAATATGACAAGCAATAGAAATGAATATTGTGCTAAGGCATAAATTTTACGCATTTCATTCTAATATGTATTACATTAGAAATGTCATGTACAGAATTTTGATTTATTTATAGATTATACCTTATTTAGCATCAAAAATATAGTGAACATCGAAATGTAACTGAATATTGCCTTTTCCAGAGCAATTGATAAACAGTAGAATACTAAGATAGCGTGCTTCCAGGGTTTTTAAAATTGCAAAAGTGAAGTCTCTTTTCTACTGCTACGTCTTTTAGTTTGAAAGAAACTGGAACAAAATCGTTTCACTTTGTAAATGAAATAAAAGGATTGAGAATTCATTTAGAGTTTCTGCTTTAGTACAGTTATGTATCTGTGATGCTTCCAGTTTTATGCATATGTCTCTTAAAAAGTACTTCAATTTACCAACAGAAACCTTTCAGTATCTCTACCTCATAGCTATAAAACATTCAATTGCCTACTGTTTGCTTCCACTCGAGATTTTACGTATTTAATAACTGTCAAATTGTAAGTGAACATACATTTTTGTAATGTAATAGAAAATAAGTGAAAGGCTTAGCTTTCATGCTTCATTGTTTTTAAAACCTGTTAATGTAACGAGGATGACTGAAATAATAATACTGTTTGATTACGAAAGATTTATTTATTTTACATTAAAATATTATTGTGGTTTACCACGACCAAAACCGCCACGGAATTCAACATCGCCAGTACCAGCTCCCACGTCAGCTTTCTTGTCACCTGCACTAGCCGGACCTCCAGGTCCTCTCCTATATCCAGCACGATCTTCTGTTGGCCTAGATGCTTCGCTTCTCGTAGCTGTCGCAGGTCGTGGTCTTGATGCTTCTGGCCTAGCTTGCCTCTTCAATGTGGATGGTACAATCTCAGGAGGTAAATGCAAGTATCCACGCAGATATTCAATGCCTTCATTTGTGAGGTACCAGTAAAAATGTCTCCATGCAAACTGTTCTTTGACATATCCTCTGGATTTCAAAGACTGCAAATATAAATTTGAGAAATGTATTTAATTTTGCGGTCACATATCTAAAATTACACATAAGAAAATCTAATTCCATTAAGATTATACACTATTGAATAACAATGAATCAACAAGTTCAATTAGATGTGAGTATTACCTGCATTGCTTTAATAACTTGGAGATTAGGAATTGACTCCAATTCTGGATGCTTTGGTGCATGGTAGTCTTTCTTTGCTACCATAACACCCTCTTTGAAGAGGTATTCATAAATTGCTACACGATTCTTTTTTGGCATCAACATCCTGAAAATGAGAAAGCAGCATTTTAGAAAATAGTACTTCCCCTGATACACAAACATTTGTTTTGAATTGTATAAGATAGAATATAGGAGGTTATATTTGTTTTTGTAAATTTATAAAATATCAGTAGATGATTAGCGCGTAATAACAAAACAATTTATTAAATAAGAAAATTTATTAAGAGTAGAAATATGTGAATTCTTCTAAATTTAACAAGTGTATCAACCATGTTGACAGATTATACAAAATATTAAAATTAATTTTTCATGAAAGAAATTTTGATGTTTATCTTTGTACCACTGAATATAATATTTTTATTGAAGTGTACAACAAAAAATTTCGACAGAGCAAATCATAAATTTGTATAGATCATGTATGAATGCTGTGAGTATTTTGTTTGGTTAAGTGCATGTCAATAATGTTCAACAGGAATTATAATGAAAAATATATATCATATGAAAGTTCTTTGATTTATCGAAAGTTAAAGAATCTAACAAACCTCCTACTTTCTCACAATATTTCTATATAGCTAGGATTAAAACAGATATTGTCAGAAGCCTAACACACTTGACGTTTCACCGTGAGCGTTTCGTTGGAAAGAACCTTTGTCGCTTGCGATTTATCGTAAGCATGAATCGATATATCGTTCGAGAGTAACCGGAAGTAGTTATGCATATACATTAAAGGATAAAATAGTTCACAAACATATTGTCACATTTATTAATATTAAATCGCAAAATAAATTGTTAAACGTATTTAAACATTTTTCATGTTGAGTTATCATAATCTACGGATACAGTGGATTCTATAAAATATAAGCATTGTAAAATATAAGAACAGTTCCTTCGATAATTTAGTAATTTCGGGAAATTTTTATAGTGTATGAGAACAATAAAATTTGCGTAGCGATTGAAAAAAACGTTAAATAGATTTAATGTGAGTATATACTAAACACATACATCTGCCTTAATATTTTCATTCGTCGCAATAAAAAAAGCATTGACATTTTAAAATTTACAATCGAGTATCGGATCTAGTATTACCTGATATTTAAAAATAACATCTGTTAAAGCGAGCGCCGTGGCGCCCACAATATTACAAAATGAAATGTAGATAAGAGAAAATTAAATGTATTCGAAAATGGAAAAATAAAATTGTACGGCAAATATGCAAGAAAACATGCCGTATGATTGCATTATAAATTGGTAACTGTGAAACACGAATCATTGACATTCATACATGTATAATCATACGAAGAATTTCATTTCTGAAAACTTGTATTTGTTTACGTGGATGAGTGTTTCTCTATTAATGTAAGCACTAAAAAATGTGTCACCGTTAATCGCTTGAAATATAGTTGCTGAGTGGGTGTAAAACGTATACGCCTACCGTGAAGGAAAAGAAACCAGCCATACGTAAGTAAATATTCTATACACTTCAATAATTGTTGCAAAAACCCGATGATAAATTATATTTACCTAATGTGATTAATCAATTTCATTTTTTTTTTAAGCAGAGAAGATCAAATCGTTCGAAACATTTGACATTTACAGAAATTTCACCTTTTACAGATTTGACATAATTATAAACTTTTGTTATTCTAATTTTCAGATGGAGCGATTTTCTTTGTAGCTGTGTGCACATACGTTCGTAAATACATTTGCCTTTTAATAAAAAAAATGACAACGTTTTTATATGGATATTTTTGTACATTTTGGACTATATTTCTGTACATGTTAATTTCTGTACATATTTTACATATCAGATCAATTGATTGGAATTGATTATAAATGAATTGCATTGCAACACTGTATATATAATTTTACTGTATAAAAATGCATTTTTCCATACCAGATACACAAGAATTTATTGATACAACTGGCAATACATATGTGGTAATTAATTCTTCTTTATAATATGTACATATATTGAAATTTAATGATGTTTATTAAATTTGTTTAATCTAAATTTTCAGGGGTATAATATCCATATAAATGGATTGTTTCACTGTACTGTCAGGTACAAACAGTTGCATAATTTTCACGAACAGTTAGCTAAGGACTTGGACATATCTTTACCATCATTTCCACCAAAAAAATTTTTTCCTTTAACAACAAATCAACAAGAAGAACGTCGTTTATCTTTGGAAAAATACATTCAATCTATTGGACAGAATGAACTTATTAATAATTCGGGAATGTTAAATGCATTCTTACTAAATGCTCAGCATGAAACTATAGGTGGATTCTCTGATAATGAAAGTATAGATATTTTTCTAATGAATGGATGCAAAATAATAGTGAATGTTTCATTGGGTGACCATACTGGAGTTGTTTTAAAGGTAAGAAATATAAAATGAATTGTGTAGGTGTATTTGATCAAAATTTGAGTGAATTGTTTTGTTGAACAGAAAGTTTATAAGCATCTTAAACTGCCAGAACAATATTATCCCTATTTTGCCTTGTTTATTGTTGCTCAGGACGACGGTAACAGTGTTTATTGTAGGTATAATTTAGGAGAAGTATTTAGTGCATTATCATTCTTTACAGTTTGTAATTTTGAAATTAATTTATTCTTTTAGTGTTACGCAAATTACAGAATTTTGAGTCCCCTTTTATCACAAATAAACATATGCATAACATAGGTAGGAAGATTGTACTTGGAAAGAATTACTGGGATATAGCATATGATCTTGAATTGATGAACAATGCAGCAGCTATGAACTTGCTTTATGTTCAAGCTGTATCAGAGGTCCAAAAAGGATGGGTTGTAGCTAAAGATGAATTGAAAGATTATTTGATTACTTTACAAAATCAAGGGAAGAAGAAGGAAGTAAGTTTCAATACATAATGTAAGATGAACATAGGAGCCCATCTACTGTTTCTTATATCAATCTGTGTATCATAGAGATTTATAGTTTCTCATGATTCTTATATCTCTATTGAGTGATTTATTTTTCATTACTTTTATTGTAGTACCTGGATGTAGTGCGTACTTTAAAGTATTATGGTTATATTCAGTTTGCTCCATGCTTTTGTGATTACCCCCAATCAGATTCAAAAGTATTAGTTGCTATAGGTAGGAATGAATTGAATTTGCGTATACTATCTGATGGAGAACAGCGCGAAGAAGTTTTTAATGTTTCTCAAATGCGTTGTTGGCGAATAACCACTGTACAGAATGTGAGTTGTTATAGAAATGTTTATGTTTAAATTATCGCATAAATTTACTGATCTCAACTAAATTTTAGGGGCTCGAGAGATCCGAGGACAATGATGATTTAAGTTTAGAATTATCTTTCGAATATTTGGTAGCCAAAAATCAACTACAATGGATTACTATCACTTCGGAACAAGCTATTTTAATGTCTGTATGTTTACAAGCTATGATCGATGAATTATTGCTAAAACATGCTGGTGGTAGCCGGATTCAGGTTAATAAGACATTATTATTTAACCATACTATTACGGTACATTGTTATGTACCGCTCTTAAAGCAAAATAAAATTTAATTCTGGAAAATCGTTTATAGGAGATACCTGGAAAATCATGGACATATGTTATGAGAGATGGACAAACAATTGTAATGGGATCAAGTTCTGGTGAGCAAACTGATGAAAATAAGAAGGTGCGCATATATTTATAATAAATAAGATATTTCAAATACATAAGTCAGAAAGGATATCCTGTATTTATGCAGTAATATTGTTTCAGAGTCAAGATACTAAATCCGAACCAATTATGAAGAAACTAGCTGATAGATTGTCGGCAGTAAGAATAAAAAAATCTGTGGATGTTAGAGGTGGTGTAAATAATGTAATTCAAAGGAAATATGTATCGGAATGTGGTATGGAAAATAATGCATTTCACATGATCGGCGATGACGACTTATAAACGTGAAAGACAAAGTATGCCTTCTGTATATAGTTTTTTAAAATGACTAAGCTTCCGAGAAGACGATATTATATTTTTGATAAGATAAACTTGTAAATTTATAAACCTTTCATACGAAATGTAAAAAAGATTGAACTTTTTACTTATATATCAATGTTGTAACAATTATGTTCAGTGTAGGCTTGCTTTGTCATTAATTTAGTAGAGAGAATTATTATAATTAAAGCCAATAATAATTTAATCCTTTTTAATGTCATAAGTGTGAATACGAGATGTATGTTTATCGAGAACGAATAAGTTATGAAAGAATTATAATTGTTTACATGATGTACTTACGTCAGATTTGAGAAAACAATGGAAATATGTAAAGGAAGAATTAATTAAATTAATTAAATAATTTAAAATAAATGAAATCATAGTGTATATTTTATTGCTAAAACCAAAATTGCTAAAACGACGATGTTTCACAATGATGCGAGACCATCGTGTTGGCGACGGGGTGATTAAAAATGTATTTGTTTTTCATCGAATGCTTATGTTTGCAGGAATAAAATTTATTCGTTTCTGTTACATTATTAACGCATATATGTTGATGAAGTCGCATATCGCAGTGAATGGTGCGTTCTACTTTTCATCAAACAGTAGAAATATTACTTTTTAGATTGTAACTTATTTTATCTGCTCTTCATATTAACAGTGGAACCCAACGCTATTATTATGATAATATTGTGTACCATGGTAGGGCCATATAAAGACTGGATTTAATCATTAATATTCGAATCTTCTTCGATTGTAATGTGCATATTTTCTATATCAAAAATATGTTGTAATTCTGTATTGTTACTTTCTAAATAAACAGAAAGGTCAGTTCTGGCTATAGCATTTAAGTATTATAAATCTATTTCCGCTACTTTTAAAATAGCCCAACGTCAGCAAAGAATTACTCCACTTATGTTGAAGCATTGTCAGTTGCATGAGCATACATATGTCATTGTTCTTCTGGTACAATATTGTGCATACTAATATTCATTGAAATTTTTAAGTAGAATGATAACGCATTTGCAAATTTCAAATACAAAAAATTATAAAATGAATGGGTTTCAATAAAATACACATTTATATGAATCTAAAAATATTATAAATCTTGCCATTGCTTCATGATGATTATTTTCAACAATTTAAATACTGGCTTAACGAATTAGCGAAATATTGAAATACATTCTAATACGGAAGACTAACTTTAGTACGTTCATTCGTCATATATATTTAACTTCAAGATGCTCTCACTTTTATTTGTAATCTTGCATGGTATAAAACACTACCAAACAATTAGCGATCTCTCACAAAATCTTCAAACTAAGTCAACCGACATAAGAACGTATATCTCGTAATCTAATGTTAATATCTGTAGGTAAACGCGCAATAATATCTATGGCAGTACAAAAGGAGTAAAAACTTTAATACCTTCTAAAGCTTGCTTACTTATTGGAAATTATCTCGCACGTAAACGATATGTTAGCGCAAAAGTCTATAAATATATTTTCAGGATGAGAACTCCGTCCTTGTATTTCGTATGGGTGATAATATTTGTTGATGTAAAATATTATGGATAGAATAAATGGCATAATAGGTGACTAGCTTAAGATAAAAACCAAATATCAATTTTATGTCGACACCTCTACGAATTTTCTCAACGAAACAAGAAGAGAAAAGAAAAGAAAATGCAAGCATGGAATTCGAATTATTCTTCCATTCCCATTACATTCGATTTCTACGTTTCGGCTTCGGTTTGTAAAGAATGCTGATGGGACTGTTAAATAATATTTCTGTAATACCATATTTCACAGTGTGTACATCCCCGATCAAAAAGATAGCATACTCGTGCTATCTTTTTGTCCGAGAATGTAGATAAACGTAATTGTAAAAAATTAAGTATAATGATCGTTCACCTAAATCATGTAAAATAATTTACATTGATGACGTGAGGCTATTGGCTAGTATTAGTTACTCGTGTCTGATTCACAAAGAGGAAGACATTGACTTCGTAAGAGAAGAAAATACTTTAAATCGCTATTACTCTTTCCGTTAGGTAAACAATTTCATTGAGCAATGTTCTTCTCTTTGATGAAAGTCAGGACGAGATGAATAAAATCTATTCATTTATACAACTGTACACCCTTTATCTATCGTCATCACACTTATCCGCATAGAAAAAGTAATCGAACTGTTAGAAGTTTTGTTGACGTTTCCGTTTGGTGTCCATAGCGTCAAGAATCGGTTGTCTCTTGGTTTGGTACCTTCTTCTTAGCTCGTCGATTTCCCGCTCCATTTCTGCGTCCAAATTAGCCATTCGTTGCTGTAGTTCCTCGTATGAGAGAAACTTCAGCTGCAGGAGATGGTTGTTTATCTATATTCAAGTTTCTTTTACATGATGCCTAAAGTGGCACTACATCAATCGATTGTAAGTTCAAAGAAAATTGCGTGACCGGTAGAGAAACTATTTCAAATTATTCTTATCTTATACTGTTTCGAAATTTGTAAGAGTTTGTTACTTACGAAGTCGAAGTCACGTTCCGTGAAGACATTTTGAAATTTCGATATGTTATTATGTGGTTGTTCTTGCACAGGATGAGAGATCTGATTAAGTTGTAACTGTAGATGGCTTTGAAACCTTTGAGATTCTGAAGGGCTTCGTAGTTCTAATTTACTTTCATTGTCTGGATTATGCGCTCCAAGGATTTGCCCATTACCCTGGCAATTAATCAAAAAATTTTTTTTTATAATATATCAAACGTCAAAACAATATATACATACTTATCTTACCTTCCCTATTTCAGGTGCTTCCTTCTTATCAAAATGGTCTAAAAATAATGGCCGGTACTTCTTACCGGATTCAACTGACCCTGTATTGTGACCTGTAAGGAAATTGCATTACGTTTTAATCATTTATATTGAGATGCGTTGATGAAAGAAAAACGTTAGTTTCACTAACGCTTCATAGTTGCTTCAGTATCCGTGTCGCTGTTGATAACCATTGTTCCCAAGTCTAACATTGCAGAAACAAGTGTTCCTGTGTCTGGAAGATCATGACTTGGTACTAAAGTTCCTGTGTCCTCTGGTAAAGGTTTCATTGTTCCGCTACAATCTTCTTCGTCCTAGAAATATGAAAATTGTATTAAGGGTAAAGAAGCATATTTATGGTCATGTGTAATAAATGTAAATTCAGATACGTACTGAATCTTCCGTCTGGTTTTGGTTCTTTATTGCAACGTTATTGATCACGTGAGCACGATGCACACTCTGTTTCTCTCGTATTTCGTGAGCTTCAGCAATCATTTGACTTAGAATACTGGGTTGTTTGGCATTACCTATAAATACGTGATGCAAAAGCTCGGTAGCTGTAGATCTTTCTTCTGGATTTTTAACAAGGCACCCGCTGACAAAATCGATAAATTCGGGACTCCATTGGTCAGGTTCTCTAAAGCTAGGTGGAGGTTTAGTTGGTATCATAAATATCGCTCTCATTGGATGTATATCACCGTAAGGTGGCTTTCCTTCTGCCATTTCTAATGCAGTTATGCCAAGCGACCATATGTCCGCGACGCAATCGTATCCAATTTCTTGAATCACTTCTGGAGCCATCCAAAATGGAGTTCCTATTACTGTGTTACGTTTTGCCATTGTATCCTGAAAGAAGGGTCCACAATTACTTTCTTGCGTATTGGAAAGTTATTGTTAAGACAGCAATGCTTACAGTTAGCTGTCCGGCTACACCGAAATCTGCTAGTTTTGCATGCCCTTCGTTATTAAGCAAGATATTTCCTGCTTTAATGTCTCTATGTATTTTTCTTCTCAGGTGAAGGTACTCCAAGCCCTTCAAGGTGTCACTGAGGATTGTTGCTATTTCATCTTCTTGCAGTGTCTTCTTCCTTAACCTCATGATGTCGCTTACAGATCCTGCTCCGCAATATTCCATCACGATCTGTGAAATTGTACCCTTATAAGTGCAAGCAAACGTTAGTTCGATGTAATAGTTTTTGTTAACATAGCAATGCTTCAAGTTACCCATAAATCAGTGTTTTTAAAGTAGCTTCCATAATATTTAACAACATATGGAGAATCACACTGTTGCATAATAGAAATTTCTTTTATAATTTCCTGCAAGTCTGTATCAACAGGCACTTGTTTAATGGCAAGTACCTGTCCACTTTCTTTGTGCAATGCTTTGTAAACCGATCCATAGGACCTATGTATAAAATATTAGCTTAATGGTCATCAATGAAATATTTTTCTTTCATGATTAACAACTTACCCCTCTCCTAACTTGCATATTATGTCAAACACCTCTTCTGGTTGTCTTGTTAAGCTTTCTTCTGATAACTTTTTTAATTCACTAAAAATAGATTGCATGAAATTTTAAGTTCAACATAGATCAATATACCTGATTGGATAATATGTATACATATGTATGCATAATTTCTATATTTTTATATAATAATGCTTATATTATAAAAGGTACTTTTATGGCTAGCTCCAAACTACATAATCATGTTTTGATTTCCATTAGCATAGAGAATTGAGTGTATCAAGCAGAAGACTCAAACTACTCTAAACAGTATTCGAAAGGCTCTCAGGGTTAAACGATGTTCAAATTTATTGAAAAAAACGAAGGTTATTATAAATTCAATAAATAATGTGGCGAAATTGACAATGCAGGTTAACAAAGAAACAAAGAATCAATACAGTGCGATTGTTTCATCGAATAAGAGAAATGTGCTACGGATCGTGGGGTCGACTCCTTCTAGCTACAAATAACTTCCTTCGGTGAGTTGGCGATGTTCTGCCAGTTTGAAAAACACGAAGTAAAAACAATTAAATACCTCTTCGAAGACATTTTCGCTTTCTCGTGCGAACGAGGTTCCTACTTGAATAAAAACACCTTCAATATTTACACAAATAACTTAACTTGGATAAAACAGATATCGTTCCGGTTGCGAAAACATGGTCAATTTAAAATAGAAGTGTTACATTTTTGTCAATAAATTAAAGTAACCACACAACCGAAATATCGAAAACCATCGACCATCCGGTGCAGTAGTAGATGGCGAAGCTAAAGACGAGCTTTTCAATGGCGACAGAAGTATTTCGCCTTTGGTACGATAGGTGGATAAACCTGTGCGTGAAACGATAGCCATTCGAATTTTCGTCACGATAAGTAAGGGAAACAGAAATAGAATCTTCAAAAATAGACACGAATTTCTATTTCAATTGATACCCGAAAAAATTAGCAAGAGCATACGTGCCACACGCAAGAAGTTCATATTTTCAAAGCAGTCTAGTCGACCATTGACCAATCAAGATAGAATCAAGATTTCCTCAATCTTGTAAACTGTGCTTTAAACTTAAACTATACGGCTTTATTGCAGTTGGTGTAATAAAAGTGTCAAGAAAAATTATATTACCTCAAGAATCATTCTTTAAGAATGGACCTAAAATAACTCGGAGAATATAGTCTCTCGATGCTAGTCAGTAGACAATAGGTAAAGAATAACAAGAACAGTTTAATAACAGATTAACAACTTATTTCCGATATTACCTACACAATAGTATCTCAAACAAATGGTAAACTCGAACACGAACAGTTTAAACTGAAATGTTATTTCGTAGATTTCTTAAAGTATTTCAAAAATAACATTCCATTTTTTAATCGAGTTTCAAAATATTGAAGTACAATCGTTACCTAAGAAAAACTGCAAGGAACGATGAATCTTTAGAAATTGTTTCGACGTTCTATTCTAATTTCCAGATATAACTTTTAATATTCTTCGAAGAAAAGTACAAAAATGTTTGTTGATAATTCTCGCGTTTTCACATCATTTAATTATTTTGCGTAGATTGAAAGATCGACCATTGATTTTGCAAGCGCGAATCGTGAATTCGAATCTTCCGCCATTGCATTTTGGTAGAAGGCACGGCCACCGGATGGCGATGATGTTCGGTACATCGGTCGAACACACAGGAGTTTCTAGGCACTATACGTAATCGCGTGTCCACGCACGGTGAACGCTAGCACTCGTTTGCTAGACGGCCGGCTAGCAAAACGAGTCGATTTCTCTCGGTGCGCGATATCGCGGTAGGAACGGTGGAGGAGAGACGTCGTTGCCCGTCGTGGGATATCGGAGGGTACGCACCGTCGACGGCCAAAAGGCGAGCGGAACAAAACGGGGGAGTCTCCGGTGGATCCGAAACGAAGCGGCGACGGCGGCGGCATTGTCCTGCTTGTTTTGTTGTCTCGCGTGAAACGCACAGGTGGAACAGAGAGGAAGCTATCGCGTTCGTCGAGCGATCTGAGAGAGGAGTGACGGAGGCGAGCGAGCGAGACGGTGTGTGTACGACTAGAAAAGAGGACTGGTTGTTCCGTCGTGTGGAGGAACGAGCTGGCATAGGTGTACATAGCCGTAAAAGAAGACAACTCGAGGAAACGCGAGGCGAACGTAAAAGGTAGAAAGAAAGAAAGAAAGAAAGACGGTTGTCCAATCGGGGAAAGAAATAAAGCGAGATAGATAGAAGGAGAACGAACGAAAGAGCGAGAGAGAGAGGAACGGTTGTGTTGAGGCAAGAACAGGCTCGCGCGAAAGAGAACGACAGGAACGGAACGAGACGGAAAGGGACAAGAGATAGATAGATAGCTAGAAGAGAAAGAAAGGAAGAGGGAGATAGAGAGAGAGAAAGAAAGAGAAGGAAGGAGAGAGAGCAATAAAGAGAAAAAACGAAAGGTAGCCCAGTGGTAGAACAGGACACGAGGGAGGGAAGGAAAGAGAGACAGGCACGCGAGGTAACCGCGTTAGATCTGCGAGCTGGGAGAGCTGCTCGAGCTGCGTGATCCAAAATGGCGCTGAACCAGGACGTGGACCAGTTGTCGAAGAGCAATCTCGTGGTGAGGATGGATCAGAACTCGGAGTCGGATCTGCAGGCGTTGTTCGACAGCGTCCTGAAGCCTGAAGCCTCGAAGCGTCCGCTCCAAGTGCCGTTACGCATGCGCAATCTGCCGGATTCCTTCTTCAATCCGCCGTCGACGGGCAGCAAGAGCCCCTCGATCTCGCATTCCCGGGAGAATTCGGCGGACTCTGCTTTCGGGACGGCGGCAAGCGGTGGCGCGGGGCCGGGGGCCGGCGGAAACGCCGCTGGGACCGGCACGCAGGGCACCGGGTCGGCCTCGGGCCAACCTGCTAGCGGAAACGGCGCCGGCACCGGGACGAACGCCGCAGGTGCGGCCGCGGCTGCGGTCGCGGCGGCCGCCGCCGCTGGCCTCACAGTCGCTCATCCTCGCGCTCACAGCAGCCCGGCCTCGCTGCAGCAGACGTACGCGTCCGCTCAGCAGGCGCCTCAGCACGCGCCCCAGCCGCACGCGCGTCACCACCATCATCAGAAGCAACGCAGCTACGACGTCATCAGCACGGTCGACGACCTGGGTCCCCTGCCGCACGGATGGGAACAGGCGCGCACCCCCGAGGGACAGATCTACTTCCTCAAGTGAGTAGTCCACTCCTCATCTTGTTCTACGAGCCACTCGCCAACTCGCCAACTCGCCAACTCGCCAACTCGCCACTCGCCACCCGCCTTCTTCTCTCACCTTCGAGTCCTCTTACTCTTGCTCCTCCGAGAGATCAAGATCTTCCTTTCGCTTTCTATCTTGCTCCGTCTTCTGCTACCATCAACCTGCTCATCGGTTAGGGGAGGACCCATTAACCCTTTGCAGATTGCTACGGGCCACTGGCCTATGTTGATCATGCAACAGGTAAACGAAGAACGGTCGCCTATTTACTGCTTCAGGGTGACACTCGTTCGTAAAACGTTGTATTATTGTACAGGGTGCCTCACCTGATGCAGGTGACCCTCGAAGACAGGGTTATGTTCCCAAGACATGCCGTGTTATATGAAAGAAAGGACTAATACAAACAACGGGATTAGGTACAAAATATTAAAATATCGTCTTTTGAATAAATTTGGTTTATCGCTGTTGTCATTTACACCAAATTTGCTTGATTAATCACTTCTCCTATCAATAATTTTTCAATATTTTGGGACATTCGTATCGTCGAAAACTGTAGAAAATTAATTCCTAATTCTCGAAGTGTGTCAGAGCCCGAACCGTGTTATAAAGGGATTACCCGTATTATATGTATACTATTTTGGGTTAGCACATCATTATCTATAGCGAGAAACGTTGTAGATAAGGGCCGAATGATTTCTCATGAATAGATGCATAAGAATTGTTCGAGAAGCAGTTTCCTGCAACTTTTCTGTTCTGTCTTCTGTTCTGTCTTTTGTTCTGTATTCTGTTCTGTATTCCGTTCTGTTCCCTGTTCTCCTGCATGAATGATTAACTCATCAATCGAATTCGTTCTTCCTTTCACCGATTTTCTACGCTGTTTCTTTTCTCGTCCCGCGTCGCAATCTGTCGTGAGCTGGTAAGGAAAGTTCGAAGAATTTAGCAATAGTATAGGGGGAGGTCTGGGTGCACTGGATAAAGGGTGTCGTAGTGGCCGAAAAGAATCATCTTGTCCCATTTAAGGACCGATTCCGGGAACTTTCGAAAGATTTTTATGTATTGTTAGACCCACGGAGGAAGTTTCCGTTCGTGTTTCTGTGGATTTTGCCGCTTCTGCGTTTTACCTGCGTTGTTACCTGCGTTGTTACCTGCGTCATTACCTGTCTACCTAGAGGGAGGACATGGAGCTTATCGAACAGAAGTTAGATGTACGAAACGATCGCTTTTGTAGCAGATATGCTCGAACTCGGGAGTTTCTAATTCTCTCGATCACTCGGACCGATTTAGCGCATTCAATAATGATTCGGACTGTTTCTGGCCATTTATCGGAGAATCCGCCACGACGTAGTTGCGACGTCGATCCGTTTTGGTCGTGCATCCGTGTGTTAGGGTCCCACATACCTCAAGGCCGTCACCGTCTTTATCGCCGACTCGACTCACTCGTCTCGTCTCGTCTGGTCTCGTCTTGACTCGCTCATCTCGTCTCGTCTCGTTTCGACTCGTCCCTTTCCCGTCTCGTCTCTCCGATTCCTCCGTTTCTCGGTCGCGTTTGCCCCCACTTGTTCCCAGCCAAGTATCGTTGGTCCCCGCCGACCCTTATTCTCTTTCTCTCTTCGCCGCGTGTTCGTATTTCCTCGTCGATCGTTCGGGACGCCTACTCGATACCGTCCCCGTCCCTAGCACCCCCCTGCATCGCCACCGTCTCGTCTCCTTGGCTCGTCCAACCTGATCCACCTGCGCCGCGACTAGGATTCCCACGTGTCACCTGTCGTGGGAAACGCTCCCCGTGTGCTTTGTCGCCTCGCTCTTCTCCTCCTCCCACCCACCTGTCTTTGACCTGCACGGGACCTTACCCACGGGGATGATTACGCTCGACTTTTGGGTTGCGCTCTTCCCCTGCTGTTCAGCCTTTCGGGTACACATTCCCTCCGCAGCTAAGCATACTTCAAGTTTACGAGCTCGGTTTACCGGATGGAATGGACCACCGGCGATTTTTTGAAATTTATTATCCGCTGCTAAGCTTTGACAAATGTTTCAATGGCAATTGCAACTTTACTTGTGAACCAATACGCCACCCTCTGAGATATCCTTGATTCATAAAACCAGGCCCGTTTAACCCTCGGATCACACAATTTTTACGGCAATTATTTCTTTTTCTTTAAGCACTGCGGTAAACATTATACGATGTTATTATACAACATCTGTTTGTAGAGAATTATTTATATAGAATTGTTTGACAAATATAGGAAAATCAAGGAATAACAGGGAAATATAAAATACATACTATGAATACACAAGTACATGTATACTAATGTTATAATAAAATGTTACGATAAACCTAGATCACTTGTATCATTAAATAAATCAATTACACGTTTAACATTTCGAACAGTACATTACCGCAGCTGGGTGAGAATAACCCAGTTACCGGAGTCTGAGGGTTAATCGAGACAGCCGTTTATTTGGGGCAAGACTGAAGAACAGAATCTAATCGAATAATTCTACTCTTCTTCGTTTAATTGGGTCAGTTGCTTGATCGGACCAAGGACGATAGCAACAACCGACGAATACCCTAATGTCTGATACACCCAACACGTTTAGGAATTAGCCGACGATGAGTTGTTTAGAAAAGAGTTGTTGCTTCCTGTGGTTCGTTCGACTACGCTCCATTACGAATCCGCCGGGCTGACGTCATGACGAGATATATCATCGATAATCGATGCTTCCAGCGATAAAAGGTATTCCAGGGATACGTGGGAAGGGATTCGGGCTGTTCATTCAGCTGTTTCGCGAAGTATTCATCGTCTGGTCGTCGCGCCGCGCGCCGCTGGCCGCGTTTACAACAACGCGTTTGTCCCGCGCGCTTCGCGTTCTATTGTTCTTTGCGTTTCCAAGCATTTCTGCCTTCTTCTTCTTCTTCTTCTACTCGATCTCCTTCTTTCTTGTCGTTTTCTCTCTGTCTCTGTTTTATTCGCGGACCTCGAGAGAACGTTCGAGACGGAAAGAACTTAAAAAGCTCGTCTTCTTTGACGCGGGCCAGTAGGTCATTCCTCGGTTTTACCTGCGAATCCCGAGGGCGACGCGCGCTCCTACCTGCCGCTGAAAATCGTGAGAACTTGCACGTTACCTGGCTCGGTTTTCAGGAATACCGGGAACTCGGTTTCACCCTCCGTGAGAAACCACCGCAGGCTCGCAGTCGGTGGAAACTTCTTTTTCGGGACGTTCTCATGATACATCTCTACATTTATTAATTCATCCCTTTCAGATATCTTCCATTTCGAACGCATCTCGTTATAATGTAAACGAGATGGTCTTTTCTTCTTGCATTCGAGAAATTTCAATGTAGCACTCGCCGGACTGTGTACGTCAATTGGTTTCGATTCGTGCGAAATTGACGGCAAACTTGTTAATTGTACGTGCGCTCGATAATCCGTGAAATAGTGTGATTCAGCACGTAATCCTCGGTCGTTCGTAAACCTAACGAGCAGTCGCGACAACGTTTCCTCGAAGGATGACGAAGGTTCCTCGAGTGGCGCCTTTGCGATTTCAGCACGAATCTTGGACATTAGTCTCGTCCGGAACGAGATAGGATCGCGGACCTCGTAAAACTTTTAAGGGACGGTCCCCCGATAACGCATCCTTGACCTTTCTGCTTCTAAACCCGGCTCCCGTTAATGCGAACTTAATCGGTCCCCCGAGAGTAGTTTCGTCTTCCGGTTTCACCGCGCACTTTGCTTGCCGGTTACGTAACCGCGTAATGGGAAGTACGTATCTGCCGATCTCTCGACGTGATTCGAGAACGGCATGGAAGTTCGAGCTAATTTCCCAACCGATTACCGAACCGTCGAACGTAAGCACCTTCGAATTTCCCCTTCACGATGCAAACCACGGCTACAATTTCTGGAGAAATGTTTTCGACCCCTTCTTCGTTATTTTATTACTTGGATGAGCTAAATTACCCTTTGCCTAATATATGAACTAATCATTCAGGTAGAGAATGCACAGTGTAAATTGCGTCAGGACATTTGAGAATTGCAGAGGAGATCAATGTTATTTCCGTAAAAGTTTATATTTCTAATAATTCTATTGATACAATTATATTGACCGTAAAGGATGCGGTGGATTTACTTCTTGATGGTGCATAAGGGAGGGACAAACAGTTGCGAAATTAAATTTAGGATATCAGAGACGGTTATCTATCCTTTTATCAGTTTATGTACAAAAAAGAACCCTCGCGATTGTATCTAGATTGCGGATTTTTATGCAAAATAAAAATTATCTTCATTGATTACAGTATAGGCACTACGTAGACATTTATTTCATTTTTTAATTATTCTAATGAGATGACAGTAATATAATATTCTCAAATTGCACAAATATTTTTGCTATTTTGCATTTGAGTTATTTATTTTTGTCACAAATACATAAAATCCGCAGTCTAATCATCAGTCAACAAGAGGCCAGTACAATGATCTTAGACTCTGGACATTCCTGAAAAACTTAAATGCTCCGGTTCCGGCTTCTCGAACCCGTTGTATCACCGTGTTAATCGGTGTTGTCATCGATTAGTAACGTGTCGCCGGACACGAAGCAAGCTCGAAAGGAAGCAAATCGTTTCGGAAAGCGTTCGATACGCAGCGATGCGCGTACGTTCGGTGCTCCGTGGCCAGGCCATAAGTCCTCGGTTACGTTGCCCGAAGTTTTCACCGCGAAACGGTGTTTCCATTTTTTTTCCGTATCGAGAGCTCCCTACCATCCGCAGCTCGCGACGTCGTCCATTTGCAATGCAGGAAGTTGCGTGAAAACGAAAAGAAAGGAACAATTCGCCGCCTAACGATCGTCTGCTCTCTATCGCGGGTATCGTTCGACTTTATCGAGTTACATTTTCGCGGTCGCGATTAGTTTATGGCTATCTGCTCTCGGCGCGATCCAACGCAAATATTGTTCGATCGTTTCGCCGGCTACTGCGCGTTCGATTATCGTTCGAACGTGAGAAACCAGCAGCGGGAGCAAACGATGCACGTAATGCTCCTAAAAAACACGATTTCTCGAACGTGAAGGCTTTAGGTCCGCGGGAATTATGATGTGTTCGAATCACCGATATCTGAATTCCGTATTATCCGTTGCATATCTAAATACAGTCAGTGTAAAGTCTTCGGTATAACTTCTTTTTAAGACTGGACTAGTTCATGCGAGTATTTTATCAAGTATTTTATCATTGCAATTTTTGGAAACAATTTTTTAGCCAAGGTCTAATCTCTCCAACGTGTCCAAGAAATTTAACTCGCTTGATCCAATTCTAGAAAAGTTGTTTCGGTTTTAAAGCAGTACTAATACTTGATACACAAATGCGACACTATATATCGTATAGATAGATTAATGTTGTTTTAACGATATTTAAATAGTACTGAATCAAAGCTGATAAAAATATTGTTAAAGAAGCGAGATGTTGTCGACCAATAAAAGGAAATATAATTCAGTCGATAAAAATGGTGGGCGGTATGGGATTTTTCGGCTTCGCACGACTGTGCGCCTCGTGTTTATTGCGTCTAATGAGTAATACGGGCGCGAGAGAGTTTCTCTCGTCATGGTGCGGCATGGTGCAGCGTGGTGCGGCATGGTGTGGCATGGCGCGTCGGCGAGGCTGCTTGTAGAAGAAGTGCAGCCAACCGCGAGAGCGCACGGTTGTGTTGTATTATGCGGTAATGACTGCAGTGTCTTCCCTCTTTCTCTTCTGTTCACCGTCTCCGCCGCGGTCTCTGTCTTTCGCCGAGTATGTTATCCCTCTTCCCAGCCTGTTCGTCCAATTACCTCTGGCCGTCGTCTCCCCGAGGTTTGGATCTTATCCAGAACCGGGACTTATTAGAATCTAATTTGCGTAATTGAAACGTGATTCGAGCCGCGAACAAACTGACTCTTTGAAATCCTTCTAGGAAGCGTCGCGCGTCGCCTCTGCTCGTCCGCGTCCGCGTTCCGTCCAATCTATATTTTGCTCGAAACAAGCACGAACAACCGAAACCGATGAAGCTGGTCGTTACACGACATTACAATATCTTCTCCGCGGGCGTTGCGGCATCGGTTGTTCTTTCCGGGATTTGAATATCGTACGGTCCATCTAGGACGTCCATATTTTCGAGCGAGCAGATTTCGCTATGTTTCGCAGCGACCAGCGAAAGGAGTCGGGTGACGCACTGATAAAGCACCGCAAGATACTCGACAGTACTGTGTTTCTCGCTTTGATTCTTCGGGGAATCCTTCTCGAATACAGTGGCACAGTGTTGGACGAAACTTCTTTCTCGCAACAAGTAGAATCGACTCGTGTCCGCCAGCTTCTATTTCCGTGCACCACGTTCCGCATCTCCAGAATGAACAATCGAACGTCGACATTTCTAGTCTTCCCTACCTTCTTGCATGATCAATGAGGTATGAACGCGGAACGAATGCACGAATGACGCTAGGTATGCTAAAACGAATTAATTGGTGGAGCCTCGTTCGATATATCAGAGTTCAAGCCGGCTTCGAGGGAACAGAGGATGGGAGGGTTATCCGGGAAAGGTTGCGGCACCGTGGTTTTCTTGTACAGGAATCGTTCACGGTTCCCGGATCCTCGATCGGAGCGGAATGGTTGCGCGAAGATGCTCGTATCGTGGAAACGAGCGTCCTTGAGCTAGAACACTGGCCAACGATACTTATCGTTCGTCGACTCCGATTTTCCCGTGCCGAGGACTTTATCGTCGCGCTGCTCGTATTTTTCTCTTTTTCCCCTACGATCGCTGGTGTCTCTCCTGCGCCGACTGGCGCGTTACCTCGCCGTATAATGTTATACGTTAGTCCCGTTATCTAGGTTCACGTATCGTACACCTCGAGGAGGAGGCAGAGCGGGCAAACGAGCGAGCGTGCTCCGACGAAACGCGAAGCGGCTCGGCGAGCCAGCGAGCTCCTTTATTTTTTCTTTCCTTCTTCGTTTCTTCCGTTCTTATTTTCTTATTTTCTCTTTTCTTCTTTTCTTCGCGTCTCATCGGCCGGGGTAAACAGAACGGCTCGCTCTCCTCGTCTATCCTAAGGTTGCGTTCCCACGTGTAAACGCTCTTGAAAAGCCCTCAAAAGCTCCGCCTTTGTTTCTCTGAAATGTTCCCGAGATGTTTTCCCACCTCCGCGAATATTTTCGGCGATATTTATTTGGCTATTACACGGTACGAATTCTGGTAGGGATACAGACGGGAACAGTCGTTCCTTTGCACGTTCGACTTCGTCAAGCTGAATTTCTCCGTCGTTAAGGATTTCCTAGAAGATCTACGCTTACGGACAAAAGCGAAGGCACACGTTTTCAAACGCAATAACTTTTTTAAAACTGGACTGTATGGCTAGAATACTTTTTAAATGTTACAGGGACTAATGTTTACAACGACTAAATATGTTTCTCAATTTTGCCATTACGTACTTTGAATGACAACAGAAAATAGAGGACACTCGTTTTTAAACTTGTTTTTTTTATCTGTGAGCCTACGTCAAACATTTAAACACTGCATCTTGAAGTCTGCAGTTTTTTATATTTATCAACGCCTGTAGGTTGACTTTGCTTTAATCGATTTTCGGTGAAAGTTTTAGCATGCATATAAGTTATGTAGATCTACGAAACACGTTTATTTTTCTTTGTCAGTCGAAGTAATAGCAAAATTAAAATAATATTTAAGTCATTATACAGTAAACTAGTGAATTAAACGTTATTGCGTTTTAACACTAAACCTACCACCGCCGCTCAAATGGCCGGTGTCGTATTTATTTTATTGAAGTCATAAAGCTGTTTCCATTAAAAATTATTTACTATATTTCTTTACTTAGGCAAACACTATTATAAAAATTGTGAAAAATTTCAATAAATTTTATCTTGTAATTCTTATGAGGCAAAATTTGTTAGTTTCAAACCTCGGTAGGTTTAGCGTTAAAAGATGCTTCTTAACTTTTATCCGTAAGTGTATGTTTATTGTATTTCCGCATTCATTCATTTACGGCATCCGTACATTATAGAGAGGGCCATGTGATTTGTTCATAGACCCATTATGTTTATAAAATAAATTTCTCCGGTTTGGTCGAGTTTTTATGGTCGCTGGATGAGTGGTCAAGCGAATAATATGCAACGGACCACGAAGGATAATGGGATCCGTTGAGAACAAAATGATCCTAACTAACATTTCCGATCAGCCAGAAAATGCAGCTCTGAATTAATGAATTTATTTTTAAATTAGTGAAAATAAACAAATAGAATTAGGAACTCTGTGAAATATATAGAATATTCCAGCTTCATTTGAAAGGTGTTTCAAATATTTTCAAATATTCTGAGAAGTGAAAAATTGGTAGATAAGACATTCGAACCAATGACCGAAGGATTCTTCTATTAAGTGCAACTAGACCGCACCCATTTCGTTAGTTTCGTCCCGAAACTTCTCTGTACCAGTTTACTAGACCCGTAGAAATCCTCCTGCAAGTGCAGACCACTCGAGAACATCGTTCGATTCCATCGCTAGCTAAGAGGAACGCGCGCACGCCCGCGAGACGAAAGGTCTTGGCAGCGTTGGGAACACGTTTCGCCGCCAGGTGAACACACGAGACACGACGAGCCAGCGAGCGACGAGTCCAAGGTTTTCCGTCAACTGTATCGTTTGATGAAACATTAGTCACGAGCGGAATCACATTTTATCCGTGGAATTCGCGGTGCATCGCCGAACCCGCGCGCCGCGGCTCGGCACGATTGACTTTTTTGGCAGGGTCAACCGAATGATTTCCCTGCGACGGTCTCGCGATTCCTGGAAGGTCGGATACGAGCCGAACGTATGAATTGACGGGCTCGGAATAGGTTCTGCGCTAATCGTAATGGCTTGAGATGCCCGAGATCGCGATTAAGAGCTTTAGTCACCGCCATTATTTTATTTTCGTCTTATTTATATGTATATATACACATGGGTAAATAGCCATTTTACAACAACAAAAACACATCTTATGTTGAATGGCGGAGAATCAGTAAATCCTTAAACAGTTTAAACAGAAAAAACCTTTTGTTACAAAACGTTTAGGATTTATAAATGGTACAAAGAAAGAAGAAAAGAAATACAATATAAAAGGAACGAAAAAGTAAGAATAATAATGATAATGAATATAAATTAGATGACAATAAAAGAGAAGAACAAAAATAATAATTGATAATAATAATAAAAGTAATAATAACAATAATAATAAAAGTAATAATAATGACAATAATAAAAGTAATAATAATGACAATATTATTTATAGTGATATTAAATGAATCAAAGCATTTAGAAGATTCGAAGCTTCGCATCGTTTGTCGATTTTTCGCAAACTAAGATAATATGTATTCTCGCTGATCGTTATAGAAATCTATAGGGTGGGCTTTTTAATCTTGCAATTACACCTTGTCGAATCTACCTGAAGATTTAGATGCTAGAATGGAGCTAAAGACGTCTCATATTTGCAATTATTTCGGAGCAATCGACTGCGTAGAGAACAAACCTACGTCCTCGACGGGTCGTTAATCGGCGCGTTACGCGGGAAAAAAATTCTCCAGACGCATGAGTAACCTTCGCAGATCTTTCGATTGTTACTCAACGCTTCCTGTTTCCCATCGTGAGTAATCGGGACGTCGCTCGTTCAAGAGCACGTTGCGTTAATACGGGTGGCATCGAGATAGATTCGCGGTGGAAACCAGTGAAAATAATCGCTCGGGCTTTTTAACTGCACGGCCATGTACTCTGAGAAAAGCGCGTGGACGGGAGTCCACTAATTTCCCGAGGTATCGAGGTCTCCGTGTCGTTGCTCGTCGACGAGAAAGACGCCCGACACTTTTCCGCGCGACACGGAGCTCTGACGGTAACTGCGTTAGCGTTGCGGAGAGATTGTGCCACGGGTTCTCGTAATCCACTTATAGCTGAAAAATGGTGAAAAGTGTCTTCTACCTAGCGTAAGGGTTCCAATTATCGAGGTTCTCCGGAATACCGTCGCTTTCATTTATTTTAACGATAATCGCAATGACATGGCAAAGAATTATAAACGACAAAATCTTAATGCAACGTTTGGCACTATATTAGTAGAATAAAATCATTTAAGTACTGCATAAGTTTACTCTAAGTTTCAAAGAAGCGATTGAAAGATACTAGCTGCGTGTTTGCCGCGAACGATACCTTTCGCTTTCCGATATGGTGAAGAAATTTAATTTATGTAAGTGGCCTTAATTTTAAATAAGTTAGCTTCTTAATAATAACAATATTTTTATACTACGAAAATCATTCGATTGTATAAAGGAAGTATAAACATTAACATTACTTGATCAGTTCTAGAGTAACTAGAGGTACAGGTTTTTGAACTCTTGTCGTATTACCGACACTCCGTAATTAATGTATTCATTCCCGTATGTTTAATACAATTTATATTGTTTAATAGTTTAATTTCAGTTCGATAGGTTAACAAACAGTTAGTCTGGTATAAATATAGCCAAAAAACAAGACAAACAAATTAGAAATGTTTGGGACTTGTCGGTATTTGGGTCACGATAAGTAGGATAAGTAGCTTCTCGAAGTATCAGTAATTGGGGCATTTACATTATCTTTATGTTCCATGAACTTCATATCAAATATAAGCCTTTAACGTCCTGAAAACAGTTAAACAATACATAATATAATATATAATATAATATCTAATATAATATGTAATATAATATATAATATAATATATAATATAATATCTAATATAATATCTAATATAATATCTAATATAATATCTAATATAATATATAATATAATATATAATATAATATATAATATAATATATAATATAATATATAATATAATATAATATAATATAACATAATATAATATAATATAATAATATTTAAACAATACGAAATGTAAGAAACAGTTAATTTTTACGTAAATGTTAAGAAAGACTGCTGCAAGACGCATTTCTTCACTTCCGAGAATCGTCGCTTATAAAGTCCGAATCATTAACGTTCCGTATTAGTAGTGTTTCAAGTTGAATAATTTCTTCGAATCTATAGAATTTCTTTTCGCGACCTCTTTTTCTGATAAATACTTAAATCCTATACGCTACAGTTCATTTAACGCATTAGCTTAAATCTTTTGAAATTGCGAGTGGCGGCGTTTTTCCTCGTAGCCGCAGAATTATCGTTAATGTGTCAATAACTGGGACCCTAACCCTAGACGACCGAATAAATCGACTTGCCACCGATCGATTACCAGGCAACCAATTAGTATTCTCGCTGCGGGTTAAAAGCCGTGTAAATTGCAAACGAAACGTGTCAAAAGGAGCGCATAAAAAGAGTTCCAGGTGTATGCGGGACAGGGATCGGAGTAGGGGCAGCGTAGAATGTTTTTGTCGATAGGCTACGGCGATCGTGTCGGAATAAGACATCGGCGTAGAAGCCGGCGTCGATCAACCGTCGATCCGAAAAAGTTTATCGCGCCGCGACGCGAGGAAAATAGAGCGTTATGCGAGGCTGATAGAGCGCCGGTTGTTCTCGGCGGTATCGAGCGGTTCATTCGTAAATTCATCTCGAGGACGTTTAGTATGCGTTTTCGAATGCAGTGAAAGTGGCGAGCGCGCGGCGACATCGGCATCCTGTTACGTTCAGGGTCAGATCAGCTACGCGGACGGATCTTTTCCTCTATTTTCTCCGTCAGCCGCCTCTCTCGTCTAGATCGCAGCTCTCGTCCAGCTCGCGTCCTCTCCGGCATTCGAGGAAATCGAGTCGAAATTACGTGCGCCCGATAGCGAGCGTTATTCTCTCCTGATAAATGGAAAGGTGGTCGCGATAAACAGCCGTGCGACGCGTGGGGAACTGAAAACGCGAGAGATAAACGCCGTCCGCGTCAGACTTTATTTTACCGGCGCGTCACGTTCCATCTGCGGCAACCTCGAAAAATCCGTCGAGCGTTATCTGCCGGCGAGCGATCGCTAGGAAATCGCCAATTGACTTTTTCGCTCGCCCAATGGATTACCACCTTCGATTCGATTCAGCGTCCGTAGATAATTAATGCCAACGATGTCGCGTTTCTTTTCTTCGAGACATACAGCGTGTCCGATTTGGATACACAAATCGGAACAGTTTCTTTCTGCTACGAGAAGATTTCTCTTAGTCGAAACAATACTAGCAATAATGGCAGCTTGTCTAGACTAAACATCTTATCCTATTTCAGCTTGAATAATACTTCCTGGGTTGACTTAAGCATCTTTCTTTGTTAAGACTAAAGTTTTATAGAACTGTGGCCAATTCAATTGTTTGAATGGAATTTCCATTACCGTAAATAAATTATTAGGGTCACCGAACTTGTTTTGTACACTTTCTGAATTTAAATGTGATGCTTTACAATTATCGCAATCCTATGATGGCGCTTTATAAGTTCTATATATTATTTGTATAATTGTTGTATAGTTTCTAATATTTCTGGTGCACTAAACGATTTAGGATTTTTATATGTAAATACATTCTATATTCTATATTCTATATTCTAAATTTTAAATTTAAAATTTTAAATTCTAAATTTTAAATCTAAATCTAAATTCTAAATTTTTAAATTTAAATTCGAAATTCTATATTCTATATTCTAAATTCTTAATGCTAAATTCTGAATTTTAACTTCTAAATTCTGAATCATAAATTCTAATTTCTGAATTATAAATTTTTAATTATAAATGCCGACGGTTTTGGTTGCTGTCGGTGTTTCTTCGTATCTTGCTAATTCGCACGTGCGATAGATGAGTAAAAATACACAATCCACAGATAACTATTAAGTTGTATCGGATGAATCTAATCGATAGTACAATGTTCATTTCCATTTCCCCGAATCGCGCGACGGATGAGGTTGGGAAAGCAATACGAATAGAACAAACAAAATAAATAAATCAAACGTTCCATCTTGGTATTGTATCTGTCGGCCAATGGCAATCGATCCACGAAAGATACGCGTGATCTCCGAGGATACAACCGAACTCCACGCTTATCGAATTTCCGAGTCGAAGAGTCAGTTGGACAACCGAGCAGTTAAGTAGGCGGCTAACCAGGCGGTTAACTAGGTTTGTAATCACGTTTGCGTCGAATCTACGGGTTCCAGCTCGCAACGGAGGCTCCCGTGAAGTATTACAATGCGTCCGCCGGTACGGGAGGATTGGCGTTTTTACCTCGCGGCGCTGAGGCTAAAGACCCCGGACACACCTGTGCGGACGCGAGAGAGACTTAGGCGACGAACGCGCCAGAATGCCGGATAGGAGGACGAATCTCCGGGAATACCTCGAACGTATCGAAAGTTCAAGGCAAGCGCGAGTGTCCTCGACTCGCCTCTCTTCGCCTCTCTTCTCTCTCTCCTCTTCTCTCTCGTCGGCCCGTTCGACGTTAGAATTAGCGATCGCCGCGGGGACTGTGCAGCACGCTCCGAGATTCGTGGCGGTGATAAAAAAGGGTGGCTTCGCTCCTTCGTTCGGTCGATCGTCCAATCTTTTGGATTTTTCTCGGATGGCTTTCATCCCGCCGGCCGAGAATGAATCCTCGAGGCGGATTTCCGGGTTACGAATCGAGCCGGTGGCGCCGGGCCGCGTCTAACTTTGAGTTTCGTGTCAACAATTCCGAGCATCGGTTCCATAAATATCGTCTGTCGCATCTTTGATGTCGATAGACGCGCGTGCAGCTCCGTTTCTCCGGAAATACTTCGATCGATACCCGTCTTCCGCTCGGATCCAGAGAAGACTACATCCGAGACTATATCGGATCGCGTCGGTCACCGGACCTAAATAAATCATTATTTATTTGTGTGCTCGTCCAACGGTACTCATAGCTCGCGGATTAGACGCGGAAATTGTGACGCACGATTTTCGGTAGCGCCCGCTGTCGTGGCCATCTCGGTTATACATACGGTAGCGCGTCGGCTGTCGATCGACATCCGTACTCGAAACGGAAGCAACTCGTTTGATCGAACAAAGTTCCAGTACTAAGATGGAACGTTTGATTTATTCATTTTGTTTGTTCTATAACGAAAACTGTACTATCGATTAGATCCATCCTATTTAATAGACACAATTTAATTTATGCATCCATCGCACGTGCGAATTCGTAAGATACAACGAAACACCGTCAGCAAGCAATACTATCGGTATGTAGAATTAAGAGATTAGAATTAGTAATTTAGAATTAAGAATTTTATCATTTAGGTTTTGCTATTGATCTACATATACGACTTCTAGACACTTTAGTGTGCGAAAAATATTAGAAATTATAGAATAATTATACAAAACCTATACGGAACTTATAGAGAGCAATCATAGGATTGTAATAGTTGTAAAGCTTTTGCTTGCTTACAACGATTGTTTACATGTCGTTCCGCTCACCGAGAGCAACTGCCGCGAGTGAGAGTCGACCTCGCGAGACTATCTGCGTCTGTAAGGAAAAACGGCGCATGTCACGATTTAAAGAAAATTTATTTTATGCACTGATTGAATAATAGAAGATTCTGTGTATTTACGGGTAAAATTTATGTAAAATAAAAATTGTCTGCATCAATTGCAAGTAACAGAAAGCGAGTAGTAACTTTATTCCTTAATCGATTACAAATAATACACTGGCTTTTGATTTTGGCAACATTTTAAATCGTAACTACCCAATTTTGCCATAAACGCATAAAATCCGCAGTCTGGTCATTACTGTTACTGTTATTACCACCATTATCATTCTTACTATTGTCATTGCACACTCGTACTCGCTATTATTGCACTTTCAGTAACAAAGAGTCCGCCCTGTTAACATAACGAATCAATTAAATCAATTTAAATCCAAAGCAATTAGTGATCAGAACTTGAAGCGACAACATCTCGAGAGTGAACACACGTGACATGCGTTGCTTGCAGCCATGGATATGTTAGCGTATCCACAGGTTTAAGCAGATTCAGTACGGTCTTATAGAGTTGCCGTGTCGCAGGACAGTTGCGAAACAACGCGGGGACGATGAGTTTAAAAGGGAACGAGGCAACCACCGTGTTCATACGTCCAACTTTCCGTTCCACGTGTTGCCGAGCATAAGGTGACCGAATAATCCATTCGACCTTCGGGGCGGAGAGATTGTCACGGATCCCTAGGTGTCTAGGATCGAGGCGGATCGGCGATCGCGACGTTTAGCGGCGTTGATCGTGTGCCATTAAAAGATCGTGTTAACGGTATTCGGTCGTTTCGGCGATAACGTCGCGGGGCGACGGACGAGCCCGCTTGTCGTCTCCGAGCAACAGAAGAAGAAGAAGAAGAAGACGAAGAAGAGGACAGAGAAGATAGGTGATAGGTTTCCGGGGCAGAGGAAGGGTGTGCTGAAGGGAGGCAACGAGAACGGTAGACACGACCACGAAGACGGCGACGAAGACGACTACGACGACGGGAGAGAAGAGTAGGCAGGCGAAAGAGAGCGTCGGTACGAGAGTGTCTATTTACGAGTTGTCCGGCGCCGTGATGTCCGGAGTAAAAATACATCGTAGTCCGTATGCCGTGCGCCACACAGAAACCCTCTTGTAATTCTCCAATGCTCTCGAGCTGGCTGCCTGACTGCCTCTCTTCTGTTCGCCTGCCTACTTGCCTGCCTTGCTGCCTGCTTCTTCACCTCTCGTCCTCTTTGCCTCCTTCCTTTCTTTCCCTTTGCCTCGCTTTGCCTCGCTTTGCCGCCCCGATCGCCACCGTCTTCTCCTACTAGTTCTCTCCGCCTCGATTCGATTCGATACGATTCGATCCGATTCGACTCGACTCAACACGATTCCACTCCACTCGACTCGACTCGATTTGACTCGACTCAACTCGACTCCGACTATCTTGGAACGCGTCCAACAGCTCCCGGAGGGACCCGCGAGCGACATGTAGCTTTTGGAGCACGCCGATACCTCTCTGTATTCCATCGAGCAATTGCACATCTCCGGAGGATAGATTTTCTATTTCTTTCCGGCTGGATCTTTCCGTGCCGATCGCCTATCACCGATCAAGACTGATCCCGCTCTCTTTTGCTCTCCCTCTACCTCCGTTGGATCGCGAGGATTTCCCCGCTCGGACGAGTCCGCGCGACTGGAAAAGCTGCTCTCCTCGAGACGAACGCCGGCCTACCGTCTCGAATCTTGAACGACATCGCTCGGTTTTCTATTCGAACGAACGCGTGATCGCCGCTGTCCAGGCCTTCGAGCTGCCGCACACGCGTCGCGGATCGAGATACATTTATTTATAATTGCTAGACTAAGGATCCTTGTGCACTCGCTGCCACGTGCTAGCAACAGATGCTTCGCGGCCAAGATCTATAGCTGCTTTGTTTTTGTCCTCCGATCTCTGCCATCGGCCAAACCAAATCCGCTCTCGTTCCGATCAACCCCATGGTCCGCACCGTCCTCTACAATGTTGACTTTATTTAAATGCTGGGATTAACACCACGTGCTATCGCAGCGTGTCGGTCTTGTTTTCAACATCTCTAACACGATCTAGCAAATATTCAACTATTATTATATATTATTAGACTGTGGATTTTAATAAAAAATGAAAATTGTACACATTATTTGCAACATACAAAACCTACGTAGACAATTCTTCCTTTCTTTAATTACTTTGTTGTATTCAAAGTAATTCAATTTTCGTAATCATTTAGTAAGTAGTCATTTTTGTTATAAATGCATAAAATCTGCAGTCTAATTATTATATGAAACCCGTTTCACGAAACAATTCAATTCGTGAACACCAGTAGTGAAAAGATAGACATGTTTGCGGCTAAGTTACAAAATTGAAAACTAGATTTTTTAAACTGGTAACCTAATTTACTGATTCTCCGCCATTCAAGATATGATTTGTTTTTGTTTCTGTTATTATAAAAATGGATTGCCTGTGTAAATTAAATTAAATTAAATTGAATTGAATTGAATTGAATTAAATTGAATATATGCTATACTTATATCACTGAAATGTAAATTAAATGCACCTTTCTGCCATCGATATTCGGCAATTACAATTAACGTAAGTACAACAATAAATAGAGATTTCCTTTTCCGCGTAGAATGCTATTAACAGCAAAGAATTGTTAATTAATACAGATGTGAAAAGATGGTGGTACAAGGGACCAAGGCTTTGCCCACCGGAAACCTGCTCTTCGATAGAAATCGGTTCTGAATCTTCATAGAAAATCCTAAAGGAATGATTATTATAAGGTTGACTTCTACGTGTGTATCTGTGGCATTAAAAATGCCTAAGGAATACATTTCAACAATTTAGTAACACAGGTGCATTATTTCAATTTTTGCTGCTTTTGTATTAGTATTTTTTGTAGTAAACAGATATATAGACTGAGTGCGTGAGCAACCCGATAGATCTTCGTTAGAGCTACGAATGTGCCCACATTTTATATTTACAATGTATCATGAAAAAGGGTTTCAGCCCTCCACATTCTTCGAAATTTTCCTATGAAATCGTGACAATTCTCGAACGATTCCGATTGGCGATTGTTTGTCGTACGCTTGTGAAGGAGCTCCCCGAGCTTCGACGACCGTACCGGCTGGTTGCGGATCACGGAAAACCGCAGGCTTAGCTGGTTGGATCGGATCTACGCCGATCGGATAATGCTCTTAATGGTAGAAACTGCGTCAAACGTTCCCCGGCTTGGATATTATTAAACCGCGTTAAGAAGATTCGTTCCTCGCGCAGGGAATACTGGGAACACCGGGCGCCCGACCATTTAGAGAACTTGTTTGCGTCCTCGCCTCGATGACTTAAGCGAAACGCATTAAGTCATCCGGGATGGGATACGAGAACGGGAACGAGAACGAGTCGCCACGGTTTTGCCAGAATACGTAACGCCTCGCGGAACCTCTGAGAAAACCGTTCCTTCCGACACACGAAACAGATCCGCTGTTCCAGCCCGTCGTTTGTCCTAAACGCTATCGTCGTCGTGGTCTTCGTGGTCGTAGAGCTCGCAATCAGAAATATCCCTTGCCCACCGTCCGGGAAGTTCCAAATTAATTAACTCTTTGAGGTGGCCGACATAATGGAAACACCTCTCAGAAATCGTGCGTTGCGTTTACAAAATCATCAGCCGTGGGATTGTGCTTCTCGCCGAGACGCGATGTCTTCGCTGTTTCGTGATTCGGGTGGGCACGAGGATTATTAGTTTGGAAGCTATTTACAGGAATTTCTCTTACAGTGTCCCTCTGCGTGAGAACGAAAATGGACAACTTAGGAAGACGAGATTATAGTTGTTGATAAACTGCAACTATAAAAACGAACCGAAAGGCTCGAATAATCGTATATCCTCTACCCTAGGTTGTCCATTTTCGTTCCTAAGTTGAGAGACAATGTGAGAGAAATTTCTGTACCGCAATCAATGGAATTCTGTGAACCTCAATTTAAAGTTAAGGGTGCTTGAGTAAGATGATGAACGGAACAATGAGATTTCTTTTCGACAGAAAATCTTTTTAAAAGTTTTCATTGATGACAATTTGGGACTCGAACGGTTCTATTCCCAGGAGAACTCAAGCTGTATCGAATGCCAAAGGTATCTAAGATTAATTCTAAAATGCGGTCACAGTGTTCAGCCTTATCTGCGACAGATAAAATCTAGAAATTTCAGTTCGTACGCTACGTCTCGCACGGCGGCCCCATTAGATACGGAACAGCGTCCAGAGGTTTTTGTATTTTTTTGTCGGTTCGGCCGCAACGGGTTCAAGCAGCTATTCTCGCCTCGTATTTGAGAAAAGCTTGAAATCTGTTTCCTCCATTCCCTGCGTTAGGGGGATCGGGGGGTCGCGACACAAAGGAAGACGTCTCTGACGCCTCTTTTGCTCCGGAAGAGATAGCGGAGATCCAATTAAGAGTAAGAAGCTTAGGAACGAGACTTATTAGCGGTTATTAGTTTCTCATTTCTCTTCACCCACATTCGTCTGCCTCGACCGCGTCCATCTCTGCCGCATAGAAACCATTTCATGCTTCTCGAAGCGACAGTTCGCACTAAAATCCTAGCCGCGCGTTCCCACGTGTTTCGTCGATCCTGAGGTCTTCTTTCGCCAGCGATCGGGACGGTCGAGCCGAAAAAAGGGAGATCGAATCACGTACCGGAAGGTTTCGGGCTGAAAAAAAGTGGGTTTCGGTATCGGTGCAGCGCGATGCAATCTGTTCTCGTCCAGCCGGAAAACGATGCCGGAGCATGCTGCAAAGCATGGTGCAGAGCATGGTGCAGAGGCTGGCGCGCAGCGAACCGCATGTTTCCAGGCTGTCTAAAATTTCCGTGGAGCCGAGCAAGGTGGCCGGTACGCTTGGTATTCGTTTCATGAAGGTAAATAAGAGGTTCGGCGGCGGTGTCGGCATCAGTGTCGTTGCCAGCGTCGGCGTCGGCGTCGCCGTCGGATGCCCGGTACACGCTGTCGGCCCTGGTCCCGGCCCCGACCCCGGCACCGGTGTAGTGTTTTCCACTTCCTCACGACTGAAAAATGACACGCGAGTAAGGTAAATACGTTGCTGGGGCCGGTGGGAAGACGTCGGGCAGCGACGACGGCCACGAGCACGAGGACGAAGACGGGAATCGGCAATCACAGCCATTAGCCGCTATTTTTGTCGGAGGACCGAGAAACGCAGTGTTTTCGTGCGACTAAAGCCGTTTCGACACTCGGGGCGATTTCATCGGCGACTATCGCTTCGGACACTAAAATCTCGGACGAATTAACTCGCTGGTCTCGTTTCTTTGCTCCGGCTTTGTTTGCTCCGAATTTTGCTCCGAATTTTTCTATGAGCTTTCGATCTCAGTTTGCCGCAACGATAATCGTCATCGTTAATCCCTCCTCGGATCGTTACATCTGGATAAGTTAAACATCTTGAAAGCTTATTTGCGATTTACAGTAAGTTTTGTTACATTGTCCACCAGCTTGGGACGAAAATGGGCAACCTGGGAAAAGGAGATACGTTGTTGACAATCGGCAACTACAAAAACGAGCCGCGAGGCTCGAATAATCTTCTTCGCCAGCTGTACATTTTCGTTCGCTAGCTAAGAAACAATGTTGAAATTATTGTAACACCAAATGGGTTTTCAAATAATACGATTTATAAAATGTGGACTAGCTGTACAGAAGAAGAACACACAGTACCTTACAGGAAGGTTGATGTAACTAGCATTTGCAAAATATGACCGGAGTAACAGTTGTAGAAGGAAGACTGATAGATCCGATTGAAATCGTTTTCGGAGTAATTTTCGGGGACACGTTCCACGCGGAAAACTTGCTCCGTTCGAGCTCGATTCGCGTACGGTCTTTTCTAATGGTGGCCGGTATTTGCTCGTGCTCGCAGAAATATGATATTAACGCGTCCCGTGGTTTCTTTCCTCGAACGGCTTTAAAATACAAGACGACGTCCTCGGGTGCGCGCCGGTATCCCGTGGCTCTTTATTTCTCGAGACGTTTCGAAACAAATCCCACGGACAAATAAATAAGACCAAGAGATATATCGTTTCCCCGAAGTAACGAGTAGGCGGCTTCCGAATTATTCGCGGGAAAATTTTCCCACCGACTGTACCGACGCCGTGCAAACGACGCTTCCGCGGGGTTGGGCCTTATTTTGGCCAGGCGAAATGCGGCCCAGATCGCGATCAGGTGCATGCTGCTTCGTCTTTCCATGTCTCTTACAATCTACTTGCGGAAATACTTGCGCAGGATGCCATTGCAAAGTTGACAACGTAAAACCCGGTGCTTTGAACTTGTTGCGGAAATTCATTCGAAAATATTTTCCTCAAGATATTAGTTTGTGTACCGAAGACTTAGACTTGATGTCGTCCATGTAACGACGTTTGTCCTCAAAGGGTTGACCATTAGGATCAATTATTCTTGGTCGAACGAAACGCGTCACGGTTTTGTCCAAGAGTGAAACGAAACGGTGCTTTCCTGGAAGTGTTGTTGGATCCAGGGAAGTTTTCCGGGCAGAATGGTAGGGTAGGAAAGCTTGAAATTTCCGTGAAAAAATGGGTTTTATTGGAGCTGCGACTGTAGCTGTGACTGTGGCTGTGGCTGTGGGCTCGCGCACACCGCTCGGTCGGCCGCTCTTACTCGTTCGCGTCGTCGTCTTTTGAATGGGACTAATTTTAGAATGCGCCTACTATATGTGGATAACTGTATACGCGCCGGTGGCGTATTCAGTTTCTGCAGGACGGGGCCCGCCGCGCCACGCTTAGTACGCAGAAAATAGCGTCGTTCACAGTGTTAATTTTCTGTTTCCAGCCACCTGACGCGGACTACGACATGGGAGGATCCGCGAAAAACAGCGGCCGCAGCGAACGTTGCGGCCGTCGCCGCCGCCGTCGACAACGGAAAGTCCTCCAGCGCCGTTGCGGACTCTCTGGGCCCGTTGCCCGAGGGGTGGGAGCAGGCCCGCACCCCCGAAGGAGAAATATATTTCATTAATCACCAGACGCGCACCACCTCCTGGTTCGACCCGAGGATCCGTAAGTGTCTCTATCCCCACCTATCCTGCAATTGTGGAAATCAAACCAAAATCTTCATTCAAAATTATATCCTCTGAATATACCTCTCGAGCAGTCTACTCGGCCCAATTCTGTAAATCTAAAACCCTTTGATAACCAGTCTACATTTTTAACTCATTTACATTATTGAACTGTGTCGAGAAAAGCAGAAGAAAGCGTCGAGTAAGGAAGTGTAAACAATAAAGCAGGTCTATCCTCTGATCACTTCAAATAATTCTATAGAAAACAATAACGTGTCATCGCTTGTTGGGATACAAACGGGTTGAAAGGACTACCGTCGTAGGTTTACTGCTTGCCGGAAATGTATTCACAGAGGAAACGTGTTACAGCTACCCATCTTCAAAGAGCCCCCACTTCCGGCGCCATGCTGCCCCAGAACTGGCTCCAACAGCAGCCCACAGGGGGCGGTATCCAGAGCAATCAAACGTTGCAGGTGTGTCAGCAGAAACTCCGTCTCCAGTCGCTACAAATGGAACGCGAACGTCTCAAGCAACGGCAGCAGGAAATCATGCGTCAGGTCGGTGGAACACTTCTTTTTCTCCGAGAAAAGGTTTGCGTGTATGCGGGGGAGTAACAACGCGGCGTTTTGGTTTTCTCGCAGCAAGAGTTGATGCTTCGACAGAGTACCACCGATGCTGCCATGGATCCGTTCCTGTCAGGGATCAATGAGCAACACGCGCGCCAGGAGAGCGCCGACAGTGGTCTGGGTCTTGGTTCCGCGTACTCTCTTCCACACACGCCAGAAGACTTCCTCGCGAACATCGATGATAATATGGATGGCACAAGCGGTGAGATATCCCCGCAGGTGTAGAACTATACTCGTAAAGACGTAGCGCTGGTTGAAAGACAACGGTTGTTTTTCCATCAGTTTCTGTACCGGCTCCGTAACGGTGCCAGTACTAAAAGACAGCGTTTCTTTTCCGTTTTTCTAGATGGCGGCGCACCCATGGAAACACCAGACCTTTCTACTCTGAGCGACAACATCGACTCGACCGATGATCTCGTCCCGTCGTTACAGGTGCTTAGTAAAATCGACTAACTCCACCCAAGGTACAGAGCGAGTCTCCTAACATCTCGACGTCGATTAATTGCTGTACATGGTTTCAGCGGTTGCTGGATCTAACTCGATTAACACTAGAACTACCAAATCCGTAATTTTGACGGACTGTAGACTCTTTGTTTCAAAATTACTGCGATTGTAAAGACGCTTCCGTGGGCAATTACAGGGTACAACTATTTGTTCAGACGATTGTTCTAAATGCGGTCTAGCTATTTTTAAAAGGCAATACAAACTAGTCGGTTTTAATGCTCGGTAGTTGTAGCGTTAACCCTTTGAGAACGAATGTCGTCGTGGCGACAAAATTAGAACTGCATGTTTTATTCCAGACGTTGCAAACATATTGTTCGTTTCGCCCAATAGTTACATCTTTGATGAACAATCTAGTTGTTTGAGGAAAGTATCACTCGTCCGCAAAGAGCTATTCTATGAATTGTTATGAAGATTATTATTTAAGGAAGTAGTTTGGGAGTTGTCAAGAGACTCGTCCTGTACACAGTGACTCGCGTATGCGATCGTCGTAGCCGTGCGAGAGAAAAGCTAGCAGAATCGAAGCGGAATGAGAATTGAAATCGACTGGAACCGTTGATGGAACCGTAACATTATACATAGAATCGATCGCAGGCGCGAGAGTCACTGTAAATTGCTGGCGTTGCGCGATTTAATGTTCGCCTCTCTCTCTCTGTTGTCTCGTTTGCAGTTGAGCGAAGACTTCAGTAGCGATATTCTGGACGACGTGCAGTCGCTCATAAACCCCAACACGACGAAACCCGAAAACGTGCTAACGTGGCTGTAGTGTGCGGAGACGGAGATTGTCTATGACAGGCAAGCAATCGATGAGATCGACTCGAGACAAACACAAAACAATCGCAATTTCAATACGTCTAAACCGAGCGTAAGGATTCTGGAGGATCATACCAGCCGAGCCACGACTATTCCACGCAAACGAAAGAAAGTTCAAAAACGGAAACAAAGAAAAGAGATAATCGCACGCGTACACCGGAGAAATAAGGAAACAAGGAAATTTGCAAGGTTCAAGCGGAGGAGAAGAAGCTAAGGCTTAATCGCGTTCTCCGTTGCGAACGGATTCGCGTGTATATTATGGTTCATGTTTATACCACATCGGAACTTCCCGCGAATAAGTGTCCCAGAAATATTGACGCCGATTCGCCGCAATCGTGCTTCTTATTGGGTTCCAGATTCTGGTGGTAAAAATGGTAAAAAAGTTCGAAGCCTTGATTAATTCTAGTGTTCATGGCAAGCTTGTCTGTGTCTTCCCGGAGAGAGATCGTTGAGAGTATATCGAGCAGGCCGCAATTACCGCCCGAGGCTTCGTTTCGAACGAATCCACTGTGTTTCTTCGTTACCATTTCTACCTCTCTCGTTACACGTAGAATAATGGATAATGTTTGTTGGAATCGAATAAGGAGGTATGATTTCACTATCTTTTTACACATATACATATGTATGCATAGCAAAAATGAAGAAGAACCGTAAGGTTTTTGGGACATCGCGTATACATGTACATGAAAACGTATACATACATACATGCATATATATTCGGGTCTTTCTCTTTCTCTCTTACCGTTAGAGTACCGCTCGGACGTGTTCGCGTGTTTGTATGCGTGTATGAGTGCATTTCTCTCCGAACATTTTGTATATAAGTTTGTATTTCTATGTCGAAGCACTGTACGAGAGGAAGAGCGAGAGAGAGGACTGAATATTTTAATAATAATATTTAAAGTAAACACGGCCGGCGCTCGGCCGTGTTTGTCGATATAAATATATACGGTGTAGAGCGTGGAGGTTGAACGTGAGGAGAGCTGGATGCACTTCCCGAGATGCAGTACGAGAGTAGACAAGTTAAAGAAAATTGTTGTTTAATTATATTTATATCGAACGTTGATTTACAAACGGGGATCTGGTATCATGACGTATCAGATTGTGTGACGATCATGGATCTCGCGTGCGATCGAAATTTTAAAGGGAAAGGGATATGGGATAAAAGATAAGAGATTCGAGATACGAGATAAGTGGTAAGGGATAGGGGAATGGATACTGAGGAAACAGCATACCTGATGTGTTCACGGGATCACAGTCGTGAGACGAAACACAAAACAAGTGCAATTATTTACGGAACGAACGAGATGGAGAGATCTAGGATGATAGAGAGAAAGAGAGAGAGATTAGGGAAAAAAGGGTATGATGTTCGAAGAACGATATTTTATTCGATATTCGTCGGTTCATATAGAGCGGTGATCTTTGTAGGATGTTTACGAAAGCAACGACGAGCGCCGTCTAAAAGTATCGAAGCATTTTTAACGCACGGACACTTGTCTATACCTTGATGTTGGCATACGGAGCAAATCGTGTTACGTGTATGATTCAGATTCGAAACGAGATTTCGTCGAATCGCGTGTCCAAAGTATATTATACGCATATACAGAACTATAGATATACACTGCAATCGAGTGTCGATAATGCTCAGACTATTTTACATGAAGCGACATATGCTTGATTTAAACGAAGTGCCTTTCTCTTTGCAATCGATTTATATATTATACAAAACGAGACGATATTATACACGTTAACTATTGAAGATCGTCAACTCTTTCAAAGCAATAACCGTCCATAAACGAGATGTTTTACGCGAAAAAACATGTGGTAATAATTGTTAAAAATAAGCAAACACACCGTTTTTTAAGACCCTTTTTAAACGATACTTCGAAGAGGGGAACACAAAATGAATATATATATATTTTTTTTATATATAAAGTCTATACTTGTTACGAATTGCAGTTATATTGGTATTTTGAAAACGCTGTTAGATTGTAAAATTCTCTTACGTTTTATACTACTATACAGTTATATAATGGAGATTACAAAAGGAGAGTATATGATATTTATAGATTATCTTTAAATATCTCTTTAGCCGTAAGGGTTTTCTTTTTTTTCTTCTCTCGCGTTGATTCGTTCTCTCGCTCGATCCCCCGCGTGATCAACGGGGATCATGGGAGCGCGCGTCCTGCACGAAAGCGAAAAGAAAAAAGAATAGAGGCCGATCAAACTTGTACTTGTCTGTTTCTCGTTGAAACAACCTGTAGAGTAATGGTTCAACTACCGAACAATCAAAGCAACTCGGTAAAGAAGCAACGCGCGTACGCATGTACGAGTACATATACATATGTACTGGCTGAGTCGCCTAAAACTTCAAGCCCAAACGCTTTCGAAACTTTTAGTTCCAACAGAAAATATTTTAAACAATTGAATGATCCCGAGTAAATATCAAGTTTGCTCCTTTAAATGGACTTTTAATAAATCGTTTATTACGTCGATTGATGCAGTTGTTTCGTAAAAACAAAGAGTAGACAGAAGTATCGGCTGAATCTACTAACCCGTGCGCTTGACCTTTGAACGTTCTTTGGGTAAAATGCCAATTACGTGAAATAATACCATTCAACTTTTGTCTGAAGGATCTTTCAATAGAAACAACACTTTCGAAAATATTTCAGCTTCCAGTTGTGGGCGACTGACCCCGTATAAACAAATACGTATATATATTATATATATATGTATATATTTTTAGTTACATGGCAGCTTAAGTGTATACACATATACGTCGTGAAACAAAGGGAAAGTATAGAAAGAGAGGAGGAGAGAACGCGGAGGTTGACGTAACTTCGCTCGCTAGCCCGAAAGGAATCGCGGTGATAACGATTGATAAGTGGTACCCAGTGATAACGATCGCGCAATCATGAATTTTTTTAATCCGTCTGATCCGTATCCACGATTATTTTTTGTTTCCCTCCCCGTCGAAGGGGGAGGAACGGCGAGGAGGAGGGAGGCCAGAGACGATTTTATTTTTCTGAATGATCTAAGAATTATCTTGTTGAAGTTTATTTGTTGATCGTCGAGCATTGATTGTTATTGGTTCGTCGCAGTTACGTCTGCCGCCACCCCGGTCATGTTCACCGGGGATCACTGTGGCGATCCCTTGTGAACGATTACGAGGGGAAAACGGAGTTACGGAAAACGCTCTCCCAGCTTTTCCTGGCCCACAGAAAAGCTCCGGAGACGCGTCACACTTTCGTTTGCAGTTGTTCGCGCGCGCTCGGCCCGAAAACTATTTCTGTTGTATTGCAAAACTGACGACCGGTGCGCGTGCCGAACACATTCGACCTCTTTCTTTTTAGTTTTTAATCAAGAAACAAAACGATCATTGTAATATTCATTTGACACTTCCCGTTACTGTATGTATTATTCGACTGAGAACACTTGGAAAGCGATCGCCTGCATTGTTACACACGTGCCAACAAGAAACACGGTAGTGCCGACCTGTTTAATTTTACCAAACCGAGCGAGAACGTTTTACTTTATCGTCGCGGCGCGAACATCGTTCCTCTCGAGTCACGCTTCCTCGATCGTCGCAGCGAATCAATCTTTCTCTATAGTATTAAATAGTATTCTAAACGTTGACACGAGAGTCGACGAGAGTTATCAAAATAATGAGTAAGCGAGGACGAGACCGAGACGTGGCTCGAGAAATCGAACGTTCGCGTAAACCCTTTATAGGGCAGGGTTTCGTCTATATGTAAAACAAAATGTGTTTTCGATGGTTTTGTTATACGAGGACAGCTTGTCCTGATCTTTATGCAGATTCATATTTTTAGACAAACTTGAAATCTAGAGAGTTAGATTCTTTTAGTTATCGATTTTATCAAACGAAACATATTATCGTAACACACAGTCTTCCGAATCTTTTGAGTTTTTACAAGTTATGCATAAAGATCCGTAGTCTAGTAATAAGTGGTTCACTGTTAACGCTTTGTCTACCGGAAGCCTCGTAATAGGGATTGTGACAGTCATAAAAGAAATTGTAGCATTCTGTTACTCGAGATTATTCAAGAAGACAGATTATTCAATTGTTATTCTTTAATTTTTTAATGGTTATCGAGGTGATCTTCCAGTGGTCAAGGCGTTAAAGATTCGCCTCGACGAACTGGGGTACGATGACAATCTTGTGGAGTGTGAAAAGGCAAAGCTGTTTTTTAAACGCGAGTTCGACCAACGTTCGGTTCGAGCTGGGACAAAATTTTATAAAGTCGTCGAGAGGCACAAATTCTTGTATTTCGTCACCACCATACACACATATACGAGGACACCTGCGTCATGTTCGATCGAGGCGTGAACTGCCGTAGAACCAAAACCGATCGACGAAAGTTACCTTCGTTAACGGGTGATCCACGATAGATCTGCGCGCTCCCGCAAAATCAATTGTTCAGCGCGAGCGTGTTTGCCGCGTCGCGATTAGCTCTTTCAGGCATGTGCAGGTCAGAGATACATCTAAATGTATTATTTTAATTGCTAGTTAACGATTAATATTAATATTACCATACACCGTAATTTGCTTTTAGTTTAAATATAATTTAGTCTTTACGTCGACAGGGGCGGGGAGGGGGGTGTTAAGGGTGGGTTCTGGGGACGGAGCGGGGAGGGCGCGGGTTTTCGGAGGAGCAACGTGAGGAGGTAACGGTCCTCTTGCCTAAGTGCCTTTCATTCAGAAACGCGAAGAACAATTCTTTTGCGAAGCGTGGGCAGCGTTTCTTGTCAATGGAAACCAAGTTGACTACGAAAGCTGTAACAAAACGGATCGAAAATGAACAAAAAAAAATCGAAAACAAAGGAAAAACTCAGTTGTCAGACTCCCCTTAGGCGGTGCAACCATAATATCTGAGATTATAACTACGACAAACAATTAGTTGTTTAATATCAGTATTTAAATATGCTCATTGGCAATAATTTGTGACGTACATTTTTATATCGGTAACAAGTGCCTTAGTAATAACGATAATGATAAATATATTGTTTACTTACGTACTGAGAAGCGACGTCATTTTGTCTCTTTATTTCCATCGCTTAATATACCCTTTCCTCTCTCCTCAGAATTTCGAAATTTATACAGCGTCGATCAACCGGAAGATTATCGACTTTTTTGATGTGATAATGGAAAAGAAGTTTGAAGCATTCCGGATAATCGAATTCTGCTGTATTTGAATCTCTTTTATCAGGGACATTTAACGATTAAAGAATATTCTAAGGGTATAGAAATGTTGAAAAGACTCTTCAGCAACTATATCACTAAAAACAAATTTATTTATTCTTCAAAATAAAGATAACTAATGATTTTTACCATTTTCATCATAATATACAATATAAAATCCGGTACGAGTCATGCGCGAAAGAGTAAGGGAATATCCCGGCACTTTAATTATGCTAAAATTAGAAAACTAAAACGTAAATCAAGGACATAATGCTGTTCAGGAAAATCTGCTGCATCGTTACTGTGTAAGAAAGCCAAACGATAGCAATACAAAGTATAATTAATTGACATAATGGTTAACCAGACTTCGAAGAGCAATTAATTATGTTTCGCAATATTGTTATTTGGTTTGTTATACGATATCGATGCAGTAGATTCTTCTAAACAATTGCGTAGCTTTGGTTCAGATTTTTATGCCTCAGTTTGTTATAATTAATGGTTTTAGGCGACCCTCATTGGCGACGGTGGCGCTTCTTTCGGAGAAACAATGAAACTTTCGTCGAGGCCTGTACAGCGCCAATTGGGGTAGTGATAAAATGCTCAAATAGTTCGTTAAATTACTGACAGTCGATTTTGGCTAACAGTTTAAGCACTTGCTCAATTGGCGCTGTACAGACCGCGAACGGAGCTTCGAAATTTCGCCACAAGTGACGCCACCATCATCAATTTTCAAGACTCATTTTCCCTCGGATAATAAACAATATTTTAACGTTTTTCTATCGAGGTTCTACAACTTTCGGGGACCCTAATCGAAACTGGAGAAATGTGCTTCACAATATATTGATTTTCATTTGGAAACAATTACAATAATATATTAAAAATCTAAATGTTTAGCAGCAGTTAACTAAGGGGAAATCAAATTTTTGCAAAATTATAATAAAGATGTTCATTTCAGATATTCCAATCTCTGGTTTCCTTCAAATTTTTCGTTCGGATCTCTTCAACCACCTGCACTGTGTCAACGGTCGGATACATGTCCACCGTTGGTAAGTATTCCAGTTCGGCCGACAACCGTTGTTTCCCATAATCATCTAAAGTTACCCCTTTCTGATCCGACAGAATTCTATAATTCCTTTCTGCTGAAATGCCGTCGCTCCAATAACGTTTAATTTCACTCGGAGACAGTTGCGATCGTTGAAATCGGAATAATTCGAAATCCCAGAATGTTTACCAATCGGCAAGCGGAAGAACGGTGAATCCGATTGGGCAATCAGGCGAACGCTCGCCCGTAGGTGCACCCTCGGAGGGTGGAAATCTCCGAAGGGTGGCTCTGGCCGCGTGACAGACGACTTCGCGGGGACGCGTTATTCAGATTTCTCTATTCGATTATGCAAATTAATGTGAGACACATAAAACTGTCTGCAGGGCCGGGCGGAGAGTGCAAACGGTAGTCTAAGGAAAACGAGTTTTATGCTTCTTCGGAAACAAAAGTCTGTCGGCGCCAATCTTTCTTCCCTGTTGGTTCCCTAACTCGTAGGTTTGTTGTTCCCTTCTCCTTCGGTTCGGCAGCGTCGTAACTTCTGGCATGGTGCCTCCGCCACGGGGGTGGAAAAGAGGTTGCGTCGGTTCCCTTCGTCCTGTCGTGCATATGTCTCCCTGTAACGGGAAATATTGCGGACGAGATCGGTCGCGATTCCTCCGCAACTTCGGTCCTGAGCCAATCGAACTTTCATATCGTCCGATCTAGCGTCTCTTTCGTGAAGCACCGAATGCATCTGTTTACGCGATCTGACTCTCCCTCTTTCCGTTTCCTCGTCGGTCCCTTATTCGATCGGAGAGATTGGTAGAGCACTCGGAAAATTCGAGATTGCTAAAATGAACGCGTCCAAGGTGATTCGGGCCGTAGAAGGGAAACGCAGCGACGATTGGTACCGCCAACAGGGACAACGAAAGCTCGGCGACACGAATTTCCGGTTCGACGAAATATCTCGCGACCCGCGACAGAGCACACCGTGCCGAGCTATGGCAGCGTAATGGAGCACCGTGTATTTAGATTGCGCCCGGTAAATCGAGTTGTCGAGAGAGAGCGGGGGCATCCACCGGCAGACACCGTGAAAGGGAGAAAACGGAGGACGGAGGGGTTGTTTTAACGAAATCGCGTTGATGCCATGCAAATGGCTCGGTAACAGCTTCCGCGGCTTCCTGCGCCCGCCGCCGGACTGCACCGCGGCTTAACTCGATTCCATACATATTTTAACACGGCCAAAACCGTAAGAAAATTGCTCGGATATGCATAAACGACTTCGCAAACTAGGTTACACACCGCGGAGCATTCCCGCCGGGCAAAATCCTCGCCCCGGAACCGTTTTCGTCGGCCGTTCGTCTCGGAACGCGTCGGAGTCGGATGATTGTTCGGCGAGTCCATTCGTTTCGTGCGTCAGTACACCTCCGAGGAAATATTGCAACAACTCGTATAACTTTCCGTGGGTTATGGCCCCGATAAAACCGATGCCACACGGAACAATGGGCCGGCGCGTCGCGTCCACTCGATTCAGTTCGTTTCGTTTCGTTGCGAACTTACGATGTAAAGCTCGTCGAGCAACGGGCAGCGTGGTCCAGACAAATTCCCGAGGATCCCGGCAAAACGTCTCGCGATTTCCATTACAAATCATCCGAGTAAAATTACAATCCCGACCGTTCCGATGCCATTCTATCGCGCGCGAGATATTTATTCGTCGACAGGCTCCATCGAACACCTATTGTCACCTGTCACTCGCGTCGGCCGCTGCGACCGTCCGCGGCAAAAACCGCGAGTTTCGATAGAATTTTTAACGTTCCGAGATCCTCGTCGATCTTCGTCGATCCTCGCCGTCGAGGCAAGGATCCCCGGGGGCCGAAGGAGCGTCCGCGCCGGATAAAAGCGAGGCCGACGTGCAGCGTGCACATTAAATTATCTATCGCGCAATTATTCATTTATGCTTATTCGCCTTGATACACCCACGGATCTTGAATTATTACCGGCTTAACCGGACTTTTTAATTCTAACGTATTACCATACTTATCGTACCGTACGAGCGATCCGCCGCTTCGCCGCTCCTCCGCTCCGTCCCGCCCCCGCACCTCCGCCGCGCTACTTTTTTCCCGAGGAGAGCGTCTACCATGACCGCGAGCTTAAAAATGTTCGAATCGGGTCGTCGCGAGCACGAGTAAACGTTTTTCACGATCCGGTCCAGATTTACGCATCGGATGCGCTCGTTGAGGGGCAGACCAGGCTCCGAGACAATGGGGATGCTTCCAAGGATGCAGCACGACCGGCTCGGCAACGAGAAGCTGTGGTTCTCTTCCAGGTTCCACGGTCGGTTCGCGGGCGAGGCATATTTAGTACATAAATCAAACCGCGAATGGTCCTGGCTGGGGGCTACGAGTTTATATGCTAATATAAGGTGGAGCACACTGCGCGCCATACCGGGACGCCATCTTGACCGTCCCGCAACGTCTTGAGGACTCACCCCCGGAAGATCTATTCGCTGCGTTATCGCGATACGACCCTGACCCCGTTCTTAACTAAAAATACCCTTTCGCGCTGGAAAACACGCTATACTTTCCTGGAAATCCTTTTGGTTCTCTTTCGGACGGTGTTTCGCTTTTCTCAAAGCTCTCGCATGTTCTCATCTTTTTTCGTCGCTGCGTTAAACGAGAATGTAAATTTGGAGGGAATCAGTATCAATTATGTTAGAATCATAGAGGAGAAAGTTACATTTTTGAAAATTTTAACTGATCTCTTGGAATCTTATCTATAAACGTATATAAATCGGAAACGTTAAACAACCGTGTGGAATGAATGATAAAGATACTACAGATTAATTTAACTTTATTTATATATACGGGTAAAAATTCATTTTCATAATAAAAAACAAAGAACTGACATCAATATTAATGAACTATTCCATCAGTAAATTTTCTCAGTCAATAGTACTCGTTTTGGTAAGCAACACCACTCCTTTTTCCTCGCAACGAGAGAAATGTGACTTACGCCACTTTCACTTTGATACCCTGAATTGTGGATCCTTTTTTTTATCCGGGAATTACGGCCTCGAAACGTAAGTGTTCGTTAAAATCGAAGGAGAGGGTCGATCGAGACATTCATTTAGAAACGTAGCAAACTATTGCCACCTCGACGAGTCGACTTTTCGGGGGATGAAACGATTTGGACGAAGAATGGCAGAAAATATTTCTCCAAAGAGAGCGTTCGCATCGGGATAAATCCGACTTTGAACAGAGTTTCCGGAAACTCGATGAAAATATCATCGATTCTCGGCGGAGTCTCGGTCCTCACGATTCGTCAAAAACCCCCTGATCCGGAATTCCAGCGATCCTTCAGCGACGGACACGCGTGTTCGGCGAATGCGTGTGCAGGCCGAAGAACTTGTGTCTGAGAGCCGGGGAACGCGAGGAATTTATATGCAAATGGAAATCGGAGTGTACCGTATAGAATCCGCCATCTTGACCGCGATAGAGTTGGCGTGGGGCGGCCGGGAGGCTGGCGGGCGAGGGGCGGGGAAGTTCTGGCAGAAATATTCTCCGTGCCCGAGATTACCAATATGCACCCGACACGGCGGGTCCATTCTTTCTCGGTGAACGGAAGCGGAATGAGGTTCCCGGACCGATCGCGGTGAAACTTCTCGCTTACGCGGACGTCCGCGACGTAAACTTGCGCGTGCCCGTCCCCTAAACTCGAAAACTTTCGAGGTTCCACTCGCCGGAATCGCCGAAGCCGGATGCACGAGGCTGGAACGCGTTTCTCGAGTGGCTTTCGATCGCGCGAACGCGTCCCGCGAGAGGTGTCCAAGCGGAACCGATATTATACGTGTTGCATCCGGAAGCAGAATTAACGAGCTTGATCCGAAACTTTTAAATGCCTCCGTCCATTGTTTCGATTCCGGGATACCGTGAAATCTGCCTCCGTTGCAGGCTTTGGGAGCAGCGGGGCGTTCTCGCGTATTCGGAATCAGGGACTGGAAAGTTCCCGAAAATAATCGTTTCACACTGTTATAAATCGGTTCTGACTGAAACAGTTTATTTTTTTATCGAATACTGTGTATGTCTATACGGGATTATTAGCAACGTACCTAACTGCCGAATACATTTAAGATATATAACTAAATTAACCCCTTGCACTATTATTTCTTTCAGAACTACGTTGATTAGCACTGCGTCCTTAATAATTTCCTCGATGAAACGAGAGGATTTTTGTTCCACGATTGTCTCTTCCGTTCCCAAATTTTGATGACAGAAGATTCAAATTTTCTGTCAATTTAATAGAAATTATTGGCAGCCGTATTTATTTAATTATCTACGAAATGATCGTTACGAGTCTGACTCGTTATTATGGTGCAAGGGGTTAAGAAATGATGTGTACGAAAATAAGTGGAACAAATTACATTAACCCTTTGATCGAAGCTGAATCAACGCAAAAATGAAAATAGTTTTTCTGACCTACGATTTTTCCATTTTATACAACCTTGTGCATTTTGTACATACGAAATTGAATTTTGTGAATCATGCAACAGTTGTGCTGTCAACAGCTCTTTACATATAAACAAATTTGATCAATAAAATTATTTTGAAGCGTGATGGAAACTTTTTTAATGTCGCCACGAAGTCGTCGCTGGAGTCCAAAGGGTTAAAAGAAAATATGTAGACTGAAACAGTTGCAAAGAACCGAAGAACGGACAGAAGAACTAGACTGTGGATTTTATGCATTTATGATTAGGTCAAATAGAAAATTGAAAAGAAAATTAGAAGAACTTAGAACTACTTTTATGTTAATTTCAATTGATTGCAATTATTAATGCTAAATCTGCCGGTCAAAATGACCGCTTTCAGATTTTTTCCTTTAATATTGCTGAATCTGTGAAAGTGATTGACATTACAATACAAATGGAGAGAGAAATATAATCTTCTCATCGTTGGAAAGCTGCAAATTTTAGCTACTTATTATTATAAATCTATTATTATATACCTAAAAGATTTAGAGCTCGGTAGGTTTAATGTTAAAAGGGAAAAAGTATTTTCATCTGAACTTAGACAATTTTTTATTTTGAATAAAGATCCGCTGTCTAATAATAACTGTTTCCAATCGGTGATTTTGTAAAAGAACAAGTGACACGTTCCTGTGGGAACAGATGGGTTTACCGTCGACATGCTGAAGCAGGGTGGATTTCCGTAAGGTAAACAGATAATACGCTGGATTTCCAGATTTGACGGCGTTGTTCCGGGGGCAGGAACCCTCCGAAGGGGTTGGATCGTTCCCTCCAGGCCGCTTTATCGAGGGATCGACGGAAATACTGAAAGATCCGAGGGCGGAGGGAGGTGGTTTCTTCGGCGGCCTTTAGTGGCACCGTAACGGCAAACATTTAATTAAACTTGTAAAGTTGCGGCGCGCAGGGGGCAGCGCCGTCCTCGACCGTCTTCGGTCGCCTTCAGCCGGCTTCAGCCACCTCTAGCCGCTTTCAGCCGTGGCCTGGGTGTTGTTATGCGCGGAGCGTCATCCAACCCCGTTCAGCCGTATCGCGGCGTCGTAAAGGCGACTGCCGGTTCGTGTTTCGTAAATGCGGGCATCTTCGTGGTCGTGTTACGAGTGTCGTTTTCTTATCTCGGCCGCGCCGTGCTCTTTCGGGGTGAACGTGTCATCTGCTCCGGAGACTCTGTTCTCGAAGCTCACCTATGCCCCTGGTACCGCTGATAACGATTCCCGGAGATAACTCGCCTTAACCGCCGGAACCTCCATAAAAGAACGTCTTGCGTTTTCAACTGTAGATCGTTAAACGTCACCCACGAATCCGCGACGATTCCAAGAACCGTTCGACATTTGCGAACGGAGGCCGCGAATCATCCCCTAACGAGCGAGCCTCCGTCCTCGGAAGGCCTTGCTCTCGGAAGAAGCCTCGGCCCTTGGATGGTATTAAATGTAAACGACGTTGGCGGCAGGACCGAAGGCTAGCCATTTCCATTTTTCATCAGGCTGGCCGTAATACGGGGGCGAAACCGGTAGCCGTAGGGGTAGGAGAAGGAGGAGGAAGCTCTGAAAAAGGCGGAACGGGTGTTGTATAAAACCGCTCGCGACATTACCTCCAATATTCGCAAAACGGATTCTCCGGCGGCGTTCTCCTCGTTCCCCCGACCGCAACCCCTTCCACGCGACCCTCCGCGAGGCAAGGAGAGGCAAGGCGAGGCGGGTGAGGCGAGGCGAGGTTGGTAATGAGGTGGTTTCAATTCTGGCCTCGGGGAACAGCCCGATCCGGTGTGTAGGTACATCAGCTATTGCCATGTAAATGTCCGAGCGAGAGGGAACGAGCGAGCGAGATTGATAGGAGGAACGGGGGGCGTAGCTACCGATCCCTGTGCGTTTGCCGGGCGCTTTTCGTTTTTTATTCTCTCTCTGGGAAATTTCGAGCGAATCGCGACGATCTGGGGCCGGGGGATCGCGCAAGCGCCACGGGGATTTCCACAGCGACAAGAAGTTTCCCGGGACGAGAAAAAAAGCCGGAAAACAGGGGAAACTCGACGACGAAGTTGCGCTGGGATTTCCTCGGCAAACCGGAAATCGTTCGTTGCCGCTCTCGGGATCGTTCCATTCCCGTCCTCGAAAAATCTCGGAGCTTCAGAAGTGTCCTCCGACTTCTCCCTACAACCCCCCACCCTACCCCCGTCCGATAACGGTAACGATATAAAACAGGAGCGTCCCGGTCCCACGAATGTTTTATGTCATCGTTGCCCGATGAGCGAGCAATATCTCAGATTTCTCGAACGCTCCGCGAACTTTTCACCCCGTTAACGTCCGGAGTTCCGCGAAGAAAGAAACTTGCTCGACCGGGAGACGTGGGCGGGAGCGGGGGCGGTGGAACGAGGCTCGTGAAATAAAGCAGTCTAGGTGTCGCTCGACATTGTTTTACGGGTACACGGGCCGGCGCGGAGTTGCACGGGGGCCGCGGGGGGTACGGGAGATGACGGGAGAAGGGCACCCCTCAAAAATAAATCGCAAAGGCGCCGCAGCTCGTAATTTAAACTAGCGCAGTTTCGGTAACTAGTTCCCCTGCCCCTGCTCCACTTGGACTTTCGACGACAAAGAAACGATCGAAGGGTGGAATGCGTGAGCGAGACGAAGAGATGAAGAGAGGGAGAGGGAGGGAGAGAGAGAGAGAGTAGTGAAACGGGTGTCGTAACCGAGACGGCTGTAAAGCGATTCGCAGTAAACCGCGGAATGAGTTTATTGCGCTTATTGGCCGAACCGCGGAGCAGAAGTGTGCGCGTTAAAATCGCTGCTAGACAGTTTGCGCCAGTTCGCCGACGTTCGTGAAGGTTCGCGGAGGTTCGCGGCCGTCGCCGCCACCAATATGGAGTAAATGAGAGCTCCTCGCCCGCTAATCCCGGAGCCGCCTGACACCTTTTTCGATGCAACTCCCGGCAGGATCGAAGACGCGAGGTTATGAATCTCGGTTAAAATGTTTTTCCACCGTCTGCTTGGCCTTTCGCGAGTCGGCCATTCGTCTCGCCTCTCTCGTTGTTTTGTTTCGAAGGGGGTGCTCGCTCTCTATTTCTTCGGCCTCTGGTTCTCCGGCCGCTCCTCTCTTCTCGGAGGTGTCCGCCGGCAAATGGAATCGCGGCCGGCAGTATTTTTTCCTTCCGAGCTCTAAACTTCCGAGGGACGCTTTCGTTGTCCTCGCGTCCTCCGTGTCCCACGGCCTTTTAATCCGAGGCCTCTCTAACGAGCACTAAATTTCCCGACAGGCAACGCACCGGTGAACAAGAGCCTGCTCCTCCACCGACAGGACCGATCCACTTAGTTTTTTCCCCCCTTGACGGCGGCGGCGGCCCTTGCACGCCTGTATTAAATACTAATTCCATTAAAACCGTGGAAGGGTTGCGAGCCCATATCTCTGACCCATATTTCATGCGGAAAGCTTTTCAATCTGAGAAAATACTTATGGATCCGGCGGACCCTCCGCGCGCAGGCACAAAAATATGGAAGCGGGATCGCGCGAGGATCGATCGGGGGAATTACAGTTGAAAGCTTTTGTTTGTCCATCGGCTCGTCGTCGAGTCGTAAAGAAAAAAGGAGCCGGAATGCTGCCCCGGTTGCTGCGATCTCCTTTCCGAGAATGCCGAAGCTATCCAAAACCCCTCTTCTGGATCCGAGAAATTTCTCGGGTCTAGGGTGGGGGTCGCTTTATTACGGCAACACAATTATTCGCCTAGATTTAAAGCGAATTTTTGTGCCAGTACACGGAACGGTCCATATTTGGCTGGGTTCTGCCGGGATGTATGTATTTTATTTGTTGCTATGTGTGTATAGAATTGGAGAAACTCTGACGTAATCCGATCAACAAATTTCTGTGACGATGAATGTTTATTTTTAATATTATTTATTAAAAGAGACAAAGAATTGTCTCTTTGGTCATAACTGTGCTACTACTTTGGTAGTGCTAATGTAGTGGGTACCGTGCATCCATACTATGAACTCCCACCGATACTATAAAAGTTTAATGTAGCATCTAGCACACAGCACATTTAGTCGGGAATAAAAAGGTTAATAAATAATTGCATTCTATATCGTACTCGTTGCGTTGTATATATTACATCGTGTCAAAGTTCGTCTTAATAACAAAGGTCTTATAGGTAGACTGTGGATATTTATGCAGAATAGAAACATTTAAGGACGATTATAAAAAACTGAAAATAAATAAAAATAAATTGTTTCTCTCAATCATTTTACATTTTTGTTACAAATACATCAAACCCGTTGTACACTTATAAAAGATCGTTTTAGAAGGATTCGACACAGGCGTCTATCGACTTGGAAGCAGATCCACCACATCTTATACGTATGTGAAGTCTGTATCTCCGTCGAATGTAGCTTCAAGTTCTGTACACGACGAATCTATGATAAAAATACGTCTGGATCTCGATACGTTGATCTCGATCGAAAGGAGAAATCTCGGTTAATTTACGATTGGTCTACCTAGGCGGTTCTGCGGGAACTTTGGACGAACGAGTCCCCGATCGAACGATATCCGCGGCTGCAATTTCATTAAGTTCGTGCGACGCGGGGCGGCGGGGTGGCTAAAAAGGCAACGCGGTCTATTCGATCGGATCGGATCGGACTGGATCGGATCGACGAGTCGCGGAGAGATCGCGCGAACTTCTTGCCGGGCAGATAAACGATTGCCGGGCGATGCAATCACGTAGAAGGTCTCGATAACGGAGTTTCAATTACGTGCCATTCGCCTGTCCCCGGCTAATAGGACCGCGAGGATTCGCGCGCGATCCAAGATTAAAAGCCGATCGCGTGGATCGGGGCGTGTCGGTATGATAATAAGAGTGGCCCGGCCTCGGCAACTTCCGTCGGACACTTTCCAACTTCTTCCGCCTTCTTTCCCCATTCCCGGCCGCGTTTCTAAGCTCGTTCCCGCGCCTCGAGGAACGGGGGCGAAGAGTACCGGGCAACCGGTGGCGAGAAAGTTTCCCTTCAATTACTTGGCCGCTCCTCGGCGACCCGTGGCGTCGAGTTATCGCGCGATAACTCAATCGACCGGCCAGATACATGGCTGCAATCGCTAAAAGGCCCCGCGAGGCGACGATCGCGAGCCACCGATTCCGCCCGCGAGATTCTTTACGAGTAATCGGCTGCCTCGTAAATCGATGATTCGATTTCATCGAGACTGGGTGACTGTTTCAGCCGGGGATTTCATCGGGCACGCTTAACCCTCGCCCTGCCACGTCCGGGTTATTTCGGACTCGGAGCACGAGGCCTGACTTGCCGTTTGTCACTTGACGCCGTCGCTGTTTATTTAAAAAAAATACGGTAAGATAATAGTCCCAATAACAGTAATAACAGTAGTGATGATAAGGGAACAAAATTGTAGTTCAAAATGTTTGTACATCTTTTATAACAAGGACCCAAGCATGAGCTTTCACGTGAACGCCCAATCGCCGGCACTGCGAGGGTTGAGGTTGCAAAGAAAATTTTCAGTCGTCTGAACTGTAAATAATGAATGGTCAAGCGTTCGAATGACAGAGGAATCTCGGCGCAGATTCTCTCGACGACTCGTATGCCCCGGGTCCTCGAGGGAGCGTTTACCACGGATAATTCATATTTATGGGCGAACGGTTTATCAACCCCACTTGCCTCGTATACATTTAATTGAGACGTCCGTGTCGAAGGCAATAGGGTGCGAACCCCGTTGTCTCAGGGGGAGCGACAGAGGAACACACAATGGGCGCAACACTCGACGGACGTTCACTCCGTTTCTCTGGACCGTCGTTAACGATCCGCATAGGTTTCGTAGACGTTCGTGGCCGATCCGTCACCACCGCTTCCTCTTCGACCTTCGGATTTTGCTCTGCGGATTTAGACACGTGGTCGCCGAAGCACAGGAAGCAAGGAGGAAAAGGAAAGACCTTTGTTACTAAAGAATCTACGGCTATTCTGAACTCTTGAGGGTAGTGACTTTTGCGAAGTGTTCAAACGAGAGGTGACATTTGGCAATGTTTTTTATAACATAAGACTTGATGAAATTTATCGCCACTTGGTACATGTATCCTTTAACGTTTGAAGTTACAAAATGTCTTTTTCGTTACATTTGATCGACTTTTAACGAAATTGTACATGCTATTCATTATGGACCTTCTCATCGACTGCGCACGGTCTACCATTTCTTTTTCTTCAATTTAAAACGAAAAATCGAACAACATCTTCTTCGTAATAGTATATTACGTGTCGTATGAACTAACATCCTTCGTAATAATAATTATTTAAACTATGTTTGTGTCCAAAGTCGCGTATCTCTGATAATCTTGAAATTTTAAAAGAGAAGTTTAGGCCTTTAGAAGATGGGTAAAAATATTACAAAGAAAATATCATTTGTCATTTTTCGTTCTCAATTAAACGATAAAACTAAACTTGGTCAATAAAGCATTTAACCCCTTGCACTATAATAACGAGTCAGACTGGTCATACAGATTTGAAGTTTAGAAACGAAATTAGATAAAGATAATACAAGAAATAAAAATTGCCTGGTCCTATTAGGGAAATTGTTAAGGACGAATAAGAATTAATCAACACAACGTGAAAGAAATCGTAGTGCAAGGGGTTAAACGACACTGTCGACGTGGAAATCCATAAGAAATAACAAGTGTTATTTGATTGAAAGTCGATAAAATGTAACGAAAAAAAAGCATTTCGTATCTTGAAATGTTAAAGAATATATATGCCAAGTGGTGATAAAATTCATCAAGATCTCACGTTATAAAAAATTGCCAAATCACAGTTCTCGTTTGAACGCTTCGTAAGAGTCTCCCCGCAGTCGGACCGAAAAGTAGCCCAGGTCCGAGCGAAAGATTCCGAGCATTGAACGAAGCGGTGGCTGGATATCGATTCTATCATTCGTTCAATCGGTCTAATAGAAAAGTGATGCGGACCCCAGCGTTGTCGACCGGGAATCTGGAGGCTAATACGTCTTGCGGGTCGCGCAGGGGCGTTTATGAAGTATGGCGATGCGTTTTAGCAGATTGGTGGCGATACCGGGGGCGAGATCGTAATAACGCGAGCCCGGTCGAACGAGCGGGCCGACGTCGAAGAAAGGTTGCGATTCAATTTGTACGATTGCAGCCGAAGGATGCCGCAGGATTCCGTCTACGACGGCGTTCCCTGCTAACGCGCCATTAACCGCTGGCACCCGAAACGACTAAATCGCGGGACGCGTTAATTTACCAGGCGAAATCTGGGTTCGGGAAGTCTACCTGTCTCCGCCGGGCGACGCAGCGTCGCGTCGTGTCGCGCCGGCGAAGGGACGAGCTAGTTTCCATGGCGAATAGGAAACTCGTACGGTTAGTCGCGGTGTATCCAACAACCTACATCGGTGGTTTCCTTCCTGCGGGACCCTTCTTCGGTGGCCCAATGGAACCAGCTCGTACGAGTGTGACTCGACGAGTCCCAGGAAGCGTGTGCTTTGCTAACGATGACAAACTGCCCCGCTCCAAGACGCCATATTTATGCTAATCTGGCCGGGTAGGCTGCCTCGAATTCCGTTCTCCCTTCTCTCTTCCGGCTCTCTTCAGAATCTCTCGAAATACCCGGACCGATTCAATTGCCTCTCCTCGATCAGTTCGGCCTTGGCAGTCTTCTCGAACGTCGCTCGGAGAGGTCCAGCGTCCGGCAGTAAATTCTCCGGGGACTCGTTTCGACTTTGGCGCGTGATCCAGCGGGATCTCTGCTCCCAGATCTAAACGGGTCTGCCACGCGTCGCGGATCACGGTTCGCGGTTCGAGCGCGACAGGAACCGTGCGTGCGTCCCGCGATTTCTTGCCGTGCCAAGAGGATGTTTTGCCGGTCCTCGATCCGATTCTCCGCTAGCGTCGCCCCTCGGTTCCCCGGACACCCCCCTGGTACACTCTCTGGAACGTCCCCAGAATACCCCCGAACATCCCCGACCGCGCTCTCGGAGAATATGGATCGGCCCTGACAATATTGCCGCTGGAACCACCCCGTGTCTACCGTCGTGATATACGCGGCCGCATTTCATATATTCCATTGTTTCCAAGTTTTCGGATCCATTTGTAAGATTAAATTTGTAATGCGGCCCATCGCCACCGCCCCACTCCACCCCCGCACTCGCCGCCGCTCCCACCAGCTTCTCTCTGCGCGCACATCAGAGCCGACGCATATGGCCGGCCGGCCAATTTCCATCCTGCGTCCCGATATACTCGTCGCCAATACGACCGAACTTTTTCGAAATCGAACTGTGGGACGTGCTGGAAAGATGGAGGCGCGAAGGAAGAGGAAGGAAAGGGAGCGTTTCGTCCTGGTCACGCTAGAGGACTTATCAGTAGGGATGGGATCGAGTTTATTATACCGGGTGCCTCAAAAGACACTAGCAATTGGGAAACGAAGGTTTACTAAGATCATTTGAAGCAACCGTTTCGTTGGCGAAAATGCAATTCTCGATTTTGTTTACTAGTTATTAACGAAAGACAGTGACCAATGAGATCAAGATCCAACTGCTGCGAGACGGCCGAGCCAGGGAGCGGAACTGGACTTCGTATGCTCGTTGGCTCGACCGTCTCGCGCTAGTCAAGCTCGTCTCTCATTGGTCAGTGTTTTTCGTTAATAACTCGTAAACAAAGCCGCGGATTGCATTTTCGCTAAGGAAAAAGTTTCTTCAAATCATCTCAGGAATACCCCATTTCCCGATTATAAGAGACTTTTCGAACACCCTGTTTATGTACTCGTCAACATTTCCAATGATTATACTTGAAGCATACTCATTCTATACAAGTAGATGTCAAACCCTGGAGTGAGTACTTCCAGGTTTCGAAAAGGTAGTTAGAAAGTATTTTGATGTTAGAGATTCGAATCTTTTAGAAGTAGTGCCCAAATCTTAAAAAGTTTTGTTTTAACAAAATACTCGCAATATACTTGATCTCATTTCTATTAATCAGTAAGACTTTCTACCAGCTACTGTCATAGACGTGGTGATTCCGGAAGGTCGGTTAAGGTAGATATACAAGAGTGGTCCACGCAACATGTGCACCTCTTGCAACTTCCACAATATGCATTGGGCAACAAATTTTTCAATACAAAAGTTGCGTCGTTTAACCAGTTAATTGTGGCGATTTCTTTGCAAAGCGCCCACCAGTGTGTGTCGCGATTATCAAGCGGTGACGAATCCAAAAAGACGAATCCAACTCAAATTATTTATAATTTTCATTTGTTTGCTTCATTTCGTCTTGACCTCTAAACATTTTAAACATATTAAAATTTATGAATATAATTTATTTTTCGCCAAAATTACAAATTAAATATCGAATTGTAACAAAACTTTACGTATGGCGGATATAATCGTAATGACACAAAATTCTGCCACCATGACGGATATAGTCGTCAAGCACACTTAACTGGTTAAAGGGGCATAGTATAGAGTATATTTAAAAAAAATAAATGCTATTTTTTTATTTCAAATCTCCAGGAGCCGTCCTGGAGATTTGAAGGTCAATTTTTTTTCTTAAATGGAATATTATATTTTGTATATAAAAATATAGAAAAATATCGAGTTCTAAGTAAGAAGGTAGTCTCTATAGTGTTTTGCTTACAGTGATAAAACTCCCGATAGGCTTATCTGTCATTTGACAGTTGGCAGATAACATTTCGCTTTAACATTTCAGGTCAGTAAGCATTGACAAATCATCATGGAAAGGCTAAAGCCACAACAACGTTTGCAAATTGTGAAAATTTACGTCCGAAGTAAGCGTTTAGTCAGAGTAACTTATTCGTCAAGCTATACAACATTTACTTTGCTCGATGAAAAACCAAAAACAAGACAAAAAACTGTGCATGCAGACGATAATATCAGTGCTGCAACTGATGGTGCCACCCAAACGATCGATATATTGAAAGAACAATTTGGTGAGAAAATTATTTCAAGAAATGGTCAAGGTTATGTCAAGATTATGTCGATGTTATACATTGTATAGTGATTCGGCCTTTAAGGTCATGCAACCTTACGTCTCTGGATTATTCTTCTCGAGGATACCTAAAGCCCCAGGTTTGTTCTGATAAACCAGCAACAGTTGACGCATTTGAAACAAACATAACTCACGTTATTAACGAAATACAACCCCAATGACTTGAAAGTTGGTTCAAAATTAGACTGATTGAATCCGAATATTTATATTATAAATATTTTCGAAACTTAAATATCATAAAATTATCTTTCGAATAAAACAAAAGGCTTCGAGTTTAAATTTTTATGTGTTTTATTTCAATTCAAAGGTCTGTAAACGAAAACACACTTTACAAATCGGTGACCGATCAGGTAATTGCGGGAAGGTATTTATCTGCTGGCGAACGCCGGAGGTAGCCGCCACAGAAGTTTCGCGATATTCGGGCCTACGAAAAGAATTCGGCGCTGTGGCGATAGTAGGTTGCTGCCTCGCTTACGCTACGCGGTCTTGACAGAAAAATGGAAGCGAGAAAGATGAGGACCGATGAGATGGAGGTCAGTCGCCGCGGCGTTCATTCTCATCGGCGGTTTCCGTCGGTTCTGGACAGAATCACGAGAAGCAAAGCGTCCGTAACGTATGGCGCATAAGCTGTTCGCGTTAACCGGCCACTTTCAGATTGGATGGCGCTCCTCGTTCCTCGACATATGGATTCGTCGCGGATTGACCCGCGGTTTTCATCGCGAAATGGGAATTTCATCCCTATCGGAGCTCCGCTGCCAACGGGGTCCGCGGAGCGACGGAACTTGCGCCCGGTTCACTGGCTTTTCGGTCCACGACTTTTTGTCGATCGCAACGCGTACACAGATAAGTCTATGCGTTTGCCGAATGCGTTATCGAGAAGACGATGATCATCCTAAGAGCGGCACCGGAGAGTTTCGCGATGCTCGCGGTAACCACGATCGGTTTAATTTTGGTGGGACGAGGTGGCAAAACGTTCGCATCGGTCAGGATGGGGAGCATGTCGAGCAGAGTCGGCCACCTTTGCGCTGCCACAGCATCGAGTGGAGCAGCACGAAACAGCACGGTGCGAAATGGCAGGGCAAGAGCGGGAGCAGGGTACGGCAGGGCATCGGGCGCGGGCAATTATACCGCGCGGGCTCTGCGAAACTTTCATAAATTTCGTCACAGAGCGAGCAAATGGCTTCCGGTCCAGCGGTCGGACATTGTCGATAACAGGCACGTCGCCAGGGGCGAATTCAATATCGCATTCGCACCGTTCTCGTCGAAACTCCACCGGGTTCTGCGAGCCCCCCGCCCCTCTCCTGCACGTTCACGCTCTTCCATCCCCATTCGCGGGTATCCCCGGTGCCTGCCCTCCCCCGCCCTTCGCCGTACACCATCGTACAGCATCGTGCACCGACCCCCCTCCACGCACCCCTCGCATTGTCCCTCGTATTGTTCCGAAAGTTTTCGACGGAGCCGAGCCGCGCCGAGCCGAGCCGCGCCGCATCGCGCGATTACCATATGAATTAAAGTAATGTGATATACGGTCACGGAGTCTGTGCCGGGGTCGACTCGGTTTCCAGAAGACGCCGCCGACCCCGGGATTAAGACGAGAAGGAAACGCCTGGGTCCGGAAACGATCTCCGGTCGGACCGATCGCGAACACCCCCTCGACGCGTCCCGACCCGCACCCTTGCACGGGCTCCGCAAGTTTTTACACCGAAACTTCGCTCCGCCCGTGCGACCGCGCGCCACACTTCCCGACTTGAGAAAGCGATTGATTCGATCGAGTTTCTCGAATAAAATTTTACTGTCGCCCCGTTAACGCCCTCGGGAAAACACCGGGAGAGTGCTGCTTCGCTCGCTGTCTCGTTTGCCGCCGGAGGAAACCTTTATCGGCGCGCTAATACTAGAAATAAACTCGACTTTTATCGCATTCTGGTTCGATGACGGATTCTAGAAGGTGGGTAATTGCGTCAGTTGGGTACGAGCGTCGTCTTCGCAGTGGCCAGAAAAGATGCACGGAAATTCGACGATGCTTTCATTCTAATTTTGACGTTTAACTTATTCGACGCATAAAAGCGGATTCTTTTTTACAGAAAGTGTAATAATATTGGGTACGTGAGTACGGGTGTATAATAATAATAAGAAATAAACATTGTCTACATCAATTTGGAAATGAGCCGGTTATTTTGAATATATTTTGTTGACTGCAGTAACGCGTATATTATTCGCTTAGTAATTGCTATTATTTTAATAGCAATTCTAAATTTAAGTCTCGTAAGACACACTTAAGTAGTGCGACACATTGGTATCGTATACGTATATCTTTTTATATTCTTTTGAAATGCAACCCCTAAATGTCCCAATTTCAGTACAAATGCACTTAGATCATTTTCAAAATAGACGTCTCACATAGACGATTCTTCCTTTCTTAAAGTATCTTTCGAAACAGTACATCTACATGCTTCAATTCTTTTAATATAGTTAATGTTTTAAATTGCATCAACTGGTTCGTGTTATAAATGTACTAAGCCCCGCATTCTAATAATAACAGTAACGTTAATGTCAGTAACACAAGCATTAAGTGTACAACAGAAATTGTAGAACGTTCGAATGAGGTAAAGAAATTATAAAATATGTCATGAGAATGACAACAACGATTGTTCTTGATGGAGTAATCGGTTTAAACAGTTGTAATGACCATATAGATGCGTTTCTGTGAGAAAAGGGCACGGGGCGGTGCGTAAAATTTAGAGGTTCGTACTTAGGGGGTAGGATTGTCAGAGGTGTTTCAGTGAAATAAGATCCTTTGTGTAAGGAGCCCCTATTGCATATTGCCCGATTCCAGAGCAAACTAAAGAAATATAGAGAAGTCGAAGTGTGTTTATTTTTGAAAAGTATTTGGAGTAGCGTTGAATAAGATCAAGGGATTTAAAGAGAGAATTGGTAATGTCTCGAAAATGATAGCGGAAACATAACGAGCTAAATAATATATTTTTGTCTAAATTGACAATAAGTTGCGGTAAAATTATGTAACTGTGGTAAAATCGTGTAAACATAATTTCCATTGCTTTACACCATTTCCATTTTCCTTACCGTATTGTATTTACGGATGACAGTGGTATATTGAGTAAGAATTCAAACGTCGCTGTGTCACGACTATGCTGCAATGACACGAACGCTTAGGCGAGACTGCCTTGTCCATAGTTGATCGAGCTGATCCCATATTCTTAATTTTTGCAATAACGAAAAAGCTCCCCTTTGCGCGGGAATGCGATGAATTTTGCGGCTTCCCGATAACGAAGTCCGTATTCTCTCGATCGAGAGTCGACGCGGTGCCGTGAAATGGCGCCTCCCATTCGCTTATCCGGAAAAGAAACCGCACGCTCGGTCGGTTCAGATCCGTCCCGGATAAGGTCGCTCCTCGACCCCTGGAAAATGGTTGGCTGGTTTAAAACAGTGACCCCCGTCGCTCCTGTCCCCTTGTCACCCTGTCTCCCTTTCTCTCTCTCTCTCTCTCTCTCTCTCTCTCTCTCTCTCTCTCTCTCTCTCTCTCTCTCTCTCTCCCTCTCTCTCTGTCTTTCTCTCCTCGGCCGATTTCAGAGCGGTTTCGGGAGCCGCACAATGGCTATCGGCTTGACGGTGCGCGTAGCACGCGTCTCTGCTTTCTGGCCGGCGCGATATCTCGATCGCAATAAATTCACATTAACCTATCTGCCGGTGTGTGGCCGTGGCCGCAGCTTTAATACATCCCATCGGCTCGCCCGCCCCTCTATCGGTCGCGGATCCGCTACGTTGTCGGCGCCGATTTTAATTTTCCAATTTTACGAGTTTCCCCTACCTTCCCTGGCCCATCACCGATTCCTTCTTTCTCGCATTTCCCGATATGCTTCTTCCGGGGGACCGTGTCGATGATTCTTGAGCCGACGCGACCGAAAATATTCGCACCGACTTTCCGACAGTCGGTCTCGGAAGCCGCCTTTTCCTTTGTGCCTACAGATTTTTATGCAATATTTATTTATTTATGTATTCGGCAAGTAAGTGATATTTTAAAGGAATTAGTAGACTTAGAAATAGACTAGGAACTAGTACTAAAGACTCAGACTAAGGCTAAGGTTAAAATGTTGACACATTACCGTCCGGATGCCTAAAGATAGTCATTCTCTTGATTGCTTGTGAAATGCATCACAAAATAAAAAATCCAATCATAAAATTTATTTGTTTGATTGAATCTATATGAAATCGATTTCCAACGAAGCAACATGTTTTATAATTGCATTTAACTGTCTGATATTTTATAAGCTATATCCATTTCTGTAAAGTAATAACAATCTTAAAATATGCCGGTTATATACAAAGGTTTTTGCATAAATACTACGGAGCGTATTGTGTTAAGATAAATAATGAATCCGCATAATAATCGCCTAAGAACTCGAGTCAAAAAATTGTTAACTCGGCACTCCATAATTTTCAACAAATTAGTTGCTTCATCACAAATTTAGCCGCACAAGAAAACATGTCGAAAATGATCATTCCTGTCAGCTTGACACTTCATACTTCACAAATCACTTTACAATTCTCACGGAACGAATAAGTAAACAATCGGACACCAAGAGAAAAGCAAAGCTATTGAGCGACGTACGAGACATACTCGTTACGAAATTACTATGCGGAAAGTATAAATCCAAAACAAAACCGCACGAGCTTGTGGACCGACCAAATAGTTTCGAGTGACACGCGACGAAAGGGTCGCCGAGGTCCCGGGTATCGTGGGGAGGACGCAGGTGTCGCGATTAACAGCATAAAAGCAGGTAAACGCGAGACGGGTTAAACGACGCGGCTCGCGATGACCGGTGTAAGGCTCGCGCATTAATTTCTGGTAATTATCAGAGGCGTAATTCAGCAGGGTAGGGTCGCGGGTCGCGTCCGGGGTCGACCGGCGCGTGTTAACGCCGTTGTTATGCCCCATTATATTGTCCTGCGTGCAGGCCGGCCCGAAAGGGGAACGGCGACCGCGTCCCAGCGATCCGTTTTCAAAAATCCCATCGCTGTCGGCCCTGTCCGCGAGAATTATGTTACGGGAATGTCTTTGAATATAGTTCCACGACAGGCTGCGCTCCCGTTTCGTCGAATCACGATCGGAGGATTCGCCGCCGAAGGTTCCCGCAGGCAGCGAGAACGTTCCGCGAGAGCTTATCTTCCCAGGAATATCGCGCGAGGTGATTCATCGCGGTTCAAAGTTGAAAACTCGAGCAATTGTGCCACGGAACAATGGTGAACGCCGTCACCGCGTAACGAATCGTCGCGAAAATTGATAAAATATTATTAAATCTATCCCCACCCTTGGCGCGGCGCGCGGTCCCGAGCAGGAGATAGCGTTACTAATTTATTTAAATGAACTTATCTTTCCGAACGCCCTGATAGGAATGTAAATTGAACCCCACCGAATCAAGGGAGTAATGGCACGAGTAAGATAAAGATATTTTATTGCTCTGCGGTTGGACATATTTAAACAGGGCGGGAAACTTTTCTGTCCGCCGCCCCGTCGGACGACGGGTGCCGATTCGACCTTTCGATCTTTTACAAAATATCGAAAGCAACCCCTCGCGCAACCCCTCTTACTTCCCGAACTCGGAGGCCTTCATGGATGCAACAATTAGCATGCAATTTGCGCGAGTGGTAATACCTTTTTAAAACATTTAATTTCTTTTAATTTCGTTGTATAGTTGAAAGAATCGCTCTGTGAAATCCTAAAAATCCTGGTTATATACTTGTTATCAAAATCTTATCGTCAGTTTTGCAAATATTAAATGTTTTTCAAAATTCACTGACTTTTCCACCGTTAAGATAAATCACGTGAAATCACGATGTTACGAAGTTGTAACAATTTAGTAGTGCATTCTTTCCGATGGTTTTATAGTTTTTCAAATTAGTAGGAAGATGTAAAAAAATATTACAGCATTTCTAATTTGTCCGAATAAGAAACGAATTATAATAATAATGATATGATAATTATTATTATTATAAAGAATAAGAAAAGAATTATTCAGTAAGAAAATTATAAGAATATCCTAGTCGACATATGTACTTCAGGATGTCCAAAGACTAATTTGAATTCTTGCAAGGCTTAATCGAAAACGGTATAAAATAGTGGAATACCAAATGTAGAATATCAAATGTTTTATTTGATTTTATCTCAAATCAAACTTGATAATTTCTGACATTTTTAACAGTCGGAAAACGGTGCCGAGTCACATCTGATCCAAACTGAATTAGTCAGCCTTCTGAATTACTCAGACTAACTGAATCAGTCAGAATTACTCAGACATTATGAAGAAAAGGTAAAAAGTCAGAAATGACTCGGCATCGCTGGCGAACTGTTAACCCTTTGCACTCGAGACCATTTTAACTCCATAATGGAGACATTTGCTTCAACATATGGTATTTCTGTTTTTATTTGATATATATGAAATTGTTCGTGCATGCTCATAGAAGACTTCTCTACTATTTGACAATTTATCGAATACATATATATCTAATAACGTGAAAATCGAGTGCAAGGGGTTAATAAGCAATTCTACCACTTCGCTTTGGGTTTCTATAATTTTAATTTCAAACGCAATTTCCGGAATAAATTTCTACCTTTAATCATGTAACATCCGCTTCCATATTATTTTCTATCTATTATCTACCTATTATCTTCGTTTCTGCAACAAATTGTTTGTCTTCGCGAATACCAAACAAACAATGATAATAAAAATGACTGAATCGATTCACGAATTACAAAGAGAGCACAGAAGGAGCCGAAACGTCTTGCGACTTTCTCCACGTTTTTTTCGGATACGCGAGGATGGATTGGCCGCGGAAGCGAGCCGGAGGATCACGGTGGAGCAGGCAACCTTGACGGTGACGCGAAAAGCCGTCGTCGGAGTGTGTGGGACGAGCGGTGACGAGAAGCGGAAGCGGCCGGCGCGGATGGACGCGATCGCGCGGCTGGACAGTCCGTGTCCGTGTTCCCGGCGGCCCGGAGGGATGAAACTGCCCTTTGGAAGGGGTTTGCCACGGAGCGGAGAGAGGACGATGGGGGGTGGAAGGCGGTGGGTCCTCTTCTGCACCTTGATTTACTGTCGGCGATATTTTCTCGTCGGCGTTGGTTGGCGCCTACCGCACCACCGCACCCGACAATGGCGGTCGCTTGACATTTTGTTTCGAATTATTGCCCGCCTGGCCGGTCCTTTCTATTTCGAGCCGCAGCCAGCTCGCTTCTGCACCGCACGACAGCGCTTTTGTTTTTTTTCCGTCGCTGTTTTTCCCGTTTTTTCGGCCATCCAGACAGGTCTTTGTTGCCCCGCGCGGTATCCGCTTCGGATTCGGCGGCTGTCCACTCGCCGCGGATTTACAGCGCCGCGACAGGACAGAAGGATCCAGCGATGTCGGCGATATGTTGGCCACGACGTTCTCGCTTCCTCGTTCAAACAAACCGTTTTCAACGATTCGCTGTTTCTAGAACGACGACCGGAGCTTTTCGACAGGGACGTTTCGCTTTTGAGGCATCGACGGACGATCGGCGAACGAGAAGCAGCGTCCTACGGAACGGGGCGAGCTAACCAGGGAACGCTGTAATTGCAGTGCCGTTCTCCGTGTGAAAAAGCGTCGGCCAGAATCGGAGCATATGCCCAGGGAAAAGTGCGATCGCGAACGGTGAAAATCGGTTAGCGACGCCTGGTCGAGATCGAAACGCCGAGACGGGGATCATCGTGAGACCGGTGTAAGCTGCGTGTTCGCAGTCAAGTTACATAATCGCGACGAAGCACCGTGGCTAATCGAGAATCGGGGTGACCGGGGCTCTCTCTGATCGGGGATCATCTTTCCAGCTGATCTACGAATATATCTGTCAGTCCACAATAAATCTCTTTTTATTTATTTGTTCGTTTATTTATTTATGGATGAAAAATCCTTTAGTATACAATGGTCGATTACCAATGTGACATTCGAATAGCGTGAGCCTACGTATTTATATTATTTCAAGTCACTAAGAAACAGATTAGTATCAGCTGTTCCGGTATTATAATTTTCACGCGACGCGTCGTTAGTATGTTTCTATCTTTGATCGCAGGTAATTAGGATATTGAAGATTCTGAAGATATTGAAGATCGTTTCTACGGAAACGAAGCCTCGATTTTCGAAGCTGTCTGAGACAAAGAAAGTGGACTCATCGAACTAGGGGAATCTGAAAGACGATGGAGCATGGAAGAGTATAGAGTATGGAATTCAATGATCGTCATAGCAAGCGGAATCGAAAGGAATGGCCGAGGGTGCGAGACGTGTTCCTTTCGATCCGTTGAACCGAGCCAGTCGATACAGAAGGGAATGGATCCGGTGATCGACGTCCTTCGACGCTCGACGACGTGAGTCGAAGACGTGACTCGTCTGGCGAGGATCGGCAAACCGAGAAGTTAATGTCTCGGAACGGACGCCATATTAGCATATCCGTGTCCAATCGTCGTCCACGTGGCTGGGGCGCCGTGGCGAATCGGCCCGGAGCTATATGACATTGTCATTATTTCACTGACAGAACAAGCATGCGCGCGATTCGACACGCAGAAGTATCGCTAACAAGGGTGGGAAGAGTCCGGCCAGAATCGGAGCTAAGGGGAGTAGATGCTCCTTTTAAATCGGGCCACCAAACATAATGGGTCGTGTCTCTTTCAAATCCACTTTCGTACCCTCGCCTGATCAAGAGATCGCCGGGGTCATTGTCTCGCCAACCGATAATCTCGCTTCGATCTTTCGACAACGGTTGACCAATAAATAATCCTCTATGTAACAGTCTTGACTCACTGGTGTCAATTTTAATGAATCAACTGTATTCGCCCGCGATTACCTGACGGTGTACTTTACGCGAAGCTTAACCCCTTGCTGTATCATTTTCATCACAGATACAATCATTACAACTTCTTCGATTCTATTACGTCGAGTCATAAATAACTTCCGTTTTCTTATCCGGCATTCATTTTGTCTTTTTTTGTTTTTTGTTTCTTTTTTATTTTACTTATTTCGAAACCTTATTTATTTAAGGAAATCAAGAACTCGTCTGTTACTGTGACTCATACTGGGCAGATACGACCTAATAATAATTTCTTGGGAGAAAAAGAAAACTTATATTTACCGTGTGTCTATCCTCACTTAAACGATTAAATATCGATGGAAAAGGAACAAAATTTTTTTTCGAATTCAATTAACAATAATCGTTGACGCTTGCGGGTTATTACTGGAGTCAGACCTGTCAAAGTACGGCGAGGGGTTAAGAAAGTTACAAAATGGTGGAGATTTATAAGCATACTGCCTATTTATTAGATAATTGAATTTAATTTATTCATATTTACGTGTAAACATCAATTTTTACAATAACAAAAACATAGTTCGTGTCGAGTTCAGTGAAACAGGTGAACAGTTTATAAAGGCTTCCTTTAAATCTAAAAACATTGTTTTCGTCCGCAGTTACTTAACGGTATACGAAAGCTTAAGGGAATTACGAAAGGGTCCAGATTTGGGAGCATACTGTTGATTTATTAGATAATTAAATGAAATTAAATTTATTAATCTGTACAGGTAAACATCCACTTTCCCAATAACAAAAACAAAAGCTTAACTCATGTTGAATGGGGGAGAACCACAGAATCAGATACACAGTTAACAAAGACTCGTTTTAACTTTTTTAACATTGGATATTTTGGATACAGTGGATTATTTTTTCAAAATATTTTAAGAATATTTTGAAGCAATTCGACCAGCGCCATGACGTCGATCGTCACGAATTTCCAATCGTGGAACAGTGGAGGAAGAGGTTCGACGAGGTGGGAGAAGAGTGACGATAACAAGACAAACCATAGTGGAAACGGAAGCGTTGAACTCGTTAGAAGGGGCTGAGAGCGAGAGAGGCGGCGGATCAGGGGAGGCAGGGGTCGAGAGGACGGGAGGACGAGGCGGAGTTCCGATGGGGTTCTTCCTAGTTTTATAAGGGATACAACTACTCCCGGATCCTGGCGTGGCTGCTTCGTGTTATTTATCTTTATGGACCTCGGGCAGAGGGTAAGTACACTCACCGTGAGGGGTTGCGGGGGTTAAGGGGCAGAGCTAAGCCGGAACGAGGGCGGTAAGAGATTGTTTGTCGTATTGGCTGCGGTTTCGACGGGCTTAACGTTACCCGTTTAGGGGATTCCTCAGCATTTTGTCTCCGAAGACACCGAGCACCTATCCGAGCAGCCTTCCGGGTCGTCTTCCGGTCAGGCGGTTCCATTCAACAAGTCGACGTTGCGTGCGATTGACAAACGAGGTTTCGCTCGCAGTAAAATCATTTCGAAAAGAAACGGTTCGATCGTTCCGGGCGACCGCGAGAACGGGGGGTTGCTTCGAGTGGTCAGAAATTAATCTATTACCGTGTAATCGGCTTCCGACGATACGGGGACAATCGAACAAGAGGGGAGAACGAGAGCAGCGCAGAAAAACTCGAGAGCCCCGGCGAATGAACGATCGTCGCGGCGAATTAAATCATTCTTTCCCGATCGTACGCGAAGAAACGCCGGCTATATACCGAAGAGGTGGGTGAGCGGTGTGGAGGGTTGGTTCGACGGTTTTTCAAAGTCGTTCTCACGGATACTGTTTTCCTTTTATTCGTTAACAACGAGTCCGGATACATACAGTGCTTATTTACAGAGTGATATTTACATCGAGCGACAAATTATTCTCAGAAAACGAAACAGAACGGTGTCCTTAATTCTAGAGCACGAATGTACAGTTCGCTTTATCGTGAAACAACGTCGTCCGCGGCACCGCGGTTACACCTAGCTGTCCGTTTATCGAAAGGAGCAATCTAATCGCAACGATCTTAGAATACTAGAACGCGTCTCGCCCGGACCAAGTCCGAGGCTTGCGTCGGATCGACGGGAAATATATACACGCTACTGGTAATTATTGCTGTACAGAATACTGTAGTTCTTGACATTTATCGATCGCATCCGGTCGTGGCTCCTGTCGCTTCAAAATTGATTTGCCTTCGTTCCGAGATCCTTTGCGACAAAAAGCGAGTACGAAAGAAAGATCCGTGTCTGATCTTAGGATCGAGGACGGAAATGGCGCAACGACGTATCGCAAGCGAAGTGAAAACGAAAAGGCGGGCGAAACGACGGGAACAGAAGTTTCTGGAAAGCGGGGAGACGCGCGAGCAACGAAAATTCGGAGGGAGGAGCGTGCTGCGTTCGAAAATGATAGGCGAGCGCAGGTGCGGGATGCGGGGGTGTAGACGATCGAGGACGCCGGCGAAATATGCGGACATTAAGCCCCGGTGGCGGAGGTGGCGATAAGTCAAGCAATTCGGGGCAATATTAAGCCACTCGGCCGGTCGGCAGGTTAACCCTATGCTAAGCCGTACGTCGACAGGGATCGCAGAGCCGCGCGGCGGGGGTGGAGCCCGGTGGGGGTGGCTGGAGGTCGCGTGTATTTAAAACGCGAATGCGCGCCAGCCGATTCACTGTTTGAAGTTAAATGGAGTGTAAATGGCAGATAACAAACCGGCACTGTTTCCGATTACGGCATTCATTGTTTCCTACCATTATGCGCGCTCCGACGGTTCGTGTGCTCGCCCGGGGTACGGTTTACGATCTATTTATTGCCGTGCCACCGCCGACACACGAACAAACGCGGCTTACACCGCGGTTCGTCCTCGCCCGTTCCCCGCGCCGGCCGTCAGGAAACCGTAGCTGCCCCCGATCCCCACCTGGTCGAGGGAGGAGGCCACCCCTCCGGGATATCACCTGCCACCATGCTGAAATGAGGTCCGCGAGCCACCCCTCGAAACCGCGGGATCGTTTAACTTTTCCCGTTGTATCGCCTCCGACAGAAAGAATTTACAATCCTCTAATCTGTTCCGTATAACTGTATCTTAAGCCTACGATAAAGTCCGAGTTATTTACAAATTGTCTCCTACCTAATATTGACTAGCGAGGGATATCCTGATCGCAGACCGTAAGAGAGCGTCTCCTATGATAATGCTTACATTAGCGCCTCACCCGTACACACGTATACCACGTAAATGACGTTATTAATTACTCTCGATATCGATTAGTTCGTTCGTTAAAAGGGCGTGCAAAAACTGGCGTGGACATCCAGTAACAAGGACTCTAGTGATAGTGGACTACGTATCGTTATCGATTACAGTTACCTCCCAAAAATCTCTCTCGGCTCACAGCCCGCTCTCTCCAAAGTTTCCTCTGGTTCGACGTCTTTCTCCAGGTGAACCGTCTCAAAATCGAAACAAACCTAACCCAGGTCCCGATAGGTGGGAATTTAAACGAACTCGGAAGTTTCCGGAAGAACTCTGGCTTCCGCGCCAACTCTCGAGACACGAAGACTCGAGATAACTCAACGAACAAACAAGAAGCCAACCGATACTCACGGCTACCGCGTTCGAAGACCGCGACGCGACAGGTCCCGTCTCCGGAAAGAAAAGCTTCGAGAACCGAAGAAAGACCTCGCCTGCTCCCCCGGCGAGGACTCAGTTCTCGAAGGGGTAGCCACTGGCGAGGATCGTCGGGTCTTCCGTCGAAGATTTCTTTCGTCACTTGCTGTGCACGGTGGTGGCCCGCCTCTTGACCTCTACCTGGTCGACGATCGCATCGCTCTCCTTGTCCTGGTGTGCGGTCATGTGCCTGGTCAGGTGGTGTCTCTCCCTGAAGCTCTCGTCGCAGACAGGACACCTGAGCTTCTCCTCGCGCCGCCTCCTGGCCGCCTCCGCGGAGTTCTCGTTCTTGTGGTGCGAGCGCATGTGGTAGACCAGGTCGGAGGTCATCCGGAACGAGAGGTTGCACTTGGCGCATACGTTTTGGGCCGGCAAGGTGAGAGCGGCGAACGACGGAGGCAGCAGGCCAGCCACCCCCGCGGCCGTCGCCAGGAATCTCGGCCTGGTCAGCGCGTCGGCCATCGGCGGGAAAACGGAGATCGGGTTGTACGAGAGATTCGGATAAACCGGCGGGATGTCCGGCCGGAAGCTGGGCATCTTGGGGCTGGGCACCTTGGGCGGCTGGGCGATCTGCGGGATCTTGAGGTTCTCCAGCAGGCCGGACTGAGCACCCTCGGGATTGACCAGGAACGGATAGGTCATCTTGGCAGGGAACTGTGCGTACTTGTATCCGCTGACGGCGGTCAGGGGGACGACAGGTGGACTGACGCTGCTCTGGTAGCTGGCTCTGTCGTCCGGCGAGATGGAGGACCTCGGCGAAGTCTGTCCGTCGTCGTTGAAGCCGTTCCTCTGGGCGGCGAGGTTTACCTTGGTGAACGCGCTGCGAGACTCGCCATGGCGCTCGCTGGGGCATGGTATCACCGTCTCGTATACCTTGTTGCAGGCCAACCCAGGCTCTACCGACTCCGGACAGCTGGCCAGGATTGCCTGGTGGGCCGCGAACGACGGCGGGCTGGGTGTCTTCTGGAGTCGGGAGCCGGAGACGTATCTGCGAGCGTCGTTGTCCGGAGATAGACCCGGGAGAGTCGGCGTCAAGGTCCTGGGCGAGATGTACGGGGGACTCAGCGAGTTCTCCGTACAGTGAATCGGTCTCCTCCTATCCGAACCGCCGGTGTCGCTCTCGTAGCTTTTGATGGTCAAGTTCTGGGGCAGTCGGTCCGCGTCCGTGACGCTCTCCGGCGGGATCTCCTCTCGCAGCCGGTCTCGCCTAGCCGAGACCATCCTCAGCTTCTCGCTCTGCCGTCGCGCCAAGTTCTCGTCGGGCGCGACCAGGAACGCGACGTCGAAGGACCGCTTGCTGGCCCGTTGCAGAGGGTACGAAGCGTCCGAGGTGACGTCGCCGATCGACGAGGGGCTGGACGACGTGAGCGCCGTGGTAGCCGTCGTGGAGGTCGCGGGGGCGGCACGGTCGATGCCACCCGTGCGATCTTCCATTGTCATCGTGCTCGTTCCGGATGATCGACCTGCGACAATCACGGCCGACGGTCAATTTAGTCGGGCACCGGGATGATGGATGGCGGTCCGTACACCCGGACCAGGTGTCGCAGCTACGCTGTACAGCGGGATAATTGGGTCAATCGGATTCGATCGGCGAATCTCGGGGGCTGTCAACGGACAATCGAAACCTGACTATCCGTCGCTATTCTCTCTATCGCTCTATGTTTGCGCGTTTATGTGTGTGTGTGTGTGTTCGACGGCTCGATTAAATGTAGTCTTTCGAAAGCTTAAAATTCGACTCACCAGATCGTTCCGTCAACGCGAAATTCTTCGGTCAGGTTGTCCTCGGCAGATTCAAGCAACCGGTTCTCACTCTTCCATTTCGACGAGGAACAAACGTCTGTCTCGAAGCACGAGAGTCCATCCACTGAATCCGGCAGCACAACAAACACCGAGGGGATCGACTGTGGCGGTAAGAGAAAGAGAGTGAGAGAGAGAGTGAGAGTGATGAAGACAGGAATAGAGAGAAAGAGCACAGCGAGAAAGCAAAGAGGAGAGGAAGGGAGATCGAGGGCGCAGCGTGCGTCGACGGCGGACCACGTTCAAATGAAGGAACTGGCCGCGCATCCCCTATATTTAGGGGTAGAATCCCGCGGAGGGAAGCTCGGCGTGGCAGGTGGAGGCGCAACGAGGGTGGCACCGGCCAATGGCAGCCGTTCCAGGGTTAGACGGGGGTGGAGCGTACGAACGGGGTGAACATATTCGGTCGTCGGGACGCGTCTGCTAGTCCCATCCAGACCACGCCTACATATTTCAGGTTCGACACATGTGCCCAGGACCGTCGTAGTCGTCGTCGTAGCCGTCGCAGCCGTCGTAGTCGTCGTGATCGTCGTCGGCGTCGTAGTCGTGGACCGACGAGGACCGTAGTCGTGGTCGTAGCCGCCGACTCTTTCCTCCTCCGTTCTCGCCGCGTTGCGCATCGCGTTCCGCAGGATCCCGTTTTACCCCGTTATCACTTCGGGTGCATAGGGGGTCGAGGGTGTGCGACGAGGACACGGCATGCCACGCCGTTGCCGCGCCACGTCCAGGCTGTAATTCAGCCTGACAAACGATCTTGAATATTTTTAACGCCCGCGCCCAGCCTCGACTCCTTTTTTATAGCCCACCTCCTGGATATTGGACGTTCGGCAGACTCGTCGAATCCGCTGATGGACCTCCACCGTTCCCGATTATCCCGCGAACGATCATCGCTCGCCCCGTCTCCTCGAACATTCGTTCCAACGAGCTCTATTCGGGAGACCGTTCTCCTCCACTCTACCCTTCTCTTCCCTCCTCTATCGCTCCATCGTCTCTCCGTTCGACGGTCGCTATAATACTACCCCTAAAACAGCACGACGAGCCAACGATGTGCTCCCGCAGAGAATACGGCGAACGGTCCGATAATAATTTCTCCCTCGCTCTCTGGTCTAACCGATGTATTATTATTAACATCGTCGCAGGTGTTTGCCCCGGCCGAGGCGATTGATAATCGCGCAGATAGACGGTCCATCTTGCGGACACATCGTCGCCGCACCGGTGAGAAACGAGGCGCGTTAAATCGACCGCGTCGGGCAGAAGGTGCCAGCACATCCGCCAGGGATCATCGTTCCTCGGATTATCTTTCCGACGAATTCCCAGCGATTTCTCCGCGATCTCTTCGAGGGACATACGGCGCAGCCGAAGCCTTCTTGCGGCGAACGACCGCGACGGAGCTGCTTGGAAGGGATCGCGCGAAAACAGCAAGCAGTCTAAGCGAAATCGCAGGGCTCCGCCGCGCCATAATGCCGGTGCTCCGGACGGTAAAAATAAGGCAGGGTGAATCAGATTGGAGTTGGATGGCGGAGCAATAATTCCCGATATCGCGGCAGGAGCGAGAGGAAAAAGGCTGGCCGGGCCGCGGAGCCAATAGGCGATCAATCATAAGCTGGCGATCTATTTCGCCGGGCATGTGAGAGCCGTCGAGTTCTTGCTCCGACTCCGATTCCGCCGGCCTCCGCGGGGAACGTCTCGAGGTTAAAGGACATTAACTTCTTGATTGAGTCGGCAAAAAGTTGTAATGACTTTTCGATTGGGCTCCGGCAGCGGAACACGAATGAGGAGATCCGGCGTCCAACTTTTTCCACATATTCCAGATTAAAAAATCGTTTTCTTCGTTCTACACGCTTCTAACGCTCTATACTTCTCTACGTGTCCGAATATTAATCCTGTGCATTCGAGTGGCGACTCTAAGGCGCCATTAAAAATTGTTGTATCTCGTTTAAAAATATTTTTATTTGCATTATTATGTCATATCATATCCACATCACCTGTTATACAATTTTTCTTTCTTTGTCTCTTTGGTTATACTATTGTATTCTACAACAATGGATTCATTCCGTTAAGCGAATAAACATTATTGTTACTAGACCACCGATTATATGCACCTATGACAAAAATGAGTAGATGAAACACAGAACACTGACACTGTTAACACTGGAACTTTCCTTTTACAATTCCTGATACCGTAAAAATGTTTTTGTCAGAAATTTTTGCACGAACATAGAAACATTTATTATGATAAAAACTGTTGAAAGTGTAAATAAATCCAATCTTATCATCGTTATAAAACAATCTACATACGTTAGTAACACACATAATACTTTAATAACGCTTAGTGTTAGAAATGTTTAATAATCTGATTATATTATTTACAACTCATTAAAATCATTCGAAATGGAAATAAATGTTCACGCAGTCCTCGTTTCTTGCAACGGATACGCGAAACTTGTATTTTTCATAAAGATCCGCAGTCTAATTATTATTTTCCAACCAGGGATTAAACCGAGTAACTTACCCCCTCGAAGACGTCACCCTTTTCGTTGGGATACGGAGATGCAGCAAATCGTGAGAAATTTATCGACAGCCGAAACGCGGATCGAGCAGGACGATGATATCGTACGAACGCAGTCGAATCTAATCCTAATTCGTGCTCGTAAAGTCGCGGGACTACTCCGGACGTTATTGGTGACACGCGTCGCGCGCCAGGACGTCCTCGAACGCTTCTGTGTCGTTCTGTATCGTGCGCCGACCATCCCCGGCTTATCAACCATATTTATTGCCGATCGTGGCATCCTGTCCCAGCGAGCTCGCTCTGCGGACACACGCCTGGCCCTAATTCTACTTTATGCCGAGTATCTACTCCGTGCGTCCAGTTATCCTTCGCGCAGACACAGACTCGACTCTCCACCTCCCTCTTCACAGTCCTCCTAAATAACCAGCAGAATGGACTCTCGAGAAGTCGACAATAACCCTTAAAAGTTGCCAAAGAGAAGGAGTAATTCCGTTAGTGGTCGTGCAAAAAAGATTCATGGGAATCGAAACATTTGTTCAGTTGTTTAGGACTCCGTGAGAAATCGGCAGCTTGCGAAGTAATGCCGCGAGAGATCGTTCGGGAAGAATTGCTTCCCTTTAATCTGCTAGTCGAGGAGGACGGGTCGCGAAGGCTTCTTCGCTATCTCCGCGGTTACTGTTCTACTAGCCGTCGACACCAGGCATTTCGAGCCGCGAGAGTCGATTCGCGAGAAGTTGCGTAGGCTCGTGAGAATTTTCAAAGTTGCAGATCTCTGGCATCTGGGTCTGTTATTCTACAAGTTGGAAAGGGCAGTCTCGTGACGCGCCCAATTCGTCCGAGTTAAACGCGCGGAGGGCTGCGAGCGGACGGGCACGTGGCCGACACGCGCGAACTGTTACCACTGACACTGGATCCTGCAGAGGGCTGTTAGCGCTGACAACCGAGCGTCCTGCGGCAAAAGGACACCTTGCAGAGAGCTCCGAGCGAACGCGACCCCTGCAGCTACAGTGAATTATGCGAACGTTTCCGCAAGATTGCTTGAATTAGCGCACGATGTATCCGATGAATTTCCGCCCCTGCTCTCGTCGTACAAGAACCAATCGCCTATCGGACGTCGCTAAGACTGTTGCAAAATGTTTGGCTGAAAGGCCGTTCCGATCCAAGCTTGTACAATATAATAATAATTGTTGTTTATTGGAATCATCTAGATTATAACTATGTATTGCACAAGTTAAAGTATTGTGGAAAGTAAATAATAAACTAAGCTAGATTTAGAGTATAAAAGTACGTCGTGTTAATCTATGCTTAACCTAGTGCCTTACAACTAGTTTATAACTAAATAAAATACTGTTGTTACATTTGGTATGAGTGCACCTGTAATAGACGTCTATGCTCAAGAGAGCATAGATTTTATGCATTTATGACAAAAATGAATACATAAAATACAATACTGAAACGATATTAAAAGAATTCGAGGATATTGTTACATTATACTGAATTAATTATGATCGTTAAGAGAGAAAAAATACTTGCAAGTATTTTCAATATTCATATTTATTATATACATTGATGATATAGTGACCTGACAATAGATCAATGCTCAGCATGTGGTCTAACCAGGGAGCAGTAGAGCAGTTTTGGAGTGCCAACTAGTGTTAACTAGTATTTTATAGTGCCAACTAGACATTAGCTAACTAATTAAGTTAAGTAAATAGACAAATGTTAGTAATAAAATTTAAAAATAAAGCAGTCATTTTTTATGATTTAATTCTATATTATAGCATCCACGCGTACACTTTTCAAGGAGATTGCATCAGTTAACTGGTTAATATTTCTAAAAAGGTAATCGTACTTCGAACTCGCAGCTTACCCGAACTCTGAATCATGCGGTCCGACCATAATTTTCGAGTATCTTAGATAACAGCTTTCGCTCGGCCATTGTTGCGAAAGTGGACGAAAGCGAGACCGTTTCTGCTGAGTCTGTGCGGTGATAAATATGCAGTCGATGCAGCGTTGATGAGAGACGGTCGTTTATCAATCAGCCATTAACGCAGCCCTAGCGTTCCCGTGCAGCTTTACCAGCTCCGTCGAAAACCTGCTCGCTCCTGCCTCCATATTTCACGGAATCATCGCGATTCTCTACCGCCGGGGCTCCCCGCGCACTCGATTTTCCATTAAAATCCGACATCCACATTGGTCGCATACAAGCCCGCCGCTAGAAGGAAATATTCCACCGAAGCGTCGCTGAAACGCCGCTGAACGGAGAGCGGAATGGCGCGGAGCGGTTCGAAGCGGCGCGAGGTGGCCGACACTCGATAGAGATACGCTCCCGACGGCAATGATGGAACTGCCGAACCTTGCTCGAACCCGTAACCCATAATCTGCGGGATTGCGTTTCGCCGGAGCGCGAGGGTACCATGAATCGCTCCGGCTCGATCCAACGATCGCGCTCGATCTCCGTTAAATCTCGGTTAAATCTCTATCCCAACCAATTAAAATTTCGACGCGATTCGCGCGTCGGCTCTTGATCGAAACACTAAGAGCCAAGACTTTCGCGAAGGAAATACTTTCTCGGAAAATTGATTTTGAGTCGATTTCGATGGTTCGATGATCCCAAGGATATCCCTAGAATTCAATGTTCGCGTGTACTTTAACCCTTAACTGAGAAATAATGTCCTCAAGATTTTATTTATTTTATAACAGTTCATTCATATGTATATTTATTAACATTATCGTGTCTATTTTTCCAAAGTTTCCTACCAGGTTTTGCGATCTTATTGATTTTTGCTGCGGATATGGCGATATTGAATCGTTAAGGGTTGATAATAACCAAGATCATTGCTTCATTTCGCTCTGCTAGTATTGTCTCTGCTAGACCAAAAATCTCTTATCGTCTGATTAAGGAACGGGTTAGTAGATAGCGCGTTGCTTCTACTGGCCAATAGATCGATATCGATCAATTTCATACGTACCGACGCGTTTTAACGCGGTCTGGCAGGTTGCGAGCGAGATAGCGAGGAGAGAACGAAAGAATCGGCCATTCCCGATGGAACAGGACGGTGTCTACCCGACTCGCTGATAAATTGAATGTGTGATGAGTTCAGAGGATTCTTGAAATAACCAGGCGTGATGTATACATCCTCCGTGGGAGGAGGGAAGGCGGTGCGCGGGCGGCACCGTCGACGAGTGCCAGAGATTTAGATTTTACGGGCGCTTGAGCAATTCCTTGACTTATAACCCAGACCATGCATACCAAGTGAGCCATCAAATGTTTCTGAGTGTCTTAATTCCCCGAGTCACCCCTCGAAAAACGGCGCGAGCGGTTGCGAGCGGCCACGGCCGGGCGTGCCCAGCTAGATCGCTATCGAGGAAACTTATTAATTACTCCTTCGCGCTGTTCGCGGCCCCGAAAAAACACTAGGTCCTCTCTTCCCTCCGAAACGAACAACTTGCTGAAATGAACAGAACCTGGTCTACTTCATCACTTGCGCTATATTATCGTGTCACAGAAATAAGGTGAATATAATTTTCCAAGTAGGAATTTATTAACGACAAAGTTCACGAGTCACCGGACATTTACTTATTTGGAGGAAAGTGATTATTAGAACACAGATGCAATTTTCTAGATTAATTTTATTGCCTAATTTTGATGCAAGTATGTATACATTTTACAGATATACACTGCCGACTAAATGGCTTCGGATCACTTGCAGATTTCTATCAAAATCGAATATTCCATATCGATGCTAGTAATACTAGGCATTAAAAATATGTACAAATTTTAAGATATTTAATTACATTGTTGTATCACAAATACATATGATATATTAGACGCCGATTGGTTGACGTTGACACTGAATAAAGCTGTAAAGACACAATTGTCGTACATTGTTATAACTTTCGTTCACGAAGGTATTCAACTGAGATTAACAGTTGAAATTGTGCTCTAATATTTCAAAATGGCAAGAAACGATACAGATTAGTGTCGAAACTAGAAGTATTGTTATCACACTTCTTCTTTGCGCAATATTGCAAGCAAATGGGAGATATATAAGGAAGTTCAGAGTACAACTGTATTCCTTAAAATTCATAGTGATTCGAAACTTTTGGTCGATAGTTTAAAATTTTTATTTTGCGTATAGAATCCAAAAGATGTTCCTCAAAATAAGTAGATGTCACAGGGCAAGAATAATTCTGCGGTTGTATAGAAAAGCGGCGCATGTTACAGTTTCAAAAAATTTCAGTTCATGCATTAATTGAGTGACAATTCCAGTATTTATCAGAAAAACAATCGTGAAAAGCAATTCGACGAACTTAGAAAGGTAACACTAGTCATTCGGAAGCAGTTAGTGATCAGAACTTTCAGCGTCAACATTTCGAAAGTGAAAACATATGACATACAGTGTTTTTCCTTGCAGCAACAGAACTATTCTCTCTAAAACCGTATGTCGGAGCAAGTCAATTCCTCGGTTCAATTCAAAAATTTCAGTCGATGGATGAAAATAAAATTTGGATGTCTGCGCAGCTTACTTTCAGACAGAATGGACGAACGAGGGAGCCTATAGGGTGTTCGGGATCCAGACCGAGAACAGGCTCGAGCTGCAGCGGAATTCGGAATTGACTTTGCTCGTGTGCACGCCGGCCGGCGAAGTTTGTTGATATCATCCGGAGACGATATCGGGTCGCGGTTGCTGCGGGAATTTAATTCTATTCGAAGTGCCACCTAAGATGCCACCTTCGGCTCTTATCTCTGTGCACACGGTGGGCTGCTTGTGGCCCGGTTGCTTATGTGTTACGTGAATACCTTACCTAAACGCCCCGAGAGGGTGGCGTCTCTCGCCCCGCTCGCTCCCATTCGCAGGAGAACCAATCTCTCGCCCCTCCGGCAGCCAGCTCGCTCGGTTGGCAGCGAGCTGCTCGAAGAGCACAGGGAGGGAAATTAATGCGACTTCCAACCGGGACGCTATCGGACGCCGCTATCTCGCGCCTCGCTCGCGGAAAACGTGAGCCGCCTAGGCGAGAAGTTTCGGAATTTAAGTGTCGAAGCGACGCGCCACGGAGACCGCTCCGTACCCTCGGATCCACGGATTCTAGAACCGAGGATTCGAAATCGTTCGATCCGGTCCGACTTTCCGGAAGCTTCGCAGCAGCAACGACAGCTCGCCGATTCGCAAAACACGCGTATCCAGCTCGACGCGGTCGCGAGTTACGACGGGACGCGCGCTGGGAAACCGCCAATCGAACAGCACAAATTAATGGCTCGCGTAAATATTCATGCGTCGTTAATCATCCACGTGACTGGCATCGACGCGCTCTCAAGAGCGATCGCTTGACGCCGATTTAATCGCCGCGCTAAAACGAAAATCACCCTGTAATCGAGCCGACCGATTCGCGCTGCTCTTCCACGCGTTCCTGGGTCTCGAATATTTTGGGTGCCGGGGCTAGCCAGATGTCGAGCATTTTCTAGCATCCTTCTCGACGAGAACCGCGCAGAAGGAAGAATCGAAGGTCTGGCCGGGATCAGCGCCAGCCAGAGAATCTTGTCGGAGGCGTCGAAGCCCACAGATCGCGTAGTCGCGACGCGCGACGGCCTCGTCGACGGCTTTACGATTATATTTGCCGAAATCTTGGAAGAGGGGCGACCGTTCCGCGAGCGTGGGTTCTCCCTGGTTGTGCAGGACGAACAGAGCGAACAGACCAACTAGAACGGGCAGAACCAGCGAGAGAGAGGGAGAGAGAGGGATGAGACTCGCAGAGAGAATCGGTGGAACGGAGGCTCGAGGAGGCAGCCGGAGAATGGCCGGAGAATCGCGGATGGGAGGGAGTTATTAGAATGGTCCGGAAAAGATGGCGCGGAGTCGCTCCGTATTTTTATACTGTATGGCCGCTGCTTTGCATAATCCCGCACTTAGCTCGCTCGTCCCGAGATGCCGGCTCGCTATGCAGATCTCTCTTTCCTCTGCTCCGAAAACCCGAACCTACCGAGCGTTTCGTCGTTCCGACGAATGATGGACGACACCCAGACCCTGCGCGACCCGAGGACCCTCTGTCCTCGGAGAGAGAGCCCCCCCCCAACCCCTCCAGGAGCTGCTTCCTGACGCGCCAAGTGGAACCGTATCGGTGACGCTTCGTCGAGACCTCCGTCGAGACCTTTGTCGGGACCTTCGTCGAATCACCGAGTCACCCTTAGAGCTCGATTCTCTTTGCTGGAACACCTTCGGAGGGAGGAGTCAGCCGTCACTTCTTCGACACATTCATCGATATTTAATGGATTTACTATGTATTACTATAGAATGCCGATTTAACACGTTCGTCACCAACAATCGACCACCAAAATTTTCACAAAATCAAAGCAATTTAATTCATTAAAACGTAATTAGAAAGTCAAAATTGATCATAGGGAATGTAATTAGAACTCTTTCGCAGCCGAAAGGTCCTAGTCAAATTTAGATTGTTCGGATATATTAAAATGAAAATGAATTTTCAAAAGTGTTTAAAAACTAGCATCGTCCATATTTGAGTGACGTGGCTCTGAACGTGTTAATGAATTTACAGCAGAAATGGATGAACCAAACACGGAGCAGTGAAGATATAAGAAGAATTTTAAAATATTTTTCCATTAATTTCACTGTATTAACGTTATTAGAAGAAGAAATATATTTTTATCTAGCTTCCATTTTATATAATCGATAGCAAACATTTTTATTTTACATAAATATCCGCAGACTGATTATTATCATTTATTTAACCACTTGCACTATAACAACGTGCCAGACTCGTGACGAAAATTTCATACATAATCTACTAAATGTGAATTTTATATATTTCCTCTAAATTGAAACAAAATTTGATTCTCCTGTTATTAAAATCCAGAAGTAAAAATATATAAGAAACAAAAATTCTATCGTTCCTTCAGGAAAATTATTAAGAACGAAGCAGTGCTAATCAACGCAACTGTGGAAGAAATCATAGTGCAAGGGGTTAATTAAACGAGCGAAATACCCTTTAGATTACAGAATATAATATAGTATGCAGTGATTTAATTCGAAAATACGTAGTATAAATTGTATCGAAAGATCTCGGTGTAACAGAACAAATTTATTTTTTGTGTACAGTCTCCAAGTATTTTTACAGACTCGGATAAAACAATTAAAAAACGAGAGTTTTTTACTTTGTTTTATCATTCCAAGTAACAACAAAACTGTAACAGTAATTTAGTCATTGTATAGATACTATTCTCTCTGTCATCTAAAAAGTATTAAAATCGTCAATTCCAGTTTTTAAAAAGTTAATGCGTTTTAAAAGGTGTCCGAATATTAATAGAAGTCACTGTAGATGCTATCGATTGTTCGGAACAGGTTCCGAAGGAGATCGAAACGTTTAATTGCTTCGATTCCGACAGGAATGACGGAGAACGTCCCGTCAGCTATGTCTCGGAGCATTTATCAGAGCGCGTGGGCTCGGCCGAAACTGGATTCCCGGGCGGAGACGTCTCATTTGCACGGAGAAATCGCATCTTCTACGCCTGGAAGACAGAGAATGCTGGGAAACGGTGAATAAAACGCGGAAGGAGTCATCAATCTTGCTGCGAAAAGACCCAGGACGACCGTGGCATCGTTCTAGTTGTCACAGATGTGACTTTGATTCTCTTTCGGCGTTCCCTGGAGGAACGAGGCTAGATTAAGTCTGTCCCGCGTGTAATTTGTCCGAGTCTTGATTCCCGACACGCGGAAAAACCGGCGGCACCTGGGCTCCCGGGGAAGCTCGCCGACAGCCTCGATTCAAATCGACAAATTTCTTCTCCCGATCCATCAAAGGAGAAATCGGCGAGCGAGGGCGGGGCTACCGACGAATACGATTAAACGTCGACGAACATATTTCGCGCTCCTAACTGCGGAGCATATGTGCCAGGTATCCAATTTCGCTATCTTTCGATCCGCCAATCGGCCGTTCATCGCCCCTAACTGCGCTGTCGGAAGCAATCACGCTAGACAACCCCGAACCAGACCCCTGCCCTACCCTGCCCTGTCCTGTTCAGCGTTATCTCTACCTGATCGGTCCATTTCGCCTCCAAAGACTTTATGCAAACATCGATACGGACTACCGACCCTAACCCACACACCGCCTTCCACACAAAGATGTTTGCTCCTTGACCAGATTCGACAACAAACATCGAATCAAACGTTATATTGTGTGAAACCTTAACTATCTCACTGTGTAGTATAAGTTTAGTCGTATAGGTTAATATTTTTATAGCCCCTTATTAAAATTATATTTTTATAAAAATCTTATTAACAACACCATTCCGAATTTTTACAGTATAACTCATACTAATCCATTTCTTAAATTATTTTAACCTAAAAATTCTTATAAAATAAAAATGTTGTATCTTTATTAGTTAATAAAATTAGATTTTCTTGCACAAAAAACACATTTTCTTGCACTCTTTATTTAGGGTCTCTCATGCCCCTAATACACCACTTGTTTTTATGAAAATCAATGTATCAGCTGTTACAATATTTTTGATAAGTGTTTCAGTTACTGTGATTATACTGTATATGTTTGATTTTCTTCATATTTTGTTTAAACTCAACACTTAAGAAATATGTAATTTAATAAAGAATATCTCTTAACCAGTTAGCGGTTTTTCTTTGTATCATGATGAGTATAATCGTCAAAAACCATTAACTGGTAAAACATGTATACATATTAACGTGTCATTACAATTATAACACATATTACATATCCGTTTAAGTTTTCAAGATTGTTTTAAACGTATCAAAGAACAATTATTGCAACTGAAGTGCAAGGTTCGCAAGCAAAGATATTATATATCGCGCTAAACAGTTGATAAGGGTTAACTGAGTAGCTGCATCCGCGTAGTGGTCTCTACAGATCTATTCAAGGGTTCGGTGAAAGGGCGAATTCTGTTTGGTACGCGTTGCAGAAGTAGCATCCGTTGAACGGTTAAGAAATGCGTTTTCCTGTGGAGCTGGCTGGAGTTCGTAGGAAAAAGCTGAGACGAAGATCGGGCACCGAGTATCTGGCCGCGTTCCGAAAGTTTACGCGCAGCGTATTCCGTAAGGGCAGTGAATGCGACGGACTCGGTCACGGTGGATGCATCTGCGACTCCGACTGCGACCGCGACTCCGGCCGCGACTCCGAGCCGCGATTCCGACGGAGGAGCGGCCGGGGTATAAAACCTGTGGCCCGTTGCAGCGCCGGCCTTGTTACGAGAGCCACGATTATACCGGGGGTGCAGAGGGGTGGAACCGGCAGCATACCTTAGTTGTCCGCTCGTAAAGCAACCCCGTATGCCCGCGAGTGCGTGCCCGAGTCTTTCTCTCCTTCTTCCGCGCCCTCGTTTCTCTCTGCGCTTCTGTATTCCGGCTCTGGACCGTTTCTCGCTTCCTCCCGCAAAGGCCGCGTCTCCGCAAAGGAGTGTTTGTTAAACCGGAGGAATATGCATGAGAGGGCCAGCCGGCACGGAGTTCTGCTACGATGGTCTTAACGGTGCTCGCGACCTTAAATATGTATACGAGCCGCGGTGGACAAGGGTAATCGAAACCGAGGATCATCTCGCGGAGGTGGAGAGGCCAAACTCTGCTCTTCGATGCCTTGAGAGGGACGAGTATTCGAACGATCGTCGGCATACCTTCGAAGCGATCGTTGACCTTTACACGCTTGGCCTACGATCTCAATCATTGGACCTTCCGTCGATGTTAATAAATTCTTAGAAACGAAGGGAAATGTATGAAATAAACAAAATTATAGGCATCAACTAAAATTAAATAAATTTATAATAACATTTAAATTTATATACGAATATAGTAAATTTACATAGTAAATTTTAGAATTGTATACTAATTGGATCGATCCATCAGCTCGTGCGGTTTTAATTTCGATTTTTGCAAGGGTTTAAGGACAGTCTCCAATAGAGTCGCAAAAAGCATTGGGTAGTGGAGCCAATTACCGTGGGGTAGCCAATTACTGCGCCTTATTTTTAACAAAATTTATATCAACAAAAGAAACTTTGGTAATTTAAGTTGCTAAAGTTGCGTTTAGTAGCGAAAACTCCTGAATGGTGCTAACAGGAGTATTTGACTCCGCTACCCTAAGCGATCTTTCGGAAGATTCCGAATTGAACCGCAGAGACGAATAATGTTAAAGCATCAGTCTCGGGTCTAGTCGTACATCGAGTGACATATTCTCGTCGGGCTCGCATCGTGCGTTTATAGTTGCGCGCATATACGTACGACATATGGTGGTTGGCACGGTGCTTGGCCCCTATACGAGGTCTTGCTGAGACTTCTAGGGCAGGGTTCAGCCCTTGGCTCACCTCCCCCAGCCCACCCCCACTCTGAGAGTCCTCATGAGTTTTCAATGAGATTAGCGGCCCATCTGTGCGCGGACCGACCCCATCGTCATCATCGAGCACGGACAAAGCTAGTCAACCTGCTCACTGCCCGTACGTTCGCCATGGGGGTCTCCTCTGCTTCATGGTGTACGCGCATCGCCTGCACTTGCCGCGCAAACCGATCTCCTCGGACCCCGACGACCCCCTCCACACTGCTAGCTTGGTGGTGGTTATAGAAAATACCGAGTTTTTTTCGTCGCCCCCATCATATGGTCGCATTTAAAGTTGCCAACGACCGCAATGCTTATGGGAATCGGTGAAACCCGATAGAACCACTCGACTCTCCCGCTCTCTGAATAATTTTATTTTTCTGTACACCACGCCAACGACGTGTCTCGATTAAAATTTATTCTCGGTTAGTCGGCGGTATGATGTTCAATTAACAAAAGGAGCTGTGAAGAAACAATGTGTTAGAAACAATGTATTGATTTCATTCTGTTATACCTTTGCGTGTACAAAATGTAGAGACGGAGATATACGAGAAAAGATAAGATGCGATGCGACATGGTAACAATCGAGACAGCAATTAATTGTTGTTAATTTTTAATACTTGAACGGCGAATCTTTTTCACTAAAATACAAGCGAATATCCTTTTAGGATCATTCCAAATCTTATTTATTAATTTTTGTTAATATATTACTTCGAGTACTCCTTCTAGGTGTTTAGTTTTACTATAGACCTTAATGAAATTAAAAAATAAAAAACTAGATTCATTGCCAGGAACTAGACAGTTGAATAACAAGATTTATGCTCCGAGTTCGACTGGGCCAGTCCATTTGTTCGAATGTTAAGTATTGATGGATCTTGGAAATACGCGAGTCAACAATATAAAAATATTGGGAAAACATTGCGGAAAGCCGCAGAAGCAGGCCGATTAAAGAGCGAAACGGTATCGATCCCCGTAGTTGGGGCACGGTACTTTGGCCCTGAGGGCTTCGTATTTGGGTCCATGGTGGCCCATATGGAGCCTGCCGAGCGCATATGTTGCGACAACGCCGCTAACGACCTGCCTTCGGCCTCCGTAATGCTAAACTGCGGTTCGATTCTCACCCCATGAAACTAAATAACCATACGATTGTCATTGGTAAATAGGTAATCAGGGCCGCATCATCTCGACTCCGCAAATCCTAGAAATCTGCTCTCGTTTTCCATCGAATCGTAGAAATCCTATCAAAGCGTAATTAAACGTCTCCAACGTTTAAACAATTTCTTCCACCTTGTCGATCTGGTCCATTATGTTGAAAGCCATCCTTTGCGGATCGAGATAGATCCGAAAACGTAAGAGAAAATAGTCACGGTCGGGCAAAAGTGTAAAGCGAACCAGGGAGGCAAAGTGTTCGCGATTTTCGACGAAAGAGCGGCTCGACGCAATCTTGGGGGCCCCTTAAATGATTTGGCCAGGCGAAATCCCGCGACGGCATCGCCCTTCTCACTTTTTTCGTGAACCTGCGGGTCTAAACGAGTTACGTATTACGGCTCGAGGGGCGGAGGGGGCCGACGAGGGGTGAACTAGCACTCGATATACCAGGTTGTATGTTCTGGCCGTGCCATCTGGCGCGCTATTATACGAGTATTTTAATTTAATTAACTCGCCGCTCGTCGATCGATATTATCGGCGCTTTCCCGGGATTAAGCTTGTACGCGGACCACCGGCGAATTCGAATCTGCCGTTTAATTAGGATTTCGGCCGGCAACGCGAGCAACAGATTTTATGGAAACGAACCACGCGCCGCGCCGAGCCGAACCGAGCCGCTCCAAAATTCGATCGAATCACCTGTTTTTTCATTCATCCGCTTTGCCACTCGATAAACGTCGATTCCCTTCTGCGCAAGGTATCGAGTCGCGTACCAGCGAACGGTCCCAAGATATCTATTTACATTCTTCGCGTTCCGGTTTCCCGAGTTCGCATTTCCACCGTTTCTTGCGTTTCGTTTATTTCCATATTGCTTATGTCTGTTACCTGTCACAATAATTGTTCGAAAATTACCATTTTAGAGTACAGGAGGAAATGTTAGAAATAGACTGTGGATTCTTATGCAAAACAAAAATTGTCAGCATCAATTGCAACATACAGAAGTTGCATAGACATTTCATTCGTTCTTCAATAATTTTATTGAGTTGAAAATAGTGCATCCTAATGTTTTCACTGTTTTGCAATTGATCTACTCATTTCCGTCGTAAAAGCATAAAATTTGCAGTCTGATTATAACAACCTCTTCACTCATATAGTGATCAATGATAAAGTAAACTGCTATAACTACTTTTATAAGTGATAACCGTAACTACTTTCCCATAAGTAAATAAATAAATAAATAAATTTCTCGACCGGTTGGTGGTCTCTTAAACCCTACCACCACCCTTCACAATTACGATAAACAAGGTTTCTCTGTCTTCGATCGCTTCCTTGGTAGTTGAAGCAAATTCGTACATATTTTAGTGCTTGAATATTGACAACAGAGGAAGCGCAATTTTATTTCGATTCAGCAGGAGCGAATCTGGAGGGGTTAAGAGCCACCGATACAGAAATCTGTTCGATACCGCGGAAGATGCGCCACGGAAGTGTTTCCAGCGCTCTGCACCTCGGACAGGCTCACTCGGTGTATTCCTGTATTTACAACATATTTGCGGGAGCGCGAACACAGCTCTTTGTCATAGCCGAGTGATTTTCGGGTCGGCAATGGCCCCGGTGAAGAGAGCCAGTGCGCCATTGTGCGCTGGGGGGTCATTGTGATCGACTGTGCCCCCCGTCCATACTGTGCGGCGCACTTCCCCTGCTCGTGCATCTGTCCCCAATCAGCGGCCGACGAAAATGGGATATACGTCCGGCTCGCCGGCAAACTATTGACTCTGTCTAAGGCCAGCGCCTAAGAGACCATTCCTTGTTCTCGCTTAAGCACACCTTCGCGGGAACAACGCGTTACTAAAGGATCGACAACCTCGGAGACAACTTCTGCCAACGAATCCGCGTCCCGCTGTTCCGGCAAGACGAATCGACCACGGTGCAAGAGATAAAAAGACGGAACACCATTGGAGAGAGACAGCTAGGGGACGACTCTGTATCATTAACTCGTCCGGGATTGTTTTTCCCCGCTGAACGGATTCAAAAGTGAGGAGAATCGCGAACGACAGGACACCCCCCGGACAAAAACAAGCCCGCTGAACCCGAGTGGGATCAAGGGGAACTCGTGGGGGTCGGAGGGGCGAGCGGGTGCTCGAAGAATAGGGCGCACTTAACTCGAGGCTGCTTAAACAGTTGTTTGATCGGTATTATGCATTAGCATGTGGCCGGTGCCACTGCTTATTAGTGGCGGCGGTGTCGGAGGAAGCATTATACCCCTCGTTGCTTTACCTGCAGGTGCCGAGACCGACCTGCTCCCGTGTTCGCTGGAAAAGGGAAAGGAGGAGAGTAAAGGATGATACTAGCTCCCGGCTATAGGCAGTCTTCCCGGATTGCCGTGCGAGGAAAAGGAGGAGACATCCCTCGAGAAAAATCGCGACGAGAATCTAGCACGTTCGCCTTTGTCAGGGTAGCAAGCCCCAGAGGGAGAGAGAGAGAGGAAGAGAGGGGAAGAGAGATAGGTGGATAGCGGTCGAGAGAGAGAGAGAGGGAGAGAGAGAGAGAGAGAGAGAGAGAGAAAGGTCGAAACCTAGGTATAATATTCCGGATATTAAATCGCTTTTAAATCGGCTTAGCGTTAACTAGTGGCACTTTAAGCTGCCCGGTGAAATGATTATCAGGGCTTCCCACTCCGTCGACCCGGCTAGCTGTTATCGCCCGTTGATTAATTATTATGCAATATGACGTCACACACGCCCGCCTACCCGGATTAGAATCCCGCGGTGGAGCATCACGGCGACTGCCACGGTCTCTCCCACCCCCTCTCGTTCTCAGGCTGCGTCTCTCTCAGGCGTTCAAGCTCTCCGGGACAGTCTTCGTCGTTCGTTCACGGGGACCGCGTTGCATATAGAACCGGAGGGAGAGGCGCGAAGTTTCCGGCTAATCCTACGAATTTGAGCCAACCGAACATAGGACGCTGATGAATATTGATACAGACGCGGCGGACACCTACCCCCTGTCTGCCCCGCCCGCGTCTCGCCAGCCTCTCTGCTATACCTTGCCAGGCTTCTTCCTCCACGGGATGAGAAACGCAAGGTGTCGAAGTGCATCCGACGTTGCACGCCAAGGAAAGGCCTCGCGATCCTCGTGTTACGGGAACAGCGGCTGCGAGCGAGCTCCAAAGATGATTGCGGCGGATCATCTTGCGAGCTTCCGATACGGTGGTTCCTATAATTTTATCTTTTATCTTGAGACATTGACGATCGGTCGCGAGTTAACTCATGTTTTTAGACTCAGACGTTGTAAAATTACCGGTTAGCAATGTGTTAATCGTTCTCGAGCATACGTAGGATGGGGATCGATATGTAGGGAATGGAGAAGTGAAGGAAACAGAAAATACAATCGAAAAGGTCGAAGAAGGAATCGATGAAATGGAAAGAAAGGTTGTAAAGAAGAGCAGTGTATGTAATAAAAAGATGTAAAGAATTGAACTGAATGTAAAGAAGGAGATCAACCCTTAATCGGATTATGGTGGCTGAGGTGGCCCGTGCAACTTTAAACAAGCCATCGTTAGTATATGTTAGTGTAATTATTTAAAAATTCACGTAATCCTCTATTAACTCATCAAGTTTGCAATATTTCAACGTAAAACCTGCACTTACTAATTTGGAAATATGCAATATTTACCGAAACCATGACTGTAGTAATTCGAAGTTAGGAGTTAGAGATAGAGAGTGAGAGATGAAAGTACACAGGAATTGGAAAAGCAATAAGAAAATACCAAAGAAGAGTATTAACAGCATAATAAATATGTATCTAGCATATAAGTAAAAAATCTATATACTTGCACTAGTTAATAATTAGTGGGAGGCATGCCGAGAAGAAGTGCAAGGTTTACGGTAAAATAAAAGATTGAAAATAAAAGTAACTGGACGCCGATGGAAGCTTGGCAAAGGGACCGTGAAAGGGTAATCTGTTTGAGAAGCGAATAAAGAAGGTAGATCGCGGGATCGGAACGGCCGGAGACTGAAGAGCGAGGATTCGAAGCGTCGTCGTACAGCCCGGTAACCTTGCTCTATTATTCCCCTAAATAAAAGAAACCATAAATCGCGGGTGTACGGGGCCGTGGAGGAGCCACGGTGCGGCTCCATTATATCTTTCGCGATGAACGGTGCCCTTCTTCGTCGGCCATTATGCCGCGGAGAGATAGTAAGGAAGGAGCCACCCCTTTATCTCGGCAGACTCCGCGGAGAGAGAGAGACTAATGCCCGGAAATCAAGGGTTAATTCCTCGACGTCGTAAAGCATTTTATCTGGCCCCGGTTCTGGCTGCCGCTGCCGCGCCGTACCGCGGGAAATATTAAAATATAGCGATACACCGACAGAGACTAACGCGACCGCACACTTTTTCGAAATGGCGGACGGCGGACGTAATCGCGAGCTAGCCCACCGATTTCTAAAAATTTAACAAGAATTACGTAAATTATATATAGTTCGAATGACCGTTCCTATTGCCTTCAGAAATAATGAGAATAATGTTTATTGTGTCAATAGGATGAAGCCTTTGTTACAGTAATAAAAATAATAATGATGATAATAACCATATAGCGGATTTTATGTATTTTTGAACAAAATGACTGGGTCCAATACAAACCTGTGAAGACACTAAATGAAGTTAAGAATGCTTTGATATTACATGATTAAAAGAAAAGGGGCATTTTTATCGAACTCAAGACTCTTGCAATTCATTTAGGCAATTCTTATTTTGCGTAAAACTCCGCAGATTAATTAACAATAACAACAGTAAGATAAGAATTAAGGATGGTTGCCTATGACAGTGATGATGGAGTCAGAGATGATACGCCATTGATCAAGAGGCGTCAATTTTAGTCGAAGCGACATGTTATAATTATGACTTAGGATTGTCATATGTGTCTCAATGAAATAAGATGCAACTCTTCGGGATCTGGGTTGAACACTCACAATTAAAAGCGAGTATTTTTTGTGTAGAAAGCACATATTATTTTATTTATTTACACATAGATAATAAATAAATAAATTAGTCGAGAGTGGAGTGAACTAAAGAAATATAAAGATGCTGAACTGTGTTTATATTTGAAGTATTTTAAATGAAAAAACTTTACAATACAGATCGATCGGTAGAAACAGCGAGTTGCCAAAAAGCTGGCGATGATGTTTCGATAACAAAGCTGAATCTTTCGATAACTAGTCGCCGAATAAATGTTACATTGATGCGAATGAGTGTATGAGAACGCAGCACACGGAACGCGAGGAGACCACAATGATTTCACGAGCCCACAATGCGAACATGCCAGGCTTGAAGAGGGCGCGGACCTTCGACACCTGATCCCCACTAAAGATCGTATCTGGAAAATTGGATTCGGTGTCAGGGTGACCGCTGAAACGTATAAGCAGCTCGTAAAATACTTTTTAGCGCCCGACCGACTTCGCCGCGGAGGATTAAGCTTTGAGGACAGATAAGAATTCCGAATCTGGATCGACGAGCATTTATTCACCCCCGTAGGATCGTAACGATTAACGGCGATCCCTGACTCGACCCAACTAACGCGCATATTCAATCAGAACCGATCTTTCTCGCTCAGCGAACTGCAGGATGTCTCCGCTGGATTCGGGATTCGATCGGGATATTTCTTATTTGTTAATCCCACGTCCGTCCTTTGTGTCTAGTTTCTCGCTCTTCTCTTCTCGCTTTTCAAGAATCTGCGTATCAGATAATACGAAAAGAAAACATCACTCGCTAAAATGATTAAATATTCCTATTCGATTTCTCCGAAATTCCTTTCAGAGCCGCTAAAACAAGTTCTCGTATTTTCGATGAAATAAATTTCTATGGCGCCGATTTTACACGATCGCGTCAATTTGTTGCGACGGAGCAAATGAAGCTGGAAAAACGAGGGACGAACGAGGGTTAAAGGTTGAAGATTTTCTGTGGATATCGCGGGACCCTTTCGAGAACGGGCAACCAGCAAAATATCGCCTCGGAAAGTCATTCTTTCCATGGCAATGGAGTCAATTCGGGTCAGCGAATTGCCTTATTGAGGAGCAGGCCGGAGGGACCTTCAGCGTCTCAGATGGAACGCAAAATCGAGTTACGTCGTCGGCGCCATCGCCGCTGCAATAAGTGACGTAGGAAAGGTGCCGAGGTGGTATACGTGGTGGGATGGCTATTACCGTTACCGAGTCAGCCGCTGTTCTCCGTCAAATATGGAATTTCCTTTATTTTATATTGTTCAATGCGCGTTCTTTTCGGTAGGCATCTCGTTTCGATAACGTGATCGAAATCGCGGGTAATATCGATACAGGAGAATGCTTCAATAGAAAATCGATGCCGAATTAACGCGAAGGTGTCGCGAGACGAATTGGGAAGTGAATTGGGACGCGCGAAAATGGTTGAAAAAACGGGAGATTTGCTGCAGAATTCAGTCATACAAGGGACGGGAAATGAAATTGAGAACTCGGATGAGCACGTCGGTAGAACGGTGTCGGGACAGCAGGGTCGGCCGATGACGTAAAAAAGCGCCCGAGGACAGTGGGATGCGGCAGGATGCAGGGTGACGCGGGCTTGGGGACACGGGGTGGCTCGGAATAAGGCGCGGAGACGTTTATTCGCTCGGACAGGAGCCGAGTGACCGAGTCAAGTTGAACGTACAGCTTGGTCACACTCGGTTTCATCTAATAAAAAGGCAAGACTTCTCCATCCTTCTGCGATTCCCCGGCCGCCCCGGTTACCCCCAGTCACCAGATCAGAGTGTGCTCCACTTCCAGCTCCACGATTCCAACATTTCCAGCCGGCCGCGATACCCTCGGGCGCGGGCGTCGAGCTTCGTTTCGATGGACCGTCCCACAGACAGATATACCGATGAATATCAACAGACAATCTTAGTTTTCTTCCCATCCTATCAATATCTTCAGCCCTTTATCGGCGTGAACGCGCCTGTCAAAAGCTGAAACGTTCGATGTCCAATCGTAACCAGAACTGATATTTTATCTAGCTTTGCTTTAGATATATCATCGGTAGCTCGTAGACACAATCTGATCTTAGAAGAATTACATAGAACACTTGATGACAATCGTGTCATCGTCAACGTTAATGATTATAAAAATTTCTTTGATATTGTTATGTATTTTGTATTATTGCGAAGTTTTCTAACATTTAACCTTAAGATTCTTCTTATAATCTTAAAATAGATAAGTAAATGAAACTGAATACAATTGAATCTGGGTTTGGTTTGAGGTACTCCGGATTAGGTGCTAAATCTTTTAACCACATGCACGCGAGAAGTTTGGTTGAAGGGAATTCTAACTTGCCTGGTTCTGGGCTAAGTGCTGAACGATCTAACGTGGCGTAGCCACATTCTTCAGAAAAGTATCCCTGTTCTTTAAGAAAGCAGTCCCTACCATAAATTAGCCGAGAGCGAGGTAGCGTCGGAACACGTGGCCTCAATCTCCCTTAAAAATAAGCTGTCGCTAACATCCATCGTGGCGGAAGTTAAATTCTGAACCTGGCCAAAGTTTCGCCGTTCTTCTAAGTATCTTGATACTCGTAGCAGCCATAAAAAGATGTATTAAAACCAGAGCTTAACTGTCCGAGTTCTAGCTCGATGTTTTCGGAACTGCAAAGTTTACGAGCACTTGTATTTCTATTAACGGAAAAATCTATCGCAGGGTTGTGCGAGGGGTGTAGAGGGAACATCGAGGGTCCGCGGAAACACCGGGAAACCCTCTTCGAGAACTCTACGAGGATCGGAGCGCGGTACATCGTCGTCGTCGTCGTCGTGATTTTTTCTCGTGGCGCTCGTCAGGGTGCTGTCCGATATAATCCGCAGTTGATCAGATTAAACGGCGCGCAGAGGGCGAACCGTACCGAACCGAACCGGAGACAGCCGCGAGGGTGTGGCGGTCCGCCAGGAACAACCACCACCAACGTTTGCCACCACCGCCGCCGTCACCACCGCCAACGCCAACCATTACCGTCGGAATCGCAGCGCGAGTACCGTGTCGCCGGATGAAAGAGGCTCAAACTCACCGTGCCGTAAAATAACATTGTCCCGGCGGTGGTACAGCCCCGAGGACACTCGCTGGAAGCTGGAAAAAGGGTGGACGAGGCGAAAACTCGAGAGGTTTCTTTATTTTCTCCGCCGAACTCGACGTACTTACGTTAAGTACCACACCGCGTTCCGCGATGGCGAGCGAACCACCGAAAGAACGCCATTGGCGCGGCCTTGGGTGGCTCCTTCAACCCTAGCACAATAATTCTTCGAAAATTCCATTCCTCGTCCCATGCTTATCAATTGCTTACCTCGTGATCATCCATTCGAACCTAGAATTTCTCTACCCTCCGTAGATTCGCTTTAAAGTAACTCGATATTGAGGCTCAGTTGGAAGCCTCAAAATTAGGAAGGTGAACTTCGTCGGGACGATCTAAAAAAATTTTTAATTTTGACGAACGACTGTCGTGGTGTAGCACAGTTGAACGGCAGGCGACTGTAATAATCGCAGTCGGTAAGGAAAGGAGAATATTTTCGGCTACGCTACTGCGGCCGAAAGGGGTGGCAGGGGTAGTGGAGCGAAACGCGATGGGCGGTGGTCTGGGGAAACAGGGTGTCGGGGGTGGAGATTACGGCGGGACAAGCAATATTAAGCGGCCAGGAACAAAAAGACGATACAGCACGCCGGATTACCCGCGATGCACCGCGTTGTCCCGTGAAATTGATACGCGAGTTGCTTTTTAACGGGAACACCGGCGAGCACGGAGTCCCGAGCGTGCGCCGCCCCGGAAATATTCGTCGCGATTTAGATAACGCGACACCGGTACAAAAGGGGCGATTTGCTCTGCGGTAGGGGGACCGCCGAGGGGGAGGGCAGCTAACGAGGAAAGACTGAAAATAATTAGATCGTCGATCACTCGGGAGACGACGATGCTCTCTTTCGGCGGGCTTGCTTTTTACGCGCCTTCGAACGCGTTCCTGTTAACTCTAGACTGCGACGCAACAACATTATCAATGAATATTTCCGCTTCAGATAATTCCTAAATATTCTCGGAACTTTATCAAGTAGGCCCAGGAAGTACCAGAAGGATATGCGCGATTATTCTAATCTTTTGTAAATTTCTATTCTAACCCTTTGGACCGAAATCTATTTCAGAGTTCGTCGCGGAGAACCAGAGAAATTACGAGATCGCGAATACGGTGTTTAATTGGAAACCGAACGCCTAGCTGTTTGCTCGTTTTCCGCTCTCCCGAAAACTGATTAAAATCGGCGGGCAAGAAATCGGCAATAAAATGTTTCGAAACGTTTCCCGTGTGTATCCGCGGTTGCTTCGCAGTCCGCGCACGTACCGCGGTTTATCTAAATATTGCTACGGAAGAAAAAAGGAACGGGTTCGCGGCGAGAGCAGCGGTATCGGTCGCGTGGGAAACATTACTCTCTCGAGCGGGTACGATCCCTATCCTCGTGGACCGATTCGAGCCACAAAATTTTGAATCGCGTGCCCGGGAAGCCCGCTGCCGACGAACGGGTTCGCTAAGAATCGCGTGGAATAGCGTATCAAGGCCTCTCGAGGACTCGCCCTAAGGGAATATTATTTCTGATCATAATGAGGCTCACCCTATCCGATCATCTTAACCGGATTCGCAATATGCGGGCCACGATCCGATTCCACGATCACTCGAGTCCGACCGATTCCACGATTACGGAATAATCGGCGAGACACACAAAGGGAGCCTCCGCGAACCCTTCGGCTACCAGAATCAATCGGTGCGCAAACGCGCGTCACCGCGATTAGCTCTCGTAAACATACCGATCAGATTTTGACCGATAATCGATCGATCCGAATCGCGAAACCCATGTAACTACCACTAATTGTTCTTCTAGCCCTTCGTTCGGCGCCTTATACCTTCTTTTCGCAGGTGATTTGAAGTTTGCAAGCCATATATACTACCGTGTATAAATATTTGCACATTTCAATGATTTATTTATCTATTTTATTTAATTATCATAAAAGTGTGAGATATTATTAATACAACCCTGATACAAATTTGATTCAAGATTTCATCTTGGATGGTTATGCAATTACTATAAACACTAAAAAATGTTTAACATATAAGCTATTATTGTTCGGAGAGGTGGACACATAGATGAACGCAATATTTAATAATTCTCATTAATTTATTACGGAATTTTTCAATCTACGACACATCTAACTCTATTAACACTTTAATAAAATAAAGTTAAAGTGTTCAAATACCTTTGCACAGTAGCATTTTTATTCAACATGATTTATTAAATCTTGAACAACGGGGGGACGTTAATAGACTGTTGCTTAATTTATGTAAATGTTACTACTTTACATAAATAATAATAATAATAATAATAATAATAATAATAATAATAATAATACTTTACATAAATATGTCGCTAACGACGTATCTCTGTCAGATAAATGACGCTACTGGTAATAATGATGATAATTATTGATGATAATTAGACTGCAGATCTTTATGCAAAATAAAAATAGCCTACATCAATTGCGACGCATGGGAGACGTGCAACTTTTTCCTTTTCTTAAATAATTTTAATAAATTGAAATTAATACATAAAAATTCTTTCTCTCTTTCCATCTTTTCACTACTTTGTATTTTACCGTTCCATTTTTGCCATAAAGGCATATAATCCGCAGTCTAATAATAATAATATCTACTCGCTCGAAGAGAATTCGACTTGCAAGTTCAGGGACCGGCTGATCGATGTCTGAGCGCAGCATTATTCACCCTTTATTGGATTTGCCGATTTTTCCGCCACGATGTGCGATACGCGGCCTACCGTGACGACTCGTGACCTGCAACGCTGCAACATGAGCTTACACCGATTCGACGACCACATAAATCCAGCCATCTCTCCCCCGATTGCAACCACCGCGACGTTAAAGTCGCGAGAGGTTCGCCGATAATGGATTTTGGACGGTGTTGCGACGATTCTTTGAGATCCGAAATACTTCATCGACTGCGTTCAACGTCGATTTAGTCGGTCGTTCGATTCGAGTACAGTGGCATTCGAATCGATAATTTCGCTTGGTTTTACTTGACGAGACAGTCATAGGTATATTCTATGCATCAACTGTTGCATCGTATTTATGTTTTCCAATATACATAGATATTTATTTATCTATGTTCATATGTCTAAATACATATTGTGTATATATGTAAATATATTTAATATATTTATGTATCTAACATATTTATCTCTGTTTTCCAATGTATTATTTATTTATTTACTTATTTATGTAAAAGCGTAAAAGCAATAGGTCAGGAATACATATTACCTTAACAGAGTAAACTCAAGTAGAAACATTACGTAGTGAAAATTAGAGCACAGAAGGCAAACTATTGAAAAGATTAGCATACATGTGAACATTGTTGGCAAGCATAAACATAGGGTTGCAAGCGCCAAAGAATCCATAACAAGTGCGATACTGTTCGACATGTAACAGTTCATGATGACGAAGATACGAGGACATGGAATACGGTCAGTTAGAACTTTGTTAACAAATAAAGCGTTGATTAATTTCCTTCCGTTTTCTAACGTTTAACATTTCCTTCTATTTTAATTGTAATTTCAAATATAACTCGGTATATCAACGTATTTGCGTATAAGTAATGTTAATTTTTCAAAAGTACATGGTTAGTAATGACTTTACAGTTATCGGATCACAATAAAATTAAATTAAATAATATAAAATAAAGGCAAGAATCAAAATCGTGGAAGCTGCACAGAGTCGAGGGCAACCGATAACCGTTATGCGAATGTTCGCATGGTCGGCGTGTCACGTCGTTTCGATGATCATCCGTATTGTCTGAATTTCTGGATCATCTTCCGGTTCGTCTCGGCCGCGATATGGCCGAGCGAAGGTGACTGGTTCGGTACTTCCGAGCTATTCGTCCAGATCTAAAGATTTGGAACGCACCGCGCGCCGCATTTGCATACACCACCGATTTCAATGCTTTCCGCGCCTGCCCTCCCTCCCATCTGCACCCCTCTGCCCCGACGATTCGCCCAGGACTTAGTTCTTTCCACCGTCTCCGATGCAAATTACAATATTCTTGTGCTATTCGCTCGGATATGAAAATATATGCGCCTCCTGATCAAAATAACGCGCTTTCCTCCCCATCGCGCCTCGAACCAAACAGCCAGCCAACCTTCTCTCTTCCTGCACCTGAACAACTTTTCAGCTTCAGCTCTGGAAGAGTTCCCATCCTTGATTCGAATATTCCGTTAACGAGTATCCGACGAACACCTGAGAGATTACTTGGCAAGTAATTAATTTCATTTCATTCGGTCACGGAAAAAATCCTTTAGGAGGTAATAGGCAGGGAAAACAAATGAAAATTTAGACAACAACAAATATTATCGCTTATTGGGATTTGTAAAGTGATTATTGTATAATGTACATGATCTTCCTGGCATGATTAATCATCACTCTATTGACAGAATTTTGAGATCTATATGTTGTGCGAATATGGTTTATAGAGCGTGGAGATTAGTGTGCGACACAAGAATAACAATTGAATAAATTACCGGAGATGAAATATGATTCCTGATTACAGTACTTGCAAACAAGGTAATTTTTCTTCTATTACTCACAGTTTGAAGATTTATATTTTTCAGTGAGCAAATCATAGTCGCGTAAGTCAAAACGCATGGGATAACCATAGTGTCAAGCTACAAGGCGAAGAAGTGTTGCAGTGTTATTGTAAAAATTACTTACTAAATTGATTAAAGAAAGAAAGGAACTCCTATTCGGTGCTTATTTACTGCGATTAATAAAGAACATTTTTATTTTACATAAAGATCCGCAGTGCAGTGATTACAGTATGGAGACCAAATGATACTACCATATTCGAGAATGGGTCTCGGTCAGAGCACAGTAGAGAATCGTAAGTGAATTGGTGTTGTTGAAGAATTTGGATGCTCCACGAATAAGTTTCAGATAGCTGAGAGTACGTGAGATAATTTCTTAAACGATAAGCGGACGAGAGCGCGAAACGAATAAGACGCGCGGAACGGGGGAGTTCCGGGCGGAGTGGGGCGACGAAGAGGGATCGGTGGAAGGGAGGATGGGGTTCTGAAACGGGAAATTTGCAATCGAGAGAAACACCCGTGAATATATGGCCGCCTTCCGCAGCCACGACGGATTTTACTAATAACCGATACTCGAAGCGAACCGTGGAATATTATAATTGATTTATTGGGGGAAGGATGCGCGGCGTCGGATTTATCAGCGCCTCCGTTGAATTCTGCTCTTCGGGCCGATCGAACGGAACGACGGGGAACGATAGACCGCATCCGGTTTCGCTTGTGACCGTGGCGAGCACGAAGGCCGTATCGCATTCATTTCGCGCGTTGTTTCTGGCTGCGCGGTGTCGCGTATCAACCGCGCCATGAGAATTCATTCGTCGCCGCTTAGGCCTCCAAGTGGGAAAGTTCGCCAGCATTTATTCCCGATAATCGATACCCGAAGCCAACCGTGAAATATTATAATTGATTTATAGGGGCAACAACGTCGGATTTATCAGCCGCCTCCGTTCTGCTCTGTTCCGCTTCGTTCTGTGCCGCGGAACCGATCGAACGTAACGACACGACCGACGATAGACCGCGTCCGGTGATGAAATCGTGGAGTGCACCGACGCATTCGTTCGATGCTGTGCTTGGTTATGCAATTAGCTATTGTCGAGCGCGCGGCCGGCGAGAACGAGGACCCCAGGAACCTGCCCTGTGCTCCACCCCACTCGAAGAAATCCCTCCTCCAGATTCGAATCAGCCTTCGACCTTCCGCTCCTCGGGATCGCAGACTTGTGGGCAAAACTTTTCGAAGAAATTGTTTAAGGGAAAAAGCAACTCCGTAGACGAAACTGCGCGGAACGAAGAGACGAATTTTCTGAAAGCAGGGTGAAGAAAGAACGCGCAGGAAGGCGAGCGTAAAAGGACCGATGCGCGATGCATCTTGCCGGAATTATGACGATACCCGGCAAAGGCAACGAGTCGCAACGGCTCCGGAGCTTCGCTCGAATTTCACCGGGGACTGTACTCTCTGATTTACTTCGCAGCGATTCGCCGGGAAATCGAATTACCTTCGCGGCGAGCACGCGGAGCAACCTCGAATTAAGAAACACTGAGACTTGCGGAAAATATCGAGCCGATATAAATCAAGGCCCCCCGGAAACCTTCTTTTTCTCGTCCGCGATTTCGCTGGGAATTCATTATCGCCGGGATCGATGCTCGATGCCGTTCTCCCCCCTTAACAAACAACGCGTCGTCGTTGTCCGCGAGTTACGAGCAGCGACAGCCGCGGAATTCCGACCAGACGAAGAGATTGGAGAGAGGACTATTTTATTAATTAATTGTCGGGACTCGAAGGGAACGCAGAAGGACGTTCTCCTCCCCCCTCTCTCGCTCTCTCTCTCTCTCTCTCTCTCTCTTTCTCTCTTTCTCTCTGAGCGACGCCGATATTCCTCGGCGCTTTATGTCCCGGAAAGGAGCATCTAGACAGTTAAAAACTTGGTTCGATTACCCATAAAGCGTGCATCGTTCGGCATTCTGTTTCCAAGGTACTTAGGTAGACTTTATTTCGCGTGCTTTACGACCAGGACATCTCCGTCGTGCGAGTCGATTCGGGAGACGCACGGATTTTCGTGCATACGTCTTGCCGTCCTTGCCGGCCAATCGACGACATCCGCGGATCTCGTCGCCGTTGCGCGAACTCGGTTCCCCGCCATTTACAACCTCTGTAAAAAAGTTTACAATACTCTGCTTTAATCGTTCCGTTGCGCGACGGTTGGAAAGCTCAGGAGCGTATCTGCGAACGATCGTGTTGCGGGCAACGTTCGTTTCGCCTTCAAATTGATGACTCGTTCGATGAAGCGACAGGTGCACAGTATGATGATTCATTTTTAAGACTGACGCCATATCTCAGCAAGCATCCATAGAAAGGTCAATTATTTGTCTGTCTAATACACCTTAATTCATGCCAATGGAATGATAAATGATAAAATTATGATAGTTCTTCCTAGCCAAATCTTTAATTGACGTTAAAATTGTATTATGGAACAAAAAGACATAAAGGATTTTTGGAGGGTAGAGAATCGCTGAAAGACGATCAACATACGTGAAGGTCAATTTCAGTTCGAAAACCTGAAACGATGAAACAAGTACGTAATTTTATTGCAAATGACCTCAATTCTTCAGTGAGAATGATGGAAGCGGCTGCGAACATCAGCCGGAAGACGATTCGGACCATTCTTCACGTCGTATCCGTCCCGATTATCAAGATCCAGACAGTTGAACACTGTTGCACGATAACGTGCCATCACACAAGTCACTCATTGTTCGTCAATTTTTGGCCATAAATCAAGCCTTTATGCTCGATCATCCGCCGTATTCACCTGACCTGGCCCCGTGCGACTTCTCTTTATTTACGAAATCGAAATTGGAGTTAGAAGACATTCCGACCATCCGAACAGCTTCGACACGGGAACTAGAGGCAATAGCACGAAATGAGCTGAATCATGCATTTGAATTAGAGCTGTTCGAGTACTCGCAAAACACGATTCGTGTATCACTCGGCTCGTATAATTGATTCGAGAACCCGTAAGATCGAGTGGCTGGAAAGAATAAAGCAGCTCGAAAGAAATCGAATTAACTAGTTATGATCCAGCGTCCTAAGTGATCCGAATAAACTGCATTTCCTATACTTGAAATTATGTTTCAGTTCGAGTATTACCTTTTGAATCGCTGTAATAAGTGTGTTCAAGCAAGAGGAAATTATTTTGAATAAAACAACATGAGACTTTCTGTATTTTGTTTCTAGTTTCTATTTAATGGTTCAGTCTTAAAAATGAATTGTCGCAGTTTTTCAATGCTCGAAGCGGAGAGGGCGCGGTCAACCGTTTGTTGCATTTCGTGAGAGGAGAAAGGATAGAAGCGAAAGGCGGTCCAGATTTTCGGATCGGAGAGCTGAGCGGCTGTCGATGGCCGGATTAAGACAAGGACTGCACTTTGTCCCGTCGTTCGGAGGCCGTGCTGATTGCATCTGGCATTTATGTCACGCCCTTGAGTGCCCAGTCGATATGCCTGGACAAATTGGGAATTGGTATTCCGCTCGTGGCAGCCGCGACCACGGCCAGACGGATTTGCGAAGGAACACCTTAGGCTAAAGGAAGATACGTAAAGGGGTCGGCTAGGGTGGCTCGTGGATCCGTTAAACTTGGTCAAATCGCTTCCCGACGATCATCTCGCACCGGAATACTAAGCTTTCGGCAAAAGAGAAGCGTACGTTGCCAAGCGTTCCTTTTCTCTCGGATCGTTAACCGACGTAACCGGTCGCGGCCGTGGTTACGGGATTCACTTGGCCAGCAGGAATGCGACCCAGCTGGTAATCTCTCGTTCCGATTACTCCTGCGAGGTTAACGGATCGACCGAATCCGTGATCGTCGATCACTCGTCGCTCCTTATGTTGCCCTTGTGACGAGATACTCCCGAGCGAAGAAGACGTTCTTTCGTTCCCCCGGCTTGACTGAAACGCTTCGCTCGAGCTTTTTGTTATCAGCAGGCCACAGCTCGACGCTACCCTCCCGCTCCGGGTATCGATATCCCTCGACCGGATTCTGACCCTTTTCGGGAATATGGCTGACCGAGCCACCGGAAGGATCGCCGTGTAAAAACTCGAGCGCCGTATTTCGGGCTGTGTCGAAACTTTCCGACGACGTCCTCCGCAGGAACATCCGCGAGCACATGCGCCTCGAATCCGATTCCACGGGGAAATCCCGGAATATACGCAGACTCGTTCTCTTGAAATGGTTCTTGGATCGCGGGAACTACGAGCTGGACATTTTTATCGGAACCGCGTTGGTCCAGCGATCTTGGTTCTCGGTGTCGTTCTTTCGAATTGGGCAGCCAAGCTGCAGTTAATAGCAGTCTAGCTGTTCTCGAGTCTCCGCCGGAAACCGACAATTATCGCGATTATCGCGATTACCGCGCGACGATTCCTCGCTTCCGGTGTCGAAAGCAGGGAGCTGCTCTCTCCCCGATCGACGCGAGGGTATTATTCTTTCGACCGTACGATCGCCATCCGAGCCACGGCATGGCGCTCGTTTCGGCACGGGCAAGGGTTGATAATAAATTCAAATTTAGGGGTGCGCGCAATCTGTGATTCAGCGCCATTAAGCACAGGATTCCGTAAAGGACGCCCGCAGCGGCGGGCCGCGTACTTTCTCCCAACTTGGCACGTCCGCGAGTAGCCGGGTCTTTAAACCCGCTAAGAGGTGAAAGAGATCGCTCCCCCAACTCTCCAGCCCCGCATCAATTCGTCCTTTCGGTAATTTTACAACCGCCGGCCAGTGGAAAGATAAATATCCCTGTCGCCGAGGCCCGTTTCGTTTTTCTGACCAAATGCGATGGCACGCGTGGTCATTGAATTCATCTTAATCGCAGCATCGCATTGCATCGATGAAAATGATTGAGACAGCTTAATTCATAGTCGATCCTTCAGACCTTTCTTAAGATTTTTCTTGAATACAATCACAATCAAGTTCTGCTTTCAAGGTTAGCACGATTACGGCATAGGATAGCCCTTAGGTCAATAGATTATCACGGTTACGTCCCATGACGTGCGAACCCATAGCACGGTTACGTCAATAGTATCGCCCTTAGGTCAGTAGATTATCACTAACCTTGGCACATAAGTGGACATAACCTATAAAAACAGGGCAGTTTTAGGGCATCTTTGGGGTACTTTTGGAGTACTTTTGGGATAGTTTTGGGGCAGTATTAGTGTATTCTTGGGCCACTTTTTGGACAGTTTCGGGGTAATTTTAAGATAGTTTTGGGACAGTTTTAGGGATGTTTTAGTGTATTCTTGGGCCACTTTTGGGCAGTTTTGGGGTACTTTTGGGATACATTTGGGGCAGTTTCAGGGCAGGTTTAGGGTAACTTTGAAGTACTCTTGGGGTACTTTTGGGACAGTTTTAGGGTAGTTTTAGGACAACTTTGGAGTAGTTTTGGGGTACTTTTGGGATAGTTTTGGGACAGGTGGGAAAAATGAATGCGGCGTTAGGGAGGAGAAATTGAGCGAGACCTTACGGAGGTAAAATTGAATGAGACCTTACGGAGGGAAAACTGAATGAAACCTTACGGAAGTAAAATTAAATGAGACCTTACGGAGGGAAAATTGAATGAGACCTTACGGAGGGAAACATGAATAAACAGCCGTAAAACTATCCCAAATCTACCCCAATACTACCCTAAAACTATCCCAAAACTGCCCTAACACTAACCTAAAGCTACCCTAAAACTGCCTTAAAACTAACCTAAAGCTACGATGAAACTGCCCTAAAAAGTGCCCTAAAACTACCCTAATGCAGCCCCAAAATGAACCCAAAACTAGCTTAAAACTACCCTAAAACTGGCTTAAAACTACCTTAAGTCAACCCCAAAACTAACCTACAACTGCCCCAAACTAATCCAGAACTACCCTAAATCAACCCTAAAACTTCCCTAAAGCTGCCCCAAACTATCCTAAAAGTACCCCAAAACTACCACACAGCTGCTGTAAAACTGCTCCGAAACAATCTCAAACGTGCCCCAAAAGTACCCCATAACTGCCCCAAAACTGTCCTAAAATTACACTAAAAATACCCTAAAGCTGTCTAAAAACTATCACAAAAGTATTCCAATACAGCCCCAAAACTATCTCAAAAGTGCCCCACAATTGTCCCAATACTGTCCTAAAATTACACTAAAACTACCTCAAAACTGCCCCTAAACTATCCCAAAAGTACCACAAAAGTACCCCAAAAGTGCCCCAAGACTATCCCAAAAGCACCCCAAAAGTACCCCAAAAGTACCCCAAAAGTGCCCCTAAAGTACCCCATAACTGCCCCAAGACTATCCCGAAAGTATCTCAAAGCTGCCTTAAAACTACACTAAAAATACCATAAAACAGTTAAATTAAATTATAAAATAAATAAAGATATGTTGCTTCATTAAAGATATAAGGTCTTCTATTTCGTTTGCTGGATTTACTGCAAACAATCAAGAAAATGACTATTTTCAGTTATCCGGCAATTCACGAGCAGTCAAGAACCTGTCTATTGTTAGTCATTCGGCCGGTAACATATTAAGACGGACTTATAAGTGAGACTCTACTACGAATACGACCCAGTCTTGTCTACTCGATAACAATGCTTCCACTTCACTCAGCGATTCAGTCGAAATGAAAAAATTGATATTCAATAGCATTGATCTCGCAGCGAACGCTTTATCGCCGATTACCGGTAGCCCCCGGCCGTTAATGTGTTTTCGATCGCGAAACAACAGCCCTCGGTTTCGCGATAGTGGCGGCGCACCGGGGATTCGTTGTCGGAGAGATTGCAAAAAGGAGAAGCGAGGGCCAAAGTTCGTCGGAGACGCTCGCGACGAGGAAGAAAATCCAGTCGGTTTTCTTCGAGGCTTCTAGCCGCCTCAATATTGTCGCTATCTCTTGTATACAGTTGCCGCCATATTCCTCGGGAAGCCGCCATATTACCAGAAACTTCCACCCCCTTTTATGTGGCTCGCCGCGGACCGTCACCGCGAAAACTACCCCCATAAAAGTTGACGACTTAAATCGCGGGGCGTATGCCTTGGCGCTTCTCTGGCGCTCCTCTGGTCGAAGCGAGTCACGGAAACGTCGAACACACTTACGATCCTGCGGAACGCCTCGAAATATTTCTCCATACACCCTCCACGGCTTCCGCGGAGAACGGAAGAGAAGGAGAGACCCGAGAAACGAGCGTTCGCAGCGAAGAAACCTCGGGATCGCATCTTTAAATCGGAACTGCTTTGGAACAACCAAGAACTGAATTACAGTTCTTAAAGTACCAACGAGGTTTTGAATTTCTAAAAATAATGCAGGCTGGCTATCCGATTGATGATTTTGCAGATTTCTTTTCGCCGAATCCGAGTCGCAGAAATCTTACGTTACTGAAGCACGGATGATTGACATTTGTGTGTAGAACATTAAATGGGTATGTCCTGGTACAGCTAGATAAGGAAAAACAACTACAGGAGCAGTGCGAAAGAATAATTGAGAGCAGATAACAAGTGGTGCCAAACTATGAGAGAGGGTGACAAAACAGATTACTTGTCAGCTAACTACAAAATAAAGGACGTGATCAGTCGATGGTAGATTCAGATGTGGAGAGAGAGGGAGAGGGGAGGACAGATACTGGAAGAAAGAAGAAGAAAATTTACGTAGATTCTACAATGAAAAACGACATTACATATAATTAATGAATGTAAAAAAATGTGTATCGAGCAACCTGGATGAGGAATGCAATAAGAAGAAGAAGAGAGAAGTATAGGGAAGGGCAAATAGGTTATTGAATTACTGACTTTGTAAATTAGATATATAGCAAACAAAATGTACACCGCCTTTCAAAGGCTGAAAAGCAAGTGAAATAGACGTTTTACTATTACTACATCAAAGGGACATGCAGACTATCGTAGACAGTACTATTTTCCAACTGCAGCACATGTACGCGACCCGTTTGGTCCGCCCCGCGCAAATTGGAATGATTCGAAACGCGACAGGGAACCCTGCGGGATGTTCTCGAAGAAGCAGAGAATATTCGTTCTTTCCGGAGAGTTAATACAGCCGCCCTGCAAAAAGAAAATGATCGTGAAGGAGGTTCGATTATGCCAGCCGGGACTTTATCATACTGCTCGTAAATTCCCCTCCCGCGAGAAGCAATCTGCGTCTTCGGCCTTCGAGCAGAGGAGAAGAGGTCGGTAATCCCGTAGATACCGAGCGATAAAACGGGAAAGAAGAAGGCGAAACGAGGCGATCCCGAAGTGGCCCGTAATGAAGGAGGCCAAGATAAATATGGAAAGAGGGCTCGCGCTACCCATCCAGCCTCAATATGCTGGAAAGTGTCCCGCTGACGTGGCGTTTCCGAATGGGACCGAATGTCCGAGGGATTAGTTCGACGTCATCGTGGTCTGTACAAGCCGAAATAAAGAAGCCGAAACGAGTCGACACGCGGTAACAGCGAAGCCTTCGAAGTACGGAAAATATCGAGATTCTTCTCACCTTCGTCTAAAGCACGATAGGCTTCGGTACGTTTCAATAGAATCTGCCCCGAAAAAATGCAATTTTTGTCGAGTCTCGATATCGATCGTTCCGAATTCGTGGTTCCGACTCGTGATTGAAAGCGCGAACGATAAGTTACTAAGTAAGTAACGACTCGACACCGAGGCTGGCTTAAATAAACGGAAGCGGGGTAGTCCGCTTTGCGGCTAATATCATCGATGTATGTATGAGGGTACGATATGTATAGGGGAGGGGTGCATAAATATGTGCGTATGCGTCACCGCACGCATAAGTGCCGATGAGGGGATTTGTAAATGATCTGAACGTCGCGCGTCAATCACTTACGCCGCACGGTCTCCTAACAAGCGTCGAACATCGCACGCTTTGACCTTTTGACGCGAACACTTCCTTTATTTCGATTCGCGATACAGTGTGTATTGCAATAAACGATCTCGCGCATTTGCCGCTGCTCGCGGAGAGAATAATAACGAGAAGAAGAAAATCGTAGGAAAAACTTGAGAGAGGATACGGGTTCGGCTAAAAGTTCTAGAACGCGTAGGAAACGTCTTTCTGCGATTCCAAGGGTATCCGATGGGGCCCCGTGGCTCTTTGGAAGGGAAGTCGGCTTAGACTCGTTTTCCCCGCAAAGCAGGTCGCGACATCCGGCGAGGATCCGCAAAAAAATATATTCCGCCGTCTGATATACCGTAAAGAAGGAGCCCGGGATGGGTCTCTGTTAAGACGTCGGAAACAGCGCAAAAAGAATCTTTCGAGGCGGCGAAGGGGCGAAATTACGTCGAAAAGTCTGGAGAATTTATCGGGGCACTTTTTAAACTCCGCCTTCGCGCGATTAGCATATTATTTCTATGGAAGCCCCGGGTGGAAAGACCGGGCACGGCTCCTGCGCCGGTGTAACGCGGCCAGGAGCATATCAAATATGTTGATAAATGATCCCTTTGAGCGATGAATAGACGGCCGTCGAGCGCCGCGCTATCCGTATCCTTTTTCTCGTTCCGCGCGGCGAACATTTGAATGTCAGAAGAAAACGCCTTTGCTGGCTGTGGTCTACGCTATGCGGTTGCTCCCATCCTTCCTCTCATCCTCCATTCCATCCCCAAACCCGGGAACAAAATCACAAGCGTCTGCGTCTTCTCTGCCCGCGAGTATTCCGACCGAACCGAAAATATCTTGATTCGTTAGAGCCCCGATCGAATATTGAATTCGCCTGCTTCTCCGCTGGGTATTACGCTCGCGGAATTCCGCGGCGCAACCGTGGCCGAGAGCTCAACCTTTGAAACCCCCTGCGAATCGCTCCTACGAAATTACTTCCGCGGTAGCTGCATTCATATTTAACCCTTCGACGATTCTATCTGGGTCTACCTTGACCCAATGGTAAAGAGACTCCGTCCATTTTGTTTAATCTTTAATAATTAATAACTAATGTTTAACGTTTAATTTTGAATTTTGAATTCTTAATGTTTAATTTTCAATTTTTAATTCTCAATGTTTAATTTGTAATTTTTAATTTCTAATTTTTAATTTTTATTTTTTATTTTTTAACATTTAATGTTTAATGTACGGGTTATGTATATTTAAGTATAATTACATCGAGTGAGATCTGAGGTAGCTGGGGATAGATTACATAATTTGACGGTCGAAAAAAAAGACAATGAATTAATAAATTCATAATAACGTTTGATCTTTAAATGTGGTTGACGATACTCCAAAAAAGTCGATATTCGGATGAAGTTTGTTTGCATACATATTTACATATCCCATTCACAGGATCGGATATTTTAACGACTGTTTCAATCAACAAACTCGGTCGGAAACCAGGCGAAATTCGCGAAAGCTGCCCACCTTCGATAAGTTGGATAACTAAACCCGAATATAGAGAAAACGATTCTGCATGTTTCGGAAGAACATTTTGGCAATGGCTCTTGGAAGACCTCTAGGGTATGAAATCGGGACGTAGCTTTGATCTAGAACTCCCCGACGAGAAGATAGAGATGGGGCCAGTTTGAATGCCGGTCGCCGATGCTAAACAGTCGGATTTCCGTTCCGCCAATCAGTTCTGACCGACCGCCCTTTGCCAATCTCCATACGATTCTCGCTGGAAGACAAAAAAGGGGAACAGAAGGACAATATTCCGTGTCCGCTGGTAGCCGAAGCCGTCGGTAGACTTCGCGTTTTGATTTGCGTGCTCGGTAATTAAAGAGCAACGACGAAACGATAAAAGTTTCGAAACAAACCAACCGCGTGAAATCGCAAAAATACGGTGCTGGCGGAAAATCGCGATATTTCACTGCGTTCGCGATACTGCTACACCGAGGTACAGCGATACCCCAAAACGGGGGTGCGCAGGGGATCGAAATATTTCGGCTGGATGTTGAACAAATTTTATCGTTCGATTGTGTTTTACGGGCCGCGAACAATAACGTTCTGACAATTAGCATCATAAAAGGAGGAACACACGTCGGAAAGCATAACGAGAACAGAATAAATTTTCGTGCTCGGCCAAATTAATTGTTAAGCACCGCGGGAGTGGATTATTATTATACCGGTGACGGTAGAGCTCGATGCAATGTTCGCATCCCAATAATAGATCTCTGCATTGTTAGCGAGGGATACAGAATCGTCGATTTTATCCCGCGAGGTCGAAAACACGGGGAATAGCTGCGGGATAACTTATCGACGACCGTTCCGAACGATAGATCACCAAGAATTGTGCGATCGTATGCCACCGTGGCATTATCATAATTATCACCGCATAATTCCATCGTTTGCGAGCCAGGTGGGCCGTCGCCGAGAGAGATTTAACACTGGAGCTTACAATTCTATTGCAATCTCTGTGCGATTACGAAGCAAAAGTTACGTTTGATAATAAAGCATGCGAAATAGCGCAGATTAATTGGATGTTTCTCTCAATAATGAATTTAAATTTCCCGCCAATTTCAAATCGTATTGACCACCTATGAACAAATACGACAAACTGTTCGACGTGTTAACATCCGTCGATAACACAGTGTACTACAAAGCAGTTTCCATTATTGTCGATAGATGGCTCTTCGCAAGGTTGAATTTCGCGGCAGTCGAATGAAAATTTGTAATTTGATTTAACCGTTCGAAAAATGATAATTGAATATGAATCAGCGATACAGAAAGCCGACTAAATGTAATCATATTCAAATCATTGAAGACAATTGGGAAATTGCACATGTTCTTCTGTACACACTGTTAAGCTAGTAAAGATTTAACGACGTTCTAAATATGGAGGTCCAAGGGTCTGAAAGATACGGGCCTCTCGTAGCGTCCTTCGATAAATTAATTTTCTTAGCGTAAGAAAATCAATGTGTAAAATTAGTTTTAATGGTCGTTGGATTCGTATTTAGTAATGTTCGGCGATGGTTCGAAGTAACCATGAAGATTGAAATTTGCAAAATGCTTGGCATCTTGTCCTCGATGTCTGTAGACCGGCGTTATCGGGAGCCCGAAAAAAAAGAGCAGCACTACTCACTGCGACGTTCTGCTCAACGAGCATCTCTTTCTCTCTCGTCGGAACGATCACTAAAGTTAGAAATAAATTGAACGTGTGTTAGTGCGGCTGGTCTATTTCTGTATCCGCACCCTAGAACAAAGTCATGACGGTACATACTGATCGCGGCTAAAGCCAAGCTAACGTCTTTCTTTCTCGATGTTTTTTTGCACGGGCAGCAGCCGCTAAGCTGATATTCTGAATTCCGACAGTGACGTTCTCGAGGAACAGATAACTTGGCTGCCGGCGATCGACAATCAACGATTTTTCCATTGATAATCAAATCCGACAATAACACCAGTGTTTCTCCAACTGTGCGCTGTGAATCGCAATGACCAACCGGCTCTAACGAACGAACATCGAACAGTATCGAACAGGTGCGTAATTGGTACTCAATTAGTACTTGCCAAGGGTTATTACACCAACAAATACTTTTTGCCGCCTCGTTTGCTACTACGTATTGTGAACAATCCTGTGTAAGTGCCAACACCAAATTAATAAATGTTTATCTTATAAAAGTGACGGTGCTACTAGTAAAATAAGGAAACTTGTCGACGACTTATCATCCCTTCTCTTTGAGTTGTTAAAAAATATCGATATTCGATACAGTTTGCGATTATTTTTATAATGTACTCTGTCCACCGAAATGTCTCTCTCTCTCTCTCTCTCTCTCTCTCTCTCTCTCTATTGTGCCTAGACAGAAGAACGTCGTGGATTACCCCTCTTCACTTTTTACATTTACCATAAAACTAGTTTAAGTACAGTACATGCATACTTTAGAACTTGTTATCGTACAGTGCTTTCCAATATTTACGAAAACTTGAATCCAATAATGTTTGAATTGAAAAAGTACAAGATCGAGTTTCGAGAACGACTTCGTGTGATGGCAGGCAGTCGATAAAATTCATTGTGGTGTTCGCTGTGAAGATCGATGGGCCTATCAAATCCTTAATGTAGTGAGGTTATCCGCTGTTTATATTTCTCTTCGCAGAATCATTTCCCGAGGCTACCATGACGATACACCGAACGCGTGTAGAGATTCTATTATTTCTGATTGCGATTCTCGGATTTTTCTCATACGGAAATGCAGCATCCGCACATATTCATACTCACCAGCATAACAAATCCAACAGTAATGAAAGAACAGAAGATGGTGCATTTAGTCCGCGAGATATGGACCATTATGCAGGAGGAGAACACCATCAGGAATTCGATCATGAAGCTATCCTTGGTGAGTATTTTTGAATACTATTTGCGAAAGTATATGGTTCAAACATAGTTTTTTGGCTACCTGTGTACTGCGAACAATTTTGTCTTATGTGTATGTTTACAGGAAGCGTGAAAGAGGCAGAAGAATTCGACAAGCTTCCCATAGAGGAATCTAAAAGACGCTTAGGAATTTTATTGACCAAAATGGACTTAAATAACAACAAATTTATCGAAAGGAATGAACTAAAAGCATGGATCTTAAGATCATTTAGGTACACGTATTTGAATGCTTGTAGTTTAGTTAAAAGAAATGTTAATTGGTATTTATCTTATCTTTAGTATGCTTTCTGACGAGGACTCTCAAGACCGATTGGAAGATACAGATTCAGATAAGGATGGTAAAGTCAGTTGGGCTGAAATTTTACAGGATATGTATGGCTCGGATTCAGAAGACCTAGAAGCAGATGTTAAACTTATTACCGATGACAAGCAAACATTCGAGGCAGCTGATATGAACAAAGATGGGTACCTTGATCCGGATGAGTTCAAAGCTTATACTCATCCTGAAGAAACACCTAGAATGTTTCCACTACTTCTGAGGCAAGCTTTGGATGACAAAGACATGGATAAGGATGGCTACATCAGTTTTCAGGAGTTTATTGGTAACAGAGCTAAAGCAGAGAACAAAGAATGGTTGCTGGTAGAAAAGGATAAATTTGATTACGAGCATGACAAAGATAAGGATGGTAGACTCGATTCAGATGAAATACTTTCTTGGCTAGTACCTAGTAACGAGTACGTTGAATACTTCCATTATTTTTTGTCAATTGATCATTTTGACATTGCCTGCACTAATTGGACAATAAATATTATAGTGAAATTGCAAGTGGTGAAGTTGATCATCTGTTTGCTGCATCTGATGACGATCATGACGATAGATTGTCCTTTGAAGAAGTCTTGGACCATCACGATGCTTTCGTTGGAAGTGAAGCCACAGATTATGGAGACCACCTACAAGATATTGAGCGTTTCCAAGATGAACTATGAGAACAAGTGGCTAAGCAAATTAGCGAAATCTTCATCTTTTGCGTAATATCTGTCAGAATTTTACATCTATGAAAGTATTTTTAATAGTTCTGAATGCCGCCCTTTCAGCTATAATATGTTTCGGTGTTCCTATTTATGCTGCATTTAGCGTACGTTTATATTAAGATCGAACAGAATCGCACAAAACTTATTTAAAATACTCAAAGCATAGTTTCGCCAGTCTTCCAATGTTTATGAATTTTTGGTGCCATAAATACGGTGATACATTGCTTTAGCACAAGTAGAATTTACATTTCTTCTAAGTAGTAAGAGTTACCAGAAACATATTGTCTCATTTTTATTATTTTTAAATACATGATTATGTTCATGCACTAATTTTAAATTCTTCTCTACATGTAACGATTATTAGGAAGAAGGTTATGAACTTTGAGGAACCTTGTAATTTATCTAAACAGCGAATTAAATAATTCAATTCCTCCGATTATATTATACAGCATCATAACATATGTAATAAAAATTTAAATCCTTTAGTATTCATTCAGACATACTCTTTGGAATAAATTTGTCTACTTTTCGTATTCTATGACGAACAATATGTATTGTGATGAATTTTTGTAATAAAATATGCTTTATATCTTATCTCGTGCCATTAAAAAAGCAGAAAGTGTTCAAAGGATATAACAGGATAAACGAGTTAAAAATTACTGAAAAAAGACATTTTAAGGCCATTTCTAAACCTCTTAACCTGTCATATCTTTTAAACGTTACATTTTTGTTGATAACATATTAAATAAACGAAGTACATATATACATTGTCTACAAATTTATTAATATATAATAAATTATTAAATCGGTATTACAGACTTAAAATCGCTAGGGATTTTACCACAAGAGGCGCCACCATTACTGATGTAGTTTACACCGTTCTACTCCGTCGATCTCATTTGGTTAGCAGTTTAAGCATTTCACCATTTAGTAGTTGGCGCTGTACAGACATTAAACGAAACTTCTTGATTTCGCCGTAAGAGGTGTAACTGTGATGCCAACTGCATAATAGATATTACTTGACATATCGTTTACTTGTTTGAGCCAGAAATATTATTATAAAGCAGCATTTTTCCATTTATTTTATAGAATATAATACAGAATTTCTTAAAATGCCTTATGCTAATCAACCATCAGTTCACATTTCGGACTTAACCGAGGAGAATGTAAAATTTCAAGTTGAAGATACCGAGTTAAGGTACAAAGTGTTATGCTGGAATTTATGATCTTATAATCGAACTTAACGTAACAAGCATTTAAAATTATTGCAGTGTAGCGAATAGTATGAGACGCGTATTTATTGCTGAAACGCCTACTATGGCTATCGATTGGATTCAGTTGGAAGCTAATTCGACGGTTTTAAGTGATGAATTCTTGGCTCACAGAATCGGTATGATACCGTTGATTAGTGACGACGTAAGTAATGAAACGATTAACGAACTACAAATTTTACAATTAATGTAAAAGTTTTATATTAAATTATTTAGGTTGTTGATAGGATACAATATACAAGAGACTGTCAATGTATGGATTTTTGTCCAGAATGTAGCGTAGAGTTTACCCTTGATGTGAAATGCACAGAGGATCAAACAAGACATGTAACTACAGCAGATTTTAAGTCCAGTGACCCTCGAGTTCTTCCTGTTACATCCAGACACAGAGAAGATGATGCTAGCGAATATGGAGAAACAGATGGTCAGTGCTTTTGGAAGTAATAATGATGTCTTAAGGCATATATTGCGATTATTTTACATACAATAGAATAAATTAACATTTCTTCCCTGAAGAGATACTAATAGTAAAGCTGCGTAAGGGACAAGAATTAAAATTAAGGGCATACGCGAAGAAAGGCTTTGGAAAGGAGCATGCAAAATGGAACCCAACTGCAGGAGTGAGCTTTGAATATGACCCAGATAATTCTATGAGGCACACTCTGTTCCCAAAACCTGACGAATGGCCGAAATCGGAATACAGCGAATTAGAAGAAGATCAGTGTAAGCATTAAGAAGTTTGTGCGCACTGAGTAGTCTATACAATTAATAATTTTAAACCATTTTAGATGAAGCACCATTTAATTGGGAAGCTAAACCAAATAAATACTATTTTAATGTCGAAAGCAGTGGTGCCCTTAAACCTGAAAACATTGTAATGATGGGTATTGCAGCATTAAAGAACAAATTGTCTAATTTACAGACACAATTGAGTCATGAAGTTCAAAGTGATGCTCTGAGCATTCATCATTAAATGATGTATAGAATTAATATTCTTGAAATCAAGTCATTCCCAGCCATTCATTATAAAATAAAATTTTCATCAAAATAATTGTTTTTAATTATCCTCTTCTAATTTTAACGATCAAAGTATGTTTTTTTTGTGTAGTGGCAATGGAATTGCGTTTCCCGCCCAAATCTAAGAACTTTTTCTTGGTATGCGTGCTGCAAAACCATAGACTATATATGGTCCAAGGCAAGGTTCAAGCATTTTCGACGACTGCTCTGAAATATGCTGCAGAATGGTATCATAGAATATCATTTGCAAGATTTCTCCTGCAGCTAATTTTAGAGCAGTTTCCGAAAATGTCTCTATCATGTGCAGTTAATTTCGAGCTCTGGTCTGAAATACAGTAATGGGACCTAGTCCTGCACGCTTCTTTTACTCCCTAAACTGGCGTGCACACCCCCTTCATTTTACTGCGCATCCAATCCGCAATGGATCCTGTCTCAACAGTGAATTGTCAGCCAATGAGAGTAATGGAAATTTCTATGTTGATCTTCGCTAACGAATCATGCTGCGGCCCAGAGGTATGCAGGAGTAAGATCCATTACTGTATTTATAAATACGACTTCAGTTAATCCCCCTGTACCAAGATAAACCATCTACGTGACGTCACATATGTACAAGATGTATAAGCCATGTTTCGATTCTAATATCTTGTTAATTTTTGCAAGAAATGAGTAAATAGATATATACATATATTCCTTTTAAGGTATTCAAGATAATAAATATTCTTTATAAATATATATTTTGGTAATTAAGTTTTACCTTGTATGATTGTAAATAATAGTCATAACACATTTCGGAGATTCTAAGTTTTAAGAAAATAATTAGTCAAACATTTCTTATAGTATTGTCAATATCTCGGCATCTACTTCAAATAAATTTTATAAATTTATTCTAGTTTAAATAAATAAAAAGAATTATCTATTTACATTGACGCTACATTTATTAAATTAATACGTATAAATTATACGTTTAGACTCGTTGATTAAAAAATGCAATAGGTTTTGTCAGTTTACTGTGTAATTTTAAATTTCAGCCATTTTTAATTATATTCTTTCCACATATGACGTCACATTTTCTTCATTATCTTTGCTTCACTGAACTGAATTTCCTCAATTTTCTATGCATGTACTATACACAGGTCGTATGTAGTATGTACGTATAATATATGGTCCTGTGCACGGTGTATAATATTATACATGTATGTACCGTGGTTTTGCGATATGATCTAAGGACGCGACGCTTAAAAAATCTTTGTTCACTGTGTTCAGTTCAGTGACGGAGAAACAGAACTTGTTTTCCCTATTGAGTTAACGTAAAGTGATAACACGAGAAATACTCGTGTAATTTTACCTGCACTATGTACATCAAACAGGTATTGGAAACTAATGTTTAACTTCATTTTCGAATGATTGTTGCCTTTTGCGCGCCTTACATTACTTCCTTTTTGATTGACGCTCACCGTTAGAAGCAAATGTTATGTATTGTTCTAGTTTAACGCGAACAAATTTTGTTATTGACGAATTGTTTTTGATATTTTTTCCTCGTTGAAATTATGACTAAAATGTTAATGATAACGAAAACTACTGTCGAGACGTATTTGTACACAAATGCATTAAAAATGTTACTACTTCATGAATGTGCCCAAAATTGGTCAAATGATTAAATGCATGGCACAACGGGTTTTTGATTGATTTTACAGTATCCTAATTCTATAAGTACAAATGTTACTATTCTATACGATAAATTTGTTTACATTTAGGTGATTATTCAAGGATTTAAATCATATCGTGAACAGACAGTTGTGGAACCTTTCGATCCAAGGCACAATGTAGTAGGTATGTGCGAATGTTCTATTATATTTATAGTAAACAATTTCTTTACGAAATTCATGTAAGTTTTGTCTTATTTCTAGTGGGCAGAAATGGTTCCGGCAAGAGTAACTTCTTTTATGCAATTCAGTTTGTTTTGAGTGATGAGTTTTCTCACCTCAGACCGGAACAGAGACAGGCTTTATTGCATGAGGGCACAGGACCAAGAGTTATTTCAGCACATGTGGAAATTATATTTGATAATTCTGATGGAAGACTGCCGGTATACAACATTTAAATTAACATTACTTATGTGTTCCGTAATTTTATTTTATATCTTAATTACTTCTTATAGATTGATAAAGAAGAAATATATTTGAGGAGAGTGATTGGCTCAAAGAAGGACCAATATTTCCTTAATAAGAGAATAGTAACAAGAAATGATGTAATGAATTTGTTAGAGTCTGCAGGATTTTCAAGATCAAATCCATATTATATTGTAAAGCAAGGAAAGGTACGTTTTATAGTCAATTTGTGACTTGTGCGAAGAAGTGGAAGATATAGCGGATTATTTTTCACAGATAAATCAAATGGCAACGGCGCCTGATTCTCAGAGACTTAAATTATTGAGAGAAGTAGCTGGTACTAGAGTATACGATGACAGAAGAGAAGAATCAAAATTTATTTTAAAAGAAACAGAAGGAAAATTGGAAAAAATTCAAGACTTTTTACGAACAATAGGTAAGTCTTGATTAAAGTTTGCAATTACATTCTGAAATGTGACAAAATTATAATGAAATTTCAGAGGAACGTTTAAAGACATTGGAGGAAGAGAAAGAAGAGCTCAAGGAGTATCAATGCTGGGATAAACAACGTCGTTGTTTGGAATATACTATTCATGAGCGAGAGCTGAAAGAGAATAAAAGAAAATTGGAAGAGCTTGAGAAATCCAGAGCAAATAGCGGAGCTGAACAAGCGCGTTTGGGGGCGGAAGCAAAAACTGCACAAGAGATGGTTAGGGGTGCCACGAAACGTCTTAAAGAAGCAAAAAAAGAAGTGCAAACTTCGAAAGAAGAAAGAGATACACTCAGGTATTGTCAACAAAGTTGTTTGGAACCTATGGTTGTATTGTAGATGCTTACAAAAATTTTATCCACAGTGCTGAACAACAGCAGCTACTCAAAGAAAAAACCAAATTAACATTAACTATTAATGATTTGCTGGAAGAAGTAAAAGGAGATAATGACAGTAGAAAACGTGCCCAACAGGAGTTAGAAAAATTGAAAGGAAATATCGCAGGGCGAGAAGCTGAATTGGAAGAACTGAAACCAGAAGTAAGTTATATTAACTTACTTACCCCCTATGGTGCTCTAAAATTTTTACAATGAAATTAATGTCAACATCGTATTTGTAGTATGAGGAAATGAAACGAGTAGAAGAGGAATGTACACGCGAGTTACAATTAAAAGAGCAGAAACGGAAAGAATTATATGCTAAACAGGGACGTGGCAGTCAATTTACTAGCAGGGTATTGAATTTGACTTTATTAAATAAGAGACAAAAATTGTGGACCCTATTATTTAATATTTCTTTCGTGCTAGGATGAGAGAGACAAATGGATACAAAATGAGCTTAAACAACTTACCAAACAAATTAGAGATAAAGAAGAACATCAGAGAAAGATTAGTGAGGATTTAAAGAAAGATGCGGAGAAGCAAGTTATTTTAGAGAAAAAGATTGACGAGCACACACGTGAAATGGAACAACAACGAGTATCTATAGACGAACATAATAAACAATACTATGAACTGACTAAAGCAAAGGACCAATGTCAAGCCACACGAAAAGAACAGTTTGTTCACTCTACAATGTTTTGCATTTATGAAATTTTGGTGAAGTATAAATGACATTTGTTGCATTGCAGATATCGACAAGAGAGCGTGTTACAACTTAATTTGTCGGGGCTCAAAGAAGACTTGGCAAAGGCGGATCAAAGTTTGCGGTCCATGGCTGGAAAGCCTATTCTAAACGGACGAGATAGCGTTCGAAAAGTGCTGGATACGTTTCGGTAATTAACATTATTTTATTTGCAAAGTATAATCTTCATTGATAACCGCTTGAATTTCCAGAACACGTAAAGAGATGGCCCATGAGGTGAGTAGTTACTACGGGCCTGTAATAGAGAACTTCAGCTGCGAGAAGAATTTTTATATGGCTGTGGAAGTGACTGCTGGAAATCGATTGTTCCATCATATCGTGGAAACAGATAAATTCGGGACGAAAATCTTGAAAGAGATGAATAATCAACGACTTCCGGGGGAAGTCACATTTATGCCTTTGAACCGTCTACACGTAAAAGATATAGACTATCCAAAGACTGGCGATGCTATGCCTATGATATCAAAATTAGAGTACGATGAGAAGTACGACAAAGCTTTGAGGTGAAAAACGAAGATAAAACATGTAAATGCTAATAGTATGTAATTGATTGTAACACATTGGTATAATATGAATTTTTCGTGTGTAAGCGCAGATATATTTTTGGAAAAACATTAATCTGCCGTAACTTAGAGACTGCGACAAATTTGGCCCGTACGTCCGGATTAGACTGCGTAACTCTGGAGGGTGACCAAGTATCGTCGAAGGGATCATTAACGGGTGGATACTTTAATACGCTAAGGTCGCGTTTAGAAATACAAAAGACCAGATCAGAGTTAATGGCGCAAATTTCGTCCCTTGAATCTCAATTGACCACCCTTAAAGACGAGATTAGAAAAGCAGATCAGAACATTAGTTCTTATGTTAGCGAAATGCAGAGAACTGAAACCAAAAACAGCAAAGCAAAGTGAGTTATCGTTACTATGTTTTACATTGGTACTAGTATGGTTTCTGAAATATTAGATTGTTTCTCTTATTACAGAGACGTGTACGATAAAATGAAAGCGGAAATACGACTCATGAAGGAAGAATTGAGTGCAATCGGAAGATACCGTACGCCAAAAGAAAGAAGCCTTGCTCAGTGTACATCAAGTTTGGAAGCCATGCGCGCAACAAAAGAAGGTTTGGAAAGCGAACTGCATCAAGAACTCATGGCACAATTGTCTGTTGCTGACCAGCGCCAGGTATTGAAAGTCAAAGTAAAAAAATGATTGAATTAGAGCTATTGATTCGCTCACTGCTTACTATATTCTAGGTAGACACATTGAACGACGATATAAGACGTCTAACAAAAGACAATAAAGAAGCATTCGCGAAGCGTATGAGGCTAGAAGCTGAGAAAAACAAGCTGGAGAACCTGTTGACTAATAACTTAGTAAGAAGGAAAGACGAATTAGTTCAAGCTTTGCAAGAGATATCGGTGGAAGATCGGCAACGACAATTGGAATCCTCGAAAGCACAGTTAGCAGATATCGAAAAGAGACTACTAAAAGTGAATTCAGACTTTAAGTCTCAGAACGAACGAGTAACCAATGCTATAAAAAAGGTAAAACTATGGAATGTGCCAATTGAAGATTGTATATAAATTTATCGTTTTTCTCATATTAGCAAAAAGCAGAGTCATCGGAAGTTGAGAAGTGGAAGATTAAAGAAAAAGAGGCACAAGAAGAGATAGAAGCTGATGCTAAGAATTTGGAAAAGTTGGCCAGCAAATTGAACATTTTAGAACAGAAAATAGTGGAATGTACGCAGAAAATCACAGAACTAGGAGCATTGCCTAGTCATGAAGTATACTCTCAATTCAGCGCAATGTCTACGAAGCAGTTATTTAAAGAAATGGAGAAAGCAAACAATCATTTAAAGAAATACAGGTACAATATTAATTGAATTTTCACTGCGAATGAAAATACATATAAAATGTAATACAACGATATGTTTAATTCTGTTACAGTCATGTAAATAAAAAAGCGTTGGATCAATTCATGTCGTTCAGTGATCAGAAGGAGAAATTGGTGAAAAGGAAAGAAGAATTAGATAGGGGCGATGAAAAAATTAAAGAATTGATGTCGGTATTGGAACAGCGTAAATGCGAAGCTATACAATTTACCTTTAAACAAGTACGTAGTTCAGTGGTACTTTGTATCCTCTTTTATTTTTTGCATGTCATCTTTAAACTGTTCTTTTTAGGTAAGCAAATATTTCAGTGAGGTTTTCAAAAAGCTTGTTCCATCGGGACACGCACAATTAGTCATGAAAACAGCCGATGGCGAAGAAGGAGATGACACAACAACGGAATCAGCTGATTCTGACAGGTTTATTGGAGTTGGTAAGCTTTGATACTCGTTATTAATATCAAGAGTCAAAAGTATAAGGGGAGTGTAATGTGAGATCTTCTGAATCTGGCTAGGTATACGAGTTTCATTCACCGGTCACAGAGCTGAAATGAGAGAAATGAACCAATTGTCTGGTGGACAAAAATCATTGGTAGCGTTGGCATTAATATTTGCTATCCAAAAATGCGATCCAGCACCGTTTTATTTGTTTGATGAAATCGATCAAGCTTTGGATGCACAACACAGAAAAGCCGTAGCGGATATGATTCACGAGCTTAGTTCCGATGCTCAATTTATCACGACAACATTTAGGTAATCTTCTTCTTATACTTACGTTTGCAACGTATTTTATTTATTCGCGCTTAATCTTGCAATTTTTTAACAGGCCTGAGTTGTTACAACATGCGAACAAATTTTATGGCGTCAAATTCAGGAATAAAGTATCTCACGTTGTATGTGTAACGCGAGAAGAAGCAGCCGATTTTGTAGAGGATGACACAACGCATGGTTAATCTAGATTGCAAATTGTTAACTGAACTGCGGATCTTTATGTAAATACCTATTTTCGTAAGATGTATTGTACAAATAAGGAAGTATTATTATTAATTAAAGAAATATTAATAATTTTTGTTCGTATGCATGTTTCTATATACTTTAAAAGATTGGGTGTATCATAAATGCATAAAGGTTCGCAGTCTATTTATAATGGGTCATCAGCCCGAAAATTGTTATTTTTCTAAAAATGGATGATTCTCGCTGATGAGCTACTTTTTAATTCTTTATGATAATTGCATACAATCGCTATATGATTTGTCATTTCGTTGGTTGTGCATTGTGAATGGAAAATCGTTGGCTAAATCAAGACATAGCTATGTAAATAAATCACTAGTGGTGTAAGTGGATGAAGAAAATTTTTATTTTATTAACGTCTATGTAAAAGTTTATATTTGTTTTTTTTCTATTGTATTTAAACATGTATAACAATACATACGTCATTTTGAACTGATGGACTTTATTCTCACATTGTATTTACATCAATGAGAAGTACATAAAAATGTGAAAAATTATAGGGAGAATGAAAAATTTAATTACTGAAGATCATTAATTCCTCCTGCTACTTTTCTTTTCGTTGACTCGTCAAACTGTCATGCATACTTGTTACAGTGCTCTCTATTAATTCTGGTATAACAACACCATTCACATCGATAAAGTTCGCTACAGATTTTGTAACACTAGTTTCGCTCACGCTTCCGGTAGACGCATTTTTAACAGACAGTACCAGATTGTACTTGTCATCATATTTTTTTAAGTATGAACTAGCCTCCCAAATAAGATCAGGATTAAAACTTGCTGGATCTCTGGAAGATAAGAAGTATCGATTAATACAACTTTTACAAGAAATAGTAACATCGCATTAAGCATTTAATCTATTATTATGTACCTTTGGATAGCGACAATAAATATTCCTTTCTCTTTATATGTTGTATACAATGATAAGAGACCCGTCGAAAAGAAATATAATGTAACACAGACAGCTAAAGCTGGTTTAGATGCTGGGAATGGATACATATAATCACAGAGCACAGCTATAAGTGCCAATGTCACAGTAACTCCACAAAGTGCTAGTCGTCCATCGAATAGTGCAAAATTTTCCAAATAATTATATTTTTTAATAAGTATATATTTAACTGCATCATCTAACGCATTTTTGACAGCAGAACCATCCCACTTATTGATTTGTACCACCTGCAATGTTAAGCCTTGTTAATTTATAATATAAGAAGTGTATTATAAAAAATTAACACAATTGAAAAATTATAAACAATATAAGGACTAATCGCCAAGCCGGTATTTACATAAATTCACAAAAAAATATATAATTTATGAAAGATGAGAGACAAATATAATATACAAAAAAATTATAAATCATATAGAATGAACGAGCTATTAACTCTTCACAACTTCATTGAAAAATGAAATTGTAACTATCTAACGGTACCATACGTGACAATATACAATTCCAGTTTGTGCAGAAAACATATTAAATATTATCAAATTTAATACTATTTTATTAATTATTTGAGTATGTATTAATTTACGGGGTTCTTTGAATCAATGTTATCGAACTTACGAGATTTTCAGGATTTTTATCTGCACCCATTTTGAACACAACCTCAATTCAAAACACTTGTGGATGCCTACTTCACTAGACACAGTTTTGTACACGTCAAATCATTAAAAACTTTTGGGCTGATTTATAATATTTCTGGCTAGATCATTTACAATACTCCCGCAATAAGAACTCGCAGGCTAGCTTTACACTTGGCGACAGTGGTACCTCTCGTGAAGAAAAAGTAAAGCTTAATTTGGGGATTGCACAACGCCAATTTAAATAGTGGCAAAACGTTCAAACTGTTAGCTAAATTACTGACAGTCGATTTTGTCTAACACTTTGAGAGTTTTGTTACAACCCCAGTTGGCACTGTGGAAACGGAGCTTCTTTTTTTCTCTACAAGGGGCGCCACAGTCAC
>CM052168.1:6204379-6345259 GCA_028455555.1 Augochlorella aurata | reverse complement strand
TATATATATATATATATATATTGTAAAAGAAAAACAAACGACTACAATAAAAAATATAATTAATTAATATAATGGTTAATCAAACCTCAAAGAGTAATAAATTATCTTTCGTAATGTTATTATTTGTTTTTTATATGATATCGATGCAGTAGATTCTCCTAAATAATTCTGTACGCTTGGTTTACTTCTTGATGCCCTCATTTTATCATAATTTGTGTTTTTAGGCGATCTTAGATTGTGCACATATGAGCGATGGTGGTGCCTCTTTTGAAAAAATGAAGCTTTATTCGTGGTCCGTACAGCACCAATTGGAATAATAGCAAAACACTCAAATTGTAAACCAAATTACCGACAGTCGATATTGGCTAACAGTTTGAGCGTTTTGTCACTACTCCAATTGGTGCTGTACGGATTCCGAACGCAGCTTCATTTTTTCTCCACAAGGGTCGCTACAATCGCCCACGTGTTCATGGTGCAGGGCCGCTTAAAAACATCAATTATGGCAAAATTAGGCAACCAAAAAATAAAGCAAGGGCATAAAGCTATTCAGAAGAATCTACTGGATCACTATCGTGTAAAAAAAGCAATCGACAAGAATATAAAATGTAATTAATTAATTAACATAATAGTTAACAGACTTTTAATAGAAACAAACTTTTGTCTTATTTATCGATACTCGAGGTCAACGGCCTCGAAGTGTCACCGATTGTATGAAGACACATAACCGATAATTATAAAGTTTTCTTTCAGTTAACCGATCTTTACAAACCATTCGAATTCGCAATAGACCTCGCGTTCAGAGGAAGGAAGAATGGAACCGATAAGCGCAGTAATTATCAAAACGCGTACACCGCGAGTTAACGAGATTGTTATGGTCGAATATGATCACCGGTAATATTAAAACGGAGAATTTACGGCCAGGAAGAATCGTACAGGTCGTTCTTGGGGAGAGCAGAGGGGGCAGGCTGACACGAACACGTAACAGTTACTTCCAGAAAAATTCCGCTGGGTATGTTTTCGTCCGGTGCACCAGGCGAACGCAGTCGCTTAATTAAAACCCGTGTAAATCGACTAGCAGCGTGCAAGCCCGCCCGCGACCGAGCGCCAGCCATCGCTACGCCAATTAATTTTATACCGGAACAGGCGAAGAGAGAGGAACCAAGAGAAAAATAAGCGGACGCGGCTCAAGGGAGTGACTATTCCGTGAAAACCCTGCTGGCAAATTGGTTCGCTCTTCAGGCTTCCAGATCGCGACGCGTCGAAAACGATCCAATTATCGTCGGCCACCGAATCGCATTCCCTGTGATTTTTCTCTTGAATCGAACAGTTTATGCTGCCCAGGACCGAGAAAGCTTTGGGTCAATGCTCTGCGAAGAGAGCCGAAAGGTTGGTCGAACGCGATTGTTCGACTAGCTCGTCGCGTAGCTCTCGACGGAAGTCCTTCCCTCGAAATGAATCGAACAATCGCAGAACAATCGTCCTGCCCTTCGTAGCACCTGTAAAACGCGACGTTTCAGGTGGTATTTTCATCCGCGGACCGACTCTTCGCGTCAATGAACATTTCAGAAATAGTAGCTACGCGCCCTCTAATACGAAATTAAACGTCAACCTTGGAACATCCTGAAATATTCGAAAGTCAAATATTCTTTCGGATAAAGTACCGAGCAGGGCGCGGGCGAGCAATGGTTAAAGGCTGGACAGGGGCAACATAATTTTCTGCTTCCACTTGCAGCGGATTTCCAGCGAAAAAGTGGCACGGTTCCTTTTACCTCGCCGAGAGTCTTGGCTGGAATACAAACTCCATCTAATCTCCTTTTCCCGGGGTTCGCGGGATTCAGACGATACAATTTCCCTTCTCGTTCGCCGAGGGATTTCGAGATGGGTCTAGGGACTTCCGACAGAATTAATAATAATCATAGCTTTTTAATTCGCCGCGCGAGATCGACCGTAGGACGTTACGCGGTTACTGAAATCGAGGCGAGATCCCGTTGCGAGAGGTACACGGGGGTTGGGGGTTCGATCGGAGCGAAAAGAAAATTATCGGGGAGACTTCCGTCATGCTCGAGCAGCGCGCGCAGCCGCGACGCTCGCATACAAGTCTTGCGAGTACACGCACGCCGGACGAGGTGAAGCGAGGTCGATGGAAAGTGGCATAATCGCGGATGTGGATCGGCTCAAGGAGAGCAGAAGAAGAGATCCTTTACCTTACTTATGTAACGAGCGGCCGGTCTGTGTCTCGTGTCTTCGACCGTCTTCCGAACACGCACAGACCCTTTCTCGACCGTATTCCCCTCTACCTCATCCCCCGTTGGGAGCCTTCTCTCTCCCTTTCTCTCTTCCTTTCTCCTCTCCCGTTGCTCTTTCGTTTCTCGACAGCTCGCAAACCTAACCCGGTGTCCCTGAAAATCCCTCGGTCTTATTGGGTCGCCGGCCGCGAATCATCCCCGTTTCGAGGGAACGCAACGGTGGTTAGCTGCTCGTACCCCATGGACCAGAGGACAATGTTCCACGATCGCTTCTTTCTTGGCACAGGTCGATAATTTATTTATTTATTTATATATACGGGTGAAAGGCCTATCTTTACAATACAGAACTAAAAAGCTAATATTAACTCTTAGCGGACGGGCCACGTTTTACGTTTTCCATTCTGACTTCCTAAGACGGGCCAGGAAAAACAACCCGTCCATTAAGTCTTAATACAATACAGAATCCGCGAATTTTAGTTTAACTTGTGTAAACACGTATTGAATTTTCTGATTTGACTGCAAAAATCTGTCTACTTTGTCGCTATTGTTACTAACAATTTGAAGTGTCCTATAAAACGGGTCAGTTGCATTAAACCTCGACGGGTAGAATGGGGTTCTAAAGGGTAGTATCGACCTAGCAAATCAGGAAGGAGCATCGAAGTTGACAAGTGAGGTGACGCTTGGATTATTGGTCAAGTAATATATAACTTTGTACAAAATACATGGGTCTTCAACGATTTTTCTGGCCTCTAGGGAACATTAACCCTTTTCACTCGAAGCCATTTTAACTATAAATCCAAAATACTTTTCGATGATTTACCGTACTACCATTTTATATGACTTATTAATGCAATTTATGGATATGAAATTGAGTCTATATAACAGTTATATTTTGAACAGTTCTTTAAAAATAAACAAATTTGATAATGTAAAGATTCGATTAGTACATTATATAACAATCTTGAGTGGTGCCTCAGTCTCCATTCCAGTGCAAAGGGTTAAACGAGGACATTAAAGGACCGTAGTTATGATCATTTCGCGAAAAGAGTTGACCAATTTTAAAGGCAACAAAGTGAAAAAACTTGTGCAGAATGCTCTCAATTTTCTAAACCATATTGACGATGAATATTCAAAGACGCGACGCATCCGAAGAGTTGGGAAGATGGATTTTATTCCACTTAATCAAAATTACTATAACACTGGAAATGCGTCGAAGGCGTAAACATGGCTCCAGCTGAGTGCTACGCTTTCCGTAGCCAGATCCTCGAAACACAACGTTTCATCTCCGAGCGGCCGCTACTCCGAAGATCCTGGCCCTGTTCCCACTTATTCTCTTCCTCCCTTCCGCTTCATCCCTCGACCGGCTGTTCCCTGGCACCGGCCGGATATCGCTCAACGACAATCTTCGAGCGGTCGAGTGGTGACTTGGTGACTAAGCGGGTTTCGCGGGTGCATGTGTGAACCGTTTCTTCGGAAACTCGAACGCATACGTCATTCCCTGAAGTCTTCTTCCTGGGCGATCGAACATCTTGGCACTCGGTCACCTGCGCAACAATAGCAACGTATAAATTCGAACATTGCCGAGCAAAATCGTTTCGAATCGAGTTCCTGTACTTTTAACCCTCGCAATACCGGCGGTTGGACGTTCACGCGCAGCCCCACGTTCGGGTCCAGATGGACCCATGCCCTTATACAAACATTCTGAACTCAAATTTTGTTGTTATTATCATTATTATCATAATTATTATTATTAAAATTATCGTACTTTCCTTTTAAATTTCTAAGGAGAGTCGCAGTAATCATATAATAAAACAATACAAGAGTATTAAAAAGTAACATTTATTTTTATAATTTATTCACCAAATTTGTCGACTCGAAACTGAATCTTCCTTACATACATATTAATTACATTCGCTATATTTTGTTATAAGTTTGTTGTTGCTCTAACGTAATCGAACAGCATCAAGCGTCAAACGGTGAAGGCAGGTCTCGAGCTTTGGGTCCGAAAGAACCCAGCCGTGTTACGGCGAGGGTTAAAGTCCATTCGAGGTCGGTCGCGTCGAATTCGAAAAGGAGACGGACAAATCTCGCTTTCTTAAGAACCGCGAGCCTTTGGCTGGTTTCCAGCGGTGGAGGGTCCAGCCTCCTTCGACGAGCGTCCTTTTTTCGTGCGTCGAAACGAGCCGGAAAGCTCGGGTGGGCTGGAGAGGAGAATCATTTAACGGCGGCTCGTAAAAGTCAGAAGCACAGGGCCGTAAAGGCGTTATTCCGGCGCACCGGTGATTTCGACACCGAAAACCGAGGAGGGGAGCTGTTGTTGTCGGAGGTCATTCGTCGGTTCAACGTTCGGGCCGTTTACCTGGCCGCAGAGCCGGCCCACGAAACCTTGGCCATCGAGGTTCCGCCACGCGTCTAATTACCATTTGTCCAGGGACGCCGATGTCCGCGACGCTTCCGCGACTCTTCCCGATCCTCGACACCGTCGCGGCGAACCTACCGGTGAACGTACCGGCGAAAGAGAGACCGAGGAGAAGCAAGAGGCGACAAGATCAATCGACGATCAGGGGAACCGTGTTTCGGATTTAATCGTGCACGCTTAATCGTGTACGCTCAGAGCGAGGCGGAGAGGCAGCCCGCGCGTACACCTGAACAGCCGACCGTCGAAGAGTGCCTTGACCCTGACAGAGGATTCGCGCAGCGAAGAAAAGTGCAAAGGAACCGATGACTCGGCCTCAGCCGCGATTCGGGTCGAGTCACCTTACCCGGCAACTTTCTGCGGCCATTCGCGCACGGATGCGCGGAGGAAGCGAACTACGGAGGAAGAAGCAGCGACAGTGACGCAACTTTTCACCGTCGACAACCATACCATCCGCAAAATTCATCGCTAAGAAGAACAGCGAGTGGGGACGCGAAAACGGATCTAACAGTTTCAGCCTGTTTGGCTGGGTCTTGAAGACGTACTATTTCATCGCTAGAATCCTCTAGGATGAATTGGATGGGGCACCATTCTTCTTTCTTAAACCTAGCTGCCTTTGTAGGGAGCGATCCGAGGAAGCGGGACTTTGGTGCTCTTGCTTTCGACGGAGTCGGGCCAATGCCCCCCAGGGCAATTTCTGCTCCGGGCCACGGATGTTCGTACAAATTCCCACCTTTGTAGACAGTTTTTAAGACAGGGGAGAAGCATTAATCCTCGCCGCACCGGTCGTTCACGCGCAGCCCTGTAATTTGGTCCAAACGGACCCATCGCTTTATGTATACAAACATTTCGAACTAAAATTTTTGTCGTTATCATCGTCATTATTAATATTACTATTATCTTATCGTACTTTGTTTCACGTAATAATTACATTCGCTACATTTGTTTTCGTATTCGTTGTCGTTGCTCTAACATAAACAAACGGTAGACGGCATCAAGTGTTAAACCCGGACATGATACGGCGAGGGTTGAAACCGAAGCCTCCTTAATAGATTGAAAATACCATCCGGAACTGGGAGATCAAAGACCGCACCCGTGAAGAAAGAGAAAGAGATGAACACGGGAGAAGGGAAGAGAAGGTAGGCGTCGACGAGGTTACGACTTATCGACTCGGAACCATTTCCCTTTTCCTGGATCCCCGTTATAATAGCCCGTTCGAGGGCCGATCGAGCGGGCTCCGGCCGATTCGATCGGCTTTCGGAATTCGAATAAGTCATGCCAATGAAAGAAGCGTCCTCGGCCGGAGTAGGGGCCGCGCGGAATGAGGAATGGAAGGAAATGGGAATGCCGAAGAAGGAGAAAAGCCGAAGAAGCGGGTGGGGATTGGATTGCGGTGGAGGTGGCGAACCGAGGACGACGAAGCCAGAAACGAAACGAGAAGAACGGGACGACGTGGACGGTGGTGGTGGTGGTGGTGGTGGTGGTGGTGGTGGTGGTGGTGGTGGTGGTGGCGATGGTGGGGTAATGGTGGTAGTAGCTGCGACCGTAGTTGTGGTCGTGGATGTGGTTGTGGCCGTGGCTCCGCTGGCAGGGGAGACGATGGAGGTGGCAGGAAGAAGGACGAAGGAGACGAGGAAGGAGAAGCGAAGGGAGACGACCGAAGCGGCGAGCCGAACGAAGACACAAGTTCATATCCAAGGAGATGTGGGACGATGGCCCGGAGTAACCTCCATCAAGGATGGACTTCCATCCACCGACGACCGGGACGTACTATACATCCAGGCCTTTCCTCGCCAGTTATGCGAGCCTGGATAATCATCCTGTAGCGAGCGGCCCCGATCCTCCTCGAGCCTCGACTCGCGCGCTGCGGAAACGCGACTTGGATCGTTTTCTATTTTTTCCGCGCGTTTTCCCCTGATGTAATATTTTTCCAAAAAGACTCTTGATTTTCTTCCTCGACGCCTCCTAAAGGATCGCTCCGATGGGCTCGTCGGTATAAGAAGACGTTCTGTTCGATTTGGCAGACTATTTGCGGATTACAGATCGAGCTGGACTCGCGTGCTTAGTATTTTCAAAACTGACGATAAGATTTTGATAACAAGTATGTAACGAGGATTTTTGGGCTTTAGAAGGGGGAAAGTTTCAAATATATAAAACATCGACCGGCGCCTTTATTTCTTTTATTTTTTTTTATTTTGACATGAAATTAAAACATATTATTGTGTCACGCATATACTTACACATTAAAAAAGAATTCTTAAATTTTGTTTTTCCTTCTTAATCTTGCATATTATGTATTACTCTTCGTTCGACGAAAATTAATTCCGACCAGCGTGACATCTATGTATAAACTTAATAGAACCACAAAGGGTTAATACCCTTCCCAACGGTAGTGTGCTAGGCTCGTTTGCGTTCGTTGATAGCTTCTTTCTTGTGTAACTTCTTTGCTATTTTTGCAATCTTCGGGAGCTTCTTCGCAAAAGTTCTTTCGATGTATCGCGATGATTTTTGGCGATGAGCGGAGCGCGTGGATCGCAACAGGAAGCATATGGTTCCGCGGTGGAAAATATAGAGCGGAACAGGGCGAAAATCTATTTATTCTCGCGCGGGATCGGTTTCTATTTTCAAGACAGTTTGGTAAGGAGACCAGGATTATTGGACCTGAAAATGGTCGTCGATCGTCGATCGTCGCCGACGAGCGAATCGGCGCACCGGTGGCGCATGGTCGATTAATAATTCGTTTGTCGGCGAACTGGTGCCGAACGATGGACAACGCGGGGTCGACGACCGTCGAGAAAAACGTATTGTTGTTTTCTTTCGACGGTCATGGCCGCCTCGGGCGAGAAATGACGCTCGCACGCTCGCACGCTCGCGCGAAATCTGGAACAGGAATCGCGGAACAGAAAACGAGGGAAATTCTCGTTTAGTCTTTAGACCACCGATCCGTGATCGCTCGTTCCAAATTTGCCGAGTGTTTGCTCTCGCCTCGGCTTTGGCCACGGCCGATCCAAAGATGGCGCGGACCACTGACGAAATTTTCGTGGCTATTACGGCACCGTGCGAGCATTGGATCGAAAGTGTTTGGCGTAGCGCGCGCGGGGGTATTCTACCTCGGCTCTACCTAATGATTCATCAGAAGTCGGGCCTCGCCCCACCCTGTAACGCCGAAATGCCACCTCGATCTAACTTTCGCTAATTGCGATCGAGATGTCAAAGGCTCCGGACCACCGCTCCAATGTTTGCTCTTTGGGTCGCTGTCGAGCTCGAGTGGTCCCGCGATCATTTTCACCCCCCTGAGGGTGTCGATCGAAGACCATCGACCGACGCCCTGTTACTAAAATTACCAAAATAAGTGTCGAACATCGAGACGAGGTTGATTGTCCAATCTTAACTCTTAAAAAACATCGCATCCGAAATACAGTAATTTCTCTCGCATTGTTCCCCAGCTTCGTACTTGCTGATAATCGGCGACTATAAAAATCGCATCTCCTATTCCCAAGTTGTCCATTTTCGTACCCAAGCTATGCGATAGAAATGACTATCGTTGATCGGCGGAGTCAGGAGCGCAAAGGGTCGAACGGCGTCTGCAGCAATGGGGAATCTTCCGGAAGACCTAGTCCGAAACGTAAAGAGCATAAATCGCGTTCCTGAAGAGCATCGAATGCCGGAGGAAAGGCGATCACGGTAAAAAGCCACGCGTCCTAGTAGAGAAGACGGTCGCCGAAGAAGGAAATCGTGACAAGTCGGAACAATTCCGAGGCATTCCGCGAGATGGTCAGGCCGACGAACCCCGTGCGCGTTCGAGCATCAACGAGCTTCGACGAGACGCGATGCGATGCGACGCGTCGCGGCGCGACACGACACGACGCATACGCGTGAAAGTAATGGCCCGAGGCTGGTGTGCGTGGCGGAGCGCGCTCGTTTGAAACTCGCCTGTGTACGCATATGTGCGCGCGTGTTGCGCACGACTCGCTCGTTCTGTGTGCCTGCACCGCGTCACATGACTTCGCCTTAACCCAGTGCCAGTGGCAGTGCCCATGGAACGAGCGCTTTTTGGGTCTAGGTCTATCGAGGGCGTTCACCCTGCTTACGTTGTTAACACACTTACCATGCTACTTCGCTCGACGAACCGAGCCTGGTCGCTGCCACTGCCACTGCCACTGCTACCACCGCCGACTACGCCGCCGTTCCTGCCTTTGCCGCCGCCACCGCCACCAGACCGAGAGAGTAACGTCTGCCTACGCCATCGCTATGACCTCCGGCCACGTGGTCAAGAGGCTTCACTTTTAATCGCGCTCCGCTCGGACGAACTTCATCCTGCTGGTTCGGTTGCTGCGTCTGAAAACCAAAACACAGACGGTCGATCGTTTTAACGTGTCCGTTATACGATTCGTCCCTAGATTATAGCACGAGGCATTGTCGCGTCGGTTACCCTGATCTACGCGCTAGATAGATGTAGTGAACGATCCTTAAAGATCGCAGGCAATTACGGGGCGCAACTTGCGCACCCCAACCATTTGCAGCGGCTTCCATTCCAATTAACCAGTTAGCTGTTTTTAACGAGTATACTCGTAATAAAATGTAGCCACCTTTTTCATGACGAGTGTACTCGTAAAAAAAGTTAATTGATTGAGAAGGTTATATACTTTCCAACAATATATTAAGAAAACCAAACAGATATAATGTAATTGCTACACTGCGGATCTTTATGCAAAATAAAAGTAGTTTTAGTTAATTGTAAGAAACTTAAAGTGCCTTGTTTTATTTGATAATTATAATAAGTTGAAAATAATGCAACAGTATCCTCAAATTCTTGCAATGACCTCATAGTTTTATATTTGACCTATTCATTTTTGTCATAAATGCACAATATCCGCAATATGATAATTACAGTAACTTACACGTCTTTCAAAGAGATTGCAACAGCTAACTGGTTAAAAACGGGAAACGTAAATGTCTATGTTCGGATAGAAAATATCATTTTCTACGACAAAGCAGAGAAACGTCGGCAGCCGCTATTCTTCGCCGTTTCATTTGGAAAACAGATTCTAAACCCGTTGAAACAGCCTCCGCTAACGTTTCTCCGGTCTCAAGGATGCGGTTTCCGGCCGCTAGTTTAGTCACCGGTTTTTCCGATGACGGACAATTCGACGCTGTCGAAAATCCTGTGGTAGAACAACGCCGGGTCCGTGGAATTTTTCTGGTGCTCGATCGCGATACGATACGGCGCGCGAAAGACAACCGATGACACGGTTCCGCGGCTAAGCGCGTCCAAAGTAGATCGGTGAAAAGCGAACGGCGTTCGTCAAATTTGATGGGGTCGTTGTCCTGGGACGATCGCCAGATCGGAGGCCGACGCTCCTCCCGTTGGCATTGTAATCGCGGCACCGCGTACATCTTCGCGACAGACGGAAAAATTCTCGTCTGCCCACGCTTCGAAGGTCCGGGAATCTGTCGCCCGCTCATCGCTCGTCGGGATCCCACGTCGACGTCGTTTCGAAATGATTCATGGCTTTCGGCGAGTTCAAGGATCATCGTGGAACACTGTCGCTCGGCCGGGATGACTGGACGATTCCCCGAAAAATCCTACTTCCCCGAGCGTTGTTCGATCTTTGGCATTGTCTCGCAGGGAGTCGCAGGAAATGGACCGAATCAGCGCGGAGCAGGGGGTTGTCCTTCGTCGCCCATCGAAATCTCGTAGCGGATGGCCCGCGGATGTTGCAACGTGGAACGTGCACTCGACAATAGAAAGCTTCAATTCCAAATACATCACGTAGCCTCTTTACAGCCTCTTTGCAATAGTAATCCAGTTCCGAATACATCGCGTACCCCTTTATACCAAATAAAAATATTAGGTCGAGTCATAAGTAACTTCCGATGCAGCTAGGTAGAATCTATTGTTCTTATCTACTCGGTATCAGTCACGGGGACGAACGAGTTTTTGCTTTCACTAAATATACAAGGGCTCGAAATAAATAAAATAAAAAGTAAGAAAATGAAGGAAACGAAATAAATGTCTGATAACGGAAGTAATTTATGACTCGACCTAATACATTGCGGATTCTACACGTTTTACTGACACAATAATATCCCATGCATTATGCGGACCATAATGATTAGCTTGTGATGTGCGATCTTAGATCCGGAATTTCTCGAATTTAGGCGAATTGTCGCTGACATTACTTATCTTTTTGAAGTTTTCAATGACTTTCTAAGTTGTCCGAAGCTTCTTTCTTGTGCAATTTCTATGCTCTGTCACAAGTGCAATAAGGTTTACTCGCACGTTTAAACCTTTAAGTGGTGACTCCATGACACCACTAAAAATTGTCATATCACGTTTCCAGATAAATGTAGCATTATTGTATTTGTTTATACTTAGAAAAACTGTTAAAAGTGTAACTGTATGAGTGACAAAGTTCAATTTCATATCTATAAATGCATTAGGTTACACAGGGTGTTCCAAGAATCACTCGCAATTGGGAAATGGGGTGTTCCTGAGGTCATTTGAAGTAACTTTTTCCTTAGCAGAAATTTAATCCGCGGCTTTGTTTACGAGTTATTAATGAGAAAGAAGGGCCAATGAGGGGCGAGCTTGGTTGACGCGAGGCAGCCGAGCCAACGCGCGCTCGAAGCCCACTTCCACTAACTGGCTCGGCCGCTTCGCGCTAGCCAATCTCGCCTCTCATTGGGCAGCGTTTTTCTTTAATAACTCCTAAACAAAGCTGTGGTTTACATTTGAGCTAAGGAAAAAGTTACTTCAAATGATCTCAGGAACCCCTCGTTTCCCTATTGCGAGTGACTTTAGAGTCACCCTGTCTAAGGTGGAAATAGTTTAGAACTATTCTGGATTTCAAGTTAAAATGGCTCCGACTACAAAGGGTGAATGTATAAATGAAATTTTCCTTATTCGTATCCTATATCAAGAATTATTACCCTAACGATCTAATTAATCGTTTTGGTTTCTCTATTGTTAAATGTCGATACAAAATGAGAGATTTATTGCACTAGAACCTTCTATTACGTACGCTAACGGTTCCTCTCGTTTATAAATAAATGAATAAAAGTAGTATTAGAAATTTTCATAAAAGTCCGCTGTTGGTAGGAGGATCACCTTCGCTTCGAGCGGCACCTGACGCGCATCTTTCGGATGTAAATTCGATTCGGTCGGGTTCGAGTGACGAAATTCACTCTCCCGTTCGGCCGAGCCCAAACGGGGCCCGGGCCCACTACTTTCGTTGTCGGCGAATGGAAAAGTTTCCTAAACACGACCGAAACGAGACGAAATGACGCTGCGATACCGTTAGTCCAGCCAGCGATAGCCGATAGCTCGAACAACACGGGATATCCCAGCGTATCTCGGCGGAGCGAGACTCGGCGGAGGGAAAGGGTGAGGGCCCTACTGGAAGGTCCGTGATGAATGGACGGGCCCGTCCCGGGGACCGTTATCGTTATCGCCACCGAACCACGGAAGCTGGATGCAGGTCCGAGGAGTGCTCGAGCAAACGAAAGGAACTTTCGAATCCGTGTGCGAGCGCACGGCGATTCGTAATCGATGACCATCGAGAGCCTTCTTTGACCTGCTAACTGGGCAACGTTTCCAGCCTGAGTGCTCGGGAGAACGTGATAACTGAGTAATTAATCAAAAAGGTGGATCATGATTAGAACAATAATATGGGCAAATCGAATATCGTATCTCTACGTCAATGAGAAATTATCGATGACAGAGTAAACAACCCTAGTGTTACCAAATTGATTAATTTTTTAGAACTCACCGAGTGTGTCTCATCAATAGACTGCGGATCTTTATGCGAAATAAAAAAGTTGTGCATCGATTACAATAAAACGCAAGGACATTTATACTCGTCTTGAATAATTTTAATGAGTTATAAACTGATATAAAATTGTTGAGTTCATAAATAATAAGACAACTGCATAAAAGTCGCAGTCTACTCGACAATATGAGTCACGATTTCTGTACACTGATCATTTGAATAGGATCGTCACTGTGGCTGACACTTATTCTACCGACGCTGTTTTTTTCATTGAGGATTTTAATGAAATTCAAAGTCAACTTTGTAATGTTATCAGCAGACTGATAACAGTACTGATAATGGGAAACAGTCGAAGATTTTTAAATACTGTTGTATTATTTCCATCATACCAAATTTATTGACAGAGGAAATATGTTTTTATACGACTTCCGGTTATTGCAATCAAAATAGACAATTTTTATTTTGCATAAAGATCCGCTGTCTAGTTATCAAAAGCTATGATGTTTAAGTTTGGCTTGTATATTGTATATTGACATAGCCACTTAGTTTGGTTTCTGTTCTTAGCACATTTTGTGAGCGATGTAAGCGAATATAACCATTGTTTTCCTTTCATTATCACTATTATTATCACGTTAAATGTTTTAAATAAACTAAAGGGCAACTAGCTCGTTGACGCCAAGTAAAGAAACGAATATTCATTTCGCTCGGTGGGAAACAAGAATGATATACGTTTTAGCAAACTACGGTACGAAAAGAACGATGTCGCATTTCGCAACGAAATTCAGATCCAAGAATTCATTTTGAATTTCACGCACGCGTGATAAGATTGCACCACAAGCAGTGAAACGACTTCGAACTCGTCCGAATTAAGGGAAGAATTTTGATTCGACTGTGGTTTCTCGGTCGTCGCAGAACACGTTTAATTTTTGCGGACGGTTGTCGGTATTTTGGAACCGATTGGAGGCATGGCAGATTGAGTAGGACATAGAACCCGACGCGCTTCGAGAAGCAAGTGCGAGGCGGGCGCAATAGTCTGCTGGCGCGGTCTAAATCTCGAACGTTCGAAATTTCACGAGTTCGATCGCGAGGAGGAAGGCGTCGGGCGAACACGTCGGACCGGCGACTATCGTCGTGTTCTCCCGATCGAGTATGCGTGCCGCGTACGGTGCCCGATGCACATGCACATGCACATGCACGTGCGCGGTCGCGCTTCCACGCAAACGCGCACGCACACGCGCACGTAGACGAACGTTCGCTCCGTTCAGGAACTGCGATGCGTGACCTAGTGCCGTTGTAAGCGTTCTACCTTCGAACTAGGTCTTCCTCGTTCCCAACTAAGTCCGCGAGCGAGCGAGCGAACGACGCGCGCGCGTCCTCGCACACGGCCGCACGAGCACATCGACCGAAGAGGCCAACCGGCGTACAACGTCGACGAGAATGCACCGGCGCCGAGACTGCGATCCTCTCGAATCGAATCCGTCTGGCACGAAATCTTCGGACGCACCTGCGGTCAACGGGCCCACCGCGTCTCGTCGCCTCGACGAAAAAGGATCGGCCGGTCGCGAGGAAATTGCAGCCTCGCGTGATTTCCGCGACTTTGACCGGACCCCGTGGACGAGACGCGACCAGGAACTATTGTTCGTTTAGCCAGGAGCTGCGGAAGGTGTTTGCCCTGGCAGCGACTCGCGGTAGCCTGGAAACCCGTTTATCGTGTCCGAAATTATTTTAGCGTTATTACAAGCTTTAAGGTCATAGTGTAGTGGGTCATTGAATCCGTCTCGGTACTAGTTACAATTTTGGGAAGTACAAAATGTATATTAATATTTAAAAAGTCGTGTTTAAGTCATTGATGAGATTAAAGTTTAAAAGACATTAAGTTTAGATGAGATTTCTGGGATGCACGCCGTCAATGAATTGAATTATTGCATTGGAAAGTTCTCTCACAAGACAAATAATTGAACACGGCAATGATTAGTGATTATATCTGAATTTTTGTACATTAAAACTTGTAGAAAAATGGATGTCGATGAACTTTTGTTGGGAACATTTTGTTATCAGATCATCGGAAGTGACAATTACAGAACTTCTAGCACTGTAAACGTCTGTTTGTTAAAATACACGTAGAATTCCAAATTGCAGGAAATTACGCTTGCACACTTTGCATTTAATATTTTACAGTAACAATAAAAATAATCAGTTTTCTCTTTATGACGTTATACCGGCTCATGGAATGATCGGAAATTTCTTATTAACGCTCTATGCGCGGCAAAGGTATTAATACCTTTTTAAAAAATGTAATCTTTTTTAATTTCGTTATATATTTGGAAGAATTCGTCTGAGAAGTCCTAAAAATCCTCGTCATATACTTGTTATCAAAATCTTATTATCAGTTTTGCAAATATTAAATATTACACCTTAATTAAAAAATCTTAAATCTTTTAAAAAGATATTAATACTTCTCCTACACATAGTGCTTTAATATGAAAGTCGAAAAATTGACCTTCGGTCGCAAATTACCGTTCAAAGACTAGTGTGCGACGGCTCGGGCAAATCGATCCAAAGGGTCCGAGCGCAGTCCACGAGGGGAGTCTCGTCGAATCTAATGGAAGAAGACAAAGCAACCGGCGCTCCCTCCATCGATATATCGAGCGATGACTCGCCGAAATGCGTAACATCTTCTGACGTCATCCTCTTACTCGCCCGGGTCCTCGTTAATATGTAATCACCGAATCCGAGAATGGCGATCGCGAACGCTGCGTCTAACTCCGGAGGAGTCAAGAATGGATTAACCCTCTTGCCGCTAAAGGTGACTACAGTCTGGTTGAGTTTGCCATTAAAATTTCATTGTTCCACCGGCAGCATCGGCGGTGTCTTCGGCGCGAGCTTTGGACTGAGATATAAAAAGTTCACCGTTATCTTTTAGGTCGACGGCCGTCGCGCGTTAAATTGCTGCAAAAATTACAGATGCCCGCGAGTCAACGGAAACATCGGCCGACGTTCCGACGCATGATTAGTCGTCCTACATCCGGTATTGTACGACCAAAGAGTCGAGAAAAACGGCGACGGACAGGCAAATTTGCAATTCGGTCCACCGGATTGCGGTACTAGGCATATCCCGAATTAGCACGCCATTGACAAACGGTTGGCAGGCGAACTTGGCTCCGACGGATCTACGATCCCCGGTTGAATGGCATCTCGGCCGGTGGCAGGCATTCCTTCGGCGGTGCCAGAGCTCTCCAGAAAACTCCATTTCTTCGGGACTTTCTCGCGTTGGGCCCGGCCGGCGGGGAGAGCGACGAATTCAGGCCCGGTACCGCAAGCGGTCGCGCCGAAATCGGCGATTACGTAAGATCGGCTCTTACGTTGTCCTGTATTCGTCGAGCGGAACGCTATCGAAACGTTTTCGGGGGCCCGTTAGACGCGGATTTGTTTACGCCGGAGGAACAGGTACACACACCTGCGACACCGGCGGCAGGAGCCAAACCGGGTGAAGGGGAGGTGGCAGAGAGGAATAGAAGGAGATAGAGAGAGAGTGTGTGAAACAGACAAAAAGAAAAAAAGAGAGAGAGAGAACGGGCGCGATTCCATAGGAGCGTGGTGAGGTGCGACGAAACCCAGCGCGGCTAGGTCAATGCCTCGTATACAGAGCAGCATACGACTCGCCGACTTTCCGTATATGCCCAGAAACCTCTGCAGAGATTCGCGGCCGTGCCGGCCGGCGAGATAAAAACGAATGTGTCACGGGAGAATTCCCTTTTCAAAGCGGAATCATTCGCGCCGAGTTGCGCAGCGCGCCGCGAGCCTACTCGCTCCCGTTCTCATCCCGAAACCGTGTCGGAATACTCGCCGCGCTAATTCATTTTCACACGACCGATTAACCATCCTTCCCCTCCTCTCCGCGGCCTTCTCACCGCTCCGCCGACGTGAAAAGCATCGAAAAACAGGCGAAAACGCTGGGACTTAGATTCATCGAACCTAGTTACCGTAGGGTAGTGGAGCCGGTTACTGTGGGGTAACCAATTACCTCTATGTTTAGCAAATAAGATGTATTAATTTGTATCAAAAAATAAATAATATCAAAGAATAGGACGTATTCAATTTAATTTTTTCATGACGTTTATTTTTTAATAAAAATAATACGTCTTCTTCTTGTATGTTATTTATTTTTTAATACAAAAATTTCATGTGTCCTATTCTCTTATTTTGTTTATTTTTTAAGTAAAAACATTGGACATGTCTTATTCCAGAAATATAAATCATGCCTGAAAACAAAGCAAAGGTCACCCCACCGTAACCAATTTCACTACCCTAACTAGCTCGCAGTCTGTCTGGCGAACAGACAATGGCTACTGAAAAGCAATGACTAAGAATTTCTCTTCATGAGTCACTGTCGAAGAAAATTTTGGCAGTCATCGGAAGCTCGAAAACTATTTAACAATTTTAGAGCGACGTTATTCACATTTTACATATTTTACTGCAACTTATACATATCAGATGGAACGTCTTAATTACTAATTGTAAGTAAGTGACACGCTAAACTAGGTATTACGCATGATTGAACTGTTTTTATATCTTACGTACACTAGTAGGTCTCGATCCCGTTCACAATAAATAAAGAAGAAATGGAATTTTTCAGCAGCCTTGGTACGATGATCCGATCAAACGCTACAGTTATCTCTCTTAACGTCTCGACGTTAATTGTACAAGCACATAGTCGCGTTTGAAAATATTTATATACCCCCTTCGAGGATTTGCAATCCATCGGGTGAGCATCGCAAAAAACGTTCAATGCTTAAGTACACCGTGTGCGATTCGAGGGGTTGCCATGCTTCTGTGTATTTTTGATGCAACGTAGACAATGCGACAACGGTTGACGACGATAGCAACATCGATCCTTTCTTTCCGTGGTTTTAAACGCGTCGGAGAACGTTCACGATGGCGGGCACTCTTCTGGGTCAGCGGAGTTTCCGTTGCACCGGTCGCCGATTTACGAAGACGCGGGGAACAACCGTTTTCCCAGTCTATCGTTACTGGAAATTTCGATCTGCACTGCGGAACCTCGATCGTGGTGGCTCGCGGGCGACTTACGAAACGATTTGACGATCCGGCGCCGCAGATTCGAGATAAACGGAGGCTTAGTCACGAGCCGGGCACGGCTACGAATTCGACAGGTTGGAAGTTTCAGGGTCGGCCGTTTAACCTCGAACGTTGAACCCTGTGCGCGAAAAGGCCTTAGCCGTGGATAATGTATAATGTCACACTATACGGCGATAGTTGAACAGGATTTTTCGATACATTCCGATCTATTGCGAACTGCTAGATTTGTTTTTCTACCCCAGAGTGCCTACTACCTTTAATTTGTAATCGTTTTGTATGCTTTCGAAAGGGATTCTTCTTTCCGTTACATATACAAGGGGATGAACCACTTGCAATTTATAAAGAAGTGCTCCAAGATCTGGTAATCTCTTCGAGGAACCTTCTCGTGACGCCGATGAGTTTTCCAGTGCGATCATCTCTTCTGAATAGAGCGTGAATAATGGGATTTCAATTCAGTCAGAGTCGTCGAAAATGCAGGATTTCGTACGCGGCGAGAGTTCTTAACGCTGATCGGCTGTAATTACCGTTAATAAGGAAACGGTTTTGCATACAATCGGCAACGCGTCGATGCAGGGGGGCGGTTGAACGAAATATGACAAACTGGTCGTGGAAACTGGAGGAAAACTGGAGGAAAACTAGAGGAAAACTGGGCGAAAATATCGAGGAGCCGTAACTTCGTAGCATTCTCGCGCGCTTTTCGTCTGGCCATGAATTTCGCGCGACAAACAAAGATCGATAGCCGAGGATGACGCACCGGGGCTCGATTGCAACGGGCCACGAACACCTTTCGAGCCGAATTCGTTGACGCAACAGCTTTCGACGAGCCGGGAACGAGTCGGCGGTGACGCGAATCGAGAGAACAAACGGGCCACGAGTCCACGAGCTAGGAAAAAGCTGGAAGGACAAAGGAGCCGGGCGATCAGCTCGCAAATGCTTCAGGGTCGAAGAGATCACGAGAAAGGGAGGAGAGGGTAAGAATCGCTCATGATTTTAGTGATTGAACTGTAACCTTTTTTGCGACATACCAAGCATTTTTAATCGTAGTGGAGCTAGTTACTGTGGGGTGACAAATTGCTGTGGCTTTTGATTTGTTTTTTGGCATAATTAACGCTAAACTTACCAAGCCGGTCAAAATGACTGATTTCACACGTTGTCTTTTAAAGTTTATTATAAAGACTCTTTCATACTAAATAATTGAATGGATACCTTTATAATTATAACAGAATTATAAAGGAGAACGCGTTTGCCACTGTTAAAGCTCGGCAGATTTAGTGTTAACTTTATATTTCTCGAATAAGACAAATTAAATTTTTTGCATGGAAAAAATAAACAAATTTAGCGTCTTATTTGATAATTATAAAGTTCATTGCGCTTGTTCCATTACTATACTGCACAGGAACCATTATCCTAGTTCTTCCAGTTCATTCAAGACCTCTTCTATCGCAACGATTCGTCACTTACCCTAACATTTTAACCGTCTCAGTCCTAATCTTATACACTGGCTCCTAGCCTGAGTCTATTAATTCTTTCAACAATTACCATTCCTCTATCATGCAGAACAAAGCGTTAAATAAATAGATAAAAAAAAATAAATGAATATTTCGCAGGAACCCCGGAAGCCAGTAAATATGTCGGGTCGTCACGAATCCGCGAATCGGTATTCTCGACCACCCCTGGCTGCGCGCACATGGCAGCCGGCAGTCCGAAAATCGGCAAAAATAACCGCGGAGGGAGTGCGGTGCGAGGAGTGGCCTGTGGGGTCCGAGGGGTCCGCGGGGCGGCGAAAAAAATCCCGTTGGATGGCCCGGGAGGACGCCTCTGGGGTCCGGCTCTGTTCGCGAGCTCGGTATTCGCGCGGTATTCGCGCGGTTTCTCGAGAGGAGAGTCGATACCGTTTGGTTCACGGTCGAAGCCATCGCTAGGGACAGCCTCGAGGAAGCAGAGCGGTCGTCGACCCCTGAAAATACTCTTACGCATTGTGTGCCACTTCACTTCTGAGCGGTCTCGAGGCGAGCGAGGACGATGAACGAGCGAGCGGCCGAGCGACCAGCGAGCGTCGACGCCGAGCGAGGACGAACCTCGATGTTTCCGAGTCGGTGTTACATTATGGCTCACCGTAGGATTCCACGCAGCCCCCTTCCCTCCGTTTCGCCGTCCTCAGCCGACCATCCTCCTCCGTCGAAGCCACCTCCCTTTCTTCCAGTTCTTTTTCTTCGTCCTCTTCTTCGCGGCGTTCTTGTTCCTCTTCCTTTTATTCCGCCTCTCCTTCTATTATTCCTCGGCGAGTGTGTCTCGTTCCAGCTCGAGCGGGGCCGGCTCGGGACCCGAAACTAACAGTACTCCCGTGCCTAGCCTAGCCAGACATTGCGACCGTCAGGGACGTACCGCTCGGATTTCTGGACCCCAAATGAAAACGAACTGGCCGCGGCCACGACGTGTAACGTTACCGCGCTCAACCCCGACCGCCGGTCGCCGGTCACCGGTCGCCTTTCGTGCAACGAGAACCGTTCCGGTCCGACGCATTTTTCCCTTTCTTTCGAGACCTGTCTGGGGTCAGCCGGAATTCTGCGGAACCCACCAGGACTTAGACGATACTGTAACTCCGTAAGCTCCTCGGTCGAGTCTCAATTAGCAGTTTGCAAATAAAATTCTTGAAATTTCTTGAAAATTCTTGATCAGACGCGCGTTTGATCATAATCTGATTTTTGCATTGTACACTTGTTCGATCTAAAATGGAATATAAGTTGAAGATTTGATTGCCAAATCTTATTAATTTCCTTAATGCGATTGTCGGGTCATTTTGACCCGGGGTGTTCAATTTATTCGTTTATATATAAGAGCAAAAACCCATTTTTATAATAAAAAATAAAAAATAAAATTGATACAGATTTAATACAAAATCAGCATGTCAGAAAATTGTTTACTCAAGTACTGAATTTTCGGTAACTAAATAAAATAAATCTGTAAGAAGTATCTTCGGAAATACGTTTTGAAAAACTACTGAATGAAGCTCAGGATTGTTATTAGCATTGTCAAGGTTATGTCAATGTTATAGTACAGTCATGAAATGGTCCGCAGTTCGGGGGTGGATCTTTGTGTAAAATAATAATTGTCTTCATCAATTACAAAACATAGGAACCAAATACAAGTTTTCTTTTTTTCTTTAATCACTGTTATAAGTTTAGATAAATACAACAATGTTCTCAATTTCTTTTAATCTTGATACTGTTTGAAATTGTACCTTCTCACTTTTGTCATAAATTCGTAAAATCCGCAAACTACTTATTAAATTTGAGCGTATTGTTGAAGGGGTGTAGCACAGATTTCGCAGACTAGCAGCATATAATCTGAAAGATCCCATGCATTATACGGTAGTAATTATTCGACTGTAATGTGATGTGCAGTGCCTTGAATCCAGCGGAGTTGTTACTGACATTAGTTTTCATTTTTTCAATGACTTAATAAGTTGTCTCATATTCGACCTTGCGCTAACTCTATGCTCCAACAAGAGTAATAGGTGTATTCGCGAGTTTAAACTCTTAATACATAAGTTCTATTTTCTTTATTAGAATCCTATAATATCTACTGTTGAATCAAATGAGTGGGTTAGAATCATAGTAGCATAAGTTCTATTTTCGAAAATTTTTACTCGTGTCTTAAAATATGATCTATAATAAATGATAAAATTACTATATATTAACTGAACGCCAAATTATCTTAACAATAAATTTGGTCGGTAAACGCACATCCTAGTAAACAATAACACTCCATGTTTCTCACGATAATGAAAATGTGACTTACGCCATTACGATTTCCTATGAGAAATCTATTGTAATAATTGCGCTATTACTTTCTTTATTTTATGCACTCCAATGGGTTCTCTTGTTTATAGATAAAGAAATAAAATTAAAAGCTATGTAGAATTAAAAGAATGAAAGGAATTAACACGCTATCTGCGGGTCACAAATCGAACTTTTAAGAAACATTTAATATTTACAAAGCTGACAATAAGATTTTGGTAAGAAACATACGACGAAGAATTTTAGAATTTCACAGTGTTAATCTTTCAAATATACAACGAAATTAACCGCTTGCTGTATGATAACGTGTCAGACACAAGATGAAGATTTCATACATAATCCACTGACTATATGTATTATTAATTTCTTTTTGTCCCTTCTATTAGGAAAATTATTACGGTCGAAGCTAATCAATGTAGCTGTAAATAAAAGGTAGTATAAAGGATCAAAACGAATTACATCTTTTAAAAAGGTATTAATACCTCTCCCGCGCATAGTGTGTTAAAAGAAGAGGCGAGAATTGCGACAGAAGAGCTCGCAAACCCGGCCATCACTGTCTCGAATAGCCGAGCGCTTGCCGCGCCAACTTTAAACGAGGAAGGTCGAGCTGACGAAATAGTCGGGACAGCTAGGCACGAGTGCGGTTCAAGGATAAAGTCTATTCGGCGTTCAAGGACCTCGCAGGTTGTTGGACCTTACTGCCGCGGGAGCGAAGTCTAATTTTTTTAAGCGGGAAGGACAGGGCTTCCTCTTCCAGCATGTAACGGTGGCGTCGCCGAATCGGTCGCCTTAGAAGTCGTCGGCCTTAAGTCCCAGGTCCGTCCAGCCAAACGTGTTAATCACGAGCCGTTCTTATCGCGCTGCCCGAGACCGTCGACGCGCGACGTCTGCCGGCCGTAATTACTCGTCGCGGGGAAACGAGACGCGTCTTCGTAATGTAGGTGAAGTAGCTTTTCCAGCTAACGGCACGGAATCAAGAGGAATACTTTCTTTCGCCTCTCGGACTCGTACGTTCGTCCTGCCGCGATTCGTCGAGGAATTCCTGCGGACCAAACGAACTCTCGTTCATCGACAAGTATTATGCAGCAGTCTAACGGTTACACGGAAGTTTCGTTTTTCGACTAATTAGCCGCTCGGCTCTCGCGGAGTGCGACGAGTCGGATTCGATCCACGGCGAAGTTTCTCCCGTTTTTCCAACGCTCTGCCCTTTTTTGTTTTCGAAGAACGTCCTGGTCGCGGTGAATGCAAAGCGATGCGAAATTATGTTGAAACAATGGAGTAATCGTTATTGAAAAGATTACAATTAATGTATATTGTAACAGAGTGATGTCCTTGTTGTCTCTTGGGTAGAGCTGTGAGAGCTCTCGGCAGACGTGCGAGCTCTCATAAGTGTTTCTATTCGTAATAAATCCTGTTTTTAAATTACAACGCATTCTTTATAATTAGAGCTCTGTAAACAGTGCTACAATAATTAACAAATTATTTGGAGGATCGGGAGAGGGCGCCGAGGTGGAAATGCAATTGAAAAATAGCGTTTCGCTGGTTCGCAAAGCGGCGTCTTTTTTGCGCCGATCCTTGGCCGAGAGGCAGAGACCTTTCCCGATGGCTCGCGCGCGATGTAGGTGAAGTTTCTAATGCGAAGTACCGGCGAAGACTCGCGGTGTCGTCGGCCGTGTTCGACGGCTAAGTACACCTCCGCTCCGGCTCCTCGTCGCCCGGCAAAACCACCTCCGCGACACGGAAAGAAGGAATCTAGTGCATCCCGACCCGACGCACTGAGCGCAGAGCACGCAACCACGACGCAAGAGAGTATTTTCAGGGGTTAACGAACTCGCCGCGGACATCTCTCGCCAGTCGTGTCATACTTTAGCGCTTCTCTCAGCCACGATCAAGAGTAGAGACGGCGAGCTGCACCGTGGGGAAATCGCCGGCGATTTTTCTACCGATTCCACGAACGTGATTTTCGAGACCGAGCTCGAACTCCGTTCGAAAGTTCATCGAGCGACGATTGAAGCTAGCTTATCCTTTTCGATTTCGCGATTGTCACGTTGACTGCCACGACGATTTTCAAGAAATCTGTTCTAGACGCCAACATTTTTCTTTTTTTAACAAATAAATTATAATTAGTAAGGAATAAGTGAAAAATAGTCAGTAAGAAATATCAACAAGTAAAAAATACCAACAAGTTATGAATATCAAGTAAAAGATACTAATAAATAAAAAATAATAAATAAATCTTTCTACCTTGTTAATAAAAAAACTTTAACAGACGCGTCGCGGTGGGCTTCTAGTACGAGATGTCTCGTGGTTGGCAGTAAACGCGTTGTTTCCCGCGGAAAGTCGAAAAGACCTTCAGAAACCTAAACCGCAAGGTCATCCGGAACGGAAAAGGGAGCTTCCTGTTCGCAGGAATGACGTAATTTCGCGTGATCCTCTGCGGATACGTCGATCGCAACGCAGCGCGTCGGCGTCTCGGGGCTATGTATCTAGCGCGATAGCACAAATATGCGATCTTGCCGGAAACGAATATATAAATAAATAAATAATAAATAAAGACGGGAGGCGGCAGGGAGGGGAGGGTTGCTTAACACGCGTTTCAATTAAGAATAGGAAAGTACCGGCGGTGGAAACGAAGCGGGGGGTGGGGCTGGAAGCGTCGCAAACGGGAGGAAGCGAGAATCGAGAAGCATGAAGCAAGAAACAAGCAAGAAGCGAGTTCTCTGAACGCCGGCTGTCTATGACACAGATTGCAGTATGTACTTCCGGTAGACACGCGAAACACGCTATTGGCCTTCCGTCGTCTCGGTGAGCGGAAGCGGCGTTCGAGGGGTGGGAGGCGGTAGGCGGTAGGCGCAAGGTGAAGGTAAAGGTAACGCCGCAACGCCGTAACGCCGTAACGCCGTAACGCTGTAACGCTGTAACGATGCAACCTCGAAGGTACGCCGAGAAAAGTGGCGATTTAGCGTGATCGCGCGAGAGGAGGCGAGCTCGGTAACGACGAGCCGGAGCCTAAGTAGTGCAAGCGTAAGAGTGCTCGATGCAAGAGGTCAGTAACCACTCGCGAACGCTCGACTCCGCTCCGTTCCGTTCCGGTTACTCGCTCCGCGCGGCTCCTCGCGACTTCTCGCGACTCCTCTCGGATTCTCGCGGCTCAGACCGATCGCTCTCCTCTTCTTCTTTCTCCTTGCACTCGTCCTCGTTCGTCTCTTCGGGACAGATCGGGCTCGCGTCTCGATCGATTCATGTCCTAGGCGAAGCGTACGAGAAACAAGCGAATTCGAGAGGATTTCGGTTTTTTGCGCCGCTCGGAATTCAGTTTCCCTTTCCTCTCCGCGTGGGCAAAGCTCTCCCGGTTTTCCCACGAAAAATATTACCATCGGAATTCACGATAAGCGTCGTGGTCGGGGAAAACACGATCGCAGATTCCCCGCGTGCGCGTTCACGGGATCGAATATCTCGATCGACGATCTCGCAGCCGCGGCACTAACGACGCTGCACGTTGCACGACGTTCAACGCGTTGACTTATCTTGACGCGAATGAGCCGCACCGTGCCGGTCGAATTCGACGATCGCGCGCGGAACTGGAAAAATCGGCTGGATAATTCGACGGGACACGCTCGATCGAGCGCGGATGCGCGACGTTATGCAAAAGCGGCGATCGCGTCCTGCCGCGGCTCGTTATCGTCGCGATTTCCTGCCTCGTATCGTTCCTTCTGGATTTCACGAGCCTCTCTCTCCCATTCGAAGATCGTCGAGCATCGCCGAGGATCGTCGAGAACGGACGCGATCCGCCACGGGGATTAAAATTCATTCACGGCGGCTCGCCAAGGTTGCCGGCCTCGCGCCTCGCACCGCGTTACTTTCGATCGACTTTCAATTTACGATTCGCACGAGTCCGTGGGGACATCGGCGAGCCGCTCGCAAGTATTATTCGACCAAGGACCTCTTGCGCAACCGCTTAAAGCGCGATAAATCGACAGGAGAGGCCGGGGCCTCGTGCGGATCGCCGCGGAGCCCAGAGACCCCGGAGATCTCGGAGACTTTAACGCCCGCAACAGCAGCAACAGCCGGTTCACGGTGAACGCTCGCTACGCGCCAATCCCTTCGCCGCGCTTAAATTCTCTCTGGCGTTACATTATTTTAATTAATTATCTCACCTTCGTTCGTTCCTGCTAGCGCTCGCTAGCAACTATTCTTCCCGAAACGTCCGGGAAGATAGAAGAACTCTAGTCACCTCGTATATCGATCCGAGACTTTGACAATGCATCGCTCTACCTCTCCTATGTTTACTCCTCATTCACCTCGTCACACTCCTTTCCTTTCCATTTCCATTCTGTCTTTTTCTCAATATTTTCTATTTTTTCACATTTCCTTATTATATTTCTTTATATTATATTATATATTCCTTAATATATTTCCTATTATTGTAATTCTGTATTTTATATTGTACTTATATTGATGTATCTTCTAGTCTCCCTCTTCAAACACGTCGCATTTTGTTTATATCGTCATATATTTCTCCTGTACACAATTAGTAAACAGTTTCAATATTTTATCACATTTCGAACACCCACGAGGCGCCCATTTTGAGCAAGAGAATCGTATCACATTACATGGCGACAATAACAGTTCAAACAGGAGTTATGATAACTTGTAATCTATTGTTTGTTATCAAGAGGAATTTCTTTCCGTAAATGAAAAAATATCAAATAAATATCAAATAAATGTCAAATAAATATGAAATAAATATCAAATATCAAATTATCATTATTCTTATTTCTTGTATATTGTCCTAACTCTTTAATATTACGCCTATATTGTAAAGGCTCGTTTAGTATACGTATACAAATAAAATTATTACTACTATCATTGTTGTTGTTGTCATTACTGTTATTACTATTATCATTATTAACATCCCATTGACCGCGCATTGCCAACGATTTAACGATCGTTGATGCTACGAAATAACATTGGTTGCTTCGACGAAGGTTGCAAGAATCGACAACAAAGCGGCGACTGCCGGGAGAGTATCCGAACGTTGTAGACATTTCGCGGACCGGATCGAAAGCTCTCGTTAATGGTTACACTCTCGACAGAGCGAGATCGCATCGGCCACTAACGGTAGCGAGTCCTCGCCGGCGATAATCATCGAGGAAAGGAAGACGCGAAATCGATCCACGAGTTTTTCCGTCATCATCGACACCAGATTCCCCGTCGTCGCTCCTCGGCCGTTAAGAGCGTAGCCCGAAGAAGCACGAAAAGAAATCGAGTGCCGGCCGATAGCTCGGATTTCCGAAGGTCAGTAACCAGATGCAAGAAACGCGGAAGCGGCGCACGGCGCGCGGCTGCCCGCGCAAAAACGGCGCGCCGATTAAAATTATATAATTACTCGCCGCCTTTGCGCCGTCCGTCTGGCAATAAAAGTTCCTTCTTTTTTACGCGAGCCGATTGTTGCTGGTCCCATCTTCCTCGGCAGAATCCCTCGGCTTTTCACGTCGGGACAGCGGGAAATCCGATTGAAAAGTGAAAGAGGAGGAAAATAGAAGATGAAGAAGAAGAAGAACCCGAAGAGGTGGAGGAAGGAATAGAGGACCTTGGTTCCCCGTGTTGGTTCGGGGACCTTGACGAGGTGCCGGGCTAGATGTTCGGTGGCCTGTGGACAGTGTCCGAGGGGTCTACAAACGGCTGAGTCCTTCGACTGGTATTTTCGGAGGTCAGTAACCAGAGGAGCACGGAAGACACGATCGCGCGCGGCCGAGGAGGGAGACGGAAGAAGAAGCGAGCGCGTGTAGCAGCAAGAAAAACAGAGAGCGACGTCGAGCGTCGAGGGGAGGACAGGGGAAGCCCGTTGCCGAGGGAAAGGGACAAGTAGAGGAAACCCGGGTTTAGGTTCCGTTGGTCGGACAGAGATCTCGTCGCGAGGAGGAGCCATCGGATTGTAGACGCAACACGAACAAGCGAGAAAGAGGAGGAGGAAGAGAAGAAGAAAGAGGAGGAGGCGGCAGCCTTCTCGCCGAGGAGAACTCGAAGTCGAGCGAGCCGGAGGGGGTGGGGAAGAGTACCGTTGCTTCTGTCGATGGGGAATACTGAACCGAACACACCGAACACACCGAACCAAGCTGAACCGAGCCGAACCGAGCCGAGCCAGCGGAACGTAGCCGGCTCTGTAACGTCCTCCTGCGTTACTCGCGGATCGCGGATCGCGAATCGCGAAGCGCGGATCGTGGATCGCGGATCGCTGCGGCCCCAGAGAATCCGAGGAAGAGAACGAAGGAAAGGAGAGAACGAGGAAGAGGGTGCAAGTCGGACGAAGAGGGAACGCCGGTGGATCGAGAGGATCGAGAGGAAGGATTCAGTGTCGAACACGCGCGACGCTCTCCTCGAAGACGGACAGTGGAGCGTAGGGGGCAGGAGAACCCGGGGAGAAGGCCAAGAGAACCCGAGGAGAGTCCAGGGAGAACGGGAGGCGAGAGCAGCCGGAGAGACAAGAGAAAAGAAGAGAATCGAGGGGAAGAGAAAAAGAAGCGGCGAGAGCTCGCGAGTCGAGAGGCCGAGCCGAGCCGAGCCGAGTCGAGCCAAGCGGAGGAGCAGGCCGGGGCCCGGGGCCTCCTCTTCCTTCCTCGCGTCCTCCACCAGTCCTCCAGTCCTCCACCAGTCCTCCAGTCCTCCCGGCAACGCACACCACCGCGCACCACCGTCCACCATCGCACACCAACGCACACCAACGCGCCCACGGTGTAACGCGGTTACGTTGGTGCGTACACGCGCGCACACCGCGGCCCGTACACAACGAGACACCTAGACTCACCTTACCCGCCGTGCTCGTCAGTTCGAACCACGCGGCTTCGCACGGTGTACACGACCGTACGTCAAGGACGAGCCAGTCCTCCGAAACGACCAGGAGAGGTCCTACGCGCGCGATACCGATCGACGACCTAATCCAGACTCGCGCCAAATTCTTCGCCCACCCTTCGAAGGGAAAACTCGGCGACAACCGAAGGGAAATCATTCCGCGACGTCGGCCAGATACCACCGGGAGCAACGATCCACCCGGAGCAGGTCTGGAGGATCGCGGATTGAGAGAAGTGCGACAGGAGAATCGAGACCAGACCCAGGGAAATTTCTTGCTCGCTCCCGCGAGGTTCCTTGTTCGAGACACGCGCCAACAGGAAGCGACGTTCAGTGCCCCCGGGAGCTCGCTTGGAACTCGATCGTTTTCCAGCCCCGTCGTTCGATGACACTGAATCTTCGTCGATTCCGCCTCGTCGAATCAACGAAGCCGCCGCGCGTGTTCGCGAGTCGACCCTTTCGGGGGCTGGAGATATGTCAGTGACTGTTGCTTGTGAACTTTGACAGTTTGTCGTGGTGGTGACAGGATTCGCCGGCTGGCTTCCAGGGATACAGCTAAGGTGAGTGAGATCAGCGCGCCGGGCCTTTTTATCTTTCCGCGAACGGGCACCTGTCCGTCACCGGAAACCGCGTCTAGGACTCGGCAGTTCGCAGTCGCAACGGTCGACGTCGGGGAAGAAACCGGAGCTTTTCTGGAGTGTTCCGGAAAACACCCGGTGACCTGACATAGTTCCGATAGCAAACGGCGCAAAACCGCTGCGAGGAAAGTTCGGCTCGCGGTAACTCTCGTTGGTGGAGAATGTTCGCACGATAGAGCCGGTACGCGCGAAAGGAAAGGGTAGTTTCGGTCTAGGGAACGCGACAAGAGACGTTCCGCAGGGTCGAAGGTTCCCTCAGACCGGTTAAAGAGACTTCGAAGATCCAGCGATCGGCGCAACACGAGGAGCAGGATGTTACCCGAACGGTGAAGGCCCTTAGGTGCGCGGGTTACGTCATAGAAGGTGCTCTTCGAATACGGAAAGTGTTTGCTCGCGCTGTTCGAGGACCCCCGTGCCTCTAACGGTACCAGGACCAAAGTTAAAGCCTGGAAACGGAAAGGGAACGGTAAAGGCAACACTGCGATCCGCGTATCGTCTGCTCGATCGTTCGTCGATCTCTGAAGAACGTTCGAGAGTAACCGTAGAAAATATTCTAACAATGATGACCGATGACAAGGAGTTTCTCTCGTTCTCGAACATGGCGGAAAAATTGCTTTCGCGGCTGAAGTTGATAGAGATGATTCGCTCATCGCCTATGGAGGAGCACCGTTAAACGCGCGTATTTCCTAATATGACATAACGGTGCACCATTGGCCCCCCTCCGTCCAGGCTCGCCCCTTCGAAAATCTCTCGGAGATCCCTCGGGAACACATGGCACCAGAGTTTCCGTTTCTTTACCGTTTTTTTCTTCGCTTTACCTGCGAACCGCTACCTTTCCTCGGAAAGGGGGACTCCATCGCCCCATTAATCGCAGTGGAAAGCGAAGAAGAAGATCGTGGGAGGATGACCTCGTGCCATTGTCCCCCGACACTTTTTCTATAGAGCAATCGGACACTCGGGGGGTGAAACTCCTCGAAAGTTTTTCTCGACGAACACGAGGGGAAGCGGTGGCGTTAGATAACAGAGGGGTTCCGAACAGTTTCGAAACTCGGTGGAACGCGGGGGGCCGCGACGGAACGATCTCTGTCGGATTGCTGGCTAAGCGGTTTTCGATTTTGAGAATGGCACGCTGCGGGAGAGGATAATGACGCCTGCAGGTGCCTACCAATGTGACATAACGGGATCCGCAGACCGCGGCATGTAGCCACGGTCATTGCGAACTCGCACTCGCGTGTATGTAATCATTTCGGGGTGGGGGACGGGGGCGGTCGATTTATTGGAACGGTCGTTGCACTTTTCAAACGGGCCACTCGCCGATGGGGTCGTCGTCGCACTGCGCCGCGTCGGTCCTCCGTTTCCGCGATCGGCGAACGCGAAGATCGGTGGCGATCGAACGCATCGATTCTTCCCGCCGATTGTTGCCGCACGGTCCAACGATTTTTTACGACGCTGCCCTTGATTCGCTCCATCTTCCGCCCAAACAATCGATGGAAAGTCATTCGATCGCGTATTCGACCGACGCGATGCAACAATAGGCTGCAGATTTAATATAACGTTAGCGAATTTACGGCTGCGAGCCCTTCGAGCAATAGTAATCTGTTTACTTAATTTTCTCATTCGCTGATTCTTTATCAGTCTAAATATTATATGTTTTTGTTCTGTTGTTGTAAAAATCGGTGTTTACCTTTATATGTAAATAAATTACAATTAAATTAATCTAAACAATCCTAATTGGTGAGATGCGTCACGATGACGCAAAATAATTAGGTCGAGACATTAACATTCAAGTAAAAAAGAGAAATCGATCAAATCTTTAAAATTATTAATAAAGACACGAAACAAAGAGTTAAGTTGGCCATAGAGTGTTCGGAGAAAATTTTTCGCGACGGCTTCGAGTAAAAATTATATTCAGTTTTTTCGTAACGAGTAAGCTAAACTTCCTCTTATCCAAAGAGGCTGCCAAACGATTGCTACGAAACTGCGAAATTCGACAAACAAATTGCAGGTCGCAATTGTGTCACGGTCGCGTCGCGGACGCACCGACTGCACGGCGCATCGTCGGATTAGAAATTAAACGATTCTTCGATCCCATCATAATTGAATTAGTAGGATGCGAGCGCAGCGTCGCTTTCTCCGTCTTTGGAAAAGAGAAAAACGAAGAAAAAGAAAGAATGAAGGGTGGTCGATGACCGTGTCGCTCGTAGGCCTAGCCTAGATTCGTGCGCTGCGCTCCGCGCACCGCGCGCCGCGGGCAAGCGGCGAGGCTGAAAGTACCGTAGCGGCATTTTCCATGCAAAAATTGCGCTTGTCCTGCGATTCCGCGATAATACATACGCCGAACCGTAAAGTATTACGCGCTACCGTAACGATGACCGTCCGGTATATATACACGGTGTCCTGTTTCACACGCGACGACGTCGATCTTACGTTGACGATCGTCGCGATTGCGCACCCGTTCATCTCGCGACAACTCTTTGCGATTCTTATGCAAGCATTTTATGGAACAGCAGTTGGTAATCGGACGGTTCTTAACGAGTTCCTCCGAAACGAGAGGGAGCTCGACGATCGAAGGCAACGGAACGTATTTGGCGGAGGAAAACATGGAAGGCGTTCCGCATGTTTCGCTAGGCGACAGGCCAGTCACCGAAGTATTACATGGTACCATAACCCCGATTACGATACTGGCTCGGTTAGACGAACTCGAACTACCGGGCATCGAACGATCGAGAGACTCGATGGAGGGACAGAGAGAGGAGAGGCGAGAGAGCCGCTTCTTGTTTCGGGTCGTGAAGAATTTAACGCGTTCATACCCCCCTCCCCCCCACAACGAATTCCGTCCGTCGATTAATTGACATGGTATCGTCGTCGAACGACGGATGCGCGTAATTATCAACGTCATTATTTTTCTCGTAGCCGCCGTTAATATTATCGCGAGAGGCGGCGCTTGCTCGCGCTCGCGACGAGCGCGTAGGACCGGTTAAAAGAGCGGCTGCGAGCGCGAGCGCGAGTGCGCGATCGTCCGCGTGGATGCGCCCCGCTATAAACGCCATTATACTCACTTCCTCATTCTCACTTACCCCGTTCCTACCTGCGCGAGAATTCCGCGGCGATAAAAGCTCGCGGTTGCGCGTAAATCTTCCATAAAAATATCGTAAAATTCCTGGTTCGCCGGATTCCAAGGTCGGCCGGCAAAAACCCGAAGGAACACGTTCGTATTCCGCGGCCGAAACGCCATTAACACGAGCCACGTAGCAGTTTATATCTCGCGAGTACGTGTTCATTCCGCGTCGTTTTATCGCCGCTCCGCGGAGATTCTGTCCACCGGGCAGCCTGATATCGGTCGAAGCGACTAAAAGGGAGAGAGAAGAACAGAGAAAAACGGAGAAAAACGAAGAAAGAGAAGGCGAGAGAGAGAGAGAGAGAGAGAGAGAGAGAGAGAGAGACGGAGAGAAAAATTACTGTGCACCGAAAAAGCCTGAAGTATCACGGCACCGACGAAGCCTCGTGTCACGTACCGGGTGGCTAATTTCTGGGCCTACACGTACATGGATACGGGCCGCGAGTCTAGCGCAACGAGCCAATAACCGTCCTACATCGGTGCTCTGTTATCCAGCGAACAACGAGCACGGAGCCTCGAACCATCTCGAATAGTCTCGACCCGAATCGAATCGAACGTTCGTGCAATTTTATTCTTGGCCCCAAGTTGCGAATTCCGACTGTATCTCCGCGGTTGACTACGCGTCGTGCTTTCGCTTCGTTTGATTCTAGGTAATTCTGGAAACAGGCGTACACCTCGCGCCAGTCGAAAGCGCAAGACCTCCCGAATTTGTCGGACGCATTTGTCAATTGGCATTGCAGTCTGCTGAAAGAGGAAAAGGACGTTCCAGAGAGTCGAGTTGCTGGAAGAAATAGAAAGAGAGGACCATCCGTCGAGGAGGTGCGAGCTCGGAAGCGCGACACATCCGAGAAATAAATAAACGTGACAAAAAGAAGCGATGATCGCGATGGCGAACATCGAACGGCGAAGTATCACAAGGAACGGCAAAGCACGTAGAGCCACGTACCGGGTGTCCGGATAGCAGGGAATCGCGGGAGCCGGGAACCAGAGAAGCGGCGAGTTGTTGAAGAAGGAGGAAGCCTCGAAGCTCGTGCTCGCACGTATATAGAAGGCTCGGCTCGGCTCGCAGGCTCGCAGGCCCGCAAGCCGAGCCGAGCCGAGCCGAGCACCGGGAGTCAATGACCGTTCTACATTGACGCGTTGCGCCGGCCCGAGTGCCGGCTGAGTCGAGTAAAGTCACGGCCAGCCATCAGCCGTGAGATTCCCTCCCTTCGCTTCACTTCGCTTCGCTGTAGCCTTGCTCTACCTGTCGACGGCCGCGAGCGACGCTAGAGTCCGATCAAACGAGCTTTTCCTCTCCGATTCCGATGCGTGTCAACGGATCATCGTTCCTCCGAGGAGACTCATAGCCCTCGGAATATGGAATCGGCAATGATCGAATCGCGGTGCAAAGAGAGCCGGACCAACCACTCATACCCCATCGCATAATGTCTGTCACGCTAAAAGTTTACTTCGACGAGCTCGCGCGAGAGGTGCTAATGCTTCCACCGGTACTCCCATTGCTTTTCTCAATTATCTGATTTTATCGTATTTAACCATTAGAACTGCTTAAACCGATTACCCATCGATGCCAATTGTTATCGCCATTCTCTCAATTTCTTCTGTAATTCCTTTACTCCATTCAAACGCTCTGCCATGGCTGTTTCGCGTAACCATGATTCTTATTTTACCGTCATTATTATTCTTATTATTGTTATTATTAGTGTGCTAAGTCAATTGTGGGAAGAAGAGAACGATTAAAAAATAACTTTTCATAATTTTTACAAATCAAGATTTCTTCCAATATCTTCACAGTTTTTGTATTGCATAAAATCTGCTGTTTAATTATTGTACACTCTTACTCATGTGTCGGCTATTGTTACACTTTCTGTAACAAAAGCTCCGCCCGTTGACAATAAACATTAAACAGTAAACGTTATTAATATATATATTATTTTATTTACCGGCGAACGCCCATTATGAAGCAAAACAAAGCAAACCGGGGCAGAACAAGTACAGTAACAGCGAGTATATAATGAAGAAAATATAGTAAAGATGAAAGAAGTAACTTTGATAAATATAAACTAAATAGACGAAATAATTGAGAGAATTTATTTACTAAATTATATTTGTATAAGTGTGGTACTACTGCGCTATTGTAACTGTAATAGGTGCGCACACGCGCACTCACACCAGAAGTCTCACAAATAGTATGAAAATTCCATAGAATACCTAGCAGACTATATCAGAAGTGAACCTTTAACATCGAAGGAGTAGGGATCACGTTGGTCCAGCTCTCAGTTCTACACTGTCATTCAGACAAAACATGAAAGGATCTTCTTTCGGGTGGAGTAGCGGCACATGCTTCGTCCAGAACAACAAGGGATGCTCCGTCGGTATTCTAAAGTCCGCTGACCACTCGTTCTTGGCCAACGTCGCAATAAAGTCGCAGCAACGTCGCAAAGGGGGACGAGATCGTTGCGACACGATTCTGCCCGTTTCCTGGATCACTTTTTCCAGCGACGGCACCTGGCCAAGACTGCAATTACGCATCGAGGCTAAATTTAGTGTCGGAGCCTACTGTCGTTTACTCTCTCCACGGCAATAAACGCGTTTTACTATCCCCCGCTGCCAGAGGAGAGGTACACTTACCTAGAAAAGATGCTACGCGGAATTTCCATTTTCTCGAGTACCCGCGAACGAGTTCGAGCGAGCGAGCGAGGAGAGCGCAACGGTGCAAACGAGCTCCGACGGCGATCCAAAGTTTCAATGGACGCGATGGCGTCGGTTTTGATCTGCGTCCGAGCAGTTTCGCGCTCCGCTTCGAAACTTTTCCTAGCTGAAATCGATCGTCCTCCGGCCGAGGAACTTGGGCTCGCTCTTCTTCCGTTCGAACGCGAAACTCACGCGACCGAACGGAGATCGAGCATATTCGGAGTCGGCTCTGTTTATCGGTGCGAGTCGAGAGCGTTCGCCGAGTCGGCAATACGCGCCGCTTTGCGCTGCTTTGCGCAGCATTACGAGCGAGAGCGCGACGCACGTTCGCTCGCTCGCTCGGTCGCCCGTCTGCCTGCTCGCTCGTTCGTTATATAAGGTGAAAGGGCGACTGACATTGACATTGAAGTTCGTGCTATTCAACGCGGAAACAGGCGAACTCCGTTATTTAATCTCTTTCACAACGATTACGAGGAAACACTTTATCGGCTAAAGGTATCGACCGGAAACGCAAATGCGCGTTACGTGTTCCGTCGAACGAGCTGGGCCTGTCCACGATTCTACGAGCAGCTCCGCGCCGGCGATAATTACGAGTAGAAAATCCTGTACCTCCTTCCTCGCGATCCTACCCGTTGAAAATCGCCTACGAAACGGAGAGGAAAAAGGGGAAACGGACGACCGACCGGCAAAAACGGTTTTACGAGCCGTCGAAGGTTCCCGGCAGACTGCGATCGATGCGGCGCCACTTTCGTTCGACGAACTGGAACACCGAATTTCCCTTTGACCCTCTAAAATGTAGGAGGCCGTCCGAGATATAGGAGTGCCTGACCTGCCTTACGCCGAGCTGCGCCGCTCAGCACCCCGTCGCGCCGCGCCGCGACGCGACGCAACGCAACGCAACGCGCAGCACAATGCCCGAATAACCGTGGCTCTTATCTGGCCGCAACAATTATTTCTCCGTGGCGCAGGTCGGCGCACGGCGTACGCGTGCTCCGAGATTATCAACCTCGCACCTGTAACCCGTGCGATTGCAATTCAACCACCCGTTTATGCACGGTGCGCGACCATCGCCAAACTTTCCGCATCGATTTCCACTTTTTCGATGTTCGCGTCTCCCCTCTTTTTGCGATGCGAGCAGCGTGTTTAACCCTCGACACTCTGAGTCTTTTGTTTGATAATGCGGAAATCGTGATTCTGCTGCGCGCAGTCGAATTGAGAGAAACATCATTACGCTGCTGTGAAAATTGTATAAGAATTCCTAGATAAAAGTGCTTTTATTTATATAGTTCACGTGATTACCTTACAGTATGAAGGGAAAAGATAATAATTAAGAAAAAATGACACTTTTGATATTGTAGGTGTGATTCATTGACCTAGATCCGAGTAAATCCGAGTAAAAAAGATTAATGATGATATTTGTTTATTTGATCAACTGGAGAAAGTTCCTGTATCCGTACCAATAGCGTAATAAATATGTCGTAGCATATCAAAAAGAACTAAAGGAAAAAGAAAATTTAATAAAAGCAGCAATAGAAGAAAAAGTGATCAAGATATTCAAATAATAAGAAACGGAGAAAATGGAAGAGAATGATACGGTATGGGATCGTCAGAGCGAACAAAAAGAGTGTAGGATCAGAAAAGTGGAAAAAGGTAGATAGGGAAAGAGAAGGGGTTATTAAGAAGAGGAAAATCGAATTGCGATGATTACAGAGATATTAAAATAGCTGTGCGAGAAGCAAAAAGAGCACGGTATGCGGCAATACTGGCTGGAAATTAAGAGAAGACGATTAAGGCAGTTATGATAAAAAGTTATGGTATGCAGCGTGCGTCGAGTTTCATGGAGAAAGAGAGAATGTTTTCTAAAAAGGGTTAAACTGCATCTGTGTTTCCAGTTTTCCGTTACAGCGTTGTCAATCGGGTTCCTTTCGTTCGAATAGGTTCCGGCGAAAAAATTGACAAGGATTTGCGAGGCGAATCGGCGTGGAGAAATGAAAATATGGAGAAAGGGGTTACGCGCCGAAGGGAGAAAGGCGAAATTTTCGAAACGGCGCGAGAGCACTTCCCGAATCGGCGAAACGCAAACTGATTGACTATTCGTTTGCTTAACCCATTGAGGACGGATGCTAGTTTTGCGAATCCATGAAAAAATTGCGAACCTAGACGCCGGTGTGCCAATTCGGTCATTTCCTGCTCGTTTAGCCGAGAATACGATGATAATGGGCGATTGGTATGCGGGTGTTTGCGCAGTCCGAAGATTGGCCGAGTAGCAAGGACAATGCCGCGCAATCCATTTTGTAATGGAACCTGCGGGGTTCGGGACAGGTTGCCCGCTCGTTGCAAAATAGGTTGCGCCGCTACGCTGAATGTCAAGTTCATTGACCGCCGCGCCGGATAAAATGGAAATGCGCGTTTCTTTCGATCGGGCGAAACGCGGTTGCACGACGAAGGACCGAGGAAGCCGGTACGGAAAAGGAGCAGAACAGAACAGAGGAGAACTAAGGAGAACGAGGAGAGAACAGGCGAGAAGAAAAGAGAATCGGCCGAGGTAACAGTAAAACGTGGGCTGGCTCGCTGGGAGTCGAAACGTTCATTGAATCCCTGGGAAAGCGAACCGTGTCTCTGTCTGTAACGCGGAGCCGAGGCCGCGGACTCGAAGTGTGCTGTTACAAAATGGGTTATGCAGCGCGCGAAGAGAGTCAAGTTCAATAACCGGCGAGAATGGAAATCTGCCACCTAGCACAAATTCATTTCACTGGCGCCCGGAAAAATCGACGCGATTTCGTTCTACGCTCTAGCAACTTCTCTACCTGGCCATGAAGCCTGTCGAACCGGCAACCGTGAAACGAGACGAGAACAAATCGAGACGACTCGAAGAAGACTCTCGAAGGAGATCGAGAACGACCTAGGAAATCCTGGGCGGCGTTCCAAATTATTCTCGATCGATTTTCGAAACAGGATTGGGGTCAAGTTTCGGTGCGGTTAATTCGAATCGGCTACAACTGCGACTACGTCTACGGTATCGGCAATTGCAACCGAGGCTTGCCTGCCCCGGACGAACGAGCTGCGAACTGCAGGGCGACGGTCGATTTCGGAGACGAAGCCGGGAACGAAGATGAAGAAGGAGACGGAGACGGATACCGGTACGCCGGTGTGCCGCGCCGGTTCGAAGTGTGCTATTACAAAATGGGTTATGCAGCGCGCGAAGAGAGTCGGGTTCAACAACCGAGGGGAACGGTGAACCGAGGCGCGCAGGCCGGTAGCGAAAATGATATAGCGGTCGTCCGTGACTCTGCGGAGTGGCGCGGAGAGGCGCGGAGTGGCGCGGAATGGCGCGGAGAGGTGCGGAGCGAAGCGGCGCGGTGCGGAACGCCGCGTATAGGAGGTCCTCGGCCGAGAACAGAAGGAACGGAAAGAGAGAGGGAACACCGGCGAACCAGCCGGTCGACCTCCACCACTGCCGTACTCTGCCGATCACGTGTCCCCATTGAAAGCGGCCGGCCACGTACGGCCAGACGTCGACCAGAACCACTCGAGAAGCGAGAAGCGGCGTTCCAACGCGGCCGACCGGACACCCTCCGTTTCCACTTCTACTTTTCCGAGACCAGACTCCTGCGTTTCAACCCCTTTACTTTGTCGCTCTCTCACCCTTTCGTCAACGTTTAATCCTTGCCGCGCACACGGAAACGATACGTGCCCGCGACGCAACTTTGAATATCGACTCCTAAAAGTCGAACCACAAGGACATCGAACTCGCACTGCTGAAAAGGAACGGCAATTCCTATAACTGATTCGCTAAGTATGCAATAAATATAATCAGTGTTACCCCCAAGACCCTAGGTTTCCTTAACAGAGCTTCCAGATCATTTTAAGAATATTGAGACCTCTTTCAGTTAACTGTTGCGAACCTCTTTGAAAAGTTTGAAAGTTAAATTTTGTAAAATTAAAAGTGTGTTATTTTAATTTATTCTTAAATCAGAAAACCAAATTAGTTACACTCTATAATTATACGTTTGATTTTCTTCATATTTTGTTTGATAATTTTATAAAGTATATAATAAGAAATGGCAACATTATTTAACACGTTCAACGCCAGGTCACCCAAATATGGATGACGGTAGTTTTTAAATAATTTTGAAAATTTATTTTCATTTTAATATATCCGAACAAACTGAATTTGACTAGGATGTTTCCAATGCGAAAGAGTTCTAATTCCATTCCCTATGATCAATTTTAACTTTCTAATTTCGCTTTAATTAATTAAATTGCTTTGATTTTGTGAAAATTTTGGTGGTCGATTGTTGGCGACGAACGTGTTAATTTAATTTATCTATATGTATGGATAAACGCACATTTGTACAATAACAGGACAAACAAACGTGTATCATATTTATTGACTGAAAATATGTCTATATTATCGCTGTTATGATTAGTGTACTCGTTAAAAACCGCAAACCGTTTAAACGGTTTCACGAGCTTCAGAAAATGTTATCCGCGATTCGCTCTCGAGTATATTCGCAGGTGCAAATGATCACGACGTTCAACGGTTCTCGCCTATTCTCCAAAAATCCGTAGAACCCGTAGATTTCTCCGGCACGATGGATGTAGGTTACCGTTTTCGTCGAAGTATCCTGACTGGCAGTTTGCAGCAGCGAATCTCGAATGCCACGAATCGGCCGCGAGAAAAGCCACGATTCGGTCACGCTTGGTTCGTGACTTCGTCGGCGATGAGGAACAATCCCGGGCGCCCTCGACTGTCATTGTCCTGTCGAGATCGATGTAAAGATACCGGGAATTCAGGGTCGCCCGGTTCGATCGGCTAATCACGATCGGCGGAACGTTTATGCTTCGGTCGTTGGTCGTCGATGGAAGGCTGTTCGGTAAGATTCTCCCGCGGTTCGAGGTCCTGAACCCCGAGTGCGCGGCCAGGACGATGTCTCTGACCCGGCGGCTGTTCGATTCGTCTCTCGCCACACGGTTACATAACCGCCGGAGGATGCCGGCGTTGCCTTTTACGGCCGGCGCTCGCGCGACCACGCTCATCGCACTCTCCCGCAACGTTAATGCACGCAATTAGCCGAATTATCGATCGTTCTCTGCCGTTGCTCGCTGAAAATTTGATTCCCCTTCGCCGACGACCACTTACCAACTCGTTTTCCTCGCGGCGCGATTAACCTACCGATCAACCTATTCGCGGGATAACGTCCCGAGATGCCAAACTCTATGACAGCGAACTCTTCACCGAAGCTTCTAAGCAAACAAGGTTGCACGGCTTACTTTTCCCAGGGACATGATAATGTATCGATTGTTTGCGCACCGAGCAATTAGGTTGTACGGTGCCGGTTGATTCCAACGGTGCAGCAAACGGCCGACTGCTGCGATCATAGTTTCCTCAGTCAGTTTTTCTATCGTTAAACAAATTACTTGGACTCTGTGGTATTTTTATGGTTGCCGTATCGCAATTTGAGTCTGTTGTTGCGAACGAGTAAGGATGAAAGAAAATTATTAATCAAGAGAGAGAGAGAGAGAGAGAGAGAGAGAGAGAGAGAGAGAGGAAGAGGAGAGGAGAAAATGCAGAGGTGCACGTTACACGGGAGGAAAAGTGAAGGAAAGAGAGATGAAGGAGAAGCACGGCCTGCTGGACTCCTACCGAAAACGAATTCGGTTTTACTTTTGGCCGCGCCTTCGCCGCTCGGTCGCGACCGGGGCCGTGCCGGGCCGGGGCAACGGTGCTTTTACGCACCTGTAGTACACGCATAGACGACAACGACAACGACAGTGCGACGAAGACGACGGCGCAGCGACGTCAACACGCGTGCATAGTGGCCCACGTGTAAACCTCTTCACGTATTCATGGTTTTACGACCGTTTGGTCGCGTCCTACCTGTACGGTACCTTGGTATACACAAGCTGTATGTACAGTTAGGCGAGTGACGCGGTTTGGTTTCGACGTCGCACAGCTCCGCGCCGCTCCGCACTTCTCCGCACCGCACCGCGTGGGTACGTGCGGCGATACGCAGGGGCGGCGGATAGCAAAACGTCTCCTGCTTCTCGGAACCGGCCAATTTTCCTCCTATCCACCACGGTCGTCTCGCCGAGTCACGGAATTTTTTGCCCGGCTCCGATCGACCGCTCCGAAACACCGCAGAAAAAGCAAACGAGATCGCCGACTCGTAATTAATTGCACGTTACGGACACCGACGGAAGAAACGATCGCAAGATGAATCGTGTTGCGGTCACGGGTTGAATAACGCCTCGGGTATTACGAATTTGCGACAGTTGCGAGATCCGCAACGAAAGAACGTGAATAGGCGACGTGTGTAACTTGCTGAAGCTATTATCGTTGTCATTATTTATTTACGAACTTCGTAAGACCTTTTATACCACAGATGGGACAGAGATACGTAAACTCTTAAGAGACGGCAGAGATACATCGATGATATGGAAATGGTCGCTTGCAGATAAGTTCGTTCGCAGTTCCAGCCATTCTTGTTGTTCAATTTATTTAATTCACGAAAGAGAGTTGTTATAAATATTATATACGACGAGATAGTATAGAAAAGCAAATAAAGAAGAAGGATAAGAGTCTCGCAGGTAGCTATGAAAGAGGAACTAATGAACTCGGATAATATTGTTGTACAATTTTGATATTTTCAGTTTAAAAATGTCTACTATGGGCGAACAATCAATTGGGCCAATCAATTATCAATCAGTTATATAATACTTTTAGTACTTTCGAGAAATTGTTATGCTGTCACGATTTTGGAAGATTTCGAATCTTGGCGCAGCGCGAGAAACGTCTCGATACTTTTTGCTAGCTTTCCCGCAGTTTCTAAAGGATTCTAAGAGAATCCTGGAAATAGTGAACACTGCGATAAAAAGAAGTAGAAAACGGAAAGACGGATCGCTGGTTTAGGAAGATTTTCGCTGGTAACCTTGTCCGGAAGAGCGGGAGCAAGAGCAAGGAAAAGAGCAAGGGCAAGAGGACGGTGCGTTTAAAGTTCGTTCACCGCTCGCGAACACTGTCCCCGTCCGTCCCTGTCTCGATTCGCGAACGGTCTTGTACGTGTTGCGTATAGAATATATAGGCGCAAAAGGGGGTCCCCTATGGGGGTATCGGAACCTCGTTACTCAGCGCACCATGCCTATGGTGTGGTCCAAGTCCAAGTCCAAGTAGACCTCCAAGTGGGACAATGACCGGCAGAGACCTTCTTTCAGATCCGTGGCGAGAGAGAATGGAAGGTGGCCGGTGAGCGAGGAGAAACAAGGACGAAGCGGCCCCGAGCGAGCGAGCGAGCGAGTATTCGACCGTGTACGCGAGCGAGCAAGAGACCGGCCGAGGAGGAGACGGCGGCACAGAAAACCGCTCAGAGGGGAGTGGAGGGGCGATTGCGAACTCACTTCGCTAATTCACTTGCTCGTTGCTTTTCCGGTTTACATTTTGCTACCAGCCGAGAGTACGTCGGCCTTTAAAGACCAGCTCTAGCCGCGGCTCTAGGCCTCTGGCTCGTGAAACGCCGTCAAACGGGACTTTGATTTTCAAGGGGGTCCGGTGTGGAACGATCTTCTGGGAGCCTCCACGCTGATCTCGATCGTGGCGTCCATTGCAACCCTCCGAAACGCGTGCTTTCGTTTTGGGGCGAGTCGACGACGACGGAGAGCCTTCACCGAAAAAGTTTCGTTCTCCGGCCGGACAAACTTAAACATTCGAGGATCGTCGTCGATCTATACTCGGCCACAGAACTGGTTTTCGAAGTTCCCGGAAGCGGCGTGCGCTGCGCAAATTATTTTCGGCCAGGGTGGTTATCGCTTATGAAAATTCAAATCGGCTAACGGAACGGACCGGCTCGCGAGCGCCGGTTCGTTTCTCCCTTTTTCGCCGAACAGAGAGCGCCGTAAGAAAAGCCTGGTGGCTTTTTTTGCCGTCGGTGAAACAATGATCGTAGTCGCCTGACGTTAGCGCGTGCAACAGCGCTTTCTACAAAAACGCTTGAAACGCAACATGTCCCGGTTCAAAGCCTTAAGGTTCGTCGACCCCGCCGGCTCGGCGAACCGTCGACCTTCTTACAGCTATCCAGACCTTTCTTAACCGTCGCGGAAACACCGAACAAATATTCGACGACTTTCGACCTTCGCCGATCCACAGCCTTTCCCTCCGCCGCGTCTTCGTTTCGAGATCCGACGGCTTCCGGCTCGCGTATCCGACAGGAGCAGAATCCCTGCAAGAAGATTCGCGGATTCGCAAAGATTCCGCGGGATTCCAAGCACTTCGGTAGAGTGGGAGGTGGCCGGAGAGTTCGTTGAACCATCGCCGACGAAAATTTCTAGGCGTGACGATGAAATTCGCGAACAGCCCCGGATAGCTCGTTTCGTCCATCCGCGGCGGCCACCGTTCTAGACAAATTTCTGTCCGTTACTATCGCGAACCATGTGTGCACCGTATGTATCGTGTGTGTTTTGTGTGGCGTCGGTATCGTGTACAATGTAAAGCGTACACGCAATCGCATGCAGGCGCGCGCGAGCGGGCGAGCGTGCCAGCGAACGTTCGCCCGGCCCGTTATCCTCTAAAGTAACAGTTACGAGAGTGGAGCCACGGGAGAGGTAAAGCACCTTGCGTACACCATGGAGCGGTTCGATTCGAATGGGTTCCATGGAAACGGTATTTCCGGTTCACATTTGGTTTTCTATTCGCGGCCGGTGTTATGCGCCGCGTCTGATTAGAAACCGGCAGCCCTTGCCTCGCTTGTTCCGCGTTATGCAGTGTTCCTGCAATGTCGATGGCCCGCAGCCATCGTTCGGCGCTCACCAAGGATCGCCGAGCTTTAATTTCCCTTTCGTCGGGGCGAAAAACCCACTCGACGCAGCCGATCGATAAAACGACGGAGAGCGTCGTCGCCCCGGCTACCTCGGACCTTGTTTCGATCGGGGAAACCTCGGCTAAACTCGTTTCTCCTGGATTCCGGGAATCAATTAACCTTTTAGTGGGAATCGGGGCGAATTTTTCCGCCACCTTCGCCTCTGTTGCAACCCCCTTTCGGTTTCTTTCGCTACCGAAATCATGTGCTCGGCCGTAGTCGCTCCCTGTTTATACGTGTTCTGTTGTTTTTATAAGGCATTAACCCTTTAGCATACATAAGAGAACAACGCAAAGGGTAATGATTTTTTGCATTAATGAAAAAAGCGAATAGGTGCAATAAAAGACTGCGACAATGGTGAAAGAATTCAGGGATACCGTCGCATCGTTAACTTATGGAAATTATTGAAAGACAAAAATAATTTTTATTTATTCTCCCTTTCTCACAATCAACTTAGAGAAATTTTATTTTGTATTAATAATAATAACAGTAATTTTGCATAAAAATCCGCAGTCTAATAAAGAGCGAAGCATTTATGTCTTATGTTGTGTCGAAAGAAGCTGAAGGCACCAGAGAAATTTACTCTGCTGCTGTAAATGATTCTTATTCATGATGATCCTGTTAATGCAATTGCGTTGACCGTCTAATGTTCGATGGAATTCCTGTGCAAGAGCATACTTTCTTCTATTAGTCGAACGCGACTCGAATGCTCGAAAAAGGGCACAGGACTGTTCGCATCACCGTTGTAAACTTCCGATGATACCGTAGCGGTGCGAGATCGAGATAAACGGTTCATCCAACGACAAGAAGGGAGCAACGACGCACCGAAAATCTCGGCGAGATTCTCGCGAGGAGCACTCGAGCCGAAGAAAATTAATATATCTGGTACAGTCGTTCCTCCGAGGAGGGAAAAGATCGACGACCCGGCGAACGTATCTGGGTTAGTAGTCGTTGGCGATTCACGCGGAAACTTCTCTCGCTAGGAGGCCTCGACGGCGTGGAAATCCGCGAGAGTTGAATCGCTGGTGTGTACAACCGAGCGTGTCCCTCGAAAAGTGAAATTTCGGCCGAGCTGGGCCGGGCCGGGCCGCGTGTGCCTGCGACGAAATTTCGTCACACAGTTTCGACCGGGTCGTCGACCTCGCCCACATAGCAGGCTCCACTCTCTTCGGTGACCGCAGACAACCAATGGCCGAGAAGGCTTTTCGCAGATTGAAATGAAAATATTTGGCAAGTTGCAGCGTGCGCACGCGAGGTTCGATCCTTTCCGGAGTCGGCCGCGTTTACGGGGCTGCGCGCGCTCAAATTGAATTATTTCCGAATTTCCGCGTAAAGCAGTCGCCCGGCTGAATTAAAAGCGACCTGCCGTTGAAATTTTGCACGCGTCGCGGGATTAAACGAAATTATTTTATTCCCGACGCGACAAGGAGGCGGGACGGATGCGCGAACAGAAACGAGCAGGGGCAAACAGAGACCGCTCGCCGATAAAGTGCAATTACCACTATAAATTTCATTCTACCGTCGCAGGCGTTTACATGGAATTACGAATAAATCACGACCGGGCCCGTGATATTCTATTAATTTCAGGAACACCGCCGAGTGAATTATTGAGAGTCGATACACACCGATGGCTCCGTCGCTGCAGCGCGCAGCGTGTCGCATCGCATCGCAGCGTGTCGTTCCCAGTAAATATTTGTCTCGGGTCACAAAAGTGGACTCTAGGAAATGTCCATGTTGCACATCTTGTTCCACTTCTGTCGGCCTGACATTATCCCTTTTCTTTTATTATCACGCTGACTAAATAATCGTTTTTTTTTTTTAAATACACAGCGATCCAAATAGGGTAGTGGATCCAGTTACTGAGGGTCAAACAATTGCTGCGCCTCTGATCTGTTCTCGGACATAATTAACTTTATATTTATGGAATAAAACATATTATGTACGGGTATAAACCCATTTTTGCAATAGAGAATAAAAATTAACATTAATACAGACGGAGAATTAGTGAGTCAGGTAAACAGTTTATATAAATTGATTTTCAATATTATTATTATTTATTTTCGGGTTACCAGGCCCTTTTAAATCGAACAAGTGAAATACACGAGAACAAGATTGTACGACAGATAGTTTGTAAAATGGCTCAGGGTGTTTCCAAAGAAATCAAGTATTTTGTTGAACTCGTTTACCGTTCTAGTCGCTCCCGTGTTAAATTTTTTCATTCAAAATAAACAAAATGAAAGTATACAAACATTTGTCTAATTCGATAAATATCGAGTTAATTATACCCGAGAACAAACCACAGGAATCGGGCACCCTACTGTAGCCAGTTCAGCTATCTTATATGTATTATCGAGCGGAGAGTCTTCAAAACGGAGGAATCGCAAGAAGTCGTATACAGTTGTAGACCAATTCCAAGAAATCGCGTTATCTAGTATGCTATCGAATTCGCTCGATTCTATCGATTCCTCCACGCGTTGTGAGGTTTCAAAGATCTCTGTACGCTTCGAGCGCCAATTGAGTGGGTTAGAATCATAGTGGCGTAACTTTCGAAAGTTTTGACTTATGTCCTAAAATGTAATCTACATATGTCGCGATATTAAAAAGACGAGTGTATCAAATGATGAAGTAACTATACGTACTTTTTTAATATTTAAGTTTCTATTTTGATCCGTCTCTGTGAGACTGCTACGTTAGTTTCAATTTCTCTCGCTGGAACAAATGGTTTATCTCGCCGGTAAATAAATTTATTATTACTATGAATTAACAGTATTTTAGCAATAAATTTAGTCAGTAAACAGTAGACACGTTAGTGAATGATGTACATCCCCTGTTTCTCGCAACGAGGAAAATGATACTACCCGCTCAATTGTTGCCCCCTGCGTGTAATAGGTATATCGCAAATTATGGCATCAAGGGATTGCTCAGAATGAGTTGGAAAGTACTGTTGGCGAGTACTGGGAGGAGTTTTGTAGCGAACGTCGGTATTATCTCGAGGTGAGAATCGGTGGTTTCGCGAGCGCGCGCGCGTGTGCTAAGTAGACAGATTTCGTTCACGTAACCTTGCAGATGGAATCGAGACCGGTCTTCAGGATTAGGATCCGAGTAGGTTCGACGACCCCCGTCGCTCAACCGAGAGAAGACGAGTCTAGGCTGGACGAAAAAATAAAAAGAGTCGGGAGCATCGATCGGCCGCTCCGTTTCGTTTCGACGAGGAGAACGTTACCGATCTCTCGAATCGACGCGGTCCGAGATTCGGTCGATTCCGAGACCGGGTCTGGCCAAACAAAAGGAACGATTAACTCGGCCTGGGGCGAGTAGAGCCGAGCAGTTGAAAACCGATTCGCGGAAGCACGTAACGAGAGAGTTTTTATTATACCGACTATTCTTATCGGATTATCGGCTCGACTCGGCTCGGGAATCGACTGCTATTGTCGCGGCGGTTTACGCGCCGCGGGGAAACCGTTTCGGAAAGAAAATCATTAAAGCTTTCGATTCCAGACCAGTCTGGATCGATTTCGGCCGATTTACATTCACGCGGCTCGTACGTGATCGGTGTATGCACCGACCCGTGAATGGGAAGAGAGCGTTGGGGGTGGTCATAGGGAGGCTAAAGGGTGGCTAAAGGGTGAGCGCTGGGGTTAAATGCACGTCCCCGTGAAGGGGTTGCTGGAGGACAACGGACGAGGAGAGACCGTGCGAGAGGGACGCACCATAGAAAAACCGCACGCTCGAGCACACAACAAACAAGGACGGAAGAAAAACACCGTAGGATTTTTGTAGACGGTCGTCTGGCTTTAAAATTTACCAGACCAGAAGAGATTGTACTTCGATCTCGCAAAGATCGCCTCGTCGACGAGATCGAGCTTCCCCGAGAAACCTGCGATCTCGGTGTTTTCGAAAATGTTCTTTGCACTCTTAGACAATTAACAGAAACGCAGACAGTACGACTAGACTTTGAAGGAGACTCGAACGAAAACGGCATCTCTCCTTTTCGTTGTTTCTCGAGGACGTCGCTACCCTCCCGGTCGATCGCGCACGAAGCTACGTCCGTTCTTAGATCATTCGCCCACTCTTGCTCGCCCTATCGATTTCCAAGCGTTACATAAACCACCCCCGCGTTACAAAACCGAATCCTCTTACAGATCCATTCGAATTCTCCACAGAATAGTGATGTCCCAGGGAACGAAGGCGAGCTCCGTCATAGACGAGTCGTCGATGCGAGACGCTACGTCGACGCCGACGTAGACGTTGGCCGATGGATCCGGCAGGTACACGCGTCGATCCCAGCTCGTCTCGAGTTTCATTTAGAACGCATCGGGGCGAGCGAGTGGTTACGGTCGCGAGAAGTTATCCGAAGAATTAAACTTAGCAGCGCGATCGGCGCATGCACCCTGTCGGCATCGACGGACAGAGACACAGAGCCGACAGAATGGAAAATCCGAGGACGAGGGAAAAAGCGAGAGAACGAGGGTGGGAGAGAGGTTGAGATAGACAGATAGGGAAAAGCGGCAGCCGAGGGAAAATAAGAAGAGGGAAAAAGAGAACAGAGAGAAAGAGCGAGAGAGAGAGAGAGAGAGAGGGATACGGTTTGCACGCGCTGGAGTAGTTGGTGGGGTTGAAAGGGGTAAGGAGAGCGCGTCCGACGAAGAGGGGGAGAAGGACGGAAGAGGGAAATGCACGAGAGAGGTGTACGGTGACGCGAGGGTGGGAGGATCAAGAGGAACAAAGATAGAGTGGGAAGGGGAACGAGGGCGGAATGATCGAGCGGAGAAAGGGAACGACAGAGAAAGAAAGAGAACGCGAGGGAGAAAGAAAGAGAACGAGAAACAGAGGGAGAGAGAGAGAGAGAGAGAAAGAGAGAGAGCGGACAGAAGGAAAAGACCGAGAGCGGTAGCAGCAGCAGCAGCAGCAGCAGCAGCAGGAGGGTGGGTGAGGGAGGGTGGGCGACTGGCGAGGGATAGAGGGTCGAGGGGTAGAGGGACGGAGGGAACCTCTGGCAACGGGTCGATCGAAAGCGCAGCGCAGAGAAATGCACCACCTCTGCTCTGGTCTGGCAGCTTTGCTGGCACACCACCGCGTCCGCGTTCGTCCGAGAGAGACGAAGCGAGAGACAAACGGAGAGGGCTGAGCGGAGAGGGAGAGAGAGAGAGAAAGGGATAGCCAGCGACCAATACCGACGCAGGGGGAGGACGAGCCAAGCCGACTCGCGTTGGGCTAGGTCAGGTCTACCCGAGTTCCACACACTGCTCTCTGCGTGTGCCATCCAAAGAGACCCCGAAGGCGGAGACCACCCTCGAAAAAAGGGTTGAAACGCGACGGTACTCACGGGGAAACGCGTGTCCGGTTTCCCGTCGATTCCCGTTGATTCGCGTTCGTCGAAGGTGGTTCGCGTGATTCGCGTTTGTTAGTTATTGTGCGCGCCGGTTTGCCGCGGAGTTAATTCTCCTGCGGTGTTCGACGGAAATCTACGTCTCGTTCGCGTTCACGTTCGCGTACGACCTGTCGCGAGTTTGTTGGCGTTACCGTCCACTGACGGCGTGCTCGCGGAATCGGAATCGGCTCGGTCCCTCGTTCGGCGGAAGGGTGGAAAGCGTTGCCGATAGTTTGAAAGACAACCACCGATTTCGCTCGCGATACTCGTGCGCTTCTCTCGACCGATCGACCGGCTCACCCCCGTCCGAGTTGGAGCAGTTTTACGTCCCGGTTGTTACACCTGGGAAAGTAAAATAGGGCCGGAGGAGGGGGTGCGAGACGGAAAGAGGTGAAGCACGTCCAAGTTGTTGGTTCTGCGGGCGCGAGCGCGCGCGCGTGTGTGCGTCGACTGTGCGTGTACGCGCGAGTGTGTGCGCATTCAAAAGGAGAGTGAGAAGAAGCGCGTGTGCTTTCCCGGAGGATCTCTTCTCCGGTCGGTCTCAACCGGAATCAAGTCGAAATCGAAGCCGATTTGAGGAGAACCGACCGGACGCGGAGGGGCGAGGAGGATCGAGGGGATCCCTCGGAGCGATCGCCGCGGATCCTTCCGACCATAGTTGTTGACAAACAACGAGAACGGAGAGTGCGAGTGGTTGATCGAGTCGGGTGCAACGGCAGCACCGATCCCAACTTCTTTTCCTCGATGTCCTGATAATCGATAAGCGTCGTATAGGTGGCAGAGGACCGCCTAGGTCGGCAGCGATCGGCCTTATCGACGTCGGGATTTCGCCTTGCCTTCGGACATTTTCAAATAAATGTTGAGCAACACTGGCGCGTTTCGTCCCTCGACGCGAGGCCGCTACTCCAGGCTCCCGAGTCTGCCCAGAGTCGTCGGGATGCCGATCTCCCTTAAGAATCACAGGATCACGTAAAGATACCGGGTACCAGGAGTCCCTTCCCCTCGCCGCGACCGCGAACCGAACAGAAGCGAGACTGAGCACAGGACAGGAGAGGGCAGAGATCGCAGGTCGCAGGTCGCAGATCGCAGTCGACGACTCGCGGGTCGCGAACCGATGCGTCAAAAGGCGTGAGTACTGTGCGTTACGGTGCACCGCACTCTTATAGAAATAGAAAACCCCTATGAACTCGAACGACTTGAAGAACGCACGGAGATCGAGCGTTGCTTCTCCGTTCGCGAGTACCGCATTTCTCTCGAGGCTGGAACGGTTAGGGTCGTTCACCAAAAAGGGCATTGGTGCAACGTTCGCCGCGTTATAGGGATTCCGAACGGCTGGACCGTCGCCGAGCTGGAACATTGCTCGTTTCGAATTTCCGTTCAGCGAACGGAACACCGTCGATGCATTTTGCGAAGGAAGGGAACGAATATACGCGACCTAAGGGCAAAGAGAATACGTGGAAGAGAGAAAGGGAGTGAAAGGGAGAGGAAGGGAGCGAGAGCGAGAGAAGCGTCGTTCGTGGAAAAGAACGTCGAGATTCTGGAGAGCGAAGGGAAAAAGATCCGTTGTGCGAAAGGGTTGAAACGGCGAGTCAGCCGTCGGGGGGTGGAGGCGCGAGAAGGGGGCAAAAAGTTACGCGGAAAGTTAACGAATAGTGAACGGGCTGATAGTGCGCGATTTCCACGGAAATGGAAATTCAACGAGTAGCGAAAACCCCCGACGGTTGAGCGGGGGTGTTCGACGGTGTTCGGGGGCGTTGGGTGACGCGCGGGGGCGTCGGGGACGACGAGGCCGTCGGAGGAGGGGGCGGACTTCGGAGTTTATGCCCCGTCCCCGACTCCCACCCCCTCGCCCCTGCAGTCGATCAATGCGTGGACGGGTTTCACTTTCGCGGTGTTAAAGTGTTGCACCGCCGCCGATTCAGGCGAAGAAAAAAATGCGATTTTCGCGCAGCACGTGACTAAATCTCAATGGAACACATACGGAGGGTTGTTCCCCGATTTAGCGCACCTTTTCCCGGTGCGTTTCTTTTCAGCAATCGAGATCGGGAACAAGCGTTATCAATCAATCAAGAGAGAGTTTCGAAATATTTCGAGGATTATCGATCGCATCGATCCACGGACGAGTCGAAACTATTTATAACAGGGTGGCGCGGACGCCGGCCGTCGTTATGCTCCGTATCTTCTAATAATACTTCGCAATTTCCGCGTTTCTTTCTTTGGGGGGTTAATTGACGCGGACAGCGGGATTGACCGGCACACAGTCGGCGACCCTTGCAAGCACACAGCTTGCGAGTACGCGAAACGCGTGCCTCTCACCGACCGACGCTACACGCGCGGCGTGCGACATGCATAGGCCCCCAGCCTTGTTATTTATCGGAACAAGCGAGAAAGTCGATCGAAGACGCTCACCGGCACTAGAACATAACGGCGCCTGGATATGTGCTAAACTTTTAGTAAACAACTCGCGGTTATAACGGTACCTAGATGCGTATCGAATCGCCGGGTTCCCGAGGCACGGTCGGGTCGAACAACCGCGGCTGGTTGATCACGAACTTTGCTCGGTATACCGCCGCCGATCCGCAAAGAATATAAGACGCCTCCCGTTTTTCATTGTTTTCGGTCAGCGCGGCCGGAGTTCAACGAACCCAAAACTAACGTCACCTTTTTCTTTCTGTGTTTCTGTGCAGTGAAGGATGGAGGCCAGCGAGTGGGATCACGCGACCTTGAGGGAAGAGGAATTCGAGCAGCATGCCGTGTATTTGGTACCGGACGTGGGGGCGTCGCCAGGCGACGCGAACCGCGCTGAAGCGTCCCTGCCGAGAAATTTGGTCCTCAAGCCTTCTCAGGCCCTCCACGATGTACGTTCCTCCGCCAAAGAATCATTTCTCGAGATCTCCTCGGTGAGAGTCGCGAGACCCTCTACGAATCTACGAATATCCCTCCTTCTTTCTCTCCTTCGATCGGCTCGATTACGAAACAAGACCGAACGAAACCCTTGGAAAACTGTTCTCCGCGACGCATCTAGCATCACGCCGTCGGTCAAGTTGAACGTTTCGGGCTCGGGCGAGGATGCCAATCCGGCTATCAAGCTAATTAACTTAGCGGGCGTCGTGACCTAGAGTCCGAGTCAATCGTCACACTTTCCTCGGTGACAGGAATCGAGCGAGAAAGACGGAGAGATAGCTGCACGATTCCTACGCAACTGATACGCGCTATCGGCTAGAACTCGGTTAGAAGTCTGCGATCGTTCCGCGTGATTGTCGGGTCGACATTTTGAACAATTTGAAATTAGATAAGGTAGTGGAGCCGTCACTGTCGAGAGACCAATTGCTGTGCCTTCGGTTCTCTTTCGGGCATAATTAACTTTGTGTTTACCGAATAAGGCAGATTAAATGTTTATTTTTTTAAATGAACAGAATCAAAGAATAAAAGCAAGAATGAAACAATTTTTTACTCAAAAATAAACAAAATAAAGGAATAGATGAAGAAGAGAAAGAATTTCTTTACTCAAAAATGAAAATTTTTTCATTCAAAAATAAATAAAATAAAAGATATGTTTCCTTCGATAAATGTACAGTTAATTATCTCAGAGAACAAACTAAAAGCCACCCGATAATAAATAGAAGGTGGTTCTGCCGAAGTTCGACGGGTGATTCCAGACCGTCGACCGGCAGTTCTAGGAACCGGAAACAGGAGTAACGACATGATGGAATTATTCGCAGTTTTACCGCGCATTTGTGTTACTTGCTGACGCGAAGAATCCTTTTCACCGCGGAAATAGACTGTCACACGGCTCCAAGAATATTCCTCGGATAAAACTGTTGAACATGACGTCTATTCCGGCGACGACCCGAATCAACGATCGTTTCTCGCGGGATATTTCGGTTCGGGAGTCTGCTGGAAGCTCGGGAGAAAGCATTCCGTTTTTATCCTGCCGTCCGGATTATTATTAACCCTCCGAAGGCGGACGTTTTTGACGACTTTATGGTCAGCGGTGGCCAAGCCCATTCAGATCCTCGCTTATCAATTCTTCGAGGTCTATTCTCGAGCTACTGGGGGATGCATCATCGATCCCTCCCGGTTACACTCCCCACACACTCGCGGCCGACGATATTTTATTATCGAACGTGGTCGTCCTAACGCGAGAATTCGGAAGATAAGAGATCGATACTGATCCCAGAACCGTCCTCGGAGGGTTCGATAATTGAACAGCCTACTCGGTAGTTCTTCGCGCGGAGTAGTCCGTTTCCGTCCGAGGAAAACGAGCTCCGGAAACTGAACGGAAGGTTGTTTACTGTGTGTACAGGTGTTGGGCGTTTGGAGCACGAGTTACATACCGAAAGGGACCCGGTTCGGTCCGCTGGTGGGCCAAGTGTACACCAAGGACTCGGTGCCGGCCGACGCGAACCGGAAATACTTCTGGAGGGTAAGAATCAGTTGATCAGACGAAAATTCTCGCGGATCCGAGACTATCGCGGTCGAGGGGGCCGGTCTCTCGCAAGATCGTAATCGCAAGAAAAGTGCGGAGAGAACGGAAAGGGAAACACGGAGTCTAGGGGAAGGATAGTGAGAGGATAGCGGAAAGATAGAGAGAGGATAGAGAGAGAGAGGAAGAAGCCGGCAAAGACCAGAAACTGGTTTGAACCGATCTAGCGAGCCTTAAAGCGAACCCCGCGAAGCCATTGATGCCTCGTAACGAATTGATGAGTTACGATAGAGAACTCGGATTCTCTCTCGATCCTCTCTGCTAAATCGCCGACGTTTCCCAGCCGGTATAACCGCCGCGGATAGACTCGGATCGCGCAGGATTCCGAAGCAACGGCACCGCGTTGCTTATTGGTCCGCCTGGCTTTCGTTCGTGGACCCGTAAAATGACGGGAGACGAACTGTCTAAAACCGCGCTTTTCCGTCGACAGGTGTACAAGAACAACGAGCTGTTCTACTACATCGACGGTTACGACGTCCAGAAATCAAATTGGATGCGTTACGTAAACCCGGCTTATTCGTCCGAATCACAAAACCTAATAGCATGCCAGTATAAGGTGAGTCGGATGCCAGTCGTTCCGGTGCGGTGGATCGCAACTTTGAAGGTGATACTGAAAAGCTCTCTTGTTGTAGATGAACATTTATTTTTACACGATCAAGCCGATACTACCGAACCAGGAGCTGTTGGTCTGGTATTGCAGAGAGTTCGCGGAGAGGCTCAATTACCCGTTAACGGGCGAGCTGATGCTTCAAAGAATACGTGAGTATGGTCGAGGATTCGACCGAGTCGCGGTTGGAGCGAATTCGGGTTATGTAACGCCACGAGATCTCTCGATTTCAGGACAACAAGTACAACAATCAGCGCTGCCGAACGAGCTACCGCCGAGCGTAGACGCGGTCTCGCCGTTGAAGGACCCGTCGATCTACGAGAGACGGTCGCAGATGACGCCGACCGACGGATCGGTGAGGTCCGACGAGGGCTACCACTCGAACGGCTATCACGACGAGGTGCTCACGCCGCCGGAAGAAAGCAGCGAGTCCGACTCGGAGAACAACTACGTGCTGGACTTCAGCAAGAACTCGAAGACTTCGGTGTGCAGCAACGAGGTGCTCGACAAACAGGACAACGCGGCTGCGAAGAACGAGTACAGAAAGGTCAAGATCAAGATCACGAAGACCTACGGGAACTTCCAGGCCGCGAAGACGGGACTGGATGGCGCCGCGAAGGACAAGGACCAAGAGCTGTCTAGCAGAGCGGTGACCCCCGAGCTGCAGAAGTCGGTCTCGCCGATGCTGCTGCAGAAGAACGCGGTGCTCTCGACCGTCGCCGAGGACGAAATCCACGAGAAGAACGCGAAACCGTTCTACGAGCCCGAGGTCGTCAAGGCCAACATGCCCGGCACCGGGAGACCGGCCTACCTGGCCAGCCCCAGCAGTTCCATCCTCGAGAACATCCTGCTGCGCAGCAGCACTGACAACAACAACAATAGCCACAGCCACAGCCATCACCACAACGGCGCGCTGCAGCATCATCAACAGCAGCAGCAGCAACAACAACAACAACAACAGCAGCAGCAACAACAGCAACAGCAACAGCAGCAGCAACACCAACACCATCAGATCCACCATCCGACTCACGTGGACTCGGTGACTCCGCCGCCGTCCAGTCCGACGGAGATGGCCTACTCGTACAAAAAGTCTCATCGCTACGGGAATATTCTCCCGTGCAGCCCGGATTCGAGCTCGAACCTACCGATGCAAGCGGACGCGTGCGTGAACTCGACCACCAACGGGAACAGCGCCCTGCCGATGCAGAGTCCGACGAGCGACCTGCACTCGAGCACCGGGAACCTGCACTCGAGCACCGGCCCGGGGACCGCGGGGCTGCAGTCGCATCCAGGGAGCATCCATTCGTCCAGCAACGCGAGCAATCACCATTCGAGCCACTCGAACGCGAGCGTGCTGTCGTCGAGCACGATCTTGACGTCGACCAGCGGCATCCACTCGTCCGCGGCGAGCAGCAGTTGCCCGGCCAAGAGGAAGACTAAGTCGCCATCGCCGAGCGGGACGCCCCAAGGGGCCGCGACCACCTCGACGATCCTCTACTCGAGCTCCGGTGGCTGTCAGATCGAGTCGAGCCCGGTCTACCCGAGCTCGGCCGCGAGCAGCAACCAGAGCGTGTCGCCGATCTCGCCGATCCAATCGCCGTCCTCGTACCCGTATGGCATTTACCATCAAAACGGCTCGTTGCACCACAACGTCGCCCCGCTGTCGATCAACTGCACCGCCTACTCGCCGACCCCGAGCGGGAACGTCGTCTACGAGAGGCCGGACGGCAGGAGGCTCGAGGCGGCGACCAGCAGCCACCAACTGCCGACCTCCTCCACCATGCAGATCGACACCAACCAGGCGTTGATCGCCAGCACGCACAACCTCCACCTCGGTCACCACCCCGGGCTCACCATCCACGCAAACTCCTCCTTGAACCGATACTCGCCCGCGAGCTCACTCTCACCGGACGACCACGGCTGCTCGCAGAGCGGCTCCCTCAGCCCTAACTCCCAGGGGTCTAGGGGCTACAGGTCGTTGCCCTACCCGCTCAAGAAGAAGGACGGCAAGATGCATTACGAGTGCAACGTTTGCTGCAAGACCTTCGGCCAGCTATCGAACCTCAAGGTGCACCTGAGGACGCACTCCGGCGAAAGGCCGTTCAAGTGCAACGTCTGCACCAAGAGCTTCACCCAACTGGCCCACCTCCAGAAGCACCATCTCGTGCACACCGGTGAGTCTTATCACGTGAACTTTCCTACCCTCGTCGAGCCTTCCGCGGTTCCGAGCGTGCCAGCGTAGCGCAGGGCTCGGAATTAAATGCACAGCGATGTCGAGGGCTACGTCTCCTAACTCCCGTCGCGCTATAAAGCAACAGGCACACGTGTCTGGTTTGCTGCGGGTCGAAAGAGGCGATCTCAGGGGGCCGAGACACTGCAGCGCGAGTCAGGAGGCGTGGTCTTCGCCATCGCAGTGTCGCGTGCACTTAATTCCGAATCCTGGCGTAGAGGACCAAACAGAAACTAATCAGCCGCGGTCTTTGCAGGTGAGAAGCCCCACCAGTGCGAAATTTGCAAAAAGAGGTTCAGCTCGACCTCGAACCTGAAGACGCACCTGAGACTGCACTCGGGCCAAAAGCCGTATGCCTGCGATCTATGCCCCGCGAAGTTTACTCAGTTCGTTCACCTGAAGCTGCACAAGAGGTTACACACGAACGAGAGGCCCTACACCTGCCAGGGCTGCGACAAGAAGTACATTAGCGCGAGCGGCCTGAGGACCCACTGGAAGACGACCAGCTGCAGGCCAAACAACATCGAGGACGAGCTCGCCTTGGCCGCGGCGGTCGGCTCACCGACCTACTACGAGTACGGACCTGACATGAATGTCGGTGAGTAAACTGGTCGGAAACAACAGCGGATACAAACGAATCGATCGAAGCGATAACCAGGAAAGAACAACTTACTAGCGATGTTTCTATCGGGGATGAAACAAGGGTTTCTACCACATTCGACGGCTCTGTCGAACGCGATTTGTATAAAGAAGCAGAGCTAGTAAAAAAGTAGCCTGATTAATGATTAAAGATTATGACTAACGTTAAATCATGGTCATGATTAATTATTACGATTGCTAAGTAATTATGTGAACATGAGTAATGAATAAAATAAGTAATCGAAGCGACTGTAATCGCTGGTCATGATTTACGCCTTGCGCTACGGCTTCTTTCATGGCTACATTGATCAACACTTCTTCGTCTAGAATGATTGCTCTACAGGACGAGACAATTTTATTTCTTGTATCTCTTTATTTGCTTTCAATCCTAAACTTTGATAATTAATTGTTGCTTCGACTTAGAAGAAATGAATGGCATTCATATTTAGATGACGAAATCTTCATCACGGACGAGACTTGTTATTATAGTAAAAAGGTTTAACAGAGTGATGTAATGATTACTGTTTCTGATTAATTAAAACATCGGTATTATGATAGTTAATGATAATTCTGAATAGTATTTAGAAAATCCGTATGTAGACTTGTTTAATTCGGGCCCCTCGTCTGGACTCAATAGAAAGTGATGAGAAAAAATAAATTAATCGTTCGTCCGCAATTACAGATAACCGATTAATGATTGTAATTGCCGTGATTAATTTTCGTAATCGAGGAAATAATCGATTAGCGCGCAACTGTGGAAGGAAGCCGAGTAGAAGGTTTGCAAGCTCTCGGCTAGTTTGATAGAGGAACGTTGGTTGGTTTTCGGTTGCAGGTAACATTCCGAAGGAATGCGAACTGGAGCACATCGAGAACTACGAGAGGCACGGATCGACGCACGGATCTACGCACGGGCCGCACTCCACATCCCTGCACAACCTGGAGAACTCCGTGGGCAGGCCGAGCGTCATAGAGACCTCCCAGCCTCACATAATCGAGTGCACCTAAGAACGGGGGTATGAGCCCTTTCGCTCCAGCGCAGAACCTAGCCGTGGAATAGTAAACGAGTTGCTCACGACAGACGAAATGTACTCGTACCCCTGCTTCCCTTTCGAGAGCTATTCCCGGAACTGTAATTTTCAGAAATTTGATCCGTCGTAAGCAGCGTGTGCAATGATCACGAACTGAGTGTATAAAGAACGGTGGGGTTTCGGGTGGGGTCGGGGTTGGGGATGTGACAAACAGGGAGAAAGAGAAAAGGAAGGACAGAGAAAGAGAGAGAGAGAGATAGAGAGGAGGAGCCACGAGAGGAGAATCGTGGGAGAAACGCTTCGAGAGATCGAGAAAAAACGAGCGGTGTTCACGCGTACCGAAGCGACCCGAGATTGTTGAATATACATTGTTGCTTGAATCGTAGCTTTTAGTAGACACACTGCATTCCCGAAAGCTGATTATACTTTGTCGGTGGGACGGCGTTGTCTTATTCGGGTGAGACGAGTCGACGGGATTCCCATCTACATACGAGCGTAACAAAGTTCCTTCCTTGTAAATACTCGTTTCTATATTTTTTCTATGGTAGCGCCCGACCAACGAACACAAATCCGAATCCGGACGAACGCGGTATAGGGGGTCGACACAGAAACCGATGGAATCGTTGATCGCTAATTACGATATTCTCGAGTCGTTGAACGCTGCCATTCGCAAAATCGGATGCAATCGTGAGAGCTAGAGATACAGAGATAGAGAAAGAAAGAGAGAGAGAGAGAGAGATGAAGAGAAAGGGAAATGAATGCACCAAAGTCGTTCGAGCTTCTCGATTATCCTTCCACGGTCCATGCTTCAGCGACGCATAGAAAAAGGTACCGTAACCGCGCGGTAATCCGTGCCGTTCCCTTTTTCTACTCGTATACAAATCGCTACGCTTCCACGAATACTTCCGTCGTCCAGCCGGCGAAACGCAGCGAAACTCGATTTTTGGAATCGCTCGTCGACGGTGAAATCGAGCGTTATATTCTCGAACAGCAAATTTTCTCCTGACTCAATACCAGTGTTTTTTAAAACTTTCTCGTCCTTATTGCGAGCGAATCGACCGAATCGTCGATCCGCGGAGCGATTCCAAAGTTTCGAACGCCGGCAATCCCCTTTTCCCCATCGATCCAAGATCGGATGCGAACGTCTCGATTCTGCAAGCCTGTCGACGACAACGCCGGTTGTCCGCTCCGTCGTTAACACGTTCAGGAGTGTTAATCGAGCGTACGACGTCGCCGGTGCGAAATCACGACGATCGCGTATTATTGGGAGCAGAGGAGACGGCGGTCGGCTGTGATTGGCTCAAGTTCAGTAGGGCGACCTTCGCGGGACGGACACGTAGAAAAAGCGCACGCAGTCCCCTTATTGGGGAAACGACGATTGGAAGGCGGAGCAGAGTTTCCCCTTGCCGCTCGTTAACGAAACGTCCAGACTGCCGACTTCTCGGCTGCCAATAGGGTGTCCGGTCCGAGCGCGTTATCGGGACGCGAGAGGCCCGGTTCAGAGATCGAAAACCGGCCTCCGTCTCGTCGTTGGTCGATAACGCGACGAATAATCTCCCCCGATGCGACGTCTTCGCTTCGACGCGACGCGACGGCGTCACGGTACCATTTTCTACGCGTCCCGTGCTAACAAATGAGGCGGCGGACTTGGTCGGCATCCGCTCGCCAGAAAAATTCTCAACAACCACAACGAGCGAGAGCGACGCGACGATCGAACGAACAACAAACCAGTGACGACACGACTGCAAACTATACGAGACCTGTACCTGTATATACTAACATTACTATTAATTATTCGATCTAATTTAAAAGGTAAATTATAAGGAGCTCTAATTTATGAATACCTTTATATAATTATGTATATGTATACATCGTCGTCGGTTGGCGGGAAACGGTAGGCTGCGCTCTACGACATCGATCCTCGGATCCGAAACAACCCCTTTCTCGGACGTTCGATCGTCCATTCGCGCGCGTACCAAACCAAGAGATCCATTTCGGAAACAAGATATACAAGGAAAAAGAATAGCTTTCGGTGATCGAGTATCTCTTATACCTATATTTATACGCGCATCGTATACATACACACATGCATACATACATACATCCATGCATACATACATACATGTATATACATACACGCATGCACATATATATTTTTTAGGCATCCTTTTGTCGTGGAATTCTCACAAATTTTCGCAAACTGTCGCAACGGAAACGTTGTCTCTCTCGGTCACACGCGAACCAAACTTTTCAATTTCGATCGATCGTTTCGAAACACGAGGCCGATAATGCGAAAACAATTATTCTCGAGAATCGACGATTCTAAACTGCTCACGGTCGAATGTTCTCCGCTGTTGATCACCTATCTCGTGATCTTTAATCGCGATCGCGCGCACAAACAATCCCCGACCGATCAAAGATCCTGCGTCTTTCTCTTCTCGCTTAACAACGAAATTTCTCGTTGGGGGCGAAGACTCGGCGGCGATCTTCCTAATCGGGAACAAATCGAAAGCGCACACTAACACGGGTAGCACATCTCGCGGCGCCGAGGGATAAATTTAAATACTACCGCGTAACTAGGGGCGGGAGGGAAAAATTCTAGTCAAAAAGAAACTAACGCACCGATGCGTCCCGCGGCTATTTGTAACGTAATTTAAACGAGATCGAGCCGAGCCTTCCCTCGAACGACGATTCGCGGCACGGTCCGACGCGAATTCCAAACGATCGAATCGACGAAAGAGAAGCGGTTTCAATCAGTCGATTGAGAAGAACCGCGAACGATAACACGCGCCGTTGTCGTTGCCGCCCTCCACTGGCGGTTTTCTTTTCCCTATTTACCAGGTTCGTTCTCATCTTCCATTGATTTTCGCGGGCATGTTTCGTCGTCTTTTTGGTACTTCCACTCTGATTTTCACGCGCCAAGATAGCGCAGCCTACCATTAAATGCAAAACGATAATGGTCGTCGTCGGTCGGTGATTCACGCGCGCCTTCCAAGCGGGATTTTTATCGAAACGAAACACTGACCGATCGTGACAGCACATCACGATGTATCGCAGACTGATATACGCACGGTTATCGATTGTCTACGTGAGAGAAAGAGAGAGAGCGAGAGAGAGAGAGAGAGAGAGAGAGAGAGAGAGAGAGAATGACTGTACGAACGACAGATAAAGTGTGTGCGACAGCAAGAGAGTAAGGGAGGGGGAAAGTGTGTTTAGCGAAAACTACGTGCACCTCGTTTCGATTCCAAGAGCGTACGGTCCCGATAAACTAGAGAGAAAGAGAAAGAGATAAATCTCGAAGCACACGCGTACACTTTCGAAGTTGATCCGTTTGTTAAAGCCTCAGTTTCTCGACATTCGAAAAGGTCCCGTTCGTCGGCCGATCGCAATCAATATTGTGCACGCATCCATCGTCTATCCGTTTAGCTTGGAACGCGACAACTCCAATGGTTCCTGCAAATGTTCATGGTGCTCGTCGTAAGATTTCTAATAGACAGGGGAACTGAAATATCGCGTTTAGTTGGTCTCTTCCGTTTCGCTGCGCCCCTCTTTACCGCTTTCGCGCGCCCCTATCGGGAAACGATACTTCGCCGGCGTCGTACGTTTAAGGCAGCTTTAAACTGAGAGAAGGAGTGTGTGTGAGAGAAAGAGCAATAGAGAGAGGAGAGAGAGAGAGAGAGAGAGAGAGAGAGCGTCATTTTCTTTTCTTTACACACCGCGGCAGCAGATAGAAAAGATCCGGTGAGAAAGGGCAAAAGGGAGATAGGAAATCGAAGACGGTACGATTCGCAAGGCCTTCACGCTGATTTTTCCGCGGACACGTTCAACAGACAAGGTAGAGGGTTTCACCTGGCTGATCTGTATTCGTCGCTAGAGAGAGAGGGAAAGAGAAAGGGAGAGAAAGAGGGAGACAAGCAATATGTTGCAAACCGCGGCTTTCTAACTTCCACGGAGGTCGTCTCACACCCGGTCGCACAATCCACATGCGTCTACCACGTTTCAAATTCTGAAAAACGACGATACTTCTTAATGTGTTCACCATTCGTACATTTATTTTCAATATTCGAGACTCGACAGATGCACGTAGATTTCCGGTAGCGACTGCGAAAAGAAAAGATTCGACGACCCCGAGCATTCGCGAAGCAGAAAACTCGAAGGATCGGTGTTACTTCCGGTAACGAGTCTGCATGAAAGCTCTGCGCCGCGAAAACGACACTGGAAACGCGGACCTGCGGAACGACAGGAAATTCAACAGTCCGTTCGATGCATCGCCTTGTCAGCAACGCATTCGTTTTTTCTACCGGTCGAGAACCGACTTATAGCAGGAAGAAAGAGAGAGAGAGAGAGAGAGAGAGAGGGGGGGGGGAGAGAGAGACGAACACGGGAATTTTCCGATGGTCTAGCTTGAATGCTTCCGCGACCGAAACTAAAACCGAAACCGAAACCACACAGACGTCTACTCGCAACTCGCAATTAATTAGTCGAGCAAACGTTAAACGTTGTCAGTCGCCGCGACAGCGTTGAATGGCCGGATCGATCGACGCCGAATATATCATATTTTTTTATAACGCTATTTGCAATCTGGAATCGCGGGCGATAGTTTCCAGTGACGTTTCGTCGATCGACAATTCCGTACGTTGCCTCGATTCCCTACCTTGCCTGCATTAAACGCACTATTATAAATAAAGAGATGAAAGGATCGCGTTGCAAAGAGAGAGAGAGAGAGAGAGAGAGAGAGAGAGAGAGAGAGAAACTGCGAGCGAACGGGCGAGTGTACGTGAACAAGGGAGAGCGCTTCTGTGTATGCGTGAGAAAGAGAGAGAGAGAATGAATTACACCTAGCAAGTAAGAATTAAACTGCGAGGGTGAGAACAGAAAAAAGGGACGAAGAATTACGGTGTAGAGAAAGAGGGATGAGAGTAAAACCAGAAAGAAAGAGAGTGAGAAGTGAGAGAGAGGGAGAGAGAGGGAGAGAGAGAAAGAGAGAGAGAGAGAGAGAGAGAGAGAGAGAGAGAGAGAAGATCGTGTAAATACCGCTGAAAGTAGAATGATCGAAGGAAGCAAGCGACTAACCGCCTCGACAACAAACAACAAGCAATATTTAGTTCTTACCATCTCGTAATAATTAAAGGATAACTCCAAACTCTGTACTGTACACGCGTGTACAACGCTCGTAAACGTATTTAAACGACTATAAATTAAATGTTAATTATCCTTACACTTCGTATATAGTAAAATTGTTACGCATTTATTATCATTACAATTATTGAATAGGTAATGCTCAATTAGCATTTGTTTCTTAAAATAAAGAATAAATATATGGCTGTTGGATATTTATATTGCACATATCACTACCTATCATTCGCACCTCGTAGATCACGTACACGGCTTCCATTGAATTTTCCGCGGACCGTTGGGACGGGAGATCCAGGGATACGATACGTTTCAGTTCGGACACCTATCTGTCTGTTAAGGGGGTACGGGACTATTGGGTGGCAAATATAGTGTTCTTGAAGGAACGAAGTGGTCAGAACCTTGGACATTGTTAAGAGTCGTGGAGCAGCAAGGGATCTGCAATAATTTATACATAATTGTAGAATGATTCGATATTGATATCCGAGCTCCACTCTGCGACTGGTATTTATGCTTCAAAGTGCAGTTATCATGTAAAGGACTTCAAGGTTTGAAGCAATGCTTCCCCCTTCATACGATTTTTATGGGTTTCTCGACGTAAACAGAATTTTCTTTACGAACTTGCTCATCTTTGTAGTTTCGATACCCTGTGGGATTTGATCAATGGAGCAATGCAATAGAATGCGTCTGGTTCCACAATTTCCGTGATTACTAGAATATTTCGATGGATAATGTTACTTCGAATGTTCGTGAAAATGAGACTTCCAAAATGAATAAGTTTCAATAGTCCTGTGCACCCTTAAACGCGACGATGTCCTCGCGTCTATCCGCGTTATCGTGAGAGAAATAGAGACGATAACGCGGATAGGGGAAACGAAATCCCACTGGCAGGATGTGAGTCCAAGGATATGTTTCAAACTTAGTAGGCGAGGCATGTCGTTTTCAACCTTTTATTGTAAATTGATCTACAATCACCATATCCTGGTTCATCGTCGTTTACATCTTCGTCGTTTATAAATAGAAAAAAAAAAGAATGACATGTTACAGCAGCACTATTGCTCAGTTATTATGGTGTGTGTACGTTCGTGTACGTGTCTGCACATATACAAATCTGTTCGTTTTTTATTTTTGTTACCCTAGGATATCGAAGGATATCAACCTTCGGGTCCGTGGGTTAATCGGTTAATCGAATTGATTCGCTTTTCATGGCTCTCGCGAAATTGAGATTGGCCTCTTGTCGGAGCGAATGCGTGTCACCGATTACTTTCTTATTGTACAATTCAAAGGATTACGCGCTGCTTCCTTTCCTAACCGACACTTCGGAACGAATTTCCTCGGTCGCTGAAGCCCGTGGAAATCGAAACGAACCGCGGATCGAGGCGAAACGAAACTGCGGGGATATTGGGAGAAGCTACCTAACTTACGAGAGCGTTAACAGTTGTTTTGTTTTTTTCTTTATCTCGTACGTTAACTTTTTATTTTCTTTGTCTGTTTTCTCAGCCACTCGTCATTATCCCCCGGACGTAAGAAAAATGCGTAAGATCATACGTCTACACGCTTCGAGGACAATATACATATTCCTATATTAATTAGAAAAATAATACAGATTTTGCATTGTTAATGGAAACAATTAGCTATACGTAATGTACCACATGACTTATGCGGGTATGGACATTCGAGTATGTTGTCACAGCTAACCAAGTCCCTGAAAACAATTTTAAGAAAGTCTTTCATCTCGCGGACAAATCTCACACGTTTAACTACTTTCTTTTCACGTTTCCGATTTGTTGTCGTAGAAACGACGCTCGTTTAGAATACGCTCCTCGAGAAACAATCGCGAAGCACCGATCGCGGTAACGTGCAAGAGAGACCAAATGGAATTTGCTGGTACCCGAGCTTTTCAAACTTTCGAACGAAAAATCGCTCATTCAACGATCTGATCTCATCAGAGATCTTGGAAGGTCTCATTCCTTTCTAAGAAAACCTAGGATCGAGGTAGCGAAATCATATGTACTGTTACGTCCGTGTACTTGGAAACGCTAGATCGCAACTAATAACAGAACAATACTACACGGAATCCATCTTGTTACGTTCTCCGGCTACGGAACGAAACGAAACGAAAAGAAACAAAATGATCGGTAAGCCGAATTGCAAATAGAATGTTAAACGCTAAATACTCGTATAGTCGATTGTAAAACATTTTATTATCGTTAAAGGATATGTTGCGCCGACCAATTAAAAAATGATAAACGTAGAATAAGATATCGTTCGGACATTAAATCGACGAACGAATAAATGAAGATGTGAAATAATGTCCTACCTTATCAAGGTACAGGACTGTCTGTTCCGCTTCCGCTGTTGGTCCCGGCTTCCGTTTTCGTTGCGGCCACTCTGTCGCCTCGCTTGGAACTCTTCGATAAGGAAGCGACTTCTTTCAATAGATTAGAGATCTTGAGCTGCATCGTCGAGATTTTGGTCTCGTATTCTTTCTCCGTTGCTTTCATTTTGTTGCGCAGCTCCGTTTCCGACGTGAAGTTTTTCGCCTTCAGTTCGGTGATCTGTTGACAGAAATGATCCTTTTATTATTCCTCTATTCGTCGGATCATTCTAGAGACTTTTAGAACCGAATTACCAAGGAGAAGTCGGGAACTTAATGGGAGTTACCTGTCTATCCTTGGCGAGTAGTTGGCTATCCTTGATGGAGATTTGCTTCTGAAGGTGAGCTATCTTTTCTTTAAGTTGCGTAACCGCGACTACATGATCCGAACTGTTTGGATCGTGAGGATCGTGCACGCCGACCATCCTCGCTGCTTTGACCGGCGCGGGGCCGTTCGTGTCGCCGCCTTCCGACTGAGGCGGCGGCAGCTTCGTTACATCTACTCTGTGCGGTCTCTTATTGTGACCTTTCATTCTGAAGCAAAATTAATTAAATGAGCGGGCTAGAATTTTGCGAGTCGACGTTCGCACGTGGAAACGTTACCGGTTTTGTTTTTTCATCGAAGCGATATACTGAAATCGTGCAGAAACACAATTAAAACTACCAAGCACAAAGTTACCTTGTGATAGTACGTATTTGAATAATTACTTTTGTTCTTTGTGCTTTGCTGCCCGCTGCTGTGCCAGTTTCAAATGCGCCCGCCTTTCCGCGTCCGACTGTTTTGTTTTTGCCAGTGCTCGTTTATAAGACAATGTACACAACCAACATAACAATTTTCCATCAACCTTGAACAAAACCAGGACTCTCAGGTTATCAACAATGTAAGTTTGGTTGTTAAGGACAATTATGGTTTTCTTCTCATTACCTTTTTATCTTCATCCTGTCTATCAAAGGCACACTTCTGTTTGCATTGCTCGCAAGTAACCGGTGGTCCATAACGTTTCTCGGAATTGGTACATCGTTGGCATTTGCTGCCTATAAATGCAGCTATCGTATTGCAATATTCACAGGCCGATGGCTTACCATAGGATTTCACATTTTGCTCACATTTTTTACATATAGTGCTCGTGTTACCCTTTCTGTAAAGAAAAGAACAAGATTATTTAATGCAACTATACTGAGTCAATTGTGATAATACAAAGCAAAAGTTAAGAGTGCTTACATTGTTTGCTGGAATTCTGACCTACAATACGTGCATTTCACCACTGGAAATGCACCTCTGCACTCCTAAATAAGCAACACAATATAGAGAAAGTTCTACAGAAAATGTACACATAAAAATTTTAGTGTTTGTACAGTGTATGTGTGTGCACTGCTATATAAAATGCATGGCATAATGCAAGAAGAAATCAACAAAATCGTGTTTCACAAAAAAATGTAACTTTCAAAGAGAAGGTCTAGCTTTTAAAAGTTGGTTGCAACAAAGAGTGTTTGTAGACAAATAATATACTACAGATTTGATGTGTTTGTAGCATAAAGTCTCTGCTGCAAATTGAACAAATGATGCTGTTGTGAAACGCAGAAAATTCGCGCGGTCCTCAACGCGGTAATGGAGTAAACAAATTTCCGGCTCCAATAAACTAGTCCCAACAGCAAAAATTCTTGGACTGGTAGTTAATAAAATATTCCAGGACTAATCTCCTTCTCAGAATTTCGAATGTAACGAAAAAGCATCGGTTACATGTGAAACGCGCGTTTCAATTGAAAGTTCTATTATTAGCGTGGTGTCTCGCGAACAAGAAAAACGACGCTCGTGGGGAATCATTAGTGCATCGTGTAACAAAATTTGTTGGAGGAGAAAGCAAGGGGAAACACGGTGAACGATACCTTGCACAATTGCTGTCCCGGGGATAGCTCCTCGAACGGATGCCTCGAAAAGCATCTGGAGCACGCGAACATCGCTTGCACATTGTTCGCGCTCATCGTCGTGCGTCGATTCGTGTTTGGCCTCGGCGCTTGAAACAACTGTACGTCACCGATGAGATAAATATCGATTCGTGAAGTCTCGCAGCCAGAAGCCGAGCGAACGTTTTTAGTTTTCGGTGCTGACGGCAGAACAAAAAGGAACGGAAAATTTGAAGGCGACGGCGGCACTGACGGTAACAGCTCCTTACATGTTTCAAGACGTTTTCCGCGTTCGACGCGATTGTTTTGCGTACATAACCGCGTCACTTTAATCGCTCCCTGCACCGGTTGTTGATTTCAGACAGCTATCCGTGACTTCTTACGGGAGAAACGTTTTTAGCTGGTTCGCGACAGCGACCAGATGTCGCCTCCGTCCGCGTCGAGTGTTCAGATGCACGCGCCGCAAACCAATCGGCATTTTTCGAACCGAAATAATCGAGCGACAATTGGTTAAACCGTTATCACGGCTTCGATATCGTGAGTATTCGTAGAACTTGTCCTGTTTGACCTTTACACGTTGCTGCCGACCAATCACCGGACGTCGTACGGCGACTTGTTGAAGGAACCTCCATCACGGATGATTCATGCAGAGGTGAGAACCAATTCCAGTGCGCATGCGTGTGTAAGTTGACCCGACCACTTGTTTTCTCTAATTTTTAAACAAGTAATTAAAAGACTTTTAATTAACGAAAGGTATACACATGTATTTTTATAAAATCATGATAAGAAGTGTACAATACAAATATAAAAAATTCCTAGAAATTTCTGCCGTTTGAAGTAACGACCGAATAATTTACAATACGGAAAAATGTGAGAAAATTTTATTTTACTATACATATATAATATTACCTTTCAAATATTGCTGCGCTTTATAAAGTTTTCATTTTCCACCTCTCTCATCCATTAGCAACAACGCTCTCTATATGCTAGTTTTCAAGGTCATCCAATTTGAGAACGCAAAGATCAAATATGAATGGCGAAAGTTAGCCTCTGATGTAGTAGTCTGTGACTCTAAAAACTGGATTGCACATGTGAAAAACTGCACGCGTCTTGTATTTACATAGCTTTTTAACGGTGCGAATATAAATATAACCTAAAACGTAACTGTTTCAACGTGGTTGCTGAAATGTAAACATATTCATTGTCATTTGAAAACTACAATACAACTACGGAAAAGGTAAAATTTCGTTCAGATTTGAAAAATGCGTTTGACGAAGAAAGTACAGTGGAGAATAGAGCAGAAAAAGAGAGCTCTTTATATTCGTCTGCCGCACCGAATACGATCAGAACAAGATGTGGCAAAGTTTTTCAACGGTGAATTCAAAGTAGAGCTTCTTCGACAATCCAGTAGATATTGCTATGTAATATTTGCCAGTATGGAAGAGAAATTGAAAAATTTGGAGGCCGCCAAGAATGCACGAGTAAATGGTAAACGTGTGGTCATAGCACCCGCGATCACAGAAATCAAAAACATAAAGCCAAAGATGATGAGAAAAAAGATTGTTTACCCTAAAATAAAAGCAGAAAAGAGAGTAACAAGGACGTAAGTATTTCTTTTGTTCCTGTTCTTGTCTCCGATTTCTTAAAATTGTACATTTTTTACAGGCTGTTCGTATCGAATATCAAATGTGGAACTAAGCTTCAAGACTTAAAAGAATGTATTCCTGGTTGTGTTTCTGGTAAATTGTTGAAATCATATTCACCGCTTCTTAGGTATTCTTTGTTTTATTTCAATATTATTATAAAAATTTCTGTACAATATCTGTTTATAAGATTTTATAACTACATATTCTAGGGCTGCAATAATTAAATTGGAAAGTGCACAGGTTGCAGCAGAATATTTGAAAAAAATTAGACCACCACCAGTTGTGGCAGGTCAGAAACTGAAATTCTATTCAGATACAACAAAGAGAATGAATAGGGCTTCACTAAAGAGGACAAAAAAGCCTGATGTTCCTCTACGGTTTTACGATGGAGATAAAGAAATAACACCTACTTTTAGTAATAGAAAAAACAATGATGCTTTAGATCATATTCTACTTGAGAACAAAGAGTAAATAATATCTTATTAAATAATAAATATTAATTGTTATTGTAGATTTTATAGTCATAATTTTTAATCTTGTAAGGTAGATGATAAACAAATTCTGTATATAATAGTTGACTATTACTCTATGAATAAAATTTCTACGTCATAAGAAGATATAATACTTCAAAAGAATATATTATTTTCTCTTTCCATGAAAATGGTCATGTAGTAACCTAGTGTTTTTGTCGCATTTGTAATCAATCACGTAGTCTAAAGCATATTGAAAAAACAGCATTTCAATGAATTGAGTCATGAGGAGCTAAAAAGATGTCATAACACTCTGCTATAAATAATCACTAACGAGAAGATCTCTCTATCACAAAAAGTTAAGTAGAATCAGTTAACACGTTCATTCAAATCAAAGCAATTTAATTAATTAAAGAGAAATTAGAAAGTTAAAATTGATTATAGGGGATGAAATTAGTACTCTTTCGCATCCGAAACATCCTAGTCAAATTCAGTTTATTCGAATATATTAAAATGAAAATGAATTTTTAAAACTGTTTGAACTAGCGTCACCCATATTTGGATGACGTGGTGCTGAACGTGTTACAGATGCGTGACCTGTGACAAAGTTAAACTCTCGCTAATAAACACAATATTAAATTAAAATATTTTGGATATTATAGTATAAGTTGATGGAAATGCCTGTGTATGCATAAAATGCTAAATAAAATAAATAGATTTAATGTAATTAGCGAGTTAACTAGTCCTCTCCGGTTAACGTGTTGCGATCGTTCGAAATCGTTTTTCTTTAAAGGTTGTGCAACGCCTAGTAGAGCAAATTTGCATGAAAAAACGTTTGCTCACAGAAAACATGCAGCATACAAATTATTAGAAAAACAGTACCGGGATCAGCGATCAAGGTGAAGTCTCCTTGTTTTTGTAACTGCAAGATAATACGTACTTGCCGCGAAAACAGTTCATCACTGTGGCTTAACGAGTGAACCAGTGTGAATAACGTACTCGTATAGGAAGGTGTGTCAAACGGCAAAGGAATATCAGGCAAAGTGGCATCGAATTTTCTTAATTTTACAGTAAAAGAGAAGCTCCGTATTTTACTCCACTTGTTCTAAATTTTTTATTTCTAGGAAAACATTGTTGGGAAAGAAAATTGCATACGTGAAAGAATTGAATGAAGAGTGAGTTCTTAATTAAAAAGACATTTCGTTTTGTGCGTAGAAGCCTTTCAACATAACGGCTCTTACTAGAATTTTATATCTTCATTTTGATAAAGACTCCATCGAAGGAGGCGGTATCGCGCTTAATACAGAACCAATATTGCGTAAGGCTTGTGATAAGCTACGCGACTTCCTTATAGAGTATTGATTTGCAATAAAAAAAAATTGTGTGCTTTTAATAAATTTAATCGAAGCGGGAGAAACGGCTCGAAAGCTTTATCGGTCTACCGCTAGGTAGCAGGATAACCTTGATCGGCAGTTTTGTTTAGATTTGTATAAGTGTGTTGAACGACGGTGTCTCATGCACAGAGCGCACGTTCGCACGTCGCACAGACACAAAGAGGATGAAACGTCCCCTGAGGCACGGGAGCACTCGAGAGGTTGGCATGAAGTAACCAATAAGCGATTTGCCAGTCTAATCGTTCCAACGTCATTGCATAACTCGCGTTGCTTTTTAAACCAATTATTTAATGCGCTGCGTGCAATGATTTTGCACTTGGAGGCGTTTACCGATCGATGTCACGCGCGTGTGGTCACGCCGACCGAAAATGCGTATGGGCGTAATAACGCCGGCGAGTTCTGCGAATCCGATGTACGTCAGAACTAACCTAAAGGGAAATAGTTCGTTTGCTGTGCGGTGTTCAGATCAGGAAAACATATTGTCCTGAATAAGTATGAGCCATCGTTTGTCCTCGTCTCATCGAACTTTAACTTCGACTTCGACATGTTCGACGTTATTGGCTCCTTTGTGCAACGTCCGAGATAATTCGCGTATAGGTTAACTCTCCTCGACAGGCGTCCATCGACCGTTTACAATCTGTCATTTAGGTTTTGACATGTTGTAAACCGTAATGTAACCATATAAATAGAATTATAGAAGTTCAGTTCCCCGTGGATGTGTCACGTCTTTTGCCATGTATTTTATAATGATCGAACCTCTCGAAACGTTCCTGTTCATAGGCAATATTGAATCAGCCAAATTCGAAGGTAACTAAATATTCTCACAACTTATCTGGCCTTTTGTCTTTACTATTTTTATAAACACGTCATATTAAATAAACAAAGGAGTTACAGTGATTCAACGTGATGTACGCGCGATAATTGAGTGAATCCCGGTGGTTATAAGGTGAAGCAATATAAGTGGCATTTTTTAAAATAGTTCAGTTCACGTTTTCCCTGTAAGTGCATGAAAAGGATTTTTTCTTTTCAAAATGAACACTCGATAAAGTAGAAGTCCAAAATTCATTAAATGGGTCTAAGACAAATTGCTTTGCCTTACAATCAGTGAAATGTGTTGTGCTTATTTGTTAATTTTGAAAATACTAAGATTTTGTGTTTATTTTGTTCCAGCAATTTTTAGGAATGAAATCAATTCCATTTTGGAGTAAGTCTTGATTCCTCTGTCTGTAAGAACAAACAACCAAGAAATTCCCAAGGATGCATTTATGATTAAATGCACGTACTATATATGCATGAGAAATAATGTGTAGCATTCGTATATATTTGTGTGTAACCTGATTGCATTGAAAATGCAAGCCAAGAAGCGCTATTTATTATTATTTGTGACATGCGCGTTTCTTGGTTACTGTTACTTTGGTGGTTACCGGTTAAAAAGTGAGAAGCTGACAGGCAGATCTCAGTTGCCTTACGAGCGATTGCCTTCATATTTAAGTCTAAACGAAGAGTTTTATGACAAGGATTTAAGGACATCAAACGGAATCTCTCTAGTATCGCAACGTGCGAGACAATGTCGTATGGAGACTTGTTTTGACTTCACCAGATGCAAGAATGGCTTCACCGTGTATGTCTATCCAGTTGAGGATGTGATAAGCCCGCTATACCAAAAAATATTAAATGTTATTACGGAATCGAGATACTACACGTCGGATCCAACCAGAGCATGTATATTTGTGTTAGCTTTAGACACATTGGACAGAGATCCGTTATCGACGGAATTTGTACACAATCTTCCCGCGAAATTGATGCGTCTACCTTATTGGAACAATGGAAGGAATCATTTGATATTTAATTTATATTCTGGAACATGGCCCGATTACGCAGAAGATTCTCTGACCTTTGACCTTGGTTTCGCTATGCTTGCGAAAGCCAGCATGTCCATCTTCAGGCACAGACCAAACTTCGACGTATCGATACCGTTGTTTGGAAAACAACATCCGGAGCGCGGTGGAGAACCGGGCCAAGCACCAGAAAATAACTTTCCAAATAACAAGAAATACGTGGCAGCTTTCAAGGGAAAAAGATACGTACATGGTATAGGTTCTGAAACTAGAAATGCTCTCTATCATTTACACAATGGCAAGGACTTGGTGTTTGTCACAACGTGTCGACACGGGAAAGCATGGAGAGAATTTCAAGACGAACATTGTCAACAGGATAATCAGGAATACGATATGTTAGTATGACCTTTCTTGGATTAAGATTATTGTGCTTGTTGGCAAAACCTTGAATGCATTATTTGCCTCATCAGGTACGATTATGAAATTTTGTTGATGAATGCTACCTTTTGCCTGGTGCCACGAGGAAGGAGACTTGGTAGTTTTCGTTTTTTAGAAGCTTTAAGGGCTGGGTGCATTCCAGTTATTCTAAGTAATGGCTGGGCGCTTCCTTTTCACGAACGTATTGATTGGACGCAAGCCGCTATATTTTCTGACGAAAGACTGCTACTTCAAGTAAGCGAGATACATTATACAATAAGATAAAGAATTATTCAAGAATCCAAAAAAAAACTTTCTCTTATGCTTAGGGTATTTTATATATAGTAGACTACTTAACTGATGGCCATGGGATCCCTAGCCGGATATTTGATTGGCCGATTTATCCGAATGATAAACATATATGGAAGTTTTAAACGAAACAAGAAATATATTTGCTCAAAATATGTATTAGTTATGTGTAATTCTTTAGTTGAAGCAAAGTCATGCTAGTTCTTTTACAAATAATATTTATTGACCAGATAAAAGAGAGTCTACTGTACTTATAGGCTGCCTAGAATAAATGAAATTCTTTGTTTAACGTGTAAAATTCTGTGTTCCAGATTCCAGATATAGTGCGATCTGTGTCCAATATACAGATACTTAAATTACGGCAGCAGACACAATTCCTATGGGAGAGATATTTCTCGTCGATAGAAAAAATTGTATTTACCGTGTTTGAGGTATTTAATTAAAGTGATAAAGCGTTCAACGATATGTGCATGTAGGTCGTCGTCTTATCAATCAATAACTTTCAGAACATACGGGAGCGTTTGCCATGGGAAGGTACTCGAGAGAAACTCGTTTGGAATACTAGTCCTGGCGCATTAGCGATATTACCGCAATTTGCCGACAGTCAGCAGGAACTTCCGTTTTCGAAGAGCAATCCGGGTAACACTTTTACTGCCATCATTTACTCGCAGTTAGGGTCTACTGCCGTACTTTATCGTCTGCTTAAAAGCGTCGCGAAAAGCAAATACCTAGATAGGGTGAGTACGGAAGCACATAATTGAATACTTTGTCTTGGAGTTCAACTAATTATTCGGTTTTCTTGTTTCAGATTATATTAATGTGGAATTCGGATATTCCGCTACCGAGGAGGCCGCGTTGGCAAGGGATCAAAGCGACGATACACATCGTCTCGGTCGACGGTATATCCCAACGTTTCTATCCTCATCCGTTAATCAAAACTAGTGCCATATTATCGCTAGATGAAGATGCTACACTCAACACCGACGAAATTGATTTTGCATTTACGGTTTGGAAATCGTTTCCTGATCGAATTGTCGGCTACCCAGCTAGATCGCATTACTGGGACGACTCGAAGGTAACGAAAACTTTGAAAGACATCTGCTACGAACACTGGTATAGCTATACAACACGTATATGCATATTCTATATGTTTCTTCTTAATTTCTTTTAAATAGAGGTCGTGGGGTTACACAAGCAAGTGGACAAATGATTATAGTATAATACTAACTGGTGCCGCTTTTTACCATCGTTATTACAATACGTTGTACACCGAATTACTGAGCTCGACGCTTCACAAAACTGTCGAGCAGTCGCAGAACTGCGAGGACATACTTATGAATTTTTTAGTAAGTCACGTCACTCGGAGACCACCGATCAAAGTGACGCAACGGAAATTGTATAAAGATACTACAGTGGCAGGAATTAGGTAAGTTTTTTGTCTATACCGTTTGCAAACTATTTATCGCATTACCTGCCGGAATCAATTTTTCGTAAGCTACCCTCTCATACGGTACAGCGGTACATACGTTTGAAGAAAATGCTATTAATTGGTTTAATTATTATTAATCAATTATCCGGTAGGTAAAGCGTTTTTATTCGCATGAAGAAAGTAATAAGGAGGATAATTTAAGTAAGTTGTGGCGGCGAACGCGGCGAATCAATATCGAAGTATCATTAGAGTGTTGTTATGATTTCCAGATCTCCCTGGAACGATCCAGATCATTTTATACAACGGCAGACGTGCATGAATACGTTCGTGGCCGTTTTCGGCTACATGCCGTTGTTACGATCCAATATGAGGCTCGACCCTGTTCTGTTTAAAGACTCTGTAAGCAACTTGCGCAAGAAGTATAGGCAAATTGAATTAGTTAGTAATTAGAATTATACGAGATATTTTATCAGTTACGCAGTTATCCACCCTCGAGAACGAGCATCCTATATATAGTCTTGAAGCGATAGCGGCTCAGAAACTGCTGTTAGAGCAGAGCGCTCTACCTACGCGCACCCGCGCGCCGATGCGGGCGGCTAATTCCAAATGTATAGGGAACACTTTGGCAACGTTGTAAGGTTAGAGATTTGTCGGGCAGCGAATCAAGAAGCTCTTTCATTCGCGAGGAATGGCGAGGCCTGGCGCTTTTACGTATTCGCAAATGAATTTTGTACAAAATATTGATAGGATACCTTATAATATTGTTCAAATTCAAAATCGGGCCGCGACGTCTGGTCGCTCGATTGCCGTGTTCAATTGATGTACATACGAATCGTTCCATAGTTATTAAATAAACGAAAAGAAAAGAAAAAGCAAGAAAAGAACAAAACGAGCAAAGTATAAAAACGAACGAACAAGCAGAAATTTGTCTGAGTTGTTCAAGATTTCTTTTGGAAAAAAAACGGCTTTCCGAAGTTACGCGAGCTACACCGACTGCAAAGCAGAAATTCTATCGGACGTTTACTTTGTCTCTGTCATTGAAACGATGATTTTATACGTATCTCAGGGACAGGGATTCGTTCGCGCGTGAAACTAAAGAAAAAACTGAGAAAGCGCGGCTCGCTATCCTGGACTGTCTGAGAGCTTTTGGGAATCGTTTCTTTATACTTTCCACGACTTTTACACTCTCTTGATTACGCTGGTTGTACAGTTTTAAATATTTCTTAGGATAAGATACGCATAGACGGTTGCTAGTACTACCCCTGACAGAAACTATTCGATCGGAATCGTGAATTGTTATTGTTAAAGGATTTATTTTCCCGCATGCCAACACCTTCCTTACCGGCAATCGCACCGTTCGGAATCGAGAGCCTGTTTTCATCCGGTAGCCAAGGTATTGAATGCGCAAAAGAGTGTTGTATAGTGAAAGTTAGACAAATTTTTAAGCGGCATGACAAAGCTTTCGAGAACCATTTCGACTAGTTTTCGTCCTGTACCTTATAAAATTATTTTTATATTCAGATTTTTTTATGTATAGCAGGTTTTATCATTGTATTTATATTTATCTTTATCGTTAGCGTTAATGAAAATATTTTCCGCGTCGGATATACGATTAGTACTGACGAATGACGGTCGGTGTACCGGATCGAATGCTTTTTGCAAGGGGTGGTATCGTTTTATCTATCGGTGACTAGTGAATGGTCTTTGAAAAATCAACGATCGAGTGCCAAGGATATCTGAAGGAATTTTTCTGTGGTAATTGCAGGCTATGAAGCAACGAGTCGTTCGGAGTAAGATTTAAAAGAAAACGATCAGAACGTGCTAACGCGGGGCACGGTCGTTGAGAGGTTTGCCGATCAGTCTTCCGGTAGGTAAAGCGGTATTATTGGTCTTGCGAGTTTTGGAAAAGGTACAGGTTCGTCTGGTTTGCGGTATCAGCTATCACGGGTGGAAATCGGTGGACGCGGGTCTACCAGTCGCAGACGTCTCGTTTGTTTCTCGGCGCGCACCACGCACCGCGTGCGCGTCGCTCGTAGATTTCGCTATGTATTCGGGGCACAGGCTATTCGTAAGTTGTAATCATGTACGTAGAAGGTATTCCAAGGTTTTACGTATCGCTACTCTCTACGCGGGAACGTTCGCGTTGGTTTTGTTCTGTTCGCTCGCGTTCTGTCGGGACGCGTGTGCAGCGCGATCGATCTTGTAGATTTCGTCGGTTCCGTTTCGCATTTTAACGAGCTCTCGGGAGACCTTTAAGAGGAAATAAGAAATTACTTGTGACAATATCGCAAGTACGTCTAGTCGTTCACGTTCATTTACATTGGTACGGCCGAAGGGAAAGCAAATGATTCGCCTAGGTAAACTCGATGCATAGTACGTTTGTGTTTATCGCGGCGCTACGCGACGCAAGCAAACAGAACGATGATGTACATATTATATACGCGTGTATGTGATACGTTCGTAATTATCATGTGATATATTCGTAATCATCGGAGAAAGAATTCAAAAAAGAATTTCGTAATTCCGTCAACGGCATTTTCGGCGGCCGCGAAGCCGCGATCTATCGGCTGTACAAAAAGAAAGTTCCAGCACCTTTGATCTTCCTAATCGTTGCCGTTATCGTCCCCTGTATTCCGCCATATCTTGCGGACACCTGTCGGAAATTTTTTTAAATGTGCCATAAACGATGCACGTCCACATACATTTGGCAATATCGTCACACGCTGCACGAATATTCGCAAACGACTGACAAATGGGTTCTCTACCGTACACACGACGACTTTCCTTCTGTACACCCGATAATCGATGTTACGTGAAATCTTCTATTTTTTATCGTACCCCTGATTTCGTATCATGCCCGAAGGGTCAGCAGGAACGAAGAATCTTTTCCAATCGAATGTTTTCCCCTTGCTCGAACGCGAGGAATCATGTATGTATACATATAATTATTTTTTCACTGTTCACCGTGCGACAACCGTGCGCGCCGTCGCGACTTTTTCACGACCAGCGAACATCGCTACGGAAACACAAAGCGCTTGCCCTCTTTTTTCCTGCGTATTCTTCGCCAACCACGAATTTAATTAGGTGCGGGACTGTGCAAAACCGAAGAACGCTTCACCTCCGAACAAAGGTATTACGCTCGCGAAAGAAGAGAAAGAGTGAGAGAAGGGTACCAAAACGTTACGCTTCGAGGGGCTGGTCAACCTCGAGCGTGTTCGATACGTGGCAATCTTTTGCAGTTTTGTTTCTCCGCAACTGGAATCTTAACGACAGAAGTTTTCCTGGGACTCGGTTTTCCCGTAAAAGAAAAGGACGATCAAGGATCGACGTGAATTTTAGCACGCTCGGGGCGGTTCAGCCTCCCGGCTCGAACCATGATGGTATTTTAACGTTAAGCATAGACAGTTGGATGTTACTTAACGAATCTATGGTTTTTCATTCGTTCGAAGCTGATCGTCGATGTATAATCATGTTGCGTCAGACTAACGTGTATTTGAACAAATATTGATGATTTTATATGGCCGAAGAAACAAAAAAAAATAAAGTTTTTATACAAACCTGGGACATGATCCGTTCGTGCGACGAAGACATTCAACCATATTTTCCGATTCACCGTAGACAGGCCTTGCAAACGCGCGTAGACCGTCTATTTTACGAAACGCCGGCATCGCGGCGCGGCTCGTTCGAAGGACCCTGGGAACAGGAACTGTACTCCTGGGGGAGTCGCGGTAGAAGACAAGGTAGGAATAATTCAGCGGGTTTTACGAGCCGCGTTTCGTAGACGACAACTTAACCCTTCGGGATGCGTTTCGTTTGCAGAGGAAGGAGCGAGTTTTCTCTGGTCGCGGCGTAAGCCGAGAACGGTTTCAGGGTTACCGATACGAGAAACGGGAAACTGGAAAAAGTTTGATCGAAGGAAGGCGGATTTCGTCGGTGGAAGGCGACCGGGGATCGGTGTACCGTGGTACCACCACCACCGGTAACAAGAACCACCACCATTAGGCACCTGGACCACCACCACCGTCGGCGACGCGGCCACCACCATCGTTCGGCGATCGGCGGACGCGAGAATGGTGGTGGCCGCGAGGTATACCGAGCCAACACTCCCTTCTTCTTTGTTGCTGGTTTGCTAGAAAGGTGACTATGCCAAGAAGACAGGAGGTATTGAGCACGCCTTGCGTATACCCAGTCACCTTTCTCTCTTCGTGACCGTAGCATATGTTTTGCGACGTCGATGGAGCTCTCGCGGCTTTGAACGGCGCTAACATCCGAAGCTGCTGCTCCGTCCATCCTTTCCTCCCCGTTCTGGCCGTTGGTCCCGCTGGATTTTTCCCGAATTCGCCGGCAACGAGATATCGTCTTGCCCGAGGTTTTCGTCGAGGTGTTCGCTGAGCCGGGATCGGGCTCGTCGGCAGACCTAAACTCGATAGAGAAGAACCGAGAGGAATCATTCGTTTGCACGCAGCTGCGCTGGTTTACGCGTATGTGCGCCGCGCGCCCTTCGCCCTCCTGCCCTTCAGCCGCCGACTAGAGCCGGTACTTCGATTGGAACATTTTCATCTTCGCATCGGTACAAGACCCGTCGAGGCGGTGCACGATCGATCGACCACCACAGATCAAGAACCAAGATGATCATCGTGAACTGCGTGTTGCTCCTGCTGGCGGTCACGTCCAGAGTGGGTGAGTGTTCGATACTTTTTTCTCTCCCCACCTGTCCGCGTTCTTTCGTACCTGTAACTTTCGATTGCACCGCGAGCGAGCGCGGCTCGCGTATGCGAAACGAGTTCTCAAAATCGCTGAATACTTCGGCACAGAGGCCATTGCGTCACCGAATGCATAAGCGTGACATTTTCACCAACTTGTTTTTTCCCTCTTTATAGTCCCCGCAACCTCGATTATCCGAACGCGTTCCGCTCGAAAACAGTTCGGTTTCGCGCGGAACTAACCGCCCGTTGAGATTCTACGTCGGCTCGGAGCGCCGAGGTTCTACACCTCGAGAATAGCGGTCAGATTCGCATTGAAATGTCTCGAACAGTTCGCGCGTTGTGCAACCCGCAGGTGATATTTTGCACACCTCCGTCTAAACCTTGAGAAAATCGACGGAACGCGACCATTACCGGTGAGGCACGAGATCGTCGAAAAATCTGTTCGAAGAAGCCGTTCGCACTCGGTAAACTGTAAATTGCTGACGAACGGCAGCCGCGCGGATTAGCATAAACGATTAGTAGAGAATTCCGCGGTGTTCGCACAAAGCGATGCTCGTTATCCGGACGAGAATTGTGCAGATTGCGCAAGCAGAAGTCGTTGAAACAGTGATTTTGTCACTGAACTCGGATCGAGTCGGTGACTCGCCGGTTAATTCGCTGGCCTGCTAGTTCACATTAGCCGCTGAAATGTCAGTTTACGTAACGCGTCGGGTCGTTGAATAACTGGTACACGCGGAAACCGAGCAAGTCGCCTGTGGTTCCCGAGTGGTCCCCGAGTGGTCCCCAAGTGGTGTCCGAGTGGTGCCCGAGCGGTGCCCGAGGGTGTGCCCCAAGGGTGCGCGCGGGGCCCTCGTTTTTTCTCTCTCGGCATAGTGCGCCGGTTCTCTTCTCGGCGGGCCCCAAATACGGTGACACGCTCTAAAACGCTTCCTCGAACGGCCGGATCGGCTTAATTCGCTTGGAACCGCTTTCGGAAAAATCCGCTGCTCGTTAGCGGCTCTTATCGAGAGGCGTCGGGAATACTTGATATCGCTTTGAATAGGACCCTCGTTCCGTTTAAGGGAATTTACACTAGGTCAAAGCTTGTCACAAATTTTCATTTACTTCACTGCATTCTCTGCCAATTCCAAGTCTATTCGCCGCGGGTTGATCGTCCATGTATTTTATAGATTCGTATCAACTCAATGAAGTTTTCTTCATAAATTTAATCTCATTTATTTTATTTATATAGTGGTTCGAATATAATTTAAGGAGAGTTTTACGAGGATTGTGCCAAATCTTTGGCCAAATCTTTTTACCAGAGTTATCAAGGACACCTTTAGCTTTTTATAGGTTCACTTATAATTATTTCGTAGCACCATAATGTATAGTTTTTTCTTATACATATCTATGAAAACTCCGGAAAAAGGGGTTGACAAAAAATTTGGCACAATCATCTTAAAGCTCTCCTTAGACCATGTTATTTTACCTCCAAAAATTTCTAATCGAACCACAGAATAAATTAAGTTGATCACGTTTCGTGGATGGCAAACGCCCATTTTTATAATAACGAAAATAATGTATAACTTACGTTGAATGGCGGAAGGTGAGGGAATCAGCTGAACAATTTATAATGACTCCTTTGAAACCTAGTAACATCGCCTTGCAAATATGTCAATCTCATCATTATAATTACTTGTCAATGTATTCACATTTGTCCTGTGAAATGCGATAGTCAATCTAAATCTCGAAGAGTACATTTACTGTGAGGTTCTAAAGGGCAGGGCTGGCCTAGCAAAACGAGGCGGAGCATTAAAGTTCAAGATACTTCTCGACTTGATCTAAATATCACGGATAGCCATAAGTAATGCTGCCTTATTCGTATATGTGATTAATTATCCCACTACCCAATTTTAAATTCAGTGTTTTCATTTTTAAATGAACACTAGAAGTACCAAACCTGTCAAAATGATTAATTTCTGATCTTTTTCTTTTACAATTTCTGATACCACAATAATGTTTTTGTTAGAAATTTTTATACGAACTTCTTCATTGAAACACATATCATATATTGTTTTATTCTTATAAAACAATGCACATTAGTCACGTTTCGGGCTCAGTAGTTCTAGTGTTAATCTGGACGGAATGTCCAACTACCAAAAAGTGACATTACTTGTGAGTACTTTATTTCTGTCAAGGAGAAAGCTGCTCGACTGGACAAGTAGCAGATTGACTGACATTGAATGCTAAGAATATTTTCGATCACGTGCGGTCGCGTTCAAATAAAATAGGATAAAATGCCACGTTAAAACAGGATAAAATGCTACGTTAAAATAGGATAAAATGCTGCTTTAAAATAGGATACTGCTCGACGATTGCAACAGCTGTTCGGCGCAATTTTCGGTCGCCAATAACTCGGGACCGACTTCTGTCCAATTTCGCGGCTGTTAATTCTTTGGCGTGGCCTGTCGATTCTTCGAGGTGCTTCGGTTCGACTATCTCGGCTACCGTAGCAGGATTTCGCAAAACCGCTCGTTTCGCATGCGAAAACCACCCACCGTGTTGCTCGGTTGCGACAGTTCCTCCCCGTCGTGCATCCAACCGATCCTTGAAACGCACGGTCGATGGAAACCGGTGGCAATCTGCCGAGCAAATTGATGGGAACATTTTCAAAAGTTACTCATCGGCTAATTGAACGCACGTCGAAGGTCTTGGAACTGGAACCTTGATGGGATGCGGTTAGATCGGCGATCGGAGACGATCTCGGAGGCGGTTTCGAATAGCATTGGTCTTTATTACGCGGGGGAATGCAGTTATCGTGCAATAATAGTAGTAATAATATCTTTTATTTACGGGTTTGTTCCCCTTTAGCGTAAAAATAAATATATCAACAAAATTATAGCATTGAAAAATGTTAGATAAAAAGCGGCCAACTTTGATTGACGATAACTGACTTTCTTTTTAAATATAACGTTGACATAACCTCTACTTTAAGATAGTCTTTCTAGATTTTAAGTTTGACGCACCTTCACTGCTGTAATCTTTTAAATTCGAAGCCATGTTTGTCGTATCGAAAATTGCCAAATTCGACGAAATGCACGGACTATGTAAACATTTTTTCGCAGATGCCGTTCCCAGCCGAATAAAGACCGATTCTTCCTCTTTAATTTAAATAAAAAAGAAACTTGGCTTCGATCTGTTTTCGCATAGTTGCAGCATTTTGAAGTAACCCTATCAGTAGCGCACAATGTCACGGTATTTTTTAAATATCTAGCTACTCCGTTTTCTAAACGATTTTGAAATGACAGATCTGCTGAGAAATTGATTACGCGTATCTCCGTTGCTTTGAATTCTGCATCACCAAGGATTTATACAGCGTAGCATGTTTTTCGTTATGGGTAGAACGCATAATACGGCGTCCTATTCGTCGCACGTAAAACGCGGGGAACATTGCGCGAAAAGCAGGATCGGTCGCTAGATGCGTGAAGACAGATAAGTTAGCTCGCGGAACGAGGCGGAAGATTAGCACGAGAAAAAGATCGAACGGATAGAAGTGGACGGGCTGTTTCGTCCGAGGGAACGCGGACGATATATCCAACATTGTTACGAGAAGCGGTCCGCGATAGAACGGTACGCGCCGAGAATAACGAGAGGATAAAACGAACGTGGGATCCTCGTTTGGCAAGATCGCGAACGCGAAGGACGATCGAGCCGGCTGCTAAAGGGCCGTCCCGTTGATCGTCCGGCGAACAATCCGATGAGCAAGCAATTCCGACGCGGATTCCCGGCGCGAGGATAGCGGAAAACCGAGCCACCGACCGTTCATACCGATGAAAAATACGACCGGTTCCGAGAGATTTCCTCGAGCCGCGCCCAGCGCCACCCGAACGTAATCTCGGCGATATTTCCAACCGAGAGTCCTTGACGCGACTCGCGGATCGCGGCTCGGATCGGGGGCGGATAAATTACGGGGCGTAAACCGTGCCTCGGCTGTAAATTAACTCGATAGCAACGGACGACGATACGGAGGAACGTGGCGCCTACGCGCAGATTCGCCTAGGATCCAAAGGACGCGAAAGATCTACCGAACGAGCGAACGATCCTCTTTCTCGTGATTTACGAGCCGTGACCTCGGACCGGCTCGTTAACGAAATCTTGGCCCGTTAACTGCCGGCGTCTCCGATTCCGGTGGCGTCAGCGTGCATCGAGCGCCGGGCTTCGGGCATTCTAATTATTCGGAGACTTGCGTTGCGAACGGCTGTCGCGTGGAAGGCATCCCGATCGATTTGAATACCCGTTGCGCGGCACGTGGCCACGTGGCCACGCTCAGCTGTTCTCACGGATAACGTCTTCGTCATACGAGCTTCCACCTTCGGAGGAAAAATCCCGAGACCACCGTCGAAGGTCGGATTCCACTCGCACCCGCGCATTCTACCACACCGTGTCGTCCCTCGAAGGCGAAGAGAATGCACGTCCACGGAGCTGTCCGCACAACACGTAATCTCTCGTCTCGTTTGCAATAACAAGACTCGATTAAACGGTGTAGAAGCCTTATGAGGTGTAATCTCGCCTCTGGGCGATCGCAGGAAGTGTCTGCCGGCGGGATCTCCGCGGAAAGGTTGCTGCGTTCGCGGCGAGACCTGCCGGTTCGCGGCTCGCTCGGTCGTTTCTAAACGCAACCGTTTATTTCTCAACCGTCGTATAATTTAATATCGTTCTGCCTGTCGAAGGCTCGTCGCGGCGAAACGTCGGCGGGCGGATGTGCACGTTCCCCGATGGGAGCGGATCTCCGATGTTATCCGCGAGGGCCTCCGGTGATCGCTCGCGGCGAACGATTTCGTAAAAGGACATTGCTCCGTGCCGCCGAGTCGGCCTTGTTACCCAAATGTACGACAATGCTGTTTACATTCGCTCTTCTTCTTTGTCCGCATCTCGGGAGCCCGATCTGACTCGTAGATCGAACCTTCTTCGCTGATACGATCTCCTCTGTCAGTTTCGCGACTTATCGTCTTCCGCGTGCGGTACAGACTGCAGCGAAAGCGTGGGTCGCCGCTTTCGACGGAGAACGTGAAATTTCGTAGCGGCCGATCGATTTGGGTAATGGAAAAGAAATTGCTCGGGCGGCGTCGCTAATTAAGCCGACGCTCCGCGAGATTCCCTTCTGTTGCAGGAAAGCAAGGATTTCGCAAAGATTCGTCTCGCTCTCGGGTGAGCAGTTTTCGGTTAAAAGAGAAATCAAGCGGTCGACCGGTCGAATTATTCGGAATAAAAGGTGTCCCCTCGGCGAAATTCGACTCGGTTCTCCAGACTAGAAAATATCTTTTATTTTATTTACTTATTTATTATTAACGGGAGAAAGAATCCTTTTGGAAAATGTACAAAAGAATTACAGGTTAACGGTACGGCATTCGGCTCGTCTATGCTAAATATATTCAACTTGATTAGAGTAAATTAAATTAAATTAAACTAAAGTAAGTTAAAGTAAACCTCGAGAAAAACCCCGCAATAGGCGAAATGATCCGAACGAGACCTACCGACGCTAAACAAAAGACTCCAGATTACGTGTGCAGCGGTATAGTGTTGAAGTAAATTAATTAGATGAGAACGTAAAACCTAAGTCATGTATTTCGTCGGTAGACGAAAGAATAACATTATTCAGCGTGTAAGAGAAAAAATGAGCGTATTTTGCGGCTTGGAAATGAATTACTACGGTTGCAGGCAAGCTCCTCGAAGAGAGGTCGCCCGCGACTTAAATATGCGCGCATTATGCGCTTTCTTCTAACCCAACCGGCCGATATTTCAACCGTCGAACTCGTGAATCTCGTGAACGGGTCTAACAATAAGACACTGAAATTATGTTCGTACCGCGCACTAAAAGCCGATATGCAAAGCCCGCGCACGCGATACTCGCTTCGACTGGCCATTATCCTCCCGCCGGGATGCAATTATCGGAGGGAACGAACGATGCCTCGCCCTCGAAGCTAAAGTCGCGTTAATGTTCGCGTTATGTACACAAATGTGCGCGAAGAGCGGTCATTGCGGACCGTCGATCACTGTTATTTGCCGAGCCAAATACGGTTGGACGTTTGCCGATCGAGCCCTCGAGCCTTTTAAAAATGATAGTCGGTTGCCGCGCGTATTATTACCGTTCTTTCGCGGGAAGAAAGATCGGTCTGGTTCTGTTCGCGCATTGTGCCGACCGTTTTATGAGACGAACGCAGACGCAGACGCGCATTACCGCGCCGCGCCGCTCGTAATAAGCAACGGAGCGCGTTAATCCCATCCGGTGGTCTCGGGCGAAATGCTCCCGCAAATTCTATGCTTCGTTCGCCTAAACAAACAACGTTATACCATAATCGAGCCCGTGACGATTTCCCAACATCCTGGAAAAATGACAACTCTCTTAATTCTCCGCTTTCGTCCTCCTCGTGTTCTGACTCGCTACGGAGATTTTAGTGTTCGGCCAACGAGACGGGTCGATCTAAACGAGCACACGGTGGTTGTGGAAACGTTACTCGACATTTGGCTGACTCAACAGATAGCAGAGAAAATCGGTTTTTAAAGATGACAAAACTGTATGTACATTTATAGGAAGAAGCCTCTCTTATCCGAAGATTTATTCTTGTAACATCCTAATACCAATTGTGCTGTCTAAAAATTTCATTTTATTACTCTGCTGGGTGATAATATATCTATATAATAAATGATTAGGTAATAAATCGTTTGGGTAACAGAGTATTGTAAAAATAAATGCTCTGTTAAGGGGTTTCTATTTAAATATTTATCTGTACTTAATTTAATTGATTTGATGAATAGGAAAACTCTTCGGACTAAGCATTAGAGAGTCATTCGCAGGTAGATACAGCACTGTCTAAAACGATTAATAGATTTACTGTCATGCTTATTTCGAAGAAATCTGTTCTAGACGCCAACTTTTCTTTTCACTTTTAATCAACACGTCGCGGCGGGCGTCTATCACGAGATATCTCGTGGTCGGCAATCAATGCGTTAAACGAGAAGGAAATGTCAAACGCTTGACATTAAGTATCCTATTGATGCAGCCGTGGTTTATACAATTTTGTTCGCCGTAAAATGTACGATACATATATAATACTTATTAATTCCTCTTATATCAGTGGATCATTGTCGTACAGAATAAATAAATAAATAAATAAATAAACGACGAACTTAGTACACCAAGCGTTAACGCAGGTATCGCGTTACTACATTTTAATCGGTTTGGTCGAGTGTTCCGGAAACGCGGAAGCAGGACAGCGATTTTTCCTGGTCCCGGACGATTTTCGTTTCTCGCCGTTGCTTCGGCCGTTGTTGTCATTGGCCGTTGTTGTTATTGCGCGGATGACCGTGGAGCCAGTCGGCGGTCCAAGGATAATGGACGCCGGAGTCGAGGAACTGATATCCGGTGCATTGGCCACGGTAAATTCTCCGGATAATTGGCGCGCGGCACGGCACAGAAAGCAGAGGAAAGCGCAGCAGAGTGTTCTGCGGGGTACAAGGCAGAAGGCACAGCACGCTCCGCTCCGCTCCGCACCGCTTGGACATCGATGGATAACGCGGCGCAGGGAACGTAATAGGCGGCAACACGCCGCTACGCTCGCTCGTGGCATAACCTATGTCCGCCGCGGTAAATTCTCTTGGTAATTGCGAACGAGCGCCGGAGAGTGTGGGTGCTGATGGAATCCCGCGGGAAGGATAATGGCCGGCGACACAAAGCGACGAGGCCGCCGCGGAGAACAAGCGTTCCACCTTCTCCACCGCGCACCGGCTACACGGAACGGAATTACAGCCGCGCGATATTCAATATCCACGAGCAACGCTCTCCGCTCGTTGGATGCCTCCTCTCCGAGGGAGATTCTAGCCTGGTCGTTTAATACCCCTGAAAGATACCTGCTTATCTCTCCGGAGACGCGGTGTCCTGAACCTTCAAGGGACTCTTGGAACGACCTATAATCTGCCCGCGAGAAACACAGAGGCCGCTGCAAACATTTTAGCGGTCTCTCTTGCCTTTTTGTGCTGGGTGCATTTGCCGTGCAACCAGAATAAAACCTTTCTTACGCTGGTAATGGTTTTCGCGAATCGAACGTAAATCAGCGCCGTATGAAATTCTGTCGAGCTCTCTACTTACGGTCCGCTCGATAATCCGAACGACATCTAACAAAGTAAAACAAGTATCAAAATGAGATTTAGATAATTCCAAAATTACGTAGAAGTATTGTTGTTAAACTGTATTAGTGAGCTTTATACACTAGTCTATAAAGTATTCGTACGTCTTTTAACCCTTTGCACTACGATTACTTTCACGCTCTGTTGGTTAACACTTATTCGTCCTTAATACTTTCTTTAATAGGACCAGATAGTTTTCGTTTCTTGTATTGTCTTTCGATTCAATTTTATTTCGAGTTAGAGGAAATTAATAATATTTATATTTAATAGATTTGGCATGAAATCTTTATGACGAGTCTGACTCGTTGTTGTAGTGCAAGGGGTTAAAACGCAGTAACTTTGTTAAAACTGGACTAAATGACTTTTTTTAAATGATCGTGGGACTAATCTACTAGACAATGACGAAAATGATTTTCTTGAATTATGCTATTATAAAACTGTTGCTATTAGAAAAATTCTCGTTTTTTAACTTTTTTATCTGAGCCTGTAATGAAAATTTGAAAAATGTCTAAAACGCACTACGTGCATTTGATCGTGTAAACATTATTTTGAAATGTGATACAACAATTTCTTTGTGGTGCCTCAGAGTCGCCACTCGGGAGCAATGGGTTAATGATTAGAGATGTACGTACAGTTCTAAGAGGCCGCAGGAGATATATTAAACAGATCCAATTTAGAGTAACTCGATGCAGTTTGTTCCCATTAAAACTATGTTCTCCGTGCGTTATCGTTCTCCGTGACACAAGATTATAGACTATAGATGGAGACCGTGCAGAGATCCGCAACGAAAGCATCCCCGAGGCTCCAAACGCCCTTTCCATATTTGGCGACGCAGAGGGCGGCGTTTTCATTATTTAAACACGATTATCCCTGACATCGCGGATAGCTATCCACCGTCGTCATTATCAAATGTCAGGCTTGTCGGGACCTCGTCGCGATCGCGTCAGTCGTTTCCTTTTTCGTCCGGCTTGGCGACCAAACGAGGCATGACTGCCCGTTGCCTCGAGTCACGCGCGTTCGTTTATAATAGTACGTACACGCTCGCGATTAACCGTTCCCTGCGATTTCGGAGAGCCTCTCTCCCTCCGTCCCTCTCCGTCTCTCCTCGTGAGAGCAGACGAAACCCTAGACCCATCGCGCATTACCCATAAATAAACTAAGAGACGAGGATCCTTGGCGCGATGAGTTAGAGCCCGTGCGTGTACCTCGTTAAATCTGAAGCTCGAGGAACGCGGCGAGGGTTCCCGGGGTGGTCTCGGTCTCGCGGGTCACCGATTTTTCGCGGCGGAAGGAACGCCCACGCCTCCGAGTTCGCGCGTCTGGCGTCGTCGCGACGTCGAACGAACGCACGATATGATTTACGATACCGGCCGATTGTCTCTGCCTACGTCGCCAGCCAGATCTCGCAGCCGCGAAGCCGACCCGCGGCTTGCGTTATCTCGAAATCAGTTCGCGTGGCGTAATGCGACTGCTCCATTAGTCGCGGAGATATTGTCGCTCGGTTTCATACACCGTTAGCCACCATTGTTTTTCCGTCGGGCGTTGTCCAACCTTCCCGCCCGTGAACGCCGCGCCAAACACGCCCCGATGAAATCGTTCCGAGCCGAGCTCCTGTCCCTTCGCTATCGGGGATTCCGCGGCGGCGGAGAACGATTTGCTCTTTTGCAACGGCGGATATTGTTCGCCGGGTCCGTGGGACACGTTCCTTACGAAACCCGGCCGGTACTCCAGTTCGATTCTAATTAACCCCCTCGCCTACGATTTCGTTTCCTTTTCGCCCACGTCTGCCAGAATTGGCGCGACCCTCTCGCGAAAAATGGAACGAGATTTCACCTTCTCCTCGGCCGATCTGCGTTTTCGTTTCACTGACGACCAAACCGAGAAGCGGGGCTGCGTCCTCCTGCCAGATGCAGTTATCCGAGATTTTGATTATATGTTTTTCTGTCATTTGAACAAGTTTTATCAATGTAATGGTTAATTTTTTTGTTTTGGAAAGCGTACTGTTTGTATTTTTTCGGCTTTATTTACAACGCGGTTCGTAAGCTTTTCAACGTGATCGAGATGCAAACACATCGAATCATTAATACGTTTCCGTATTATCAGAAAGAAAATTAGTCTTCCTTATAAGTCTTATGGAGTTAAGACTTATTTAGTTAGTTTTCATTCGGTTAGGAAAACTTACACATTAAATTTAACTTAAGAAATTCAATATTTTTAATTCGACGCTATGTTTTTATATTTTGTTTTATATTATGAATTAATTTTTGTGATGACTATAGCAAAAGTCTTCGAAGATGTCCTTTAACGATTTATTTTACCGAATATTGATTTTCATTTGTCCAGTATTTTCTTAAATTTTTTCATAACCTTTACAGAAAATTTTCCCAAATTCAGTATAAAAAGATTGAAATAATTGTTGTTGTATTTTAAGAACTGCCTTCTTTCTCATATTTGACTTTAACGAGTATATAATAAATCTGATTTAAATAAAAAGATTTGATGCGTCCTATACGGTAGATACAAAGTTAATTATGCTTGTAAATAAATAAAGGGCACAGTAATTGGTCACCTCATAGTAACCACCCTAGTAACTACCATAAATAGATAAATTCTGGATTCCGGAAAACGTTCAGAGAACAAAATTAAAGCAACAATTACTGTACTTCTGGTAGACGAAGCTCAGCAGAATCTTAAAGCAACGATGAAAGAAAGACATCGGGAACCTCAGATCAGGAACCTGTCCCTTATAAACACATACAACACCACGTAAACACTACGTGTCAGAAATAATGTCGAGGAATCACAAGCATTACCTCCGCAAACAGCGGGTTTGTCAGCGCATCGTTAGGAAGGAATGTTGCCACAGTCCCCACCGGAGTTTGAAGCCTAAAAGCGAGGAGGTGAGGACTTCAGAACCTGGATATTAGTTGGTCTTTAAGGGCCTGGATAAAAACGACAGTGGAACGAGAACAATGGGTCACGCGGCTAACCGTGTAAATCGTTGCGATGACGTGGGACGTGGATGTCGGAGATCGTCGGTCAGCAGCGCAACGCTTCGGAGGAAACGTGGTCGGAAAAGCGCTCTGTCTCCTTCGCTCCAAGCGGCCGTGACAACTTTTCGCGGGGCCTATTGTATTCGACAACGAGTAGAAACGGTTCCGAACAGTTTCGAGCTTCGCGACTTGAAAATTACAGTTTCTCGGCGTTTCTCTCGACGGCCGCGTCAATGTCCGAGGAGACGATCCGACGATCCTCGACGAGATCTAGAGAGCCAGCGAAATCCGAGTCGCGGCACTTTCGCACGCGCACGTGCGCGCTCCGTTCTCAACGATAGCGAGAACACCGCGATGATGCTCGATTACGCAGCGCTGTGAGAAACTTTTTCAGCACGCAAGCACGGTTCCCGTTCATTATCCCGGTGTTTTCCACCTAGTTCGCTCGCCGCGCGTTGAAATCGATTCGTCTAATTGAACGGCCCCGGTGAGCCACCTGTTCGGCTCCTCTCGTTTACCTTGGAGTTGATCCGCGAGAAGTTACTGATCGTTCGCGCGTCACACTTTTGAGAAACGATGGTTGTGCAAATCAAATAATCTTGATGAAATTTTCAATAGGCATATAGGTTATCAGAATCTAAAAAATACATTTTCTAAATTGTCGTTGTAGGTTCAGATAAAGAAGTTAAAATTCTAGAATTTTTATTTTTTATATTATACACATATAAGTGTGATAGCGTATATATCTATATAATAGTAAAATTAAAATAAAAGCATTTCAGACATTTTTTAGTAGACTAGTCACTCTGTTATCTAAAAAAAAAATACAAGCCATGTATTCTGGTTTTAAAAAGATTATACCGTTTTAGCATGTAAAACTCTTTCAAAAATCGATTCTACACATGAAAAAAAATAAAAAAGGTTCACATTAACATATGTTCTACTCGACATTGTTTTCGAGATAAGACGAGTTTTTGTTAATGCGAGCAAACGCAGTGCGCTAAGAAAGAAACTCGTCATAACAGAAATACAATGTCAAACATGGCATATGTTTATATGAACCTTTTTAATTGTTTTCACACGCAGAATATATTCCTGACGTGCCTTTCCATCAAATAAAATGCCGCTTCCAATAGCTACCGGTCGACACGGCATGGCCGCGAAGTGGCGGGAAAATTGCCCAAGAAAATTGAAATTATTCATTCGCACGCGAGATATTTGATCGCAAGTAAGTCGGAACGCGAGAAGTTGATAGATATTGCAATTCCTCGAGGAGCTAGGAGAGATTTAATAACGGCGGGAGAAGAATTCGCGATTGACCGTTTAATCGGCGAGGATTATTGGTTTCCGCCGTTTTCGGGGCACCTATTCTTTCGCGTTCCTCGCAGCTCCCGCGGCTAATGGAGATTTTAATTCGGTAGTAATAGCCAGTTACTCAGCGCCGCTACGCCGCCGCACCGTGGCGTATTAATAAAATTGTGCAACCGGATAATCGTTTCGCGGCTCCATCGTACGAACCGGTCGCCGGCTGCGACTGCCTGGGGATCGAACTGCACGTAGGAAATCCAGTCGCGATCTTGCGGTTTCGAACTCTTCCTCGAGCTGGGCACCGTAATTACCGGCACACCGCGCCGTGCCGCGGCGAGAAGTCGATTCGCGTTACACGTAAACTTACCGATAATCACAGGTCGCCGCGGATGCCCTATTACATAAGCCGGTAATCTTCGGACGGAGAGGTGAAAGAAGCCGCACAGTGATTCGAACAATGGAAAAATATCGAAAAATCAATATTTTCTGATTTTTTTTATAACATAATCGCAATCTAGAGTCTTTATTTATATATAAATAATTGAAAAAAAAAAACAAAAAAGTAATCCTTAATATCCAGGAAACACGTTAGTATGGATAGGGACCTTCTTGTCTCTGCTTCCTCAAGCATTTGCCTGTTACATCGCCGTGTTTTTAACATCTATTTATCTATTTATTATTTATTCCATGGCAATAAATATAAATATGAAATATTATTCGATTGAAGGTATTAAACACTTGTTATTTTGATTGCTAGAAGGTTTGATTATTTATCGTATATTTAGTTTTATTGTCTCGAAGTTACATATCCACCGAGGACCCAATGTGCACGTTCGATTATCTTTAAACTAATTTTTCTCAAAAATGCATGTCTTGGGATCTCAACGGGAAACTATACCTTGTACCTTCCTCTACATTACTATACCAAGTCGAAGCTTGCCGATTTAATTGTAATCATATTTTGTAAGAGCACGTCTGAGGACAATTCGGGATATCCTTAAGAAATACATATGTATACACACCAATAATTCATAGTAAAAAGTTTCGAATAAAAATTAGTTAGTACACAGTTTCTAACAAATTACGTTACTAAATGTTAATAAAAGATTTGTTTACTTAATAAAACATCATTGTAATTTTTTAAACATAGCGGTATATTAGTTATGTACAAATCGATTCATTCATCTTTGCATTCTGTTTAAAAAGTTATTAAGATACTTAAGTCGAAAATTAATTAGTTTAAAAAATATGATTTTTGTTCCGAGTGCCTAAATGATCGAATCACTGTGCCGCGCCGAATCGTTATCGAGATAATCGATTGTCCCTCGTTCGAAGCGTTCCGCCGGGGTGGAAACGGAGAATCTCGCTCGTGCGCTTCTCCGGCAGAAAATAAAACACGGAGAGCACGTTAACCGCGAACGGGAGAAAGGTCGTGGAAAATTACGGTGCCTGGTTTGACCGACGATTCCGCGATCTGCCGTAAAAAGACCAAGAACTGCATGCTCGCCGATCCGAGCGGACGCAATCGTTCCGGACGGTTGTGGGATCGCTTTCGTCTCGTACACAAAAGTCTCGTCACCTCGCGGAGCAGACAGCGTGTGATCATCGGGTGCGCTCTCGCGTTGCATGGTCTAATTAATTAAAGAATCCGTGAAAAAGAACTGAACGCGATTCCCAGCCGAGTTTGCCGACCCGGCGCGGTTGCGCTCCAGCCGTTAACACACACGCCGTTTCTCATTTTACTCTCCTAACGCGAAAGAGCGATCCAAAAAATCCGCCCATTTCGGGTCCTCCGATTTTGAAACTTTTATTCGATCCAAAAGTAAACATTTCGACTAAAGTGGACAATTAGTTTCAGAGATATCAAAGGTTGAAGCTTGTTAACTCATCAACGTCAAACGCGAACGGACTTTTACACACTTTCACGTGTACGATAATGTTCTCTAATTGCTTCTCGTTCGATGTTGGCTGGCACGAATAAAAGTATAATTGTGTTTTCCGCTGCGGGATCGAGATTTCATACATGCTTTCACTAATAACGGACTTCTATTCGAATGCTATATTTGTTATATAATAACGATGATAATAATCACGATGATAACAATAATAACGTAGGATTATAGTTTTTAAGAAAATTAGTACGATATCTAACTCGAAGCAAATTACAAGAACGAAACTTTTAACACTCATCACTCAAACGAAGTATGCAACAGACTTTGAGCAGACATTTCTGTCTGAGATTTTATCGTTTTCTACACCGCAATCGGACACAACGCTTCTCCTGAATCGCTCGAACGAGAATACAAAACGGAGCCTACGATCACCTATAAAGTACCGTCATCCGTAAGATCCCGTTCTTCAATGTTGAAGAGCAGTAACGTATTAATCTATCCGAGATCCCTCATGTCACAATAATAATAACAGTATTAATAATAATTTAGTTATACAAATTGTATTTACATATGTTCTGGATTATCCAGTGTAGCAAAAATATTAAAAGTTGTACTACGATCGTACGAAAATTGGATATTATGTTTTTGGCATACGAGTTAGAGCCGCAATGGAAAGACCCAAAAGCAGCGAGAAAGCCCATAACTTTAGAATTTGTTTTATTTCCCGTAGAAACTGGCGAGCCTCTAGTCCTGTTTTTCGCAACAGTCGGCTAAAAAAGCAAGAAGGCCTCGCGGGCGATCGTTAGCGCGACCGGGTTCCGCCTTGGTCCCGCGATCCATGGATCGCCGCGCCCGCGGTCTCGCTGGAGGCATTCCTAGCGTTGGTAGGTTTGGCGCCGCTATAAATATTGCAGAATGCTTCGTCAGGCATCGCGGGCATCCGATGGAATCCGGAGTATGCGAGGATATGCGACAGTATGCGTATCGTCGCGCGACACGTTTCCCTTCTCTCGGCATTCCTTCGCATTTCGGTGAAGCACGCGCGACGCCCGCTATTAAAGGATCCGGTTCCTTTCGAGCTCGCATCCATAAAGAGCTCCTAGGAGCTCTCTCGCGGGTCGCCGCGCCGTCGGCGTTGCCAGGATTTACGCTGCTCCCTAGCGTCGGCCAACACCTTTTCCTTTCTTTCGCGCTATTTTCTGCGGATGAAAAAAACCGCGCCGGAGTCTGCGGAGTCTCCCAAGGTCGACGTCTTGTTGCCCGCTCCCTCGAAGTCCTCGTAAACAGCTGAGAGAGAAAGGGTGGCCGCCGCACCGCGTCGCCACGGCGTACGTGCCCGTATCCGAGCTCGTGCTCGTGCTCGTGATCGCGAGGACTTCCAAGTCACCTAAAAATATCTTGAACCCGGAGATCGCCTCGTCCTTGCCGGCTTCCTTTGTCGTTCCGGCGAATGTTCCGCCCTGATAACGCGAGCGAATGTCTCGTGCGTCGCGCCTCGGTCTCGATTCATTTTATAAATTGTCCACCTCCGCGATCCTGCGCGTTCCAGAGTTCTCTTTCGCCACCACACGATGCCCCAAACCCACGAAATTGTAGGATTCCTATGCACGCGGTCCGAGTTCTGATAAATTCGCGGATCGCCGTCGGTCACTCCTTTTCGCGTTGAGAACGGGGCGGCCTTTCCGCCCCACGGATCCGAATTTTTCCCGGTCTCTCCGACATGTTAGACTTACGAAACCGAATCTACGCGAGGTCACGAAGTCCGCTTATGGTTTATTGAAGTCGCAAGGATATTGTATAGGTATAGTCCGCGGGGAGTTCCACGGACTACCGTGCGCCGCTTCGTCGGCGGTCCGTGACGGGGCTGGTCACGAATTTCATTCGGTAGCGAAAGTTATTTGAATAATCCGTAGTTTATTAGGGAGAACCCGGAGCCGGGAGCACGAGGAGCTCCTTTGCGGACACCGTGGAGCCAACTTATCGGCGTTTTTTCTCCGAAGAAGGTTTCTCGAAACGACTTTCGTCCACCTTTTCCTTTTAGCTTCGATGAAAAGCGTTCCACCGAATTCCTCGCTGGTGCCGTGGGTCGTTTCGGGACGTGATCGATACGTCTTTCGAACCGGCGACCGTAGAGAGAAAGAAGTGTTGCTCGAGAATTCGACCTTCGTTTACGAAACAGAGGAACCGGTCTTGTTTCCGGGCAGCCCGCGGCTACCAGCAATTTTTCGATCGAGCAACGAGCTCGACCCGATAGGATCTCTCGGTGTCTATGAACCGCTTTCTGCCCCGCGACGATCGGACGCAGTGACCTCGATCGCTGGGCGTTGTCGAATTCGATGATCGAACCGTGATCTTTTCACTTTCGAAGCCGTCGGGTCCGCGTCCGAGGGTCAGTTAGACGGATTTCGTCACGGATGTTGTCCGAGGTGATTAGTCGAGAAAAAAAGAATAATAATTGTTTATTGGATATGTACGAGAAGTTATTCATTAGTTATAAAATGAAGAAGAACAGAAAATACAGAGGAAGAATGGCTTGGCTATTAGAATGACTAATAATTATTGATCGACGGGATAACCCTTCGTTACAGTGAGGGAATAATAATTTATTTATCTCTTTATTAAATTTGTGCGAGAAGTTAGCGATTAGTTATAAAGTCAAAGAATACCGAGGTTTAGGGGAGATAGGTACAAGATTAAGTAAAAGATTTCCGTATCATTTCAGTTATAATGTATGCTTCGATTATCTAAATAATTTGTTATAAAAGCATTTTTAAAATGTCAAGAAGCATAAAAGAAAAAAATCAGAAGGCAGTTCTAGCGTTAAAGGACACACAATTGAGTCCTACGTCCCTGATCATGAAGAATTATAAGTAATATAAGGCTAAAGATTTAAAACGTGAAGCTCGAGAAAAATGCAAGAAAGAAAAGAAAAATGCAAGAAATTTGGTTAAATTATTCAATGAGCGGGGACGAAAACAAGCGGCGAATAGCATTAGCGACAGAATGCTCGGAGGAAGTATACGAATCGGAAAAGAAATCTAGTTGATCGCAGTACCGGTTTGAGAGAACAAGTAAATGGTTTGGACGAATAATAATCCGGGTAGCCTCTTGCCACCGATACGGTATCGCTATCACGATCGCGATCGACGATCGACGATCGAAGGTGACTCGATGGAAACTGGAACAGACGGCGGAAGCGAGAAACCACCCCGTCGCTCCGCGGGAAAGTCCTTCGATTAGCTGCCCACGATGCTTGCGCAAGCCAATTACGAAAAACAAAGCAACGACGTTCAAAGACGTGGCGACCCGGCGAGATCTTATCAGCCGCGCGATCTCTCGACAATAGGCGCGATACCGGCGGACGGAGAAAAAGGTGCGAACCAGCGAAAGAGGTGGCGGGAACGGGAGAGGGGGGATATATATATAGAGAGAGAGAGAGTCACGGAGGGGGCTGTTCCTTTCTCGAGTGGCTGCGATCGGTAACGTAAAACCTTGATCGATCCGTGGGACCGATCCCGCGCACTCCCACGGAAATCCGACGGTAACCGTATACAGTATTAAGAAACACGCGTGGCACGTAACCGTCCCGTGTTAACACGCACCGCGTACAAACGAGTCGAGCCACGGATTTTCCGACAACGGCGATCCACTTCGGCTTGCTCCGGTTCTCGCTTCCGTTCCGCACGCGAAAAGTATCGCGAGGCAGGAGGAAGTGCCGCAATGCTTCGCAATGCTTTCTGCTACCCCAATGAATAAATTTTCATAGAATATAACGCGCGAGAGGAGACAATTCAAAGTGTACACGCGGACTGGAAGATGATAACAAATTGCTTACAAAATTGAGGACACTCGACGCGAGTTGAACGAGTTTGCTCTGTATTTGCGTTTTTCGACACATTTAGGCTTCCTTGACCCATACTAGCATGTATTGTATACAAGCATTCAACGTTTTGCTGGGACGCGTGGATATAGAAGCTTCGTTCACTGTCGTTAATTTCTTTATTTCTCGATTGTTGCTAATTTCGGCATAATAAAAGGTGATGGAGAATCAAAAATTATTTATTTCTTTTTCTATTCAGTTTATCGTATTTCTATTTATAATGAATTTATCATGTTTCTTTGCATGTGATACATAAAGGTCATCGCAAAAAAGAGAACATATGCAATTAAAATAAAAATCTATTACGTCATTTTATTCAAAAGTTTGACAGGAACCGGAATGCATCTACAATATTACACCATGGAAATTTTTTTCATGATTTTGACGCACGATTTATGAATATTCATCGATCCTTCCGTATTATCCGAGCTAGTCTCGGTCCACATCAACTCAACTGTAGTTTTTTCAGGTTATTTAGGCGGTTCATATTCATGAGCAGACTGCAGACCTTTATGCAAATTGTTCACACGGCATCTTACAAAAATTAAAGTTCACGGAAATCTTCCGTCGACAATTAAAAAATCACAATTAAAATATAATTATAATATAAAAAAGTCATAATTAACATTTCGGCCGTCTCAGTACTAGTCTTCGGCACAGGCACCAAATCTAAGTCGACGAATTCTTTTAATAATGCCACTTCTTTGTCTTAACAAATGCCTATTGACATCGTCAAATAAATAGATATTCGCAGCCAATGTTACAAACTTCAAAACAAGTCTGTGTAAACTGATTAACTAATTTCCCGAGTCACCGCCATTCATTAGAAGCTACGCTTTCGTTTTCGTGGTCGTAAAAACGGGCGTTCACCCGTATATACATAATAAATAAATAAATAACAAGAATCCCGCCCGGCCGTAGTTGCATTTTAAAGCACCGCGGAGCCGTTTGCGTAACGAGGTTACCGAACGGAACGAAACGATGCGCGACGTCTTTCGCCAAAGCGTTAAGCTTTAACGGCAGCCGGCAATTTCGATTACGAGTCGCGCGCGTTAGATCACAGTCGCTCGTAGGAACAGGTGTACACGCGGCTAGAGAGAGAACGAGGAAATTGAGGCGGAACGAGCAATTTCCGAGCGCGCGACCAGCGCAGACTTTGAACGCCCCGAGATCCTTCCGGCTTCGGCTCGGCGCGTGTTTCTGCGCGAGATCGCGAGGGGAAAGTAATTACGATTACGCGGGTAACGCGTGCGCGTTATCGGCTCCCGCATCTGTGGGACGCGAATTCTCCTCGTCGGTCGTTCCGTGCGAGGGATATTCCATTTGCTCGCGTCGGGTCGCATACTACAGATTTTCTCATCCTTGACATTTGCTTTCTATTGTGCCCGCGTTTCGTTCAATCTCGAAACATTTATTTATTTCATTCTCTTATCCTTAACATTTTAACCGTGTTAGTCCTAGCAGCTAAATGTTTTCTTTTTATCGACTGCATGTACAATCAATTTTCTCTTGAAATGATGAGTAAAGTTAGCGAGAGGATTTCTTCGTGACAGGAGTAATTTATGTGGTTACGATAGACAATTGTATGAATAGTATAATATCTTGTGCATGATCGTTGTCGCTGTGTTTAAGGTTTAAGAGGATATACCTTTTGTATCTACAATTAATAATTTATTCCATACGTATATGTATGGAACGATCTTTTGTAACACAGGCGACATAAAAGCAATCGCATGAGTATAATTATGAGAGTGATAATGAGTTAATAAGACGTTCATATAGACACAATAAAATAAAATAGAAAACAAAAATAATAGTAGAAATAGTGATAGACATAATGAAATATAGAATAATAGTCTTGTTATAATCTTAACTACTGCCTCCTAATCTAAGTTTATTTATTTATTTACTTAAATATCCATTAGTTATAAAATTATAAGAGATACAGCTCTAAAATTAAAAAATAACTGCAAATTCTTAAATTAATCAATATTAATATTTACTAATTCATTTAAAATTTCACGTCTTCGTCTTACGTAATAAAGGGTATTACCGTCAAAATCACCAAATAAATGAATAAGTAAATAAATAAATTTATTCAGCCGGTTCTCCTAAATTCGCCCGACGAAACCCGAACGGGGACAGTTACAACTCGTTAGCAGAAGTTTCAGCAGAATCGGATGCGCCGTGTCGCAAGAGCTCTCGTGGCAGTTAAAGCGTAATAGCTAATTTCCACACCGAGCGACTGTCCAGCGGGATCGACGATTACACTTGCCGAGTGTCTCCTCGCGGCTCGTGATATAACCTTCGTAGGCGAAATGAGATCTCAAGGAAAATGGCCTGCGCGGAGCCTTGAAACGGCATGCCGGAGCCCGGTAATCGGTCCACCGAATTGCCAGGACGCAGGTTGTCCGGGAGCGAGCGAGCGAGCGTGCGAGCCACCGGAGAAAGTTCTATCCCCGAAGGAACACGCGCGTCGTGATCGTTACCGGTTACCTCCGTCGCTCGTTTTTCTTCTTTTCTTAATTCGCGCGCTCTCGTTCTCCACCGTATACCGTGACTTGTCGACAGAGTACCAGCTGCTGTACATCGTTGTAACGATTGGTTTCGCGGAGGTAACGAGCCGACGAGACGGCACGCAAGCCTGTACCGCTGCTACCGAATCGCGCCGGGAGCCGCAGCCGCAGTTGTAGGTGTCGAATCGATCGGGACACGAAACTTTGCTGCCGTTGCTATCCAATTCTGAAATAACTTGGAAAGCCTAAAGACACGACCGTCCATCAGGTAATTGACTGGACAAAGAACTGGATTAGCGTCCTGTCTGGGTAGGAGGAACCTAAACCATTCACTGCCAACAATGCCAGACGGCCATCACGACGATTCTGTTAAAAGATTCTAGATATACGACCTTGACATAATAATTTTTTGCCCGCCCCTAAAACTCCGCCTTTTTAAAGAAAAGGAAACGCACCGCCCTTAATGGCCGTCACTAAACTGGGGATCTTTGTGCAAAAAAATGCCTGCTTTAATTGCCAGCCACTCTTTCTTTAATAATTGTAAGGATTTCAAATTACTGCATCAGCAATTTCAGTTTTTATTCATCTTTTCACTGTCAGAAATGTATAAACTCCGCAGTTTATTTATAACAATTTTCTTTCTAAAATTATCAGTTGTGTAAAATAGTATAGCAACAATATACATTGTTGTCTGTCACTCTTAAATCCTCGGATGCAATTTACACTATGTATTTTCGAATTAAATCAATATATATAATATAATCTACAATTTGAAAAAAATAATAAAAGGGCATAGCCATTAGAATACAGTGTGACCCATGAGATCTGCACACTCAAATATTAAAGTAGAGTACATAGATGTCAAAGTACAACAAACTTTCGATTTAATATAAAAAGTTACCTACACGATTGAAAAAATATATAAAAACATCGAATTTTCAGGTCACATAACTATTCGGACGACTTATAAAGCTAAGTTGAAAAGATATAAGAATAAATTTTTTCTAAATTTTTATTACTAGTTTTATGCTATGCTACTTTATATTGTTTAACAATATATTTCAAGAAGTCTGAATTTTCAAGAATTATTATTAATTTACGATCAATATCATCTTAGAAAATTCAGTCTTCTTGAAATATATTCTTAAACAATAGAGGTTTAAAACTAGTAACAAAGATTTTAAAAAATTTATTTTGATAACTTTTGAACTTAACTGTATAATCCGTACGAATACTTATGTGACGTGAAAATTCGATGCTTTTCTATGTAAAGTTTTATAATGAATCGAAAGATTGTTGTATTTTGACATTTATATACCCTAATATACCGTAAAGGACTTTGTCCATTCAATGTATATTTATTTAAATATATTTTGAGAGTAACTGCATGTAAGGAACGCGACTACAACGTTGCATCACCGCAGCCAGTCGACATTTCGACCAATAGCTTCATGAAGAAAGTAAAATTGTGCTTTTTAAATTCTCTTCTGTTCCTAAGGATAAAACGCAGTGTCTTAAACGATGGATCGAATGTGCTCACTGAATTTCCTTGTCCCCGCGATTCACCCTCCGCGGAGAGGCTGACACGCGGCGCGGATCCGCTCGGCATGCGCCGATGTTAATAACAGCCGGCTAATCCTCGGACAAAAGACGTCGACGTGACAGGTCACGATTCCGCTTTTGCATATCACAGTGCGCTGGAAGGACGACTTTCGCGGGAAATGTGTCGCAACCAGGCAAAAATCGTGCAGATCCCGAGCGAGCGAACGTATAAAGGGAGTACAGGGTGCCGGTCATGTCGACGATACGTATCTTGCGAGCGAATTTCTCGCGTCTGGAAAGCTGAAGGATCCTTCGATGATGACCCTCTCGTTTCTCGTCGCGCTATTGAAAAGGACGTATCTCCGTGTCTCGGGAGAAATACAAGTTGTTATAGAACTGGCGGTACAAGCGAAAAAATAAGTCGAAAATGTAGAGTGACTATACCATAGACTGGTCTTTGTTGCGTTTGAATTTATAAACGATACTAATGGCTTGTTATCATATCCGATTCAGATTCTCGTAATCAATTGTCCACGACGAGGATATTACTAGTAAAGAACACCTCAAACAGAAATTATTCTTTGCATTCGAACATATAAAAACGGAAAATCCGCGGGATGCGTTCAGAGAAATGTAATACACAGGGTACAATTGTATTGGCAACGATATGATAAACATTTTCAACTAATTTTGGACTAATAAAAACCCTTTGGTCGAAAAGTAATTTTAATTAACTAGTTAACTGTGGCGATCTCTTTGCAAAGCGCCCACCAGTGTGTGTCGCGATAATCAAGCGATGCCGAATCCAAAAACGAATCCAACTCAAATTATTTATAATTTTCATTTGTTTGTTTCATATAATTTGTTTGTTTGAATATAATTTAATTTTCGCCAGAATTACAATTTAGATATCAAATTGTAACAAAATTTTACGTATGACCGATATAATCGTCATGACACAAAATTCTGCCACATTGCCATGACGGATGTAGTCATCAAGCTCACTTAACTGGTTAAAGAAAAAGCTTGTATAAGAAAATATCAATTCACATTTCCGACCATTTACATATAGATTCACCCCCTCGTCGCCTATACCACCAGTTGGGTAACACTCTGTACATCGAAGAGAGCCTGTTGATGCACGCCTCGCCACGACTTGTCTCGCCTGGCATCACCCGATCCACCGAGAGCTAGCCGTAACTCGTTTCCTTCGGTTGCCGCCCCGCGAGTCTCGAATCGCGGATCGAGAATCGCGGATCGCCCGGCAGATATACGATTGCGCGAAACTCGGAGCGCCGACATTATTTATGCGCCGGCATCCTAACTTATCGCCCGCCTGGAACACTCTTCTAGCTGCGAGCGCTATGCTTTATAGATGCCTATTATAAAAAGCAGAGGAATAATGGCCGCCGCGCGGTCAGCTGGGGTCCTGTCCGATCGGCGCTGATCGCCGAAGGTCGGCCTTCTCGGGCCCGCGAGATAACTTACCCTCGACGGCAATCAACTAGTCTCGAAGAGAAAAGACGTCCGAGGATCCTGTTTTTCCTTTGCGCCGCCGGATCGCGCGTTAACGCGGCCGTAAGATAATTTGTAAGCCGATACGCGGAGCGCATTGGCCGACCCGCGCGAGAGGAAAGTTCCCGCGGCACCTCGGAACCGCGTCCTTTCCAGTCGAACTCGTAAACCGCAATTATATCGTGTTCCTTTTTTGTTCTTCGATCGCGAAGAAGCAAGGATATCGTGTTCCTTTCCTGGTACGCGTCCCTGTCGACGCCCGAGACATTTGCCGGATTGTTCTCCGAGCCCGGAAGCCTCGATTTTCGTAGCCGCGCGCTGCAAATGGGTCAGGAGCAGCGTTTACAGGGAAATAAGTCACGCAAAGAGGAGAGACGCATGCGTCGGGAGTCACGTACAGAGGTGTGGCGCGTCTACCGCGTGAGCGTTACAATTCTGAAGTATGATCGGTGGATCAGCACTGTTTCATAAATATCTTCATAATTAAAGGAAAATTATACGGAACTAAATATTTCAGTCACAACGTGGTATAATACCTTTTCGATTAATCTCGAACACTGCTGAACGATGTTATAGCTGCCTACCTCAGATTGACCGAGATATGAAATTGTTATTTACGGTACTGTTATTTTCTTTATTTATTGAACTGAGAAAGTTCTGCAAAATTTTATTTTATCAATTTTATTCTACAAAGATTTTTAATACATATCCAATGGAATTCAGTGCTTTAATTGGTGCCATTGTGGGGGGTAAAGTCTTAACTTTAATATGCACGGAAACATTAGCTGCTACTAGGTGCTATTGAAGTTGAAGGCGTTGTGTTAATTAGAATGCGGATTTTATGTATTTATGAGAAAAATGCGGAACAGTAAAAACATATAATTGCAAAACACTGTTATATTCAACTCATCAACTCATTAAAATTGTTGATAAGAAGCATGAATGTGTATTTATTATAGCTTCTGTATCTTGCAATGAATACAGTTATAGTTACTGTTACAATTCTTTTTTAATTACAGTTGTGACTACACAAAATTATAATTATATAAATTATATAATTATATAAATTACAAATATAATTTCGCAGTCTGGTCAAAATTACTGACATCACTATATGTTACAGGAGTTTCGTACAGAAATGTGTCAGTATTGGAAACGAAATCTTTGAAAATTCATTGAAAAATGTTGTCAAATGATGAGTCTCAATAATCAGTTTACGCTAGTAAGACCACATACGCAAAGCCTCGACTTAAAAAATCGGAAAACCGGGTACGAATATCCGATTTCAATCAGAAATAGGTTTTTTACCGCTTTCGGGTGCGTTCAGCTCGCGCTATCGGTGTTTTGCGTTTGCTTCGGCGATGATCGCTCGCGAGCACGCAACAGGTTTCCGCGTGATAATTCAGCCGGACTATCGCGGATAAGCTTGCGGAGATCGGAGCCGATATATCCCGGGCAAGCTAGCGTATCTAGGTGCTGTATCTCCCCTGGATCCGCATGGGTGTAGAACCGTATAGCGCAGAGAGTGCAGGGTATTGGAGAACAAGCAGCCGTATGGTAACGCCTCTCGCATCTGTGCAGCCTTGAGACTCGTTTCCAAGCCGGTGCAACCTTTTCCAACCGGTATATTCAACCTCGCTGTGCGTTACTCCGGATACACGGCGCTCGCGGAGCCAACAAAGCTCTCGCGCGGATCGCGCAAACGAAATTTCGTAGGTGGTTAGCCAGCCGTGGAACAATCGATAAACCGTGAAACCTCTGGAACGAAAATCGGCATTGTCATCTCGAGCCGTAACTTCGCGGCGGTACTCGTGAACACGATATACCAATTAATTCAATTAATCGAACTCCTCGGCCGCCCGCGGTTTCTTTATTGCCGAGCGTCGAGAATAGATGCAACGACGCAAATTGCGCTCGAGGCCGGGCCCCATTAAGAAGCAGAAAGCACCGCGTGGCATATTGCACCACCCGATCGGCCCACGAGTCGAGGATCGAAATCTGCGACCTGCAATAAGCTATCCGCCCGACATCTAATTACGAATCTCCTTCCATTGTTTCTGACCGTCGCACTGTGGTCATTTCGATTTTTCATTTATTTCAATTTATTTTAATTATTTATATATGTTTACTGGTAAACACTGACAGAGAAATAGCAAATTAGCTAATAAATTTAAATAGTATATAAATGGTATACTTAAACAGTATATTAAATAATAAATAAAAACTTGTTTTGTAAGAATTTTTCTAGGAATTAAGAAATCAGTTTATCGATTATTTCGAAGGTAACAGTTTTTTTCTGTATACCTACTTCATATTAGTTCCTAATGATATTGTGAAGTTATAGAACCTGGCATATTAATTAATAAAGCGAAACGTGATGATTAAATGCACAAAATATAAACGGCTTTGATGAATTTGTGTATTACGTAATATTCATCCAAGGTATTCACTTTTATTCTGTAATACAGCAGTTATTAATGACAATAGAGTCTAGAATTAAGAAATATACTTAAAAAGTATGCCATTAAATCTACATTGCCATAAACTAGATGCGCAGTACTGGCAGGGTAATTCCAGGTAATTCCATTTAGTGTTCCAATAAATAGAGATATTATTTCAAAAAATTCGGTCTCTTAATTCCTCGAGAAGTCAAAATGATCAATTGTGCGTCGCGTGGTTCCGCGAAAGTGAAAAGTTGCAATCGATCAGGGATTTCGTCCTTCATCGAGATCCGAGACGATTCTATTCTGAGCCGATCAACATCCGATGGACGTCAGTGCCATATGGTTGCTCGGAACGGGCGCAAGGACACGCGGCAAACGGAAGCGGATCTTCAAATCGTTGAGTTCTCCGGCGATCGCGTTCGAAAGATCGACTGACGTCAAAAGAAATTGGAAGCGATAGGCTGCAGGGACGACGACGCGGTTTCCCAATCGATCACTCGAGCGCAGACAGCTCTCGCAACGCGGCAATGGCAACGGGTCTCCTCGGTTCCGCGAGTGAACGTGCGCATAGCGTTGTTACCGCGATAAGAAGTCGGGCAACGCCTGCGCAGGTATCTCGGCAGCCTTGAGACACGCGTTTCCAGCCTTTCCCTGGATCCAACCGCCGATTCCAATTGGCGATCGTCGCCGAATTCTGCCTCCTCTGACCCCGGTAGCCGTCGCGCTCTCGTGAAAGTGAAATCGCTGCGCGGCGCTGGATCGGATCGAGTTGGATCGAGTCGGCTCGGACCCTCCACGCAACCCAATCGCCCTATTTTCAGGGACAACAGTCTCTCGTTGTTCGACAATCTGTCAATAGCCGTTTCATACGCCGTTTTAATTCCATCGTGTACGCTCCGAGGCTCTGCTTTTAGCTGTTCGAGATCGTTTCGTGTGTGGTTCGTTAGTCGACCGGTTTATTTCCGATGACACACATGATTCGAACAATCCCTGTTGTCACAGCTTCAATTCATTAACTTAAATTAAAACAGAAATGCCTGAAACCGTTTCAACTTTATTAATACACTGCGGATCTTTGTGCAACGTACAAGCTGTCTGCTACCGTTGCAAAAAGTAGGAGTAACTTAAGTGTTGCATTCTTTCCTCACCCATTTTAGCAGGTCAAAAGTAATATATTGACGTTACTAAATGTGATTTTAATCTTTCTACTGTTTGACATTACGAATTCTCATTCTTGTCATAAATTCATAAAACCAGAGTCCGTTTATTGAACTCGAAGCTATGTATTAGATTGGTGTACGTGAAATGCCAGTTTTATGAATTGATATTTACCTACTTAGAAGTTTGCCATTTCATGTACAACAACCTAGTATTATTTTCTACACATATGCAAAAACTTCTATCATGAGGGCATTGAATGACGTCAATTTTCTCTTGACAATTGTGCGAAAACAAGTTGAACAGTCGATTTACGGACCTGGAATCATACATATAATAATATCAATACTAATACATATTTGTATGACATTAATAGATTGTTACAAAAGACGAAGAATATGAAAAATAATATAAAGAATATGAGTCATTCACTGACTAGCTGAGCAATCGTTGAAACTGTTGTTTTAAACGCGCAACTAATTTCTAAAAATGGGTGTTTACCGATATATACATAAATTAAATTATATTAAATTAAATTAAGTTACTTCAGATTTAATAAAATTAATTTAGATTAGATTAAATAAATTTAAATTAAATTAAATTAAATTAGATTAAATTAAATTAAGTTAAATTAAACAAAATTGTATTAAATTCAATTGAATTCTAATCGCACGATTGATACAATTATGACATTAATTATGGTATGATACGGCTTGATATAGTCCTCCGATTCAGGAAGGAATTCTCGTGACAAGATTCGCGAGGCTCTCTAGGAACCACGAGGTCGGTTCCCGCAGCGGCTCTGAAATTCGTTCGCCGGGCATTGTGTCAGTTTCATAAGATCGCGTGTAACAGGTTCGCCCGATCCAATTAAGAAGCAGTAACGCCGGTGACGCGTGTCAATAACGATATGATAATGAACTCTCTCGCCTTGCCGGCTGCGCTGGAAAGTTGCGTTGCTCGAACGAAAGCGAGCGGTCGATCGTGTCCGCTTTTGTTCGAGCCGGGACACGGGACGCGTGCTTCTCGTCGCCGTTGAATCGCGGCCGAATCGCAGCCGAATCGCTGAATCGCCGAGCCGGTACTCGACGAGTGGCCCCGAAGGTCGTCCGCCGATTTGGAAACGCGAGCATGAGCGCGATCGCCGCTCGCATGACTTTGATCTATTTCGCGGTGCACGATCGCTCGTTCGCTGGCTCGCTGGCTCGCTCGCGGATTGCGTCACCGACGGGGCCTTTTGTGTCGTCGTCGCCTGCACGCTCTGCTTAATCGCTCGGCGAGGCGAGCGGGGCTCCTGGAAACGATTCTGTGCTCCGCGCTGGGAGCGAGATTGTGCAACGGCCGACCGGAGGCTCGTCGCGCGTTGCTTTTCATTGCTTATGCAGATATCGGAGCGATCTGGAAAAAAGCGAGGTATGAAAACTAAGAGCATTCGCCCTGTGTGTTTGACCTCCGCCGGCGATAACGAAGAAATAGTCAGTGTCGAGGAAAGATTTTCTGCTCGACGGTGAAAATCAAATGACATCTGGCGCAACGCGACGCTTCGCGCTCGTCAAAACGGGAACTTACGCGAGAGGAATGCAGACCCGGCAGCATCCTGGCTGCATCCCGACCGCATCCTCGTCGCTGAAAATTTACATAACGCTTGCGCAATTATCATTCGGCGATCGCGAGATGCACGACTTTCCTTTCCCGGCGAGCGGTGTCCTTAACATTAAAACCGCGACACCGAGCCGCGCGGATTGGACGAACCGTGTTTAGCAACGAAAATTCAATTTCAAGCTGTTTCTTGTGTTCCCGAGTGATTTTACGGTTATTAGGAAGCTGCGCGGAATGTTTATTTGCGCAATTCTCTGAATGGAGTTAATTTATTCATCTTCAATATTCCAACGGGACGATGCCTTTCTGTTAGGAAGAACAAAGTGAAAAGAAATGAATAGACTGCGAATTTTATGCATTTATAAGTAAATAGTAATCATGTAATACAGAATTTGTTGAATAAACTGTTTTTTACGTAGTAATTATACATGGAAATAGCATTTCAGATATATCAAACTCTTTGCACTCGCAGCCATTTTAATTGCAAATCTAAAATAATTTTTCTGACTTACAGCATTTCCATTTTATATGACAAAGTGCATTTCATGTATGTGAAAGAGTCCTGTGACTCATACAACACTTTTAATAATTTTTTAAATCGAATTTTTGATAATATAAAAATTATCTTAAAACGTGATATAACAATTTCAGTGGTGCTTCAGACTCATCATTCAAAGGGTTAACTGCGTAATATTCATAAGCAAATATTATTCCAAAAACGTTCATTCCTATTACATGAAAAGATGAAAAGATAAAAATATTTATAATCTATTTAGAATTTCAAAAATGTATTTTTTCTCAACCCTGCTACAATTCCAACTTGACGAATGACTTTTATCGGTGACGTATCACACGCAAGACTGAGCTATTAAATGTTCAAATTGAACGACAGAAAAATCGTCAAAGTCGCTAGAAAGATTGGGCTTCTGGTGCGCAGAAAAAGGTCCGATATTCGTTGATGGTCGTCGCCGATTCGTCGTCCGAGCTGGAACAGAGGGACGATTGTTTCAGCGAGCGGATCCGTGTACGCGCGTTCGTTGCGCAATCGCGCGATACGCGCACCGTTTTTGCGCGCACTGCCTTTCCGGGAGCTGTATAGCGACGCGGAGAGCGACGGAGAGAAAACTGTCGCTTTGCATTCGCGAGAGATAATGCGATTATCCGGCACGTTCTGCCTCGGTTAATCTCGGATTACGGGTAAACGATACACGGCGGCAGGTACGCGGACTACACGAACATCGTACGCACACTCCGATTTTCGTCGGAACCCGGTTTTTAAGTCGGCTGGAGCAGCGCGGAGCGAGGCGCAGTGGGGTTCTCGAGTTACGTAAAAATAATAAGTTAACGCTAATGCCTGAACTGGTTCCAAAGGGAACTAGTCGAATACATACGACCCTACGTTCCTTTTTCTTGCAAACTTCGTCACGTTCGCGTGCGGAGGTATTAGCAAAAAATGGAAGCGGCGAGCGGACCGAGTCGATCGCGCTCTGCATCTCGCGCGCCAAGTTTACGAAATCGAAGGGAGCCGCGCTGGTAACACCCACATATTTCGAGTGAAACCGGACGAAGAGGCTTTCACGAAAAAATGGTCCCGCTGGACGCGACCGAGGCTCGGGGTCCGAAGAAAGAGGGCGGCTGCGAAGCACGTATTCGTGCAAGACGAATCGCCGACAGCTAGCGCACGTCAAGGAGCTACCTGGAGGAAGAAGGACGATTACGGTGAGCTTGTTCCCGACCCGGACGTAACGGAACCGTAGCGATAATGGTTACGTGGCGCGGCAGGTTTCGTCGCTCGTAATACCAGAATGATCTCGAATTCCTGCGGTGTCCGTGCGCAGGACAGCCGCTGTCGTTGTCGCTGTCGCTGTCGTCGTCGTCGTCGCCGTCCCGCGTGGAAAACAAAGGGCACTTTCTATGGAAAGCGGTTCTAGCTGAGAAGTCTGCTAGAGCACGCGCACCGTCCCGGCTGCCTACCAATGGAAATTAACTGTTGCGTCGGGACAGTGATTAGAGCGACTGAATCCTAAACATTACGGCAGTTCTTGAGATTAATGGCATCGTGGGCTGAACAACGAGACCGTATCGCGTCGTTCAGCCGCTGCAATTGCGTGCCGAACGCGATAAAAAACATTTTATATCTTAACCCTTTGCGGTCGTATTGAGTTTATACATAAGTGTCATGCTGGTCGGAATAATTTTCGAATGGATGATGCATAAGATACATAAGATGAAAGATTAAGTAGGAAAAGCAAGATTTATTCATTCTTTTCTTAAGTTTAAATATATGTAACACAATAATATGTTTTAATTCTGTGTAAAAATTAAAAAAAATAAATAAATAGCTTTGGTGGCTGAGAGTAGACATATGATAGGAAAGGGTTAAATTATTCTCTTTGCATTTTATTTTGTACATTGTAAATATGTATTTGGGTAACGAACACTTTGAAATAAACGCTTCGGTAAAACACCTCGTACAATAAAAATGCTCGAATTGCTGACTTTTCCATAGTTTTGTAGCATCCCAGACAAGAATTGCGAGAGACAAAAGAAAGTTTGATAATTTACATTTACAACGTTATGAATTAAAAGTAATTCATAATTAAAAAATAAAATGACATTTAAACATAAAGCTAAAATAATATAAATTAAACGTGAAACATAAAAGTAAGAAAGTAGCGGAGATACAAAAACGAAATTTAGTGTAATTCAAGTATATAGTAGGCAAACATGATTCCGTCACTTATTATTTAATTTAAAAAAATAACACGATTATAAATAACGATTTCGAGATGGGTCGCAACATAACCAAAATTACCAAAATAAATAAGTGATAAAAATAATCATGCCAAAACATGATCCACATCGCCAATAAACTATATGCGAATTAAATGTTCATTGTAGAAATATCTTATTCAAACGACTTATTACCGCATTTTGCATGCAGTGGCCACATCGTACGCCGTTGCGCGCGGATTCGTTCGGTTCGGCTCCGCGAACAAGCCGGTAGAAATCGGCGAACGAGGCTATCGCGACCGCCGATCGACGTATCGCCTTTTTCTTTACTCCCGTGTTCTCCCTGTTCTCCGTGTTCTTCGTGTTCCTCGTGTTCTCCAGCGAACAGCCGCTCACGGATGGCCCAATCGATTCCATCGATCTACATCTATCTCTCGTCCCGATTAATTTTCGGCACGCGCAACACGCTCATTGTGTTCAAAAGCTGTGAAGGCCGGGTGAGCGCTCGTTGGCCAACAGCCATCCTCCGTTGCGCTGGTGAAGCAACCGACGCGATGCCTCCTAGATCCCTGGTTCGAACGCATCCATCCGAGAGACATCGCGGGACCAAATCGCTGAATCCCTCGGACGATTCGCCGCATCCACTCGCGATCCAGCTTGCGTTGAATCAGCTGACCACCGGTCGCTAATATGGGAAAACGGAGTAGGCTAGGATTCTTTCAGTCTCGCGTTTCGGATTACTCGTGGGACGATGAGATACCGTCGATGGTCGCGCGATAGGTCGAATATTTCCTTAATAGTCGAGTGGGGAATAGTTTGCGGCAGGGACACGTAGTATAGCTTCTTTTTAACGACAATTTTATTATATTTTGCAAGAGGACGTGTTGTATTTCACCCCTTCTCTTTGCGATTATAACGATTAGAACTTTTTCGATCACAATAATTTCTTCTATAACTATTACATATTTATTGTTTACTGACCATGATTTTCTATTTCACGTAAAGGACATCAAATCAATTTTGTAAATATAATTATTTATAATTGTCATTTACAGCTTCTCTTTAACGACATTTTTATTATATTTTGCAAGAGGACGTGTTGCATTTCACCCCTTTTCTTTGTGATTGTAGTAACGATTAGAACTTTCTCGATCACAATAATTTCTTCTATAACTACATATTTATTGTGTACTGACCATGATTTTCTATTTCACGTAAAGGACATCAAATCAATTTTGTAAATATAATTATTTATAACTGTCATTTATAGCTTCTCTTTAACGACAATTTTATTATATTTTGCAATAGGATGTGTTGCATTGCACCCCTTTTCTTTGCGAATATAACGATTAGAACTTTTTCGATCGCAATAATTTCTTCTATAACTACATACTTATTGTGTGTTTATATCTACGTAGAATGTTTAAATACTGGTGACAGTAAAGTTTGATTCCGACTTGAAGGAACGGAACAATATTTGTAATTACCAGCATGACGGCGCTATTAGCGGCAGCTAAATAAAGGGAAAAAAGGGAGCGTTTAGTTCAGGTATACTAAAAAAGAACTCTTTATATAAAGGTCTTTGTATATTCAAATACTAGGTACTTTGGTACTTTGGAAAAAAAGTATCTACTTGCTAGTGACTGCCGGAGGTAGGCGCCATAACAGCTTATTACTATAAACCTTTACCACCAGTCTGGCTCATTAACGCACGAGACGGGTATAATCCGATAGATGTAATAAATATAACTACCTGTGCTAATAGCGCTGGTAGCGAACATGCTAAATCATTACAGTGATATGGCTACAATATCTATTATTATTTACACATTTACACAATTTTTATATAATATAACGTGCCGTGTTGATGGCATGATGTTGACAAAAATATATTCTGTACATATAAAAAGGCGTCTAAAATTTTATTTTTCCAATAATGATACTTTTCCCAAAAATAATGGAATATAACTTTCACTAAATCTTGTATTAACCAGTTAAGTGTGTTTGACGACTATGTCCGTCATGGATATGTGGCAGAATTTTGTGTCGTGACGATTATAACCGTCATACGTAACATTTTGTTACAATTTGATATTTAAATTGTAATTCCGGCGAAAACTAAATTATATTCGTAAATTTTAATGTGTTTAAAATGTTTAGAGGTCAAAACGAAATGAAACAAACAAATGAAAATTATAAATAATTTGAGTTGGATTCGTCTTTTTGGATTCGTTATCGCTTGATTACCGCTTGATCCGGTCTGAACGGATCCGCCTTCACTGATGGATTGTCAACCGGAGATTACTCAGACGCTAATCGTCCTCCTAATGTTGGTAAGAGTCGAACGAAAACGACACCCGCGGTTTCGATAGCTCTCACGCAACCGTTCACCTCATTACGTACCCCACACCCGCGTGTTCCAATCCGACGAACGTTTACGTGGGCGTGCAGCGTAGCGTGTCGGACATTGAGCGCGAAAAAGACGACGGTATGCCGGGATCGTGATAGCGAAAGAAAGAGAAAGAGAGAGAGGGGGGGGGAAGAAAGAGAGAGAAAGAGCGCGCTTTCGAAACTACGGACGCGGGAATATTCCCATGGAAAATGCTCCCCGGTCACTTAGGCTAACGCGGTTCTAACGCGGCTCTAACGCGCCGCACGTAGAATCGCTAATCGGCTGTCGCGCTCGCCTAGATCCTCGCCGGGAACTGGAACGACAGGCGTTCCGATTTCGGTTTCGAGGGGCTCGCGGGAGGAGGTGAAACCTCGCGCGTAAATTCGACAGCGCGAAGAGTAAACTCGTGTCGCAAGAAGCTCTAAACCGCGGACCATTCGCGATCGACTCGCGGACCGTGTTGCCGAGTACCGGCGTCTGATCGGCACCGTCCTATTCTACTTAGGCGGCCGCGTCTTTCCCAGCCGTTTCTCGTTCCACTCAACAAGAGCCGGGTGACGAGGGACGCACGCGGCTCGCCGTAACAACCGAGAGACGACGAAACCCGAGGCTCGCGTGGAAACGCCGGCAAAGGTTACACGCGATTTGACACCCGCCCTTCCTCGCCTCCGTTCTCAACCCGAGCAAACGAGCCTCTCGAATTTACGAGCAATTTCCTGGAAGATTTACACCGATACCTCTCTTTGTTCAGCATATTGTTTGCCAGATGGAAGGTGTAGAACCCGATATCGGGATCCCCGATCGATATTCACACAGAGATCTCTCGCGGGCCGTGGCACCGAGAACGGCCGAGCCGCGAGGATTATCGAGAGCCGGGACCGAGATACCCGGGCGAATTTATGCAAATCGCTTCGCGAGAAGTTGCGACTCCCGCGCGGCTCTTGCGCGATCCGCTTTGTCTCGAATCGAAAATTGGAGCGCCACCGCGGCGCGGGAACACGCTCTGGGAATAATGGGCCGCTTCGGGAAATTTTGAAACGGCCGACGTGTACCGTGGCCCTCAAACAGCTCTGCCTTTCTAACTCGCGGCCTGCACGCCGAACGAAATAGCAAAGGTTAGCCATGCCGAGCGCACACCCCTTCGACTCTGCGTAACCTTCACCGCCTTCGTCGGCAGCGTTTCCACGCTTGTCGGAATCGGGATCGATAGGTACACCGCGGCTCGACGATTTAAGCTCGTTTGTTCCTGGAGAATTCTACATGCTTGCGAGACCGTTGCTTTTATCATTATTATTATCATTATTATTGTTATTATTATTGTTATTATTGTTATTATTCTCTGGTTTCTGCCCATATGCCCTCTATTGTAGAAATTTTTCTTACCATTGCCGTTGAATCTAGAACAATTGCCTGTTGTATCTGCGGATGTATGTGTATCAGTAAGTGTACATATGTAGATTCTGTACGAATGATTTTGGAGCGATGCCGATATTATGAATGGTGCTATTGTTACTTTTTCCTGGTTCCATATTCTTTTTATTTATTGTGCTAGTGAAGTTTATTTTTTTCTTTTTGCTGTATATTTCGTTTTTGTGTTAATATTATTATTCTTATTAGTATTATTAACACTATGATGTCCGGTGGCTCCACGTTGATGCCATGCGCTTACAATATACAATATACATACAATATACACTTGTTACAAAAACAAAAAGTTAGGAGAACAATTTTAATGTATAAGTCTTGTGGAGTCGCGTTACACCTCGAAGATTGCTTTGTTTCCTATCATTTAAAAGAGAAATACTAAGTATTTCGAAACGAAAGAATCTCGATTAGATGTGCGGACGGCATAGTGTTAATATTTATTGATAAACCGGGAGTCCTGTGTACACAGACACGTGTAATTTGAAAGCGTTCGGTTTTAGATGTGACGAAAGAATAGTTTCTAGCAGTCGTAACATTAAGGAGCCGGTGATCTTTCAACGCCGATGTATTCGCGTTTAACGGAAGTCTGCGGCACCCACGGTTCCTTTGTACCCGCGCTTTCTTCGTGGACTCTCTCCGAATTGTTTCATCTGATGCAACGAAAACCGATACCGATCTCCTGGCACAGTAATTAACTGCGTGCTTGTTCGGAACGGCGCAGAAACGTGTTTAATACAGACGGCGACCGAGTTTCTGCTTTCCGAGTTTTCCCGCCGAGTTGATTCGGCATTAATTAGTAAACGGTTCTCCTCGTGGGTGTCATCGAAATAGTTCAGGTATCGCACGCTATTTTATTCTGACAACCATCGCTCGGTAAATAGATCTGGAAAGTGTATTAATGGAACGATTAATCCAAACGATTAATCCGATTAATAACTCCGTAGACGAGAAAACGGACAGAATTGTCAGCCTCGAATCGTCCCGCCCTGTTGCAGGCATCTAATTAACACGTTCAGCGCCGACAATAGATCACCAAAATTATCCCAAAATCAAAGCAATTTAATTAATTAAAGCGAAATTAGAAAGTTAACATTTTAGGAACGACGCGCCATTATGGCGGCTTGCGCAAACGTCATATCACGACGCGCCACACTCAATTGTATTATCAGTTATTAAAGTGAATAATTAAAGTTAAAGTACATGTATCATACCTTTAGGAAAAATTATAATGTAAATTATTAAATTATAATATCATACTCTGCCGTATGAAGAAACAGTTTCGCGCAAAACTCAGCCTTACCTGAGAGGTTAAAATTGATCATAGGGAATGGCATTAGAACTCTTTCGCATCCGAAACATCCTAGTCGAATCCAGCTTGTTCGGATATAGTAAAATGAAAATGAATTTTCAAAATTGTTTAAAAACTAGCGTCACCCATATTTGACTGACGTGTTAAACGGAAGCCACCGATAATCGGTGTACGAGAGAACACGCTGTCTTCCGTGTGTTCTCCGCGAATGTCTGGGTCTTACTCAATCGTCAAAGTAACCGCATAAAATCACGTGTGGGAGCATTCCGCCGACATTTCTTCAATTCAACCTACCCGACTCGATTCGACTCGTCCCGTCTCGAATTCGGCTCGCAGTCTTAATCCGCCGACACGCCTACCTCGTTAGCGTTCTCGAAAACCTTAGTCACACATTTACATACATCATCGAGCTTTCCTCTCGGCCGCGACGCGATCAGAGACCACTTTCACGGCGAGGTCTCAGCCGATCGGAAGGTTAAGGACCTGTCGCGAGTACGGTAGCACCCGCTGCCGAACCTCTGCACAATGATTTCCACGACCAGAATGCATTTGGGAGATGACCAGACTGAATTTTTCACAGGCACTATTGTAATTTTAAATTAAACCAACTCACTATCTATTTGAAAATACAGTAGAGACTCTCTTATCTGAACGATCATTTTATGCAATATCCAAAAACGTTCTATTATCTAAAAATTTTATTCAAGTTCTGCAGTAAGCGATACTGTACCTAAATAATGCAATGATTAGGTAATAGAACGTTTGGATACTAGGATATCGTAAAAATAAATGAATAAGGGTGTCTCCACTGTTTATTATAACGAGACTGCGGATTTATGGTATATTATTGTATTATTGTCAAGTTATTCCAGTGATTAAAGAAAGAAAGAACTACGTAGTTCTCGCAAGTTGCAATTAATGAAGACAATTTCTATATTGAATAAAGATCCGCTGTCTAATTTCACTTTTGATACAATTGGTGTTTGCTCTACGGCTGCCGAAGCAGGAAGTGAGTTCGTTTCATTTCAAATTACAACCGGTTGTAGGCCCAGTAACTCAGCGAAGAAACTTCTGATTTGGTGTGTATTAATAAAGTCGATATTATCTGATCTTTCCAAGTTACGGTGAAATGGCAAAGAAGGTGTAAAGAATCTTATTTTCCTTAGATGTAAATTAATTCCGTATTCGATAAATAATAGCTACAAAATCCTTATTATATTTTAAATTATTTCTTGTCTTATATTTGTTAAGAAACTATTATTTATTCTAATAAATAATAATAATAACCTTATTTCACAGGAAACGTTTGTTATATAATATAAACTTTGGAAACCTTTTTATTATATTTTTAAATCATTTTTATCTTATATTTGCTGAAAAATTATTATACAATATCAAATAATTATAATTTCAATCACGAAACGTACTTATTGCATAAAGATTGCATATATAGATACGTATTTATATTAATTTAATAACAGTTAGCTATGAAAAAGATTTTCTAGCTAAATAGCTACGAAGTGATTTAATTAAAAGATCTAATAAAGTGATAAAAATCACTTTACAATTTGAAAGTCGTATGTCAACCGAAAGCAATGTACTCGAAGAATCGTTCGCCAACGAGAACCATTTTTGGACGAGCACCGTCCGAGCTCTCGACAGGAAAGAAAGCGGACCGAAATATTTCGAATTAAAACAGGAACGGTAGAACCGAACCGGGGTTTAAAACGAATGGGGATTTTACGATTACCGGTGCAATCGCGAACGCAAGATCGCTGGATTTCACGACTCGACGGCGTTACAGGATCCGCGGAGACGTCACCGCGAATCTTCTAGGACACTTCTCGAGGCCTGCTGCAGGGGGAGGGAGAGATAGAGCGGATCGTGGGATCGGGGCGCGGATGCCGAGGAGGTCGAGGTGGCTTTAGTAATATTCAGGGACCCGGTGGATCGTGAGTGGGTGTTCCCAGGTGATCCGCAGGGTGCAGAGCGATCGAGGGGCGTTTACTGGTTGCGCAGGGACCGTTCGCCTAGCCTCTCCTCGCCTTTCCTCGTCTTTTCTGGTCTCTGCCGGCGTGTGTCGGTGAACGAGGCGAACGATGCGAACGATGAGAGTAGCCTCGCAAATCGACCGCGATCACCCGGATCCGTCTTTCTCGCAAACCGGCGATTAATCACGGTTAAAAGGGTACGCGGGCGGCAGACGGTGGTTCGCCCAGTCCCACGGCCGCGTCCCTTGGTGTCGATCGTGCTCGGAAAATTTCTATCAACGGAACAACAGGCGAAACGCTTGTCGGTCCGCGAGCGGATAAAATATATATACGTGGTGGGCCTCGCAACATGACGACATCAAGTAACTCGTAAAACATTATATGTTTTCCTGCATGGTATGCAGTAATTTTGCAGTAATTCTGTAATCAGTATTACGTTATTTTTTTTTTATAGATATGAAGGTCGCCTTTGATTTTTTAAGTCGAATAGTTTATATTTCTTCTCGAGTTCAGACAAAGCATTGAATTCTACATTCAACACAAATGACCATAAGCACCCCTCATTCCCTGATTGCAAGCGTCTTTTGGGACACCCGTATAGTCAAGTTCGTTCAGTTATGCCTCGGCAGTTATGCCTCGTTAATCCGTTGATTGCTGTTGGTACCTAAAGGTGCTTAGGAAATTGCCGTTTGCGATACTGGAAGGACCTATGGCCGCTTAATCTAGTTCCAACCACTGGCACGAGAGGTACTTATAAGCGTCCGGAAAATGCTCTCTATGAAAAAGCTTAATGCTAACGTTAAATTTTTAGCAACTACACTAACAATTCAATGCGGAATACAGAGAAATAGATAATATTGTTTTAATGTAGTGGAATTCATCGTTTCGGTTATTTGAATTACACTTTCTCAGAAATGCACTTAAAAGTGCGTCTTAAACTCTGCCGTAATCAAGGGGTTAATACACGATCTTCAAATAAATTGCACAATGACGTTTGCACTGCATGCAACAATATTGCAGGCAACGAATCTGCCACGGGTTGCAACATCTGCACGTCGGAGCCATCTGAAGTGAACGATGCAAAATTCATGAACAGTAAACTATGAAATACAAATAAATTATTCTTTTTGCACGGAGTCGATGTGTTTTAAATTGTATAGCATATAATTACAATTTTGAAAATGAAACGAAAGAAATCAAGAGCTCGAACAACAGTTTGGGTAGAAAATAGGACTATCAGTTGATGCCGTTAAACAAGAGTAAAGTTCGTCAAGCGACGGCAACACCGCGAGCGAATTTTGCTGATAGCTGTAACTCGCCGCTGGAATGACCGGATCTAATTTACAAATACGTGCGCCGTGGCCGGCTCATTCGATAACACGGCGCTCTAATTGCCCGGTTCGCACGTGGGAACCTCGGCGCTCGAGCGATTACGCGCTGCTGAAAGCGCCGAGAATCGAGAGTCGATCGTTCCGAGTTAATAGAGGAGCACCGAAACGCGAGCTTTCACGAGACGATAGTCTTGTCTCGATCAAAAGTACACCGGCTTGTCAATTACTCGCCGACGGAACTCTCGCGCTTGGCCAGCATTGTTGGCCTGTCGGGGCCCCGTCTCGGCCCTGTCTCTAAACGATCCTAATTATCATCCTCGGATGGTCGGCAATTAATGCCCGCTCGAGCCGCGGCTGTTGCGCGATCGGAACACTTTCGTGCGTCGACTCGACGACCAGCGAAAGTCCGCTCGCCACGAAATTATGATCGAGCCTGTGTACGTAGCTTTATCGCGTCGCCCCCGCCCGCGGTTACGAAACCGTGCTCGTGTCTATGCCCGATAGATTTATGTTCCGGCGTTCGATACGAGCCGAAGGGAGCGCGATGGCCGCGATCGGTCGCCTTAGCTCCGTTTGTCCCGTTCGAGGAAACGCGCGGTCTCCGACGAGAACGAGAACGACCTCGAGTCGTCGCTCGGTGTCTCCTTCCCTGAACGAGCCTCTTCGCTTTTAAGGTCGGCACGATAGACTCTCGACACCGTTATACGTTCCACGTGCCGACGGACAACGCGCCGTAGCCATGCTGCGTGTTTACCTGTTTACCAATTTACCCGTTACGCGCGAGCTCAACTCGAATTTCAAGCGAATCGAATTAATATTAGACGTATATCGCGACCCTAATATCCGACGTCCAATAAGCATTACGCGAAATTCGATTCGACGGAATCAGCGGAGGTCATCATGATCTTCTCTCAGCCCGTAGACCATACCAAATGTCGATCTGTTTATTTAATTTCGCTAGCGATTGAGAAGGTTCGGGCTGTGTTGCAAGGTTTCATCGCTTTCCCCATTGTCCGACGCGTCTATTGATTCAGATGCAGTTTCTTCGGTTCGTGATGCACGAATGTAGTCGTTCCAGTGGCCTACATTAGAATAGGAGCTACGTAAACCTTCTTCTGGTTGCATATACTTCTCGGGCTGCTATTATTACCGTTACAGGTAGAGAGCCACGCCTAACCCAAGCGGTTAGCTAAGTCAGTTGGCAAGTCGGTTACCTAAAGAAATTATTGGTTTACGATACCGAGATCGATTCGTTGGTTCGCGGCCGACGCAGTTGAACAAAGCGACGAACTTCTGCGAGGAAAAAGGTCTATGGAACGCGAGTTATCCGGCCATGCGATCTGTGCGTTCGGCTCGCAGAGGCTGACTCGCTCGACCGAGAATCCGAACGCGGCGGCCTTGCGGAGTCTCTTTCACCCGAGGATGGTCACAGGGAATCCCCTGGATCGGGTTAGAAAACCGTTTCCATAAAAGCGGCGGCACATCGCGGCGAGGTCGCGTTCGCCTGCGTATCAAGATCTTCTGTCTCTGCGATCGACGAACGCCTCTGCTTCGCCGTGTTCGCGTCTCGGTAAGCAGCCGCTGGATCGTGTCAGTTTCTAATTCGGGATCGCCGAGCCGTGACTCAACGACGGGACAAGGATCCGAAAGAAAGTCAACGGTGCATCGATCGCGCCATATCCTGCGAGCGAGGACTCGGCAAGAGGCTCCCTTTCGCCGCCTCGTCGCCGATCCGCGTCGCTTCTGAGCGAGAGGAACGTCGCTGTAACGGACAAGCAGGCCTCGGTCGAGTTTTGGACGCGAACGAAAACGTAAGCCGTTACGAGACTGTCGCGCGGGTTCAAGCGATGGCTGCTCGACGATTGCGCGCGCGTATCGCTTTCGAGAGAAATCCCCTAAAGAAAGTTTTCCACGGTGAGCGTAATTAATCGGTCCACGCGAGTCGGGAACTGGGTCGCGCGTTACTCGCGGCTGTCACGTATCCTCCGCGCTCCGCGGTGCTCTTTGCGAAACTCGGATTACTCGGTTTTAATTGCTTGGCAGGCGATACGATTCGCGAAATTGCCAGCCGGTTCCAGGCGTCGTCGTCGTCGTCGTCCTCGTCGTAATCGTCGGACAGTGTCGTCCGTGTTTCTCGCGAGCATTTTCGCCAGCTCGCGAGTGTGGCGAGTGTGGCGAGCGCGCGCGCGGGTGTCGGAGACCGCTCGCAGCAGTTTGCACCTTTCACTCTCGAGTAGCGGCGCGCAGCAGCGCCTTCGCCTTCGCCTTCGAGCTTTGATTCTCGCCTAAACCGAACACGCGCGCCAGACGGAACAACCGTTGTTGCGCAAATTATTACGCATCCTCCGATTATTTAGCATATGCAACGTCGATCGCAAGCAAGGAGATACAGCTCGATGCTCATCTCTCTGTTCTGTTCTGTTCGCGCCTCTCCGAGGATTCTCCCTGACCCGGTGAGGTCGTTCTTCGTCGCTTAATAACGGGAAAGGTCCATCCTCGACTCTTGCCCAATCCCTCGATCTTAATCTACCATCCTTTCTAGATACGCGAATCCGTGGATCTTTGAAGCAGAATGATCGTAGATTTACTCTCCGTCAACGGCCTGGGTCCTTTATCATATCATCGAAGCGGAAGGGTTCCACACCAAAAAATTTAATCATCAATTGTACAGTGAAGTTGAAACTTCAATAAGTATTCCAGAAATTTGTCCAATTTCTGTAAAGCCTAGAACAATAAATAAGTACAAGTTTGAAAGCAATGATGCAGGGTGATCCATTTGAATCGACCTAATCAAATATCCTCGACACTGTCGATAATACTAAAACATGTTCTAGGTGCACGCGTCGAGGACATATGAACGTCAACTTCATTTTTCTTTAATACAATCATATATTTTTTATTGTACTGATCTGTTCTGCTCGTCATTCTGATCATAAAAATACTGAGACAATTACTGCGAAAAATCATTGGTTTAGAAGATACTTGAATTTTAACTCTGCATTTAGGCTGAAGGATGTATTTTTCGAAACAACTGATTTTTTGCAATAAATGTTTTAGCATTTTTATAAACAGAATGATTAAGTGAATATATGATTCCGTTTAAAAAAAAAATATGACCGTCGTATGTCTTCGAAGCGTTCACTCAGAATAATTTTATTAACCCCTTGCAATAGGATTTCTTCTATAGCCACGTTTATTCATTTACATTTATTCCTAAATTTTAATAATAGGTGAATCAAATTTTATTTCAATTTATTCATATTTAGTAGATTACTCATAAAATCTTCGTCGCGCGTCTGGCACGTTTTTATAGGGCACCATAAAACGGCGACGGTTTCGAAGATATTTAAAAATAGTCAGTTTAGTTGGGTCACCCTCTATTTACTGTTTCAATTCATAGTACGTTGTCCTATCCTATTTCAGTTTCTCTTCCTATTTTATTGCATCTTTATTCTTTTATTGCATACTATATAGTGCAGAAGATAGACCGGTTTTAATCCGCAAGGTAGCCAATACAAGTGACTTTAATTGCGTGAAATAGGAGGTTCGTCCCGTTACAATAATAAATAAATAAAAGTCTCAGATTTCTAGCCGCGTTGGTAATAAAATACCTTGCCGGATCAGGGTTAATTGTCCGAGACCTGGGTTAATTCTCGCATCTTACAAAGTCCTCGGATATTACACGTTGTAAGGGTACAAAGAAGAAAGAAGTTCGGTGTAATGGCCGACGCAACGACCGTGGGGCGGATTACGGTAACCGGTACGGTTACGAGTCGATGCTCCACTTATTGTTGGAGTCGCAATCGATTCCCGAAGTCACGCGAAGAAAGTTACAAAGCGTTACCGGGAACGAACGTTCGTCGGGCTTCCCAGCCCGTCGGCTGCCCGCGATTGGCCGGCATTGCCGGCGATTGCCCAGAAATGCCGGCGGCGTCGATCCGGTCGACGCGGAAACGATTTTCCTCTTAATTTATCGGAGCCGGCGAAATGGCTGCTTTATAGCCCGTTGCGGGACACCTCTCGCGACTCTCGACGACCGTTTTCGGTGCTTTTTTCCGCGCGCTCTCCACTTTTTCCGCGATCAGAAACGAATCAAACGAGCCGTATAAATCATCGAGATTTACGGGATCGCGTGGAAAGCGGGCTCCGAAACGCGGTCCGTTTCGCAAGATCGGCGGCGGCGACTCTCGGCCCGATTCGAGCATTAGATGGCCGATCGCGATCGCAATCGCACGCCCGCTGCCGATCCTTCCCGAGAAACTGCGAGGCCGCCAGGAAATCAATCTACGGCCGCCTATCGAATCGTGCGCCGTTCGTTGCGCAACGGGAAAGTCTGGCAATGAAACTGCAAACAAATCGGACCGGCCGCGTTCCCAGTGTTCAAACGGCCCCGCCGATCGACCGAGCCGGCCGAGTACTCGCGCGATCGGCATTCTCCTTGCCTGCGGTTCGACTTGCCGATTTTTTGCTCGGAAACACGCTCGCGATTGCGAAACGCCGCCTCGTTGCGCGATTGATCCGAGAAAACTGTATCAGTCGGAGAGAAATTTGTGCGTGCTGGCCGGGATCGGCGGAATCGGATGAAAATTGAATCGCGTGCGAGCTTCCGCGTAGAAATCGACGCGGGCCGAGCTCCGTTTCGTTAATTATATCCGACTGGTGCGCGGTGCAGTTTATTAATAGGACCGAAGGTTTCCAGGCTGATTTACGAGCTCCGCCGGGCCGTTCGCGCTCCGTATTTCTCCCGTTGCCGATTCCCTGCCGTTCGCGGCGGAGTTCTTCCTTCCACACGCGGCAGTGTCTTCGTTTCCCGTCGTCCGCCGGCCAGCGATACGCTTTCACCGAACTTCGGAATCGGCCGCGAGACTACACCGGTAGCTTCTCGGTTGTTGCACGGTTTCAAGGTCCGAGACAAAAGAATCTGACGCCGCGCAACCCGACCAGAAAAACTAACGAGATTACCTTGCCTCGAGATCTATAATAATTACGCCCGTTGCCTTTGCGTAATTGAACGCGCGTGCGCCCGCTCGCCAGTCCGAACCAGTCCCAACCACTCCGAAACGGAACCGGCTCGCTCGTAATCGGCTGTGCGGCTCATTTCGTCCGCGTCTAGCCCCCTGGGGCCTGTAACGGGCAATCAAATTGTCCCGCGATTGCGTCCTGGGTTGCGGCCCGAGTTGCGACATTTGAACGTCGTTTTGGCAACTTTTAGGCCACGGACCGCAAACGCGAGCGCGGAGACGAGACCCGCTCGGCATACCAGCCGCGGATATCGTCTCTCGCGTAATCCACGCGGTCCGCAGTTGATTTTGCGGCTCGACGTGACTCCGCGCCGAGGCACGGCGCGTTGCATCGGCTCGTTGCATTACCGCATTCCCCGGCGCACGCGGACGTGATTCGGGATCGTTGAGCGCAGTTTCGCCCGCCAAAGAATTAACCGCCGCGGCTGGAGCTATTTCATTTGCTCGACCTACGCTGCGCTGTTAACTGCGGGAAACCTGCGGGAACGCGACGATCGTCTCGGACGTGTTGTTCTATGAATAGGCTGTGGATCCTTACGCGAATTCTCGTCTTCGCGAATCGTACAGGTTCTTTGAACATGTCAAGATTAGACTAGATTCGGTTTATTTTGCTCGGGTGTACAGTGTTTGCATTATCATTCTTTCAGGCTTCCGGTTTTACGTTCGCTCTATATACATTATATCCGCTGTCATTAAATTTTCGTATTATTTTCTTCACCCTCTGTGGCATTTTAGGCCACTCACAGGGTTGCCCCATATCTTCACTTTCTTTTCGGTCTCTCTTATTATTTCTTATATTTTGGATTTTGTATTTTACATCCTCCGCTCGTTATCTTTCACGTTGTTCTTTTATGTGAAGATAAAATTTGTGTTTATTGTGTGCCTGCATTTACTTGAATCTTTAGCGGCCGAGTTTTTTCTAACCTTGCCCATAAAACGACGGAAGATTATCCGGAAATGTTTTTTGTCAGTGTATGATCAACACACTAATGATGTAATTAGTTTCAATATTTGGTAAAGGAAACTACAGCGATAATAAATAAATGAAGTGAAAACTAAATTTTGTTCATGTTCTTTCGTTTTCTATGGCGTAAGTGCTATGTCCCCGTAGCGGGTTCTTTCAGCCGTTAAGGATTAAATATTATGGAGACGAGAACAGAATGTTATTTCAACTTAAAAGAACGAAATGACATTCCTACTAAGCAAGCTGCTGTCAGAAATCTCCGTTACGGATGAGACTCGTTACGGCAAGGGGTTAAGACTGACAGAAAATCAGCGAATCAACAGATTAGGTGAACCGATTAGGTGAACCGATTATATGAACTCGTAAATTTCGTGACATTGACTGCAAATATCGTTATTATTGTCACAGACAAGTTAAAATATCCTGCAAAATGGCTCAAACGCACTAAATCTCGATTGATAGAACGAGGTTCGGTATTGTTCTATGAATAGACTGCGGACCCTTACGCAGTCTATTCAGGAAAAGTTTGTTCCTCGAGGCCGGCATTTTCGAGGAAATGAAAGGTCCCGCATCGACCGCTTTCAACCGGAAACGCTCTGGTTCCCCGCCCAATTTCCTGACCTCAAACGTCGAACAAATTCCTTGGCGATACGTTCGCCTAGAAATCGGTCGTACAAGGTGGACACGCGCCTTAAACCGTTCAAGCTGGCCGATATTATGCAAGCCGTGTTCCAGTTTTAAAGCCCCGCTTCGGTATTCCAGCTCACTTTCACTCATTCACTCGCCAGCTCTTTTATCATAGCTCTCCTCTCTCTCTCTCTCTCTCTCTCTCTCGCTCGCTCCCAGTTCGTTCTCCGGCTCGTTCTCCGTCCCTCTCGTGTTCCCTCCGCCTGTTCTCGCCTCTCTTTCTCCGAGTGTGGTTCCCTCTTTGCCATTCGCATGACTTTCACTTCTCTCAGCTTCGCGAGTCGTTGGTTCCTCGCCCCGCGCGTCCTTCCTCCGAAACTTCCACCGAGGAGTACGCCTTAGAAAACCGCAGTCCCATGATGTATGGGCTGCGTACCGGGCTCGTTGGTTCGGAAGCGTGGAAGAGCCCTCGCCGACCAGAGAGCCACAGCTTCCTGCTTCCGCGAGGTCCGCGACCGCGAAAATTTCGCGCCTCTTTTCGCCTCTTGCGTGTATCGGGTTTCCCGCTCGACGAAAGCTCGCGAATGTAAACGCAGATTCGCGAAGCGAACGTTTTCGCAAGCGGCTTCGACGCCGCGCTGCGGCGTGCTGTTTCCCAGCAGTTGCGTGCTCCGCGAGGAAAAAAGGCAGCATTAACTCGCTCCTGCGGACATTTTGTTCCATCACCTTTGCGCGTTTCCCCTCGCGAGTCCCCTGTTCTCATTACACGCCGGCCGCCTCGATTTTCCACGCGTAAAACTACTAATCAGTCGTTTCGAGCCTCAACGATCTTGTGATTTACGGCCGAGCGAGCCGGTTACTCGAGGCGTTGATCGTTAACAAGACCTACCGGGAAACAATCGCCCGAATATCGCGGCACCAGGAATTCCGTGGAACGGGACCTGGTTTTACGAGCGCGCTTGGGCACGATTACCCGCGTTTATTTATTTATTTATTTATCTATGCAGCACTCGATGGACGTAGCCCTTTGTATATTGGATTGTTGTGGAAGTACGTTCGGTTCTTTATAAGCCATCTATTTGGAAAACCGAAATTACTTTTGTGAACGAGGACGTTTTTGAATACGACGGTAGAAAATAAAAAGAAGTACATGCAAAAATGAAACTTATCCTAGGTTGACCTAGGTCGCTTTAAATGCGGCCGTGTTGCCAGTGAGAAAGTCATTTTTCATAAAATATTTGTTATCTGTAAATTAGACACTGGAATATCAAAATCGATTTAGGCTGTAAGTATACAACAGGAAAATTCTCATTGATGATTTTGCGTAGAAAGCTGAGATTAGAAATAGTATGTCTATACTCAAGAGTGACCAGATTAAAACCTTTAATATTAATAATAATAACAATACTAATAATAAGGATAATAATAATAGTAATTTCTTTATACACTAATTCATCCAGAAGAAGAGATCTTCACAAAAGTACGCTGTAATGTTTTATATTTACTTTAATTTTAATTTAATTAATTTATATATACGGATAAACACAGATTTTTAGGATACGGAACATATGATGTTAAGATGTGGCAGCTAATTAGTATGCTGGGTAACGAAGTAGAACCCGTTGAAATTATCCAATTAGGTATTTGTATTAGGCCGTGCAGCGCCGAATCACGTGCCCCTATTAACGGCGTTAATAGCAACGGTTTCGTTTCGAGCAGGCAATTTCGCGAACATCGCTTCGGTTCCCACGTCGTCGACCGACTTCCTGCCGCCAAAGTCTCGATCCGCGCGAGTCGTCCATACGGCAGCGATCGATCGATTAATCCTGCGGCGGCTGAATCCGCCGACCAACTCACTCTTTTCCGCTGTCCTATTACGGATAAAGCGATTCGCGAGTCGCGAGACGCACTGCCCGACCGTGGGCACGTCTCGATCGCGGAATCTCGATCGCGAACCAGCGGAAACAATGGACGTTGATTGATGGAGCGAGCGGCTGGCTTAAATCACGGATACCTTGTTACACCGGGGGCCGGTCGATTATCCCTGTTACGTGTGCGGATCGAGCGAGAGATTGCCGGTTTGGTCACGGAGAAACATCGAACCGGAGCTATCCGACCGATATCCGTATCATCGTTCGCCATTTTTCATTTATACGCGACTCGCGTGCTCTGCACGCTCGACGTGTTTCAATCGTTTAGCCCGTCGGCCGGCTGAATTACTAGAGAGCTCTGACAAGATCGATGTGCATCGATCAATTCGATAAGAATTTAATTCGGTCGCCGTTGCATCAGCCGAGATCGAGGACCCTTTCCTTGGGCCTCGAACGGAGCGGGCGGCCGAGAAGGAGCCGTTCTTCCCGTTGACATTGAGACCATCGACCGAGGCCGGTTGCAAGGCCAGCAGGAAAAATCGAAATGGAGGAAAGTGAGGGCTCCGAGCGGATCTCGGCCGGCCTTCGTGGAATATGGAACACAAAACGATCGTTTCGACCGAAGATCCTGGTACCGTTCTCCGCGACGACCTTCCGCCGAACGACCTTGGGGCTGCGGCAAGGTTCACGGCCCCGGCCACGAGGCGCTCCGAAAATTCTTCGACCGGGCCCTGAGCGGAACTCGTTCAATCGCCGCGCGAACGGATGCTTCCGATAAGGTCGCGACGACGACGCAACGATCTCGACGACCGGCTCCGAAGTAAATTGCATTCCTCGGGGTATGCGTCGTCGGCTGGTAATCGATTTCTCGTTGCACATCCTCGCTGGTAATGGACCTCCAACGCGGATCTCTCCTCGAGCTGACATTTTGCTCCGCTATCGCGTAAAGTGTAATGCGATGGAGCGTCACGGCCGATGACGAGAGGAGTTTCAGAGGCGTTCTAGAAAGGCGAGCCCCGCTGAAACCGCGCCGATCGGCCCGCGAATGCAGCCGAGCTCGATTAAATGTCAGACGCGATCAGAAAACGCGTGAGAGCCCACCCTAGCCGAGCGGAATCCGTCCGCTCGTCTTTCTCGATAGCGCCGCGAAAGACGCGGCATTCTTCCAGCAACGGTTTCATGGATCATGGAACGCCGCGCCGGCTCCTCGCGAATGCGATCGAGATCGCACACTCGCCAGGATAAATACCGAGTAAATGCCGATCGTCCCTGGACACGCCTCCGATTGCTACTTTCGTTCGCCGCACCGCTCAATTTCGCCGAGCATACTTCTCCTCGGCGAACTTTCTTCGTCCGCCGTAATACCTGTTCAGAAATTATGCCACTGCCTCTATACCGCACGATCTTCTCTCTAGCCAAATATCTCGATCCACAATGTTGCATAGGAAACGCCTGCTTGCACTCGGATTATGCCTCTAGTTCGACCGGTTCCCGGAAAACGCGAAAATGAACGCTTTGCTCGGTCGTGTCCAAACGCGGAGGTCAATTTCATTTAAGCCAATTCATCGAGAGACAAGATTTGTAATTAATATAAATAAAAATAAATTCAAAAATATATTAATATAAAATTTCTCCAATTTAAGGCGCATTATTTAATATAGTTTCGCAACGTTATTATTAGACTGCAAATCTTTATGTAAAATAATAATTGTCTGGGTTAATTGCGAGAAACATAAGTTTGATGAAAATATCGTCCGCTGTTTTATGATTGTAATAAGTTAAAAGCAATTTTATAATATCCTTAAATTTGTGTAATGTGTTTACATAAAATCCTCAGTGTAATTATTACAGTCCGTAGAAAATTATCATATTAATTCGAGGAACTGCGATAATTGTATCCATTTTTTATTTTTCTGTTTTACTTTTACAATTTTACAACTAATGGGTAACTTCCCCTATATATTCAATAAATAAGTATTAATTAATCGATAATAAGAGCTACACATAAGGTTCAATCAATACTTTGATTAATGACAGTACAAAGGTGATTACAATTTACTGTTCAAATTGCAATCTCAGTGAGAACTAAAATTTATTCGTGAATTTTAAGATGTCTTAAATATTTCGGGGCCAAGTCTAAACAAAACGAACGAATAAAAACATGAATAATTATCACGAAAAAACTGTATACAACTGTATTAGCATGAACTATTAGCACGCACAGCACTGTTTCTCGGGGGATCGTTGCGGAGGCGCCGTATTTCGCGGTATGCACCCTCGAAATCTTGATAGCGAAGGTACAAACGAGGAGCGGCGGTCGCGCTCATTGTGACGAAAAATTACAAAACTCGTTGAACGGCGCAGAGGCGAGCTGCAGGCGGTTTCGCAACGGAGCTGCGGTTTTCGGTGGAGAGTCTTTTTGTGAGAGAGATACTCGTTGAATTTTCACATGCCGCGGCGGGAGGGGGTTGCCAGGTTCGAGCGAGCGAGTCGCCGAACGAGCGACTGAGCGAGCAAGCGACGGATCGTGGATGTAAAGTTACACCATTCCGCCTTATTGAATGTTGCAGAAATGTGAGAACACGGTATTACCCGAGGAACAGTGAACGCGACCCGCGACTTCGCGGCCCGCGCCCGCGGTCTCATTATCGCTGACAATAAAGCCATCCAGGGGGAAGATTTCATTCGGCGCGTTACCGCGAAACGATTACGCTATTGTAACGATCGTAACCGGCCCGGCCCGGTCGTCGGAGCAACTCGGTCTTTGGATCCAGCATAATGGGATTTGACGCCGTTCTCCGGTTCACAGATTCGGTCAAACGCGAGTTAGATACTGTAATTCTTACATCTTATACCTCGTGGCATAAGGGAACATATCATACGCGATCGATCTCGAAAGCAGCAACAATGTATACGTCCATGTTACATAATAAATAGAAAAATATCAATCATTTTTTAGGTGGAACTCAATTATTTTCAACTTCAAGTGAACACGTCTCAGAAACGGCACAAAATATCCTGAGATTGAAATAGTTTCTAACTTGTTGTTTATTATATTACAAGAATCTGAAAAGCTTTTGTGTTTCGGATTGCAACGAACAATTTGAAATATATTAGTATATTAGTATTTATTAGTATTTAACAACAAATTAGAACATATTTTAATTTCAGGGTATTTCGTGCCGTTTCTGAAATATGCTAACTTGAAATTCAAAATATTTGAGCATCACCTAAAAAATGATTGATTAAGCATGTAATAATTTGACAATATTTGACATCGTACAAGAATATTTGGATTTTACATTTTTGTCTCGCGAGGCTTTGTTCTTGCCGCACTGCGCGGCGTCTTCCCGCTTACGCAACGAGAGACGTAAGCAAAATGTCTAGCGCAGATTTTCCCATAATTAAATTAATAGGAAGATGCGCGGATCAAAGAACTCTCGAGCGTGCGTATCCCAGGCGATCATGCCAATGCATTTATCGGAGCCGAAACTGAAATAACGAACGCAGAGCGGCTACTCGGTAATCCTTCACATTAGGATATTTTATAGTTCTTGGTACAAATTGGGTCAGGTAGATTCTATGGTTGGGAATAATACAAAAATCAAGAATAACGAAATTGCGTGGGAGGCTTCGTTTTCAAGGAAATCAAATTCAAATATCAGTCGAATACATGCACTTTGAACGCTATCTTGACTGAAAATAATAAACTAAATTCAACGAAAATTCGTTCCAAGCAATTTCGTTATTCTTGTTTTCGTTTTATTTCCAGCCATAAAATCTGCCTGACCGAGTTCATGCCATGCATTATGAAACACCCTCAATAAAAATAAATACAATAAAATAGAGACACTTATAACGAGTATTTTGTGATCCGTTAGTATACGTTCAGTATTCGAAAACTAGCGAAACCTTTTTGGCTTTATACAAGATGAAACATATCGCAATAAAATTCATTTTTTCGCAAATTTAATTACCGGCTTCAGTGTCGAATCTTTTCGAATCCTAGAGGGTTTCGTGAAAATTCTGCAGGTGGTTGAGCAAAGTGTATCGACAGTGCGACTCCGCCGCGGTTGCATGTTAATCGTGGCGTGGCGCGCACCGGGTTCTCTCGATTCCGCGTAATTTCAATTAGCGCGATGTACCTGCCCGGCCGCCTGCGTCCGCTCGCTCGTCGGATCGCCGATAGAAAGTACCGTCGCGGTAATAAACCAGGCCAGTGGTTTTTGCGATGCCGGTCAAAGAAAATCTCCGACGCGCGTCGAACCCTTGCCGCATGACTTCGTATCGCGAGCATCGAATACCGGGAAACTTTGGAACAGCGACGATACGGCGCGGCAGGAGCGGCCATTTTGTTTTGCCGGTCGGTCTCTTCCATGCCGGGGAAAACCGAGCGGGGCTCCGTTCGGAAAAGCCGCGGATTCCAGAGAGAGACGGACGAGGCTTTGTTCCTCGAGTGGCAAGGATTAAGGGTGTGCGTCAGCGTTGCGAAAGCGGTCGTCGCGCGTTCGATCGGTCAGTCCTGATCTAATTAGTCGCATTCCCGGCGATCAACGTCGCCGGTAGTCGGCAGCGCGCGGCGCGTTCTTAGTTGTTACGCGAGCCTTTCCTTCCCAGCGACGCCGACACAATTCGCGTTTTCGAATTGCGTTGCCCAATTCTCTGGCGCGACGCTCGCAATTTCCCTGCAACTGCGGCCGATCGCCGCGTCCGCTCTTATCAGCATGCAAAATTTCATTAGCGGTCGCGTTGGATGCGCGTTAACGACACTTGCGCAATCGCTTTGTCATTCCCTCGGCGCTCATGGGAAGGCGAGGAAACCTGCTTGCGTGCTCGCTCGTACGCCCCTGTTGCGCAAACCGTTCACGGTGCAATTAGAAAATACGGAATCGACCGGTGACATTGCTAATGAAAACCGCGGCGCGGCTCGCAGGACTCTTGCCGAACGCGCGAAGAATTCGATGTACGCCGCCGCCCGAGAATATTTCACCCGTTGCGATACTCGCGGTTTACAGAAAAAGAGAAACTCGAGCATTTGTTTGCGTTTCGTTCGAAAACTCAGCTTTATTCCACGCGGCTGTGACCGTGCTCGGAACTTTTTCTGGATCGAGCGCTCGTTTCGATCGCGGACGGATTCTTTGGAAATGCTTCGACGGTGCATGTATTTGCTCGACGATCTAATCTCCTATTCCGCGCATTAGAGTGTCTGAAACTGGCATTCCTTCAATTGCAACAGAAGTTTAGACAAAGACGTAAGCTGCTAACGATGTCATAACCGCGAAGACAAGACCGTCGAGCTAGATTCTTGTAACGATTCTCTCCATTTGCGAAAAACGCTCCTTCTTTTTCTATTGAAACGTTCAGTGTACAAAATCTACTTTGTTTTTCAAATCCTTAATCCATTTTCTACTTTAGAACGAGCACTAAGACGATGTTGTTTACTAACGCTGTATGCAAGCGAACCACTTTCTTCAACATTTTTTAATTATTTTTTCGATTTGCATGTTCGATGGACAGTTTTTCCTTTCATATTCTGTACGAAATTTTCGTCGTACTTCTGCAAAGCGAAGCTCAATTATATTCAACTTCAAGTTAACATATCTCAGTAACGACACAAGATATCCCGAGATTGAAATAATTTCTAATTTCTTGTATTTTATATTATAAGAATCTGAAAAGCTTTTGTGTTTACGATTGCAAGGAACGACCAAAAATGCAATCTAATTTTACAAATTTCTTCAGACATCAGAATAAAGATACCAAATTATATTTACAAGTGTCTTATACTATACATACTATACTATACGATAAAGAAATACTATAACAGATCATAAGATCGTGTAAAATAGAGACCTAAGACGACATTGATCATAAATGAATAATAATTTAAAAAATTTCAAACTTCTTGAAATATATTATTAAACCACAGAGGTATAAAACCAGTAATAAACTTTTAACTTGACAAGATCAGATATCGTTGTAAAAGAATATTTGGAGTTTACATGTTTCTACCGCGAGGCTTTGTTTCGCCGCACTGTGCATCGTGGAGAAGAGGCGTTGGTCAGCCAGGCACGAAAACGGGTTGCGAAATTTGGATGGGTGGAAAACGGGCGAGCCTGTTCGCGTTTCACCGAGCCTTTCATCGGCAAAAACCTCTGACCCAGAAGTGCGTTTCGATGCGACGCACGTGCCGGCCATTACCTTAGCGCGGCAATTAACAAAAGAAACACGAAACGATAAGTAAATAGTAAATAAGCGGGCTCGGACGTGTCGGAATGATATAGTAGACCGCGCCGCGGCGATTGTTCCAATTATATCGCCGACGCGGCCGTGTTTCTCCGCGCACGCAACATTCCGAATTCGGTAAACTCGCATTTACGCGGCTGCGTGGATCGATGTTATCGCCGCGGAAAACCGTTGCCACCATTGTTACCGTTATTGCCGTTTTCAACGCGCCGAAGGACCCTTCGACGCTCCCGAGAGCGCCGATTGGAAATAACAGCGAGGCCGAAGCTCGTACGTTTTCCGCGAACAAACGCGGACAGGGCTTTCCGACAAACCCTGTCGACGATACTGTGTCGGATAATGGATATCCGAGATATCGGCGAACACGGGAGCAGCTCGAAATACCAAGTAAAAGTGGAAGTAGAATTTCCATGTAAACGGGCCGCGCTTGGTGGCAGGCCGAAGGAACGGCGTTATTCTACGGACACGTATTCTCACGTCGAAAGTGCGGCTAGGAATGGCGCAAGTCACGTTTCCAACAAATCAATTCGTCGGTCGTCGGCGGTGCTGCAGTCCCACGATACCATACGATACCATACGATACCAGAAACCTTCAACGGGATAATCGACACGGTCCTCGGGCGGGACAACAGCGGAAAACGTGTTGCGAAGAGATCGATTCGCATCCGACGAAATATTACTCGTAGAAAAGTAAGCCGTGTCCTATCCCAATGATTTCCTCAATGTTTCGCAAGGCGTTGCAGCTACGTAGCTTCGTCGGAGGGTCGACAGAAACGCTGATGATACCGGTGTGTACCTTGAGCTGCTTCTCCAGCTGCTGAGCCGCGACGAAATCGTGTAAACCGTACTCTCATAATTGCTAATTACCATTACAAAACAGCCTTTTTCTTCTGCTCGCGAACCGTCTTCACACACGCGATCTCCTTCAGTATGTCATCCTAGATTTAGTACTATCGTGTAAGAGTATCACTTATGCATATTATACTTGTTCATAAATTGGAAATTATCGATATCGTGTTTGCGAGCAAGGTATAACGGGTCTAATTACATATCCCTCAATCATTGAATTATTACCGTCAAATGTTCCTACCAGGTAAATTGTAGTTTCTCCCTGCTGCGTGCTTAAACACGCTAAGCAAACATGGATGTTTCAATTGTATGGGTCAATAATGCCAATCTTGTGCACACGAATATTGATATTCTTCGTCAAAATTTTATTCGGACGACGGATGAAAGATAAAGAATATGTGTTATGATTTTTATTCAAATCGATCATTTTCCATACGAATTTTCCATTTTTATTCGATAATGTGTTTTTTCATAGTTAAATCATCGATTTATTTCATCCATATTATTTCATCGAATTACTTGAATAGATGCATAGAATAATTGATGACGAATAAGTGAATTATTCGATTAAAATGTTCCACTAAAATATTTATTCGAAATAATTTGAATAATGACTAACTCTGGCCAACAATTATTATCATACCCGTTGCATATGACTATTATTCGCTACGTGTACTATTATTTATATCTATTTCCCTCTCATATTCTTTGCTTGTGTAACAAAGGACTGATCGCGTAAATAAAATTTAATATTTGACCCTCCATTTGTGTAAACCAAAGAGTATCTCATCCGTAAATAAATACTGGAAGCTGTTTGTATTCCGTTATACTACCCACCAATCAGAAGATACTTTCCGTTGGCTGACTGAACAATTAAGAAACATTTCCGCACAACGAGTACGCGCGGCGAATTGCGAAAAATTCGATGCCGTGCTCGCGCCGGGGATGATAAGAGCGTCTCGGCGCCGTCCAGGCGGATCGCGAGCATTCGCAAATCCTCGTGTCCGAGTTTCTCGGGTACGCACCGGCGCAAGGTCGACCAAAAATCCGGTTACTTATTCTCGGTTGCGCAATCCACCGCTTCATACACCGCTCACGTTTCATTGCGGCCGTTTCGTGCACCGATACACCGGCCGCGGCCGCGGCCGCACGAAACATTGCCGTTAATAACTCGCCTAACGTCCACTTAACCCCTCGACTGCGCCAGATAACAGCCAGCGATCCTCTATGAATAGCAAATTTGAAACTTTCACGGCGTCGCGTCGCGATCATTTTCATTGTCAACTAGATACCCGTGACCGTGTCCTTTAACATTCGCACGGCGGTGCTCGGGTCCGCTTGGACCCTGAGTAAAAATATTGTCGCTTGACTAACTATAGTTGTAGGCAACTCAATTAAATTTTCATATGTTTTATTAAAATCCTCTGTCAGTCTAATTATGACATTGTTCTGTTACTGTAAAAGTAATGTATGTATAAATAGATTAACTAAAATTAAATAAAGACAAATAAAATACAATTAAATGAAATTAAATAGGATTAAATATAATAAAATAAAATTAAATGGAATTAAATAAAATTCCAGTAATTAAATTCAGCTTAGCTAATTAATTTCAACACATAGAAATTTAACGCGACTAGGAGCTCAAAAAATGTGTTGAAAAAATGCATAAATGATATCAAAATTATCCTAAGCGAACAGAGGTATTCTATTATCAAAAAGTCCACTGTTCCACGCCTCTCCTGCGTTCGAAACTACGACCGATCGATCTCTACTCATTCACAGCGATTGCGAAGACGTTAACGACTCTACTCCAGTTTATCCATAAGGAAGCCTTCGCTCGGCGAGTGGAGTTTGTTCCGGAAAACAATTCATGAGAACGGGAGTGCGAGCAAATATCCGCGTTCCGTTTATGGGAATCGGTGCGCTAACACGAAATGTGATATTGTGTCCGCAGGATGCCAACGAAACATCCCGAGAAGCGCCAGAGCAAGCAGAAACGAGGCAGCATTGGAATTCGAATGCCCGGAAGAGTTTGGATACTACCCTCATCCCCGCGACTGCACGCAGTACTACGTATGCGTGTTCGGTGGTGCCCTGCTCGAGTCCTGCACGGGCGGGTTGATGTACAGGTTGGTACTTCTTAGAGCTTTATGTATTAACACCAACAGGTAGCCTATAAATCGGCTTTTTACGCTGACCGGTAGCCTATGATTCGTTTGTCATGGCAACCAATAATTTGTTATCTATTATTGAGATATTATTATATAATTTTGTAAATATTAGATACCTTTCGCGATGAGTAAAATAAATAAAGTAGATAAACTAAATATTATTTAATGCTAATGTTATAAAAATATAAAGTGTTTATGGTCGAATGACCGGTCGGTAAAGTGTTAAGTTCAATGAGAACCGGCAGAAAATGTAAACAGAACGTTCACGTGACGGGTGTGAACGCTCAGGAACGAATTTCAGAGATTGAATTTCTTCGATCCTAGCCTCGGTCATGCGTTGCTAGCATGCAGCTATTTACGTAGCACCTTTACTCGAGTATGCAGAGTATCCGAGTAACCGTAAGATATCCGGTGGAGCAAAAATACCCGGATGTCTCACGAACAAGGTTTTATAATTGGCTGCAAGAGCTATCACTGTTTCAACGCTAATTATTAATTTCTTTTATTTATAATTGACGTCCTTGGAGCGCGAGAGCCGCGTGTCAGGCGTCGCGAATAAAGAGCCAATTTGTCGGTCGACGAACGAGCGGGGTATTTAAACGTGGCGTAATTTACTATCTCGTAGAAAGTCTCGGGACTCGTTTTCAAGCACACCGCAAGAAGATAGAGATCTCTTCTGGGACACGAACGGTCCTCGCAAAGTACCGTGGTTCGACCGTTCTCCGCGGATAAGTGGATAATCGATCGAGAAGACAAAACGACCGGGCAGACGGGCTTCACGGTGTACTCGCGTCGATACGTGGAAACGGTTCAGGAACGGACGACTAATATGGCCGGGAATTAGCAGTGGATTGAAACGCGAACGATACCACGCGGCTTTGGATCGAAAGCGAGACGCAACGAGGCATTGTCGTCCAGATATAGGCAGCTTCAGCGAGGTTTTAATGGATGGGTTCTCCCCGATTCCCAGGGCCCCCTTGTTGCGAGACATCGCGGAGGTTTCTATTTCTTGCGCTCCTCCGGACCCGTAATGAATTTCATCCGGAACCACTGGATTCGCTAACGCGATTCCTGGCAACGTATGTTCAATCCCTTCCGCGAATCCACGTTCAGGCGTTAATTATTTTTCTTTTTTTCGAGGTCCTTTGCTACACGAAAATGCAATAAGTTCGTAGCGCATGAATAAACAGTTCAACAGTTCATCATTGCGGTGAAAATAACCGGTTTCGCATTTTTCATTTTGAAATTGTTATGGATACTTCGTTACTGGAATTGGCCGAATCAATTTCTTAGTTGGAGCAGACATTGTAACAAAAATGTCACAGAGTCTAAGTAAAAATCTGGGTTGTCATTCTTATAAAGCAACGTTATTAGCGTTAGTCGCTCTTAATGCTTGATAGGTTCAGTGTTAAAGTTGAAAAGTAAGTTACAAAAGAAATCCAAAGAGTTGGGACGATGTGTAGCACTTTTGCGTATACGATTCAGGCAATTATGTTCGCGAAATGTAGTCCTATGAGTCAGAAGAACGACAAGAGGATGGTTTCCAAGGCGATGCAAAGGAGTTCGAAAGTTTAGCAATTGTAGAACTTTAGGGGATGTGATCAGCTAATTAATGATCTTGTATATTAGGACATTAAGTGTGAAATCTATGCATTTAATACTTGATGACTTAATAGAAATAAGAGGTCTGCTGTTGTCTGACGTTGCTCGAGGATCATTAATCCGAGGTCTGGCAATATATAGATATAGTCGTGGCAGTAAACAGAGATAAATGTGCTCGTATAATAAGAAGCCATCCTGAGAAATCTGTGTTGCACGTTCTTGATTTATTTAACCTTTTACGCTCAGAGGTACTCGAAACAATACATACATTTTTAACAATTCTTTGAATATAAACCAATACAATAATGTAAAAAGTACTTAAAACCCATTATACTCGAGCTCTGAAGCGCAGCTGTTTAAAATTTGCCTCCAAACTCCAGGGCTCCGCTACGGAGACAATGAAGATAAATGGCTCCGCTGCGGAGCCCTCGAGTGCCAAAGGTTGCCCGTATTACAATAGTAAGACATTAAGTCGCATAAGTAGCAAGAAATAGCGAGAAACAAAAAGATGATATAATATATAGTATTATATTTAGATACATAAATATATTTAGAATAAATTATAATTTGTTATCTCTAGCTTAGACTCGACGTTGTGTTAGCTGTCGCGTTAAAATTCAAATTCGCCTGTGGACACTCGGTTTTCTGGAATTCCGAGGCCCAAACGATCGGAGAAACCTGTTCGACGGCCGAATCTTCGTGGGCGAACGGGTGGAAAGATCGTCGAAAGCGGGAATAATGAATTCGCGGGTCACGCGAGTCGACGATCGAGAAACGATTTACGCGAGCGTGGATGTAAAGAGTTCAACGTCCGACGTTGGGACACGGTTTCGCGATTAACGATCGCTCGATAATATCTAGGAACGCCGTCTCGGCGACGAATTCCTGTCGCAAGTTACGACCTCGCCGCGCGGATCGAGTAGATTCGGGAACGATACGGGTTCCCGGTCACCGATGACGCGTCACGATTCCTTTCTGTATTAGCCGGTTGGGTCCCAATCGGCTCCCTCGTGCTGAAAAGAGAGAAGGCGACCGCGAGAAGAACGGAAAATATCGACGGATCTTGTCCGAGCGGTGAACGGAGGGCGTTATTACGATCCTGGCGCGCTTTCGATCTGGACTCGCGCGGTAAAAGGGGGTCGTACACGCATAACCCTCGAGAAAAAATCGGCTGCCACACCTCTTCAGTGACTCGCTGCGACACGCACCGTGCAAACGAGTTCGCTGGAAAACCGGCCCAGCGCGGCGTCGCCTAACCTATCCGATGCTAACGCCGTGTCCAATTAAGGATGCTCGTAAACTCTACTTGTAACACGATTCCAAATTCAGCCGGTCTTCGTAAAATCCTCGCAGACCCACGAACCGGTACACACCCGAGTTTTGATCCTCCGCAGCGATACGCGCGATCCGCGACCTCTTCTCGCGCCGTGATCTTCACGATCGATCCACCACGCGATCCGTGGCCTTTCTTCGATCCTTCCGCAGCTGGAATTCGAAGATCACGAATTACCGGATCGATTCGTAACACGGTCCGATCAATCTTATTACGTGTCGACAATTTTCCAAATTTCATTATACTGCTGAATTTATGCTGGTCCTTGTTCTGCTTATCGAGATTTAGTGCTATTGACCCTTTCTCAGGATATTTCAATTTGTCGGTGATAACAGCAATGAAGTAGACATAGTACTTTTCTTTAAAAATATTAGGGCACTTACAGAAAATTAAATAAATTTGAGAAACCGAAATTGTAATTTCTTCGCCTCTGATTGGCCATTGTTTTTCGTTAATAATTCGTAAACAAAGCCGCGGATTGCATTTTCGCTAAGGTTACTTCAGATGATCTCAGGAACCTCCCATTTCTCGATTG